>JAVJGI010000060.1:85126808-85171064 GCA_035590275.1 Ibycter americanus | reverse complement strand
CGCGGCCTCCTGGGGGATCAGCCGCTGCTCCCGGTTCTGTATCACCAGCAAACTGCTGAGGGTGCCTCTGTCCCCTCCTCCAGGGCACTGATGGGTAAGTTGAACAGGACCGGGCCCAGCACTGAGCCCTGGGGAACACCACTAGCTACAGGCCTCCAGCTGGGCTCTGCACCATGGCTCAAAACCTTTAAGCTCTGCCCTTCAGCCAGTTCTCAGTCCACCTCACTGCCCACTCATCTAACCCACACTGCCTGAGCTTACCTATGAGGGTGTTACGGGAGACAGTGTGAAAAGCCTTGCTGAGGTCAGCCAAGGTGGATGCAGTTTAGGAACTAGATTACACCTTGGATGTGCATTCTACTTCCCCAGTGATTGTGCTTGGTGGAGCAGAGAGGAAACCTTCAACCTAACATGCAGCAGGAGCCGGTAGCCCCCTGTTAACAGTGTCAACAAGAGAAATGCACCTTCTCCTTTCATGGATATGAAGTTCCATGGGAGAGGTGGTGAGAAGGAGGGATGAAACCTTGATAGATCCTCTCACAGTTCAAAATGCAGTTTGAAATTAAGCCTGTTTGGGAATAGTTCTTGATTTGCTTCTGGTTTGTGTTCTGAACCTGAAAGGAGTCAGTTTTCCACAGAAAGCAAGCTGGTACAAGAAAAGAACATCCTGTCCCACAAATGCCAGAAAAACAAGACTGGGAGAGGCTTCCAGCGTGGCCAAAATCTTTGAGATACCCTGAGCTTCTTAAATTAATTTCAAACTCTAACCTGAAATTGCTGTTTAATTCAATCCTGCTTTTTAGCCACTGTCAATATGAAATAATCTATTTCTCCTTAGAAATAAAACGTGGAGGTTTTTTTTAGGAGAGATTATTTCAACATGACCCAACAGCAAGTATAATTCAGATAATGAGCTGACATTTCATGGTAATCATTTAGGCCAATATTTGCAATGTTTGCACTCAGTTGCCTAATTTAATCGTTGCAGTGAGTAGTTCAACATGTAGAAATGCTGAGCCTTCACACCTCCCGCTGCCTTCCCTGAGATGATGCCTCTACATTTACACAGAACAATTAGCTAGCTCCTCAAATCAAGCTTAAGGTTTTCCCACGATAAACAGGGCAAAATGCAATTTCTTTCCTGAGAGCTTGCCAAATTATCCCTTTGTATGCTGATTGCTGCAAATAAATTTTGCAGCTCCGAAAACAGTTTTTAATGTGAATACTTGGCACATAACAGGCATTGCGCTAAATTGTAAGTGCACAGTTAGTCACTATAAAACATTCTTACCTCTGTATCAATGGCCATTTATATTCAGGGCTATAAGTAACACCAATATCAACTAGTTTCTATTTCCCAGTTGCTAACTCTGTGCTTTCTTTAGACTAAAACTACCCATTTCCTTTAATAATCTCAGCTCCCTATTTTATTTTAGTTATAGCTTTCATACATAATAGCAATATATCGGCTGCATGTCAATGTCAGTTATCAAGACTACTAAGATTTGCTAATTATTTCTTCCCAGAAGACAGTTTTAGCAAGCTAACACCGTTGCTCCAGCCCATCTTCTGATTTCTCAAGAGGACCTATAGGAGTGCAAATATCTGTCATACCTGTGAATTCCTTCTTGCACCGGTCTCTGACACTCTCTTCCAGGCCTTCAAGTTGCGATTTAATTTTTTCATACTCTCGTTCTGCTTGTTGGCTCTTGCGTCTTTATGGAACAGAGGTAAGATTTAAAAAAAGTTACAAACTGCAAAAGTAAATAATTTGCAACAGCTCTGAGTGGAAAGCCAAAGGACTGGAGGATGTTTTCCTGGTTTTGATTTCTTTTTAAACACTGGCAGCAGAAAGAGAATGGAGGAGGAGAACAGCAACAGTGGACCAAGTCTCCATTCTGTTTAAATCAACCTGGCACCATGACAGGCCTCCCACTTCAAAGCATACTTGGGACAGCAATTTAAAATCCAATAAGCAGTAGCTACAAATGCTTTCAAGCACATATTAAGTACAGAAACTCAGTTTGTATGTAGTGAACAAAGATCGGTTGCAACATGTCCTGCACTGGCTCTGAGCCACCCAGGAGTGTGTCTGGGACTGAACTGAGAAGGTGGCAGGAGGTCCATGAGAACATCAGCGCTCAGTGAAGTACAGCCCATACTTCAGCATTCCTTTGGATGCATTCAGCATTCCTATGCACCATAAGAGTAAAATCTACCCCCTCCTGAGGGACAGTACGAGGCCCTCATTACTAACCTTAAAATTGAGCTAAGTAGGTCTTAAGTGAAATACAGACATTGTTCTAGCCCTTTGTGAAGCATGAATTTCACCACTAATCATGAAATTTGTGTGTGTGACACTTAGCTGGAAAGGCCAAAATGACCCCTTAGCCAAATCCATCCAGCTCAGACCAACAGTGCTGACTGAGGCAGCATAAACGCTCATGGATATGTATACAGAATAAGTTATCTCCTTCACAAGAGGCACTTCAGCTGCCATTTCAAGAATGTATGTGTGTAACTCAGTCTGCAATTGTGCGCTTGGCAAGCCTGGGACCAATTGTTGTACTTATGTATAAAGGACAGACTGGGCTGACTGACACCAAGGAATTTGGTGTGTGTGAGAGGAATAAATTGGTGTTCATGCATATTTCTAGCTGTAACTGCTTTCCTTAACTCTGTAGTTCATAAAAAAGATGAAGATAATTTCTGCAGACTGAGCTGAAAACAATCAGGTAGTACCCTGAAAACTTTAGGTCAGCAAAACCACCTAATTAAAGTAACTTACCTGTAACAGATGATAGAAATGCCGATGATCGCTATCATAGGAATAAGTACCAGTGGCAAAATAAGATTCAGTGGGATGTCACTCACACGTGTATCATATTCTACCCTTCCGAGGATCCATTCCCGGAGTCCAAATTTCACCTAGTTAGATAAGCACAAAGATAAGTTTGTCTCAAAAAGTGCAAATGGACAGTGGTTCACCTCTCAGTTGCACTCTAAATTCTTAGTAATTCTCACAAATGAATTTCTAGCTCAAACTGCCAAATAAAGGAAAGATTTCTGAATATTTTATACTGAATTTAGGTCACCAGCACTTTATTCCATGAAGCAATTTTATTTTGCTTAGCATAAGAAGAAAAATCCCCAGCCTGTCTAGCTACAATTTTACATTCCTATGCAATGAAGGTAGAAGGCATTTGGCAGCTTGGAAATGCTCTTTATGTGTGACGTCTTCTACAGAAGGCAGAAGCTGGAGGAAGAACTGCAAGGAGTTTCTTCACAGTACTACAACTTTGGAGAACAAATTACTTCAATTAAGAAGCACTGTATCAGTGTCACTTACACATGATATTAAATTCTATTGAAAAAGTAACCTACAATGAATTCAGGAAGGTTATTGATGGTATCTCTCTTCTGCCGTTTCTTTGGTTGAGGCTGTACTTCTGGTGGCTCACAATACAAGTCCGTTTCAGTTAGTGTTTTTATGTTGCAAGGCTCATCACCCACAAAAGCCTGGGCCTCATCTATCGTCATGGCTTTGTTCAGGTTACTGCCCTAGACAGAAAATACAAGGCTAAGTCATCATCGCAAAGTCTTGGGAGACAAGACGTTCTGAGTTGCAACTTGCCATTTGGATCATTTTTGGCAGCAGATGTGATTTGCACTGCAGTCTACAGAAGAGCAGAGAGGCTGGGAATTACACAGCTCCTCTTCTTCCTGGTGCAAGAAGAGATGTGCCCTCCAGAGGGATGGTGGGGTGTCCCCAGGGATGCCCTTGGGAGCTCTGTGGCAGAGGGTATTTCCAAATGCCAGGCTCACCAGGAGGGGGCATCCCCGGGAAACCAAAAGTGTAGCTAAAAAGATAGCAACTATCTCTGAGAAGGGGAAGGAGCGAGTAAAGAGGAGCTGACAATGTTCATCAGCGGAAGCAAGGGATTCTACCAAGCATTTTGGGTATGGTACCAAACAGCTGTTAAGCACTCGAGAAAGGAAAGAAAATTTCCATACATGCTTCAAGGACAAAATGAGCAACCACCATCTCTTGACAAGTTTACCTTTGCATTAATAAGCTTGTTGACTTGTTTTTTGATGCCATCTGTGAAGTTTTCAAAGGTTGGGTCTGCAACATAGGCAAAGGAGTGGCTCTCATTTTTTACAGCCAAATGATAATGGTCCATTAAAATAATAGTGGTAATGTTATAGTTTTCTGGGTCTTCCAGTATTGGTGGAGATGAAAACACCACTGTGGTTTCATTGAGTCTTGTAACAACCTTTCCATCAAACTGTAAGAAATAAGACAAGAAGAACATGCACATTTTGGAGTTTGACTCGTTCCTGTACATAACTGTTGATAACTTTAGCCTGTAGAAATAAAACCACTGGCTTTACACCATCTCCATGCAGCAGAAATAACACAGTAGGAGGCATTTTCTGGAAAAAACACCCCAAAACCCCCCAAACCCCACATTTGTTAATTCATTATGTTCTAGCAGCTGCCTGAAGAGAAAGCTTAGGCTACAGATCAGTTTCCGTTGCCTCCAAATTCTGTGGCTCTGTACCACACTGGGCTGATATCATTAAATTGCTCTAAGATTAAGAGGTTAACATAGCAGCTTTAATCCCGATCATCTTCTGTACCATTAAGTAGCTCAGGTAGATTCTTTCCTACTGACACTGTAAAATACCTCACTGAAATTCAATAAAATTACTAAGCAAGATTTTGGAATAAAATTTACCAACTGTCAAACAACTACTCAAGGTAACAACTTAGTTAACCTGTCCTCCATCCCCAATTACACAAATGTTTTTATCCTAGAAACTCCTTCAGTCATCCAGCAACATCAACCACAGCAAACAACACTAACGGGTACCCTCAACATTTCTTCTATCACTGCCTCAGTTTCTCACTTTGAGAAATGCAGTTTGACAGCTTCTCTCCCACATTTATGATATTGTTTTTTTTTAAAATGTTATTTTCCACAACTTTTTGTGAAATTGCTATAGGTGGAATATGCATGAAGCAAGAAAGAAAAGAAGACCCAGTTCATTGAGGTGTGAGAAAATAAAAGGCACTGACTGTGCAAAGCTGAGTACTCAGCATTGTCTGTATTTGGGTCCTGTTTCAGGCAAATCTCTAAAGCTCGCAGAGGGAGAAGAAGGACAAAGATAAAGAAAATATGAACACTTTCAAATCCTGAAATACATCCACTATACCACTCAAAGCTTCATTCTTCTATCCTTATACATACTGAATGAAAATAATTTTAAAGCAAGGTACAAGTGAATGTAAGTCAAGATGGTAGGAGTAGGCTCTTTCACAGAAACCCTGAACAGACCCAGAATTCTGTTCAAACCTTATTCCACTCCAAGCCCTGTGAAGTCCTGTGAGAAAATTTAAATACATTTTTTGAACAGATTAGATGTTATGCATCCAGTGTGAAGCCTTTGGAGGGAAAGAAAGAAAATTACCCTTTTGCGATTCATTTTCCCTGCTTCTGGACGCTCTGCACATACCACCAACGAGAAACTCTGGATGAGCTCAAAACCGGTTCCAGTTACTGTAATATTTCTCCCTCCACTGAAAGGCAGAATTAAGAAAGAAGTCAAGACATGGGAAAACTACCACAGACATAGACTGCTTTATCCTGCACTGCCACTATTTCCACTGAAAACAGCTATGTAATGCCTATGTGACAATTAGATATCCTACAAAAAGGACTTCTGTTAAAGCTATCGATGACCACGGCATTTAAAAGCAGCAATGGCAACTTCAAACTCATTTTAAAATAACAGAATAAAAAAAGCAGAAATTCCTTTGTCAGTGTTTGCGGCTTTTCATTGATGCCTATCTTTGTGTGCTTTATTTCTCCATTGTTTTTGTTAAAATCACTCCACGTACCACACACACAGAGAAACAGGTGAGACTTTTTCCTGTGAAATTTTCCACAGGTCTGCAGGGACCTGGCTTCTCTATTACCTTTCATTTGCAACACATTGTTTAAAAAATAATGCATTACATAAGAAGAAGAATGCAGGCAAGTTGCCAGTGGGAATTAAAGTAATCGAAGTAACATGGATTTAGAGGGATAGCAATCCTCCAAGCAATCCAAGAAAGTAAGCTTTGGTTTATATATAGGAAGAAAAGAAGTCTTTCAAATCCCCTGGGGCAAATCACTATTGATCTACCAAAAAACCCTCCCAGGACCCAAAATCACCCAAACAAATACTAAAAACAAACCATATTTTACAAAAGTGACTACTCAATATTCAAGGAGGTAGGTACCAATTTCTCCAAGAGAAGTCATAGCCAATTTTATTTTTAATGTCCTATTTATAAGGTCATGATGTGACACTTCTTTTTACTGAAAGAAAGTGGAAACTTCATTATCTCTCTCTGCCAACTGTACCCCACTAAGCAGAAAGACCAGAATATTAGGGAACAGCAGAGACCAACGTGAATCAAAGTCACAAGTTTGTCCCTGTATCAGTCACAGAATGACTTTCAAAACCAGCGGTATGCTACAAGGACTTTTATATAGATGATCTGCCATATTGCTACAAATGTAAGAGTGGCATACATTTCTTTGCTTCCACAATTAGTACTAGGTGAGCTTTTTTCCAGAAGGAACAGCTACACCAGATGGGGTGTTAGTGAGTACCACCACAGAAGAGTATATACCTTTTAAAAGCACTATTGAGCACCCTGATCTAGATTTTCTAAAAAGATACTTTTTTTCCTCATGGAACAAAGAGATGACAAGCCATAACTTTCCTCTTTCGAGCATACTTATTAAAAGCTGAACAGAAGAACTGTAGAAACTTTTTCATTAGAAACCTTTAGGTTGTCCTTGTAGGATAAGGATTTGTAAGTAATGCAAAGATCATGTTGTCGGACATCATGCTGAAATGCTTCAAATCTCTTTCTTTGAGACACTTCCATTTAAAAGAAGCCCAATACCTTTTCTGGTTTCAAGATTTACCTTTGAAGTGGGGATTAAAGTTTGGAGGTAAACAGAATACTTTCAAACATCAGCTGCAGTTAAGATGACAAACTCTATATATCCAAATGCATGCATGCCTAGAGTACAGGAGTTTTTTATTTCAAACAGTCCTATATGTAATAGGTTTATTACATATTACACATATATTAACCCAGTTGTAAATGAAGTTATGACAAACATTTCATTACCTGCTAAAGCTATTTACTGGCAGGAACTTGGTGACAGTAGGATTCTCACTGTATGAAAATAGCTGTGGTACACTAATTATCGTGCCCCCATAGACCATTGTGACTTGAACAGCTTCAACCTTGCTATTACGTCCTGTAATGCAAACAATCTCATCTCCAAATTCAGTGCTAGATTGGAGAAGAAAAAGAAGAGGAAACATCTTCAGTTACTAGCATTACGGTGATTTATACTCTTTACTGTAGGACCCCAGAAGCAACAAAAACAAGGCTCTATTTTTGATAGGCACTGAGCAGTTACAAGAGCAGACAACACTCTTCAGATCACTTAGGTCTTTAAAAAAGATGTAGGATATGAAAAGGAGTAGTGTACAAACACAAGAAAAATGCAATGTCAGCATACTTCACGTCATTCCTCTTTTGGGCGGAAGAGAAGGGTAGCAATTAATAAAAGGAAAAAGAAGTGAGAGCAATAAGTCAAGGGGCAGAAGAACATTAGGATTTTATATATAACCACTGAGATGCTGAGTGAAAGCACGGGTGGGTTTGGAGCAGCCAGTCCAGCAGAGAAAGCTGAAACTGGAAAAATCTTTGGATATCTGCATTCTCCCACTTTGGTCGTTTTCAGAGCTGCTTCTTCCAGCTGGATCCTCTGAGTAAGTTTCTGTTTGAATGTTACGTGCAGAACTCCATTGTATGGGTTGAGTCATGAAGAGTTAGACAATGGATTTGTTTAATTTCTAAAGGCCAGAAAAGGTTGGTGCTTTGTTAGGATACAGCCCTCTACTGTTAGTTACTCAGGGTACGTACACATTGCAAGGCTGACTACCGACTGAAACTTGAACATCCTTCTTGGAACCAGTGGCCAGGTTTGTACCAGTGATGGTAAGTGTGGTACCACCCGCTTGTGGCCCACTTTCAGGTCTTATTCGAGAAGGGCGAGGTTCCTGCAAAGAGAAGATGGTCAAAATAATTAGTAAAATTAAAATGAAATTTACACCAGTATTAATTGATATAATAGCTAATAAAAGTTTAATACTACTACCTGAAAAATAATAAAATGAAAATAATGATGGACAATTCTGAACTAAAACAAAATCTTTCATTATTCATGCTGAAGAAAGAAGTAACAGATGATGTGAATGTAATTCTATGTTTTCCATACTGTATTTTATGAGGCTTCGCATGAATTTCAATTCCCTATTTAAAAAATGTAGAGCTAGCTGCCATTAAGTTTGTGAGAGCTTCCTGTTGGATTTCCTGTTTTCATACTTATTTTAAGATTTCTCTCTTCCTTATGGCTGAGTCTATCTTCACCCTTACTTACCCTTTCCTACATTCTGCGTCAGCTACATGATAGGCAGAGCAAGGTTTTAAAAACTGATACCGAACAGAAAGAATACGATTCCCTTTATCTCGTAAGGCTCTTAATTGCGGTAACACTGTTATCCTATTATTGAGCAATGAGCTTGAAAAGAAAGAAAATCAGGAAACGCTAAGCTTTTCTTTATGCACCTAGAACCTTGGAGCAGATTTCTTAAAACTGATCGAAACAAGCAGACACACTTCAAATTGTTGTGAAATTTGTTGGATATTTAAATTTATCAAATAATTTCCCTCCTTTTGTTCTCAATTCAGTCTTTGTTTCCGTGACTGTATTCTGGGAGCTATGACAAATACTGTAAATTAACAGCGAGGGCTTTTCATGAACAGTTTGATTTAATTACTTCATCACTAAGTAGTCCCTGCTTCCAGTTGAGAAAAGTGTTATTTAGGGCAACACTGAAGCTGCTGAATCAAGACGATGACTGAAGCCGTGCAAGCTGCGTGAGATGGGTCAGCAGCCAGCTCCAGGCGAGCGCTGCCTGCCTGGCCAGGCCTGCAGACGTGCTACAGCCCTTGCACTGGGGCGGCAGCTGTGGCGCACGCAGGCAGCAAGGTGGTCCCATGCAGCCAGCTGCCACATGCGCCACATGCACAGATAGGATGCCACATCCAAGCATGGCTATGAGGGACCCTGCATTTGCTAAAGCATAGCAGATGAACAGCTCAGGGAGGCTGTGAATAGGTAATGCCTTTTCTGATGTGTAACTGTGCTTCTTCATCCATATTCAAACACAAGCCTTCCTTAAATGAGTCCAATAAGCCATAAGCTTATTTCCCAATCTCATGTATTTTTGTAAATGACATCTGCTCTCCTCCTCCTCTTGCATAATCTTGCTAAAATGGTTGACTGATAATAAAGTCCAGGCTTGGGGCTATTCTGTATGAAGCATATGCAAATAAGGAAAAGCAAAGAAGTTTGAAAACTTCCCTTGCTGTTGAGGGTTTCCCTGATCACCATCACACTGTACCGATCTTCCATTCTAAGGAGGAAAAGCCCTGCTCAGAAACAGAGAGCTACGAGCCCACATCTTACTAGTCATGCAACAAAAACCTTTCCCCCGCGTTGTTTTGTTCAGGCACAGACTGCCATCTCTGACAGCTTACAGCTACAAAACCAAGGGCCCATGAATGGCAGGGAGGAGGGGGACTGATGTACCACAGTTTGGTTCAAAGCTTGGTAAGCCATTAGCAGGTTTTTACAAAGCAGCAGGAATCTGTAAAAATGCATCCAACTCACCACATGGTTACTTTACAAATTTGTTTTATTGAAGCACAGATACTACAGAAACACGGAGAACCTGTACTTGCTGTGCTTGTTTTATACCTTCATGTCTGAGCAACTTCCCTCTGAAGGAATGCATCATGGTTCAGCTCACTTCACAAACCCACAATGACAACTGTAATTTGCTCTCAAGTCATTGAGCTTTAGGAATATGCTTTAACACTAATTGGGTGTCAATTGCTTTTCTTCCCTGAGAGAAATCTGTTTGTAAACCCTTCACTCCTCAAGATGTACGTTGCTGCAGCATATGACTGCTCTCATGTACTAACCTTTGATTTCATTTTAATTTAATACATCACTCAGGTTACAAGATTTTATGTAGGGAAGTGACTCAAAGTCATTTTAAAGCATTTTTTAAGCAAAAAGGAGCCTTGATTCAATATAAAAGTTGACTAAAACTTGCTCACGTAGGTCTATATAACCCTCTCTGTGCATACTCTTCTTTGGATTTAATTGCTTGCTGATTTAAGCTAAATTGAAGTAAGTCATGCCAGGGTAAGTAAAAAATTGGAGGGGGTCAGTTTTAAAAATCACACTTGAAGTTTAAATTAACACAAGCCTAGACAAGTACTTCACAGAAAAACTCATTTGTGCTTTTTTGTAACACAATTTTGTTGCTAAAAAAATTACAATCGAGATTGTATATAAACCACACAGTCAATAAATAGTTTATACAAATGTATCAAATCCTTTAAGTGCAACTTTACCACATGGACAGAAAACCGTAATACCTTTTATTAACTTCAAATGAAATCTTAACTGCTATGAACTGTTAAGCATGTTGGGCCTCTGTATCATCCACAGTAAAAATCCACAGCAATGATTAGCTGCATAATATGTCTGGGACAGCTTTCAGACAAAAGTAGCTGCCAAGAACCACTAAAGAATCAGTATGGACAAATTAGTTATCCCTGAACCTCAGAAAAACTATTTAAAATGTGTAGCCTTTTCCCTAAATACTACCTCCACTGAAAGCCTAGCCTCTAAGGACAGACTTAGGAAGGAAAGGAACAAGAAAAGGTTTCTGAAGCATCACACAACACCGTTTTCTGTAACCTCAGCATAAAAAATGAAAGGAAGCTTGCTAAGAACTTCTGCTGGACAGCTGTATTCCTTTCTTCCTGCAAAAAATGTGAAATAATTGCGCTGTTAAAGCTCTGCTGGGTTATCTGACAGGTAACTTTGGCAGGGTGTCAGCTGGCTCTGTTGTTAACAACCAGTAAATACTGAGTGAGCCACGAACTTAAACCAGAACCAACCAGCACCATTTTCTGTGGCAGACCTTTCAGTGGTGCCTATATTTGCCTCCCTAGGACAAGGGACGTGTAAGTAACCAAACAGCAAAGTTATCTCTGAATAACACAGCTGCAAGGGGGAAGTGAAACAAATATGTGTTCCATTTTCCTCAGAAACTGTTTTTCTTCTCAGCAGGACTTCAACTCTGCTGGAAGTCAAAGGCCAGCTATGCCGGATGGGAGAACATGCCACCCACATCTCACCCCACCCATGGCACAGCTGCACCAGAGCGCAGGCACATCTCAGCTGCACTTCAGGCTGAATGGAAAACCAAGGCCAAGAACCACCCTGGCAGCTAATCCAGGTAGCAGCCAAGGAGAAGATGGAATAGTTATGTTTAATCTGTATTTTCTCTTTAATCACTGATCTTGCAGCAGTTCCTCAAAGGACTATTTTGAACAGCTTAATTCAAAGTATTCGTATTTAATGTATTTAAAGTTATTTTGCAAATACCAAGAGCTCTCCAGAGACCAAATAATGTGGACACCTCATAAGATGATCTAATAAGGAGAAGCTGAACCATGCCCTGTGTGCAGAGGGATTCTTCAGCATGACTGCTAAGTCAAAGCATCATATAGTAACACTTTGTTACCATAAACTTGTCAGGAAAATTATTTGATTAGTTTTAACCTGCTATTTTCTGTTTCACATTTCCCCTCCTTCCCTTCCTCTTAAGGACCTGCCAGAAAAAATAAGTAGTTAAAATAAATTACCAAGAATGTTAACAATTTTAATAACCATTTTATTGCAAAACCAATGTGCTATGAGCAAGTTTCAGTGATCTTCTAAAGTATTCATGGATGGCTCAAAGAGCAAAGCTACACTGCTCTACCTGGCAGTCTTCTTAAGAGTACCAATAAAGAAAAAAGATTTAGGTTATCCAAATGCTCAACCAGAAAGCATTTTTCAAAAATGCAGTTAGGTAGATAGAATCAGCAGGAGAGTGATATTTCGCTGAATGCCAAGATAATTTGAAAAAGTACCATCAGTGGCGGTACAAGCCTTCAATAAGAATTGTGTTACCTAAGGAGAAGGCAGCCACTTCCCGTGGCTGACATGTCACTCACCAGTGGGACAGAGAGGTTCAGACCCTTGGAAGCTGCCAGGTCTAGTCTTATCTTACAGTCTTACCTTATGCAGTCAAAGCTGCACCTAACCCACAGCTCTATGTTGCTTACCACAGCCCTGCATGAGATTCCTTCTCCTTGCAGAGGAAAACAAGGGGCAAAGGGTAAATCCTTCACTGCAAACCTTTTTTTTTTGAGGGGTAATAAAAGTGCTTTTACCAAGAGGCAACACCCTTTCATTTGGACTCAACCCCAACCAATACTGAATGTTTAACCACTACAAACAGCACTGACAAACCTAGGACCTCAAGTGCTGCAAGATCAATGATGCCACTTTTTCCAAATCCCCTCAGGGATATTTCTTCTCTCCTTGTTTCTGCCCTTTTCTCATTTCAGTCTCTGAATCAGAAGTACGCCTGCTGTCATAATAAATACGCTGCTTTCATTTTCAGTCCTCTACACCTCAGGATCTTTGTTGGTTCAGTCAGAAGGTGCCCAAGGGAAGTCACACTTTCTGTAACATCACAGCACAGTGCACCACTATAACAGCATGCTGCAGTGGCTCTGTGCAATTATGATGTTAAGCAGAACATTTGATTATGTGTCCTATATGAAATTTGTAGCAGTCTTGTAATAATTCTGGAAAACGTCAGCCCTTGTGAGGGCTTGGCAATACTTCATTTCTCATGGACATAGTAAAATTTAAACAACCCTACAAACGTTAATTTAACCCTTGTTTTATAATTCCTTAAAGTGTAGAAAATCACAATTCATACATATTTCAATCTTTTCTTATTTTGCTTGAAATGGAGGAATGTTCTTTCAGGTCTATACTTCTCATTTTGAACCAGGAAAATATTGTTCATGTCTTCCAGGTAGTTTAATGTTTGAGCACAAATATTTTCTGCAATAACAGGTTACCTTGTTATGTGGGTTTTTTGATAGTCTAGTTTAAAAAAGCCTGTTCCAACGTCTGTCAGTTGTTCAGTGGCCTGTTTCTTGCCAAGTCTGGTAAGCCATCTCCCAGCAGAGAGGCTCCCCTCCGCTGGGACTCTCCACTGCCTTACGCTCTCATGATCATGCCCTGTATTTGGAAGTTGATTTGCAGTTTTGGTGAAACACAAGCACATCCACAACTATGCTATTCAGAATAAAATACAATAGAATAGTTCAGTTGGAAGGGACCTACAACAATCATACAATCCAACTCGTCAACTGGTGTAACTTGCTCCCTACTGCATGGTTTATCCTAAAGAAATAATTTGACATCGACAGGATTTCTTGCTTGCAGGGCCAAACAGATTGTAGCTTGTCAGTCATGGGAAATTTGAGCATTTTACGTATCTTACATAAAAACCTTTCTTAAATCCTACTTAGGTGTAATAATGTTGAGCTAGAGAACTCAAAGCCTATCTGCAATCCTACCTTCCCATGTTGTACCAGGCTGCTGGGTTAGTACTCCTGAACTGATAAGCAGCTTTCCCAGCACTTTGATAACCATGAGGCAGTTTTGCTGGAAGAGTAATAATGCTACAGGTACGTTACCTCTTCTGCTTTTGTGGCTGTGGTCCATGCCCATCCCATTGATACCATTTACCTCAAAGCACTGGCTATCTGCTCCAGTTTGAAGCAGTGAGACAATGACAGTTTCTGATTCCTTGTACATTGCTTATGGTACACACCGTTCAAATAGTGCTAGTTTGGTAGCAAATTCATTTATTCTCTTTGTAATACCAATGAATTTCCTTACGTGGTGTTAGCATTCCTGTATGCGATACTACTGTAAAGATACTGCCTTATCTTTGCATCAAGGACTAACCTGAGCTTCACAAACTATATTTTTTGGTTTTGCCTGACCGTAATGCCATAGTCTTGCAACAGTATGTCCTCTGAGGTGCTCTGTGCTTTGTCAGCACAGTAGTACTGGCAAAAAAAAAGAAAAATACTGGCAAACAGCTTACACTGGCCCAAGTATGTATATGACTTCACACTCAGGCCATTTTCCAGTGTCCTGTTTTCTTCATCACAGCTAGAAGACTCTTCTTTGCTTGCTCTATTTGTATCTTCTGCCTCCTACTTACAAATCTGTTCACAGAAATGCTGATACATTTTTCATTGTAGTCTCATGCTTTCTGCACGCTAGAGGGTAAATTATCTCCATGCCTGTTCCACTTATAATCACATTTAGACGCAAACTTACTTATTAACAGTGTACATGACTGCTGCTCTTATACAGCTACTGCAGACCCTCTGAGCATTCACATTTCAGCTTACATTTTTCATCCTGTTTATTAATCTAGAATGAACTTTTTAATCTTTAATATTTTATGACTTGCAGTTAGTCTTTTTGCACAGTTAGGAAGGTGACCTCTTATCTCTTCAGGTTTCTGATTACAATTTTAGTAAAAGATACCTTTTACAGGTTGAAAATGCTTTCAGAGAGCTCCCAACATTTTAGATCTCTCTGGTCTGCTGGTGTTGAATCAAAGCACAGCTTTTACCTGGCTAACAGTGGGGTTACTCCTATTCTCCCTTTTTTATCCAGCTTCTTTGCAATTTTCCCATTAAAGATATGTGGGTGCAAACGAAAACCATTTCCGCAGCCTCCTTTTCACTCACCCGACTTGCCTTTGAGATCTGATCTGCCAGGCTGATTCATGTTCTTTTTCACTCGGTCTCTTTGCTTTGCAACTTTCCTGGTTTACACTGTCATGTCCAGCTAACTCACTTCTGGTCCCTTGCACAGTATTCAAGAACAATAAGAGTGCACTCCTATGGAGCATCACCTAGGTTCTGCATTTCTTCTTTTTCCATTTTTCCACTCACCTGTCACCAAGCACATCCTCAGTTTTTTATATTCCTGGGCATGACTCTATACATAGGGATACTATCTACTATAATATTCATCTGTGGTAGGCAATTTCTAGCCCAAGAACTACACCACCAAGATAAAAGCAGTTACTCTTTATCCTTCACTAATGCAGAAAATCAAAGGTAGAAACAACCAGCCACCAAGGATGATACTGGTGAACCACAAGAGGGGCCAGAAATTCAGGAACAGTTGGAAGGCAACAGAGAAGGGGAGCCTAACAGAGATGCAAAGAAACCCGGGCATGAATTCTATGCTTCAGAGTGGGATGCTGGAGAAAACGCAACTGTGCCAGACCACAAGCAGAGGCACAACTGGGGAGTGAAAAGAGGATGGTGGCAGAGTACATTGCTGTGATGACATGAGAGATGCCAGCTGCAGCACAAGGGGAAGCCAGCAACAGATGGATGTGTTCAAATGGACGTGATGGGCAGCAAATGGCAAAGCCACGTAAGTTCCCTTCTGCCAGCTCCTGTAAGCAGTGACCTCCAGTTGGGAGTTTGCCTTTGATGCCAGTGCACATCTTCACAAGTAGGGCTGGGCTCTTGCGCTTCCACACAAGCAGAGTGCAGGGATGCTGTTTCAAGGACCTGGTGACAGTGCACAGACATATGGATCCAGATTTTCACAAATGTACAGAGCACATTATTGCTCTGCATTTATCTCATCTGTCCTTTCCTCCACAAGTAACATTTCCCTTTCCTCATCTTAGTTCCAGCTGCAGTAAGTTCTGGCTCTTGAAGCAGGTCTGTAAACCAACTAATTTGTTAGCAAAATTATCTACCCTGCACTGAAAGCCAAATTATTCTGCCAACACTTGCATATAACGCACACAAAAATTGAAGCCATTAAAGGCATAGCCCATGAAGTGCTGTAGATGCTGGCCACCTTCATGGAGGTCAAAATGTCATTTCATGGACTATAAAGGTAACCACAGGAGCTAAATTAAGCTTCTGATCAGGGCATGCAAATCATTAGAAACTGCTCTTTCCCCCTTCCACTTCCCTCGTTTCTCAGATTCAAGAGAGCCTGCTTCTTGTTTCTTCAGACAAGCCACCCACTCACAGGATATTCAACCAGAGAATTTCCATTGCACACTCTTGGCAGCCTGGTATTCGCCACAGTGGCTGACCTGACCCACCAGCTTGCCTCATCACAGCATCCACGACACAAGCCAGGCTCCAGTTCCTGGACTATTTCTGCAACAGCAGAGAAGTGAGTCGAGTCCTGCCTTTCTGGGGCTGCTGTATCCAAACCTCACACCGTGTGAGCTGATCAAATGCTTCCAGTCACTCCAAGGGAGAGCACTTGCCTGGCAAATACACGTTGTGTGCTGTCTGCTGTCTATGGGATACTAATGCAAAGGGTTGGTATTTTAAACAACTGATTTTTTGGACTGCAGGCAGCATCTTTTTATCGTGAGGCAGGCACCACATGATTTTCTGAAAAGACCACAGAGCCTTGCTGACAAGTTTGATGGAGAAATGGAAGCATGCATGACTGGAAAGTCTGCATTATCATGCAGCCAGTGTTCACTGGCAGCTTTCAAGCAGAACCATAAGCACTGGATAGCGGGACATGTATTTAAGTGCATAGCTCATATGATAGAGAATTAAGTCTAATAATATCCACATGAGGAAGGGCCAACTTTGCTAAAACTCTTGGCTACCCAGGAGTTCTCCTGGCCCCTATGCAGGCTGACACACAAACAAGATGTGCTCCAGGACTCAAGGATAAAATAAGATCCTCTGGAAGCAATTCCAGACTGCTGCAGATGTGTGGTTTATCAGCATCAATTGTAATGGCAACAAGCATGTAATACCTCCCCACAAAAACCCACCCAAAACCCCCAACTGCAGTGTAAAATGCATGTGTTGAGGTAAAGACTTAGGGTGAAAAATCAGGGAGTTAGCTAAAACCCTTCACAAAAGCCTTGTGGCACTAATGGCACTGCACTGGTGAGGGGTCCCAAAGCAATTGCTTCAAACACCAAGAAGGAAAGCAGAGGATGGGTGGAGGTAAGAGGAAACTGCCACGTTGGGAGTAGATTAAAGTGAAAGCGTGCACTTTGTTGAATGTAACTGTGCTGCTCAAGTCCACATTCAAACTTTCAGTAAGGTGAACAGTCATGTTCATGACTGTTTTCAGATCAGACTCTAATTTATCCCCTCTTCTTCCTCTTTTTGGTAATTCATCTCATCTTGTTTAGGTAAATAGACTACCTGACTTACTAAAAAGTCATTATTTCCAAGCCAGTCCCTAAACTACCTTCAGCACTTCAGAAATGTATTACGCTTTTGCAAAGTTCTACCTCTAATTTCACCATCTTAAATTTGAGCTATCTGACACCATATAGTCTTTTTAACATGCACAGTCTAAAACTCACAGAATTGCTCTTGCTAACAGATGCTGGAGATCCCAGAACCAGCTGCAAGCTCTTGTTCTGGTGTTCCAAGTCTGAAGATGAGGCATTCTGAGAAAGGAATCATGCCTGTGATTGCATGGGATCAGCAAATCTGGGCCATATACCTATGAAAAACTTAACTCTCTCCTTTGATACTGCTTCTCACTGTCCTAGTAACAAGCAAATCAGATGAAGTTGACAACAAATGAAAAAGCAGGACTGGCCTTTAGCCTGTTACTGCTCCACCTGCTTCGAGACCATCCAAGCTGTCAGTGCTCCAGATGTACCACAGAGCTGCATATTAAAATTTAGCATCACTTCATTTCTATTTCACTAAACAAGAGAATGGTTATTGCCTGATGCTGCTTATACTGAAACAACAGAAATGTCAATAAAGGAGCACTGGGTGACCAGAATTTAATTTCACTGGAATGGCTGGACTTGAACAACACTCAGGTCAGATAGAGAAATTGTGATGGGCAGGGAGAAACAGAGCTTTCTTCCCCTGTTATGCAACAAATATAGATGAGATGTTTACTGCACAGTACAGACTCTTGTGCACCAGGGCATTTTAGTTCAGAAGTAATTTTAAACTGAAACCATGGCTTCCCTTTTAACTGGATTTTTGACCCATTTAATGGAGGTCTCACACATTCTTCAGCTCAGAAATGTGCTGCAGACAGGGCAGAAGCACAAGTCTGAGCCCCAAGTTGTGCTGACTATTGATCCTCATCAGTCTAGCTTAAAAAATGCATTTCTTTCTTCAGACTGGGTATCAACAAACGTCAAATGTAGTAGTACTTACAAAATCACAGAATGACTTGGGTTGGGAAGGACCCTCAAAGATCATCTAGTCCAAACCCTTTGCCACAGGCAGGGGCATCTTTCACTAGATCAGGTTGCTCAACCTGACAATCCAGCCTGACCTTGAATGCTTCCAATGATGGAGCATCCACAATTTCTCTGGGTAACCTGTTCCAGTGTCTCACCACCCTCATAAAAAACCCCTCTTCCTTATATCCAATCTACTTGATAACTGACTATGTGCTTTTGGTGATAGACACTAGTCACATGTACAAAGCTGAGACTGTGGGGAGTATGGTGACACCTCTGGTGCACAGAGACACACTGGGCTGAGCAGCTGCAGTCTCCTTGTGCACTGCTTGTGCACTTCTGCCCTGTGCTGCCACACACTGCATTTAGAGCGATCACTGCTAAAGTTGAAGCTATTTTGCTTCGAGTAATCAGAGCACACAGTTAAAACAGTGATAATTACCAGCAGGAGGGTAGCCAGACTATGTGCAAAGAAAGGGGGAGAGATAATAGAAAATTTATTTTAGGAAGGCTCTTGGGAAGAAGAATATTTTATTTCCTTTGTATATACTGAATAGAAAAGGTTTTAAACAAAGCACAGATTTCGCATGTCTGCTGAAAGAACTCACCAAAGAGCTGCCTGAAAACAGCAATGAAACAAGACTGTAGCTTTTAACAACATCAGCTGACGTGACTGTCTGCTCTGATCGTCTGTTCCCATGCCAAAAGTGCTTGTGTCATACTTGTAGAGGTGTGTGTTAGTATGACACCCCTGTACTGACTTTAATCCTACTGCAGTTCATAGTTGGCTTCATTTTGTTGTGGAACAAAACGAAATGAAACTAGACACCAATTTCACCAGTTTTAAGGCATGAACTGTATTACTTGCCATTGCTTTGTGTTTTGTAAGCAGAGTCCCCATAGAAAGATTTTTGCAGTAAATAAGAATGCTCTTTTTCAGCAGTTAGCTTAGGTGTCTGGTATTTCAGTAACCTCCATGCAGGCAGAGATGGCACAGAGGGAGTCTTGGACTTGCAGGATGCCTGTAATCAGTGCCTTCTCCAAGCGCCTCACTGATGGGTGATCAAGAATATTCCCATTAAGTAGCCAAAAGTGGTGGCTGCTTATCTTGCCTCTATGACGGGCTGAGCAGGGAGTCACACCAGGACAAGTTCACAGACAGGCTTTGAAGCCTGCACGGGGGCTTCAGATTACATTTCAACATACTCCGTATCATCTTCATGTGGTTTTCATGCAAACCACGGTAGAATCTTTAAACACACACAGGAGAAGCACAGGAGAACTGGTGTAAAACATACCCAACACAACGGGCTCATGTCAAAATCTCATCTTATGTAGGGTTTACTGTCATAGCCTCTGTCCTAGAGACCACAAACACATAAACATGGGAGATTATGTCGTTGTTCTCTGGTTAAGATGAATGGGATTGATGAAGAAAGACTTAATTATAACTTACATTTCCACAAATGAACAGAGGACATTTTCAAGCAAAAAGGGTGGTTTTTTTGCAGAGATATCACCAGGAAGAGGAGGTATTTGCTTGGAAATTATGGAAAAAACACTTCTACCCTGTTTCGTAAAAACGAGAATATCCTCTTCTCAGTTGAATGTCATTCTTGACTTATTCTACTGCTTACTGCTGACTCTTTCCTTTCCTTCTCACAAGATACCAAGAATTAATGAGACAGAAGTTTAAACAAGGGAGAAGATAAAAGCCTAACCCACCCTTTATATTTTATAGATTTACAGTTTATAGGTGTAATTTTAAATATCAATATAAGGACAGAGATTATTTAAACATCTCAACTATCATGGGCTCTTATAAATTTTGAAGACCTCATAGATACAGATAAAGCTACTTGGTGCTAAAACCACAGGCTAGACCAGCTATAACCTATGGCCACATTTAGGGTAAAACAATTAAGACACAAACTAAATTCTCCTTCATAGTGACACTGAAAACAAAGGACATGTAGCATGAACACACATCATGCTGTCAGTGGCTCTGCATGACATATTTTTGAATGAAATAAATATTAAAAAATTAATGTACCTTCATTACTTACTCTTCAGCTGTTCTGCATCCATTCTTGTAATTAAGAACATTGGCTAGACTAAACACTGTGATTATAATAGTGCACCAACTGTGCATCTAAAGAATACCTAATTTTTTCCAGCGCTGTTTTTTTTTATTCAATCATGACACTTACGAGACATGTCACTACTATATAAGTTTATTACAATTTCTTTCCTACCACATCGTTTTAACTTGAATTACAAACAATATCATCCTATTTTGAGACTCTGGATCTATTAATCAGAATAGATTTCTGGTAAACCCTTTGTGTAAAGAATCAAGTTTAGTGTTTTCTAACATACTTGAATGACAGTGCTATTGATGAAACAAAGTTTGTAAGGCAAACACAAGCGACTCTGTGCTTAACAGGTGAACTTCTAACTTCAGTCACACACAACACATAAAACAGATCTCTCAAAAAAATGCATTTACCTGATATGTAAACAGCACTTCACTTGGTGATTTGCCTAATTTTCCGTTGATGTTAACTTCAATTTGACCTTGTTTTGGTTCATTCATCGGTCCAACTTGACATACAATCCTAGCAAGAAAGAGTGTAAGTTTATTTGTTAGAAGTAACAGCTACAATACCAATGCAATGTATGAGAGCTACCACACACACTGACAGCAAAAGCACTAACTTTGCTTTATCCTACACAAGGTACTTGAACGCTGCCTCAGATTCCCAGCAGAAACACACAAGAATAATTTAATCTTCAATCTAAAGGTAGGTAAAACTGAAACCTGAGCACTGTACACAGCAGGTAATTTAGCAGTCCGTTAATAGAGATGCCTTCTACAGAAGACTCAAATTCAGATCAGAAGTCAGAGATGAACCTCCCCAACTCTACGCAAGGTTTTCACTGGACCTTGTGATGTTTAAAAAACACAAAGGATGCCCACCTCCCTTGTTGTAAGGCTCAGAATGTCAGCTATCTTATAACTTTGTGCGTTTTAACTGCTGATACTTTTGTGCATTCTGCTATCTTTCAGCTTTAAAACAGTGTATTTTCACACCTATGGTCAAAATCCCTTCAGAATTACTGTTCTCTGAAAATAAATCCTCAGATCACTCATGCAAAATCAGAGGTCAAAGAACTCCGGTTGAGAAAAACACTGCCTTAACTAACACTGCTGCTGTGTGATGGTTAGGATGTTTACATTTTTATTTCAAACAGGTGATCCACAGAATACGAGCATGAAAATGCAGTAAGGATTTGACACACCTGAAAACTGGGACAAATGCTTAATGGAGAGCTGATAATACAGTTAGATAAGGAGGTATATAATGTTCACAGCCTGTGCAGACACACTGTTTCATATAGGACACACCCCAAGGATCACTGCTCATTTCCTTCACTCTTTGCCTCTGGAGTTATTGCCATTCTTCCTTAAGCAGTGCACGACTGCTTAAAAAAAACAACTAACAAACGTCAAATAGAAAAAACCAAGCAACAATTTCAAATTACTGGGTATAATGTAGTTAAATCGGGATTTATAATAAAAGGATTGTCAAGCCCCCCTGCAGATCACTCCAGACTTTTTTGCCTGGGTACTGGCAAACGGACAAAATTCTCTAAATTCTTGCATGTCCTGGCATGTGTATGGCTGCCTGAGTCTGTTCCTCATCATCTCTTTACTGTATTCTTGGAAGTTGTATCTTCTTGTCAGGCAGAAACAGGAAACGGTGCCTTTGGAGGAATTTCTACCATATGTCAAGCTAGGGAAAGCAGTCAGGGGCCAGGGCCGGGGTGTGTGTGTGGGGGAAATGCCATAGCGTGGCTAACAGGGATTTTAATTGAGAAAAGTTCCCTCCCCTCCCCAGCGTAGGCATTGCCTCCCCTCCCCCATGTTACAAATGGAAAACTACAAAGAATGAGAACACGACTTCTCCACGGCCAACAATTAAATCACCACAGAGCCAGAAAGCAGCCTTAAGTGCCTTAAATCTCACTGCTTTCCTGCCCATGGGAGCAACTGTCTCCTAAAAATTACTAGCTTTTTAGTGCAGAAGGGTAGGGGAGCAAGACTAGGCACTTTTCTTTTAATTATTATTAATTTAAATAAAAGAAGGTAATGATAAAACAAAAGAATGGAGGAAGGTAAAGACAGAAAATTACAGATATCTATTTGGAGATTTTGAATAACTTCTTTTTCAAGGCTTCCCTAATGGAGAACATCCTTCAAAACCCCCTAATTTGTTGATAAATGACATTATGCAAGTTGCATTTGTTCTCACCCATTACCACACTGGCAGAGCTCAGGAAACCAGTAATGTTGCTATGATACAAGGAACCAGTCATCTCAATTCTGGCTCCTTTCCACGTATTTAAAAATATCAAAAAGCTTTAGGAAAAAGCCAAGAGGCTGGGGAAATTCTTGTAAGGTTATGCTGCAATTCAGTGCAGCTTTTGCAAGCACTGAATATAAGGAATGGGAAAAGATGACTGTAAAATAGTTGCGAATTTTGTGGATGGTGATGCTATTCTTAAGTCCTAGGGACCTGGGAAGCTACTAAATGTCTGATCCACAAACTGACTAAAGCTAAACATCTTTCAAAAACTAAAAAAAAAATATCACTTAGGTATCTTCAAGATTCCTTTCAAAACACACCACAGAAATAGCAAAAAGTTACTGTACTACAGTTTAAATTAACTGAAGAGAAAGAAAGCCAAGGTTTCCATTGCAGCTTTATATATCAAAAGTGAATGAAAGAAAAATCACACTGCTTAAAATATGTCATTACTCTTAATACTACTACTCAACCTTCATGCTATGCTTTTTATCAGCTAAACCAAAAGGGTATTTCCTTCTTGAAATCAGATGCTTGATATAATTTGCAGTAAACACCTAGATACCTAGAAGAATTTAGGCACTTTGTTTTAATTTTTGGCACTGCTTAAGAGTGTGACAAGTAATCTACAAAACATCTACCAACCTGCTTAGGCAATTCAACTTCCATGGACTTGTTGGCTCTGTCATGAAACTTAGTCATCTAAAGCTGAACCAGAACTCCAGGCTCCCTCCCTGCCCCCAGGAAAGAAACTTTAGTCCATGCTGGACTAAAACAAAAAGATTTAAGCTTCCTCTTGCTTTGCCTACTTTCTACTAAATCTTGTATGCTTGGCTGCACTGTGGTTCAAATTTAGCAAAGATTTTAATGACTAGATGCACACCTACAATGCCTTTAGTTTAAAAACAAACAAACAGTCCTGAGATATCTGCAGTAACAGTTTATGAAAACTTTTCAAACAAAAAAGGAAAAAAAAAATCAATCAATCAGAAGCAGGATGTTAGTTTGCTATTGTAAATTTATTGCTGTATTAGCATCTATAACAATTTTAAATAAAGATTCAAACATGCTACTATGAAATATTGCAGGTATGTTGCACTAGTTCTTTCTTTTATCGATAAACTTTTATAACCACAGGAAGATCATCTTCTCCTGGAAATGCACAGAAGTTCCTTTTTTCTTTTAAAATCTTTAAAATATCTAGCAATTACCTTGTGGAAACAGAGTAGAATTCCTCTTTGAAAAGACATTCCTTGTCTGCCACCATTATATTTTTTACATCTTCTGCTTTTATACCCAAATTAGATCCCATTATGGTCAAAAGAATTCCACCACTTAGTGGTCCAGTTTTTGGCTCAATCTGTGTTTGCAAGAGGGAAAGCAAAAAAAAAGCAAAATTAAATAATACAGTGACCATGTTGCTCTTGCACACTATTTATTTAAAGCTACTTTGAGTTACCAGCACTTGAAATGCAAAAGATGTTTCTTGTAGGACCCACACAAAACCACTCTATGTAACTTTTTAAGGTTAATTAATCATGTTAGCTCAAACCAGTATTCATCAGCTGCAGATTTCGTGTCTCCTGTGGCACTGTTATGTACAAAACTTTTGCCTAGTGTTTACTCTGTTTTGAGTTTGCCTCCTCCACTAAAGCACTGATTTTGAAAAGTGAATGGATTGAGTTCCTCTCACAATCACTCCACAGAGCTTTACCAGATTTTTTTTTCCATGATTTTCTCCCTTTAGGTTCACATCAAAATAGTGCCTTCCTAACACACAGTGCTGCCCCACATAGTGTCTTCAAAAACTTCTCTAGTTCCCTGACCTTCCTTACTGCGTCAAATGGTAGGATGCTGCAGTACATGGGCTGATGCTAATTAAATAATTTGCAATTAAAACGAGGACTGAGAAAATCCTGCAGTCACAGTGGACTTCTTAGGTTGAAACATGGCCTGAACAGGCACTTGAAGTCTGAGTATTTGTTGGGAGACTAACCTGCTTTCCTGTGTAGTATTTGGAGCACCTCCAGCAAGACCTTTTCAGGTCTTCAGCTTTGGAGGGCTGCAAGTTTACCATCAAGAAGGGGGAGGCTGCACAGTCCCAAATGCAGCAATTGGAAGCCAAAAAAATACAGCTTCTGAAAGTCTGGACTTTAATGTCTGTGCCATCTAAATCAGGGTTTCTTAGATCTACGCAAGTCTGAGCACAGAGACATGGCTGCTGCTGCCTGCTGCCAGCTCAGCTCCAGAATCACTTGCTCTGTTTTCCCACTGGTTGAACTTACTAAAACTTCTGCCTGCTGGCCATCCCTTCGCACTCAACTCATAAATAAACGAGCTGAGAAATGACTAAATGGTTTGTGTAGGCATTTCCAAGTATTTTGCTCAAATCTGAAGCTAACAAAAGCTTTGAAAAAGCTAATATTTTAGTATTTAGTATTTAATCCACAATCATGTACAAAGAGTATCCCAGGTGAAAACACTTTTATTTTTCTTAATTTTCCTTCTCCTTCCCACTCAAATCATCTTTATCTGGGCACAGCTATCACACAAGTGTTCTTCCCACTTTCTGTTTTCTGTTGAGATTTCAGGGTATTTGCCTTCCTTGGCAGACTTCAACTGTTTACCTGCCATTTCTTCTTAGACACACCATCATGGCCAACCCCATCCAGTGTGCTGCTAGTCTGCCTGTACCCACACTGCACCTCTAACTGTGCAGCCTCAGGAGATTCAGTGTCTCCACCAGTCTGACCCACAGGTTTCAGAATTAAACAGTTCCTGTTGAGTGAAATATCCCTGTTATGACTCTCAACCTTTGTCATACAGTTACTGCATTTTGTGATAGCTTGTTTCCATTAAACGGTGTGTCTGAGTTTCAAAGTACTGATACCACTGTTGCAGCAATTTAGATTTGCCCAGGGGAAGTACATATCACTCTTTCCTTGACAATTATGCCCAGAAAACCAGCATTTGGCTTGTTGCTGAAAAGGGCAAGGATTTATCACTTCTTGCTTTGGCTACTGGTCCACCAGGATGGACAACACTCTTCTCTCACCCTGGATGAATGCTCCAACCACAGAGTAAGTCAGAGGTGCACATGTGGCCTCTCTGACTTCTTACATTCAACTTCTACAGCCTTGGGTTTCATTCCAGTGAGGACTGGAAAATATCACTGACAGCTGGAAAACACATTGGGACGCAGAAACAACCTGCTCCCTTATTAAACGCTACTTAAAATTCTAGTTTAAAGCCTGTTAATGAGCCTGCTAAGTGCTTGTAGTTTCAGGAGCAGTGAACCTCTCATATAGACTTATTTCAGGTAGAAAGGACTTTAGGACAGAAAAAAATCCATGCTAATTCCCAAGAATCAAGTGCCATGTTTAAGCGTACACTGCTAGCCTGGCTTCTGGTACAGTGAGGACAAGGCTTGAAAAACAAGGAGCCTCAAAGACTCCATTCAGTCTCTTATTTTGAGTCTTTACAAATCTCTCACACATATCAATACTGGCATTTTTTCCTTGCAGCTATTTCAGAGGCTTACTTAACACCCTAGGAAAAAAACTGCCTTTCAGTATAAGCTTGCTTGGATGCTTTCTCTTGAAAAATAATACACTGGTAGGGAGAGAAAAAAGCAATCTTACGCGAGTGATTTCTGGATGAGGACACGTGTTGGTGGGAGGAGCGTGACAGAGTTTTTCATAAACGCACTTGCTGGGCTTGCCATCTTCTTCACACCAGACACACTTATAGTCCTGATGGGCTGCGAGGCATAAGCTGCAGTCACTTCGTCCGTAAGAGCAGTTGTATAGAGTCACTGAAATATGAATGGTAAATGCACTTAGAATTTTTCCTCTGTTTTAAGGGTATTCAGTGTGTTATAGGAAGGAAAACTAATCCTATGTACAAAGCTCAGCGGAGTCGTGTGAAGAATATGCACACTCTGTACTTAACCTCTGAATGATGCTGAAAGAAAACTGTATTTTTCCATGTATGGAAAAACCTGAAATCTATCTGCGTGCAAAGTATAAATAAACTATCAAGTAGAACACAAACACATTTGTGTCACTCAGGCATTGCCCAAATGTTTAAGTACAAAGTCCTTTCTTTCACTATCCTCAATGAACCTGCCTATACAACTGTTCAAAGCCTAGTTCAAACAAACAGGTCCTCCTGGTGTACCAGGAGTCAGATGTGGAAGGGTGTAAACTCTGCATGGGTGTTGGTAGGAACAGACATCAGCTGGCACGGGACCTCTGCCAGCCGCATATTTAAAGGAAGAGAGCTGCCTTTGTAGGCTGTTTCCAGGATATTTCGGCCTTTCCAAAATCATTGCTAAAGCCTGAACTGAATAGAAAGTTAACACTTAATGAAGTGTTAGCCTTTGTTCAAGTTAATACCTCTTCATTCCTCCATTCTTCTCTATTTACTTGCTTTTGTTTTCCCTTTTGTCTTGAATTGCCGTCCTGAGGTATGCCTTATTCCTTCTGTAGTGGTGTTTCATTCTAGTTTTTCTGAGCCAAGAAATCAGGTCGGACAGTCATGCCTCTCTTTCTGATGAACCATGCACCAATTGTCGCAGACACTAAGCTTGTTTTGGCGCCCATCAATCTCTAGCATGATGAACAGTCACTGAATAAAATTAATTTTCCCAAATAGATGCAAAGCCTTGAGACATAGCTGGGTGGTTCAGCACCATACGGAAAGCCTGGGCTTGCAAGAAAACATTTGGAGATGCACTTGAGAGCTAGCCCAGAAGAAAACAGACTGAAAAGATGACACAAGTTTCTCTAAGGGATGCATGCAAGTTGCACGGATTACCCACTGTGTGAGTGCTGTGCTTCCCTGGGAAGGTGAGCTGATTACTGTAAAGAGGCAAGCTTCTTGCTCCCTCCTTTTCTGCTCCTTCCTTTCTTCCCTGCTTCTCTCTACTCTTTGCTGCTCTTTTTTTCTGGCCACACAGCCTCTCACCCTCTGCCACCAAGGCTCTGGCACTTGGTGAGTCTTCTTGTAAATCAGATTAACTCACCAGAACAGCAGAAAACTACCCAGATTTCCTCCTGTGCTCTTTCAAGAGTTAAATGTGCTCACAGATGGGAGTGGGGAGTACAAGACAGAGACTCAACATCTCCCCCCTCCACTAGTGATGGACTGTTTTACGTGCTCATTAAGTCTCAAGAAACAGTACCCTTAGTGACACTGGGTTTTTTTCAAAGGAGGTTCATCCTTAAAGATGCGGGAAGCAAAGCAAAACAAAGCAGAGGTGATCAGATGTGGGCAAGTGAGACTAGAATAAAACCCTTTGAGACTGCATACAGTAAAGGCCATCAAAAAAAGCTCATTTAAAGAAAGCTTTTATTCTCAGATGAGCTGGACTCTAGGAAGGATACCAGTGAAACCACCCTCCAGTCACTAACATTTCAATGCACTTGATACCTTCCTAGATAATAGCTGTAGCAGTAGTTTTTTGAATCTAATTCCAAGAGGCTACCATGTCAGATTTCTACTGAAATGAAAGAGTAAAATGAGAATGCTGGTTTTCCATTATTTTTCAGCAGTGCCCTTATTCCCCTGCTAGGCATGAACAGTATTACAGATGCCCAAACCTTGGCTACAGTCTCTCTGCCACTTGGATGATCGCATATAACCTCAGAAGGGCAGTTTTTCTCTAAATGCTGCATGTTTAAAACCCTCAGCATTCAGTTTCACAGCTAGTCTTTAATAGAATAACACATTTTTATATTCCTTACCTTACACTGAAGAGTTAATGTACTGATGAGGCCTGGTTTTAGCCCTTCTTACATCTAATCAGCACGGTAAAGCTACTTGAAATCAAGTAGCTTTACCAGCACAAACTCAGTTGAGACATCATTGGAGGTGTAGGCAAAGCCAAGGGACTGACATTTGTAACAATGAATCAATGAGAAAAAGCAGCCATTTGATTCAACCCCTATCTTGAATTCTCAGGGAATCGATGAGCAGAAAGCAGGAGCAGCATCGTTTGCTTCATACACTCAGCACATCAATACAGAAGTCACTGAGCAACAAACAGAACCCGAGCAATATTTTCAACACTTTGGTGTCAACTGTTCATTCTGTATGTTCAATGAGAATGCAGCGCTGAGGAAAAGCACCAGACTGACAGCCCTGGTACATTGTGTTTGCTTTTACAAGCAGAAGAGATGGTGTGGGCAGCAGCAAGCAGAAGTTTCCTTGCATCTATGCTGTGAATTGCTTTTGCAGGAACTAGATTGCTTTCTTAATCCAGCACACTGAAAGGTTGCTACTGCACAGGGACTTAAGGAGGTAATATTGTTAAGCAAATCTTCTCCTTGCCTTCCTAAACCCTGCATTTCCCACCCACACTGCCACATGGTCACCTGGTATGGCATGGGAATACACTTACTGAATTATTTTGTTATCCTTCATCACCTGGATGGGGATTTTCATCCCATCCCTCAGTAAACAATGTCAGTGCTGCAACGTCTTGATGTCACTCACATCCAGTTGCATAAATGCCAAAGAGAAAGCTACAGCCTTAAAGCACTAGACACTCCCCCTGTTCACTGATCAGCTCATTAAATGTACCAGCAGCAAGCCACTCATTAGATTCTGACTCTTATCCATCACCTTGAGATACCAGCTGTGAAATCATTGATAAAAAGGACAAAGGATAAAAGGGATATATTGGATTTCATACTGTTCAGAACCCCTGATGACTTGAGATGTAAAAACGCTATTGTAACTTAGTATTCACTAAGTGTTATACAAAGAAAGGGTTCTTTCAATGTCAGGTTCAAAGGTGCTTCTCAGCAGCAACCATATACCCAAAGCCAATTCTTTTCAAGATGCAGAAAAACACATTATGCTCTGGATTTCATATGGCAAGGAAATTCAAAAGCAGGAAAGAATTTGGATTAAAAAAAAAACCACCACCCTTTTATTTAAAAAAAAAAAAAAAAAAAAAAATCTATAAACATTTTCTGGGAAGTTTTCAATTCCCCTCTTGCAAAGGTTCTATATTTCAACTTGAATGATAACATTTCTTTAATAATTTAGCTACTTCTTTTTTTTTGATGTTTTTCACAGACTTGGAGAAAAGATGTTGGGAATATTTGGTCAAAATTCTGCAGTTTTAAATACTGCCTTTGGAATGGAAATAAGACAGTGTAAGATTGCAATATGACCTCCCCATAGCATTCATGCCAGGTCCTCTTTTGTGCTGCACACATAGGGAAAAATCTTCTAAATACATACTTCTATGCTGCCAATAAGAAAGGGAACAAATTTAAATATTGTACAGATGGAAAATATGGTCTGAAGATTTAATCTGCAGGGGAGATTACTTGGGGCAGTATTAGTTTTCCTGATGTTGATTCCTCACACAAGTAAAAAGTGTGCTGCCTCACAGTTTTCACAATATTATGCTTTAAACTTCAGTCCAAAGGGGTGTAAGGTAGGTTCCATCTCCCAGATACGGCTCCACTGATTTTGACGGAGCTTCCTCACCTCGGACGAGGACTAGGCTCACAGACATAATTGCTTCATTGCTGTATGTTGAAAGTAATAGAGGAATTTATATTTATAAAGGAATTTATATCAGAGACCAAGTCTTTGTCTGTAAAACACTTAATATACTTTTTTTTGCCACAGAAATGAATGAGTAAAGTAATGAGCTGAAACCACACTGAATGTTCCTGTGTATTGTTGATCGTCAGCAGATGTAAAGACTCCAAAACCTGTCTGAGCTGAGACACAGCTGAAAGTAGAGATTTCAGGTGAAGTCCATACAAGCGGCAGTGAGAAGGATCCCCTTGCTGCTATTGAAGGGAAAAAGTTCATTGGGGAAGGGAAATGGCCACTGAAGAAAAAAAAAATCAAACTACTTAACTAAATTTGAACTGTGAAGCTATTAGGATTGTGCTTCAAAGCAAAACCAGACTTGAAAATCATAGAATAGTTTGGGGAATACTTTGGGTTGGAAGGGACCTCTAAAGGTCATCTAGTTCAACCCCCCTCGCCCCATGAGCAGGGACATCTTCAACTAGATCAGGTTGCTCAGAGCCCCGTCCAACCCGACCTTGAATGTTGCCAGGGATGGGACATCTACCACCTCTCTGGGCAACCTGTTCCAGAGTGTCACCACCTTCATCGCAGAAGATGTCTTCCTTCTATCTAGTCTAAATCTGCACTGCTTTAGTTTAAAACTCTTTTAGTTTAAAGCCAGTTTAGTTTAAAACCATTACCCCCTGTCCTATTGCAACAGGCCCTGCTAAAAAGTTTGTCCCCATCTTTCTTATAAGCTCCCTTCACATATTGAAAGGCCGCAAGAAGGTGTCCCCAGGGTCTTCTCCTCTCTAGGCTGAACAACCCCAGCTCTATCAGCCTGTCTTCATAGGAGAGGTGTTCCAGCCCTCTGACTGTTTTTGTGGGCCTTCTCTGGAACTGCTCCAACAGGTCCATGTCTTTCCTGTGCTGAGGGCTCCAGAGCTGGACTCAGTACTCCAGGTGGGGTCTCACAAGAATGGAGTAGAGGGGGAGAATTGCCTCCCTCGACCTGCTGGCCACAGTTCTTTCAATGCAGCCCAGGATACAGTTGGCTTTCTAGGCTGCAAGAGCACATCGCCAGGCCATGTTATGCTTCTCATCCACCAGTACCCCCAGGTCCTTCTCCTCAGGGCTGCTCCTAATCCATTCTCCACCCAGCCTGTATCTGTGCTTGGGATTGCCCCAGCCCACGTGCAGGACCTTGCACTTGGCCTTGCTGGACTTCATGAGGTTTGTATGGGCCCACCTCTCAAGCCTGTCACAGTCCCTCTGGATGGCATCCCTTCCCTCCAGCGTGCTGACTGCACCACACAGCTTGGTGTCATCAGCAAACTTGCTGACAACACTGATGTTTAATTCTTGAGTTTAGTATTAGTAACTTTTGATCTGTCAGATTTAATTGTTTCACCCAAACCAGTAAACCTACAAAGGTAACATTCTTATTCACATGACTCCAAATTATGAAGGAATAGATTTCTGTTTACTGTAATTAACCTGTTAATCCTGTATTTCATACTTACCCATCAGTTTGCTGTCAATCTTGACCTTATCTGTTCTTATGGATAAGTTAAGTCGTAGGGTCTCATTTGCACTATAGGAGAACTGGAAAAGATGACACAATACAGATATTTATACCTTCATTTGGCAAGGTTAATTTCATGCGTTTTCTATGATTCTTAATAATCAGAGCTGTGAAGGTTTAGAAGCTATCCCAAACCTTATGGTCTTCTTTTCATCTTGGCCAAATAAACTTATAGAAAAATGTTTTAATGATCGTAATCCTTCACAATCAGAATTTTCAAGTACCAAGGGACAACAATGTCTGAATACTCATCTTTCATTAATTTAATTTACATTTGGTTACAAGCATCCAAGTAGCAAAGGTACTGTTCAGATTCAGTAAGTACAGCTGCTGACCCTGCTGAGTTCTCCCTTCCCACACCATCTGGCCCCTTTACTTCTGTGGACATGCCAGACTTGCACCACATGGAGGGGAAATCTCTTGCATCTTTTGCAGTGCAACCGCCTCATTATAGTCAAAGCACAAGGTTCACATGCTCCAAGACATAAGCTTCTGCTCTTGTTGAAAGACAGGAGCAATAAAAACCAGTAGGAAGGAAAACGAGCAAAAAAAATATAGTGGCTTTATAAAGCAAATACTTTGTGCCTGGCTCAAATGCTGCATAAAACCTAATTCTCAGAACTCCTCTGTTAGTAAGCATATAAGACATAAAGGTTAAAGTCAGCATAACATTTGTGAGTCCAACTTTGAGCTTTGTAAACAGACTATTTGTAAAAAATATTATTTCCTTTCTCTTTAAAATAAACCAGAGTGTAAGAAGCATAGCTAGTAAGTAGCCAAACAACAACATATTGTTACCATTCCCATTTTTACAGATGTAAAATGGGAAAGATAATGAATTGGAGTATGGAGAGGGAGAGCTCTGAAATTCTTATCTTTTATCCTCAATGATTTCACCAGATTGCATAAAAAGTGAAGAATAGAAGAATAATGGTCCTGAATTTCTCCAGGCACAGTTCAATGAACACATGGATTACACAGAGAAATAAAGGAGAAAGATTGAAGGCTTTGAAGGGAGACCCCAGGAGCTCTGAGCCAAAGTTGCTGCCTTTGCTGCTGCCAAAGAAGAATCTCTATCAGAGGTGACTTTCTTCCCTAAGGAAAACCACTATTACCTGTATATTTCTGGACACACACGGACTCTGGAACAGGACTATAAGAACTGAATATATTTGGTAGGTGAATCGTAATTCTGCATTTACCTCTTTACTCATGAATGAAAATTTTCCTTCAACCGATTCATCAACAGGAGCTTCGAATTCAAACTGGCTGTTTGCAACCACAAATTTTTTCTCCTATGGAAGAGAAACATTCAGCTTGGAATTTGTATAGCATCACCAAGTGTTATAAAATATCACCAGGCAATATTCTGTTCAGCACTGGAAGTAATAAGACCAAATGGAGAAGACTAACCAGTTAAAGTCACCTTTTAAAACAAAACTAGTGAAACACTGAGCCAGTGCAATCTGCTGCTTTGCTGCACCCCTCCAACGTTCGTTAAATGTGGAAGCACCAAGCAGTACAAATAAAACAAGAACACATCTAGCACTCTGTTTTAAGGAGCAATAAGAAAAAGCCAAGACATGTGAATACTGGATGGCTTCACGCATCAGATGTGTTATTAACAGAGCTGTGTGAGTTCTGCCCTTTAAGGTTTTCTCTGTAGGGATCCTGGGCAGAGCAGGAATGCAAGAATTGGATGGGAAACTGAACTGAACATCTCTCAGAGCTTGCTGGCTTTGTTTCTCCTGCCTCACCACGAGTCCAGCTGTGTTTTCACAGGACAGTCTTTGATGGCAGCATGAGCGTAAGGGTATTCCTGCCTCCTAGACACCTTCTTACCCCTCTCTTCTCCCTAGGCCCTAAATCCACTCATTCCTGCCTTTAGGCTGCAGCACATACCAACCTGCGCTGCATTGGCAAAACTCTCAGTTCATCTGTTCTGTGATTCAGTCAAGGAACTGAGTTGGCTAAAAATCAAGCACGTCACCCCATGATGCTGTTTCTGCACTGGGTCACTCTTCTGCTGTGGCCCACAGGTCAGCTTTGCAAACATCTTTGCCAGAAGAACCAGAGAAAGAAATAAGTAGCAAGGATATTTTCAGATAGTGTTGTTGGTAGACTTATGAAACCAGAACCCACTGGGGGACAAGACCACTCTCACCTTTATAGAATCATAGAATGCTTGGGGTTGGAAGGGACCTTCAACGCCTTAGCCCAACACCCCTGCCATGGGCGAGGACATCTTGCTCAAAGCCCTGTCTAATGTGACCTTGAATACTTCCAGGGATGGGGCATCCACAACTTCTCTGGGCAACCAGTTCCAGTGTCTCACCACTCTCATCATAAAAGATTGCTTCCTCATATCCTGTCTAAACCTACCCTCTTTCAGTTTGAAACTGTTGTCTCTTGTCCTGTCACTACAAGGAACTGCTCAAACAGGTTCTTGTCTTTCTTGTCCTGGGGACCCCAGAGCTGAATGCAGTCCTCCAGGTGGGGTCTCATGAGAGTAGAGTGGAGGAAGATAATCAGCTCCCTTGACCTGCTGGCCACGCTTCTTTTGACACAGCCCAGGATATGGTTGGCTTTCTGGGCTGCAAGAGCACATTGCTGCCTCATATCTCATTTGTCATCCACCAGTATCCATACAAGTCCTTCTCCTCAGGGCTGCTCTCAATCCATTTATCTCTCAGTCTGTATTGATATTGGGGGTTTCCCCCACTGAGGTGCAGGACCTTGCCAGTGACCTTGTTGAACTTCATGAGAACTTCACTTTGATGCCTCCTGTAGATGTAAAGAACTAGTCCCTGCTTTTGTCCAGAACCGCTTGAGTCTTGGAGAACGTGGCAAAAAAAAAAAAAGGTTACTTGATTCCTCTTTCCTGCTCCGAGGGTTAGTAAGTTGTCTCCTGCTGTCATCTAAGCCTCATGTATGAGAATCTTATACTGTTTATTTGTAGCTACTTCTTCAATGCTGGAATGACTGGTAACTTACGGGCCACTAGGTTTACCTAATTAGTGCAGTGGAAACCTTTCCTATTGCACCTTCACTGTAACAGGTTGGGCAGCAGATGCAAGAGCCCCCCAAGGCTGGGGCTGAGGAGAAGCACGCACTTTATCCAGGTAAAGGTCTGATTCTAGTTTCTGGGAGGTTTATGTCTGAGGGAAACAGATCTTTTTTACTTCTTCCTTCTCAGAAGCTGAATACAAAAAATAAGCTACTGACTGAGCTCTGAAAAGCCTTTTCTGAAAGTTTTACAGCCTGTTCTGCTTTACAGAAAACATCTACATACTCCAAGTTTTAAAGCACCTTATGAATCTCTATTTTGAGGAATGTTACCTCACTTTCCCTACTCTGTAAATCTCAATATATCGCGTATTTTTTAAAAGTGTTCAAATTCTGCTGCTGCTGCATGGGGTCTTTCCCACATGCTTAACACAAGGTGATGGGACAGGAAGGGAGCTTTGGTGTGTGTGACATCTGCTACCTGGAGTGAATTGAAATCAGGAGTTGCTATAACAGTCTCTTGAGCAGAAGACCACAGAGCTCACGTTCAGCAGTCTGGCTGCAAGAAGAGACAGGTAGCAAACACTGGGAAGCGGGTTACACATCAGACACACATGACAAAGACAAATCCAAATGGGAAATTACTTTTAATAAAAACCTTTGGAGGGCTAATAAGGTGATCTTGATGCTGGTACACCTGTGTCTTCTACTGTGCCAGTCTTTCAAGGACTCAGTTGGAGAATGCCTCTCAGAAGCTGCATGCAATATGACTGATCAGTACTATCCTCCTTCTTAACCGCTTGTCCTGGTTAAGGCTATTCCCAAGAAAATGACAACAGTGTGGATTTACTTCTCCTTCCTACTGAAATTCTTTCAGTAGGAAGGAGGGGCAGAAAACCAGTCAACAGCTGCTCTTCTTTTAATCTATTTCCCTCCAGTGGAAGCCCTCACAAGATTTACTCATTGTACTGTAAGTGTTCACAAGTTAAGAGGTGCATGCAAAACGTGTGAGCTTATTCTTCCACGTTCAGTTCTGCAATAGTAGTTTTAGAACCCATCCACCTCTCCTACTCACTGAGTAAGCCCAAACCTTCACTGCTAATGTCCACCTAGAAATAAAGATACCTATATGCACAATGTTGGCTAGTATACTTAGTCACCCACGATAAGGCAGGTTGTGCATTGCCCTTTTAAGCAACACACAGATTAATCCAAGATAATAGAGCTAGTAGTTCAAAGCGGTAACAGAACGTTCATTTTTGCTTTTTCTAAGTAAGAATTGAGGCAAGGAAAATAGGAGGAAAATGGATATATACCAATGTCTTAATCAATAAAGACTTCAAACGTGCTCACAGCTGCATGACTGCTAGCTCCAAATACACTGTAATGCCCAGCATACCGTGTGGCAAAATCGTTCCACATGAGAAGCCTCATGCTATTTTGCTTTTGGGCTGCAGGCCAATCCACACAAAACATCTGTCCATGGCTTCTCCTGAGCCACCTTGCCCTCCATGAGATGTTTACCAAAGGCTGAATGTAGGTTATGCCCTTACTCAAATGAACTTTCAGCAACCAAAGTTACTGCTTCAGGTAGCATGACTCCACAGGCATAAGTGCCTGTACAATTACAACTATTTCATGCCTTATTTGTCTGTTTTTGCATTGACTTAGAGGCCTGCATCTACAGCTGTAGTCACTGTGTGTGCCTGTTCAAATCCTGGCATTGAAGGCATTATTGTTTTGGCCTAAAAATGCACCTCTGTATCAGGATGTATGGAGCTGCTCCCATGACAGAGATGATGTTCCCACATCATTCTCACCTAAGAAAAATTATTCTGGCATCATTTGACACTTCTTGCTCTCCAGCATCTATCCAGCCTAGGGCCTATGCATTCATCTTGCTTCTTACAGAGACTTGAATTCCATGTAAGCCTTCCCAGTTCCAGGTTAAATAAATGCATACTAAGTCTGGTCTGTAGGCAAACTGTTAAACACTGCCACCCATGACAAGGCATTCAATCCACAGGATGTGTCTCTGCCTTTGTTAAATGTAATTGATACCTTAGAGAGAAAAAAAAAAAAAAAAAAGGGCAGAAGCTTTTTCATTCCCTTTCCTCTACTAGTAGTTCAGAAAGATTAAAGTGCTTATTCACAGAATGATAAACTAGATGAAGGAGGTTTTAGGTTCCTGCTGCTGTTTCTCCTTGGAGGAAAAAGGTCCTCTGGAAGTCAAATCCAGCACATCTAGGTTATGCATCTGCCCTGAATTCATTCTTGATAGAGAAGGGGCTCTTCCACTTACATCAAAGGAGCAGGGAAAGATTTTCCTCTTGTGCAGAAAAACAGCTCTTCACAATGTTAAACAATAGAAATGTGAGTAAATTCTCTGGAATACTTGTCCATTTTTAGCAGAGCGAGCTGTGGCCTTTAAGACAAGTTTTGTGTGCCACATCTTGCATACAGCCAGATATCCTACCAAGGACTGGTCCCAGCATCTCAGAGAACAGACCAAATTCACCAAATTTCTTTTCTTTGTTTACATATATTTTAAGGTCTTCAAGCAAAAATGTTTATTTCTGAACATAAGTTTGTATAGCATAGTCTTGCTATATGTATCGTGTAGCGATACACTTCATAGATTGCAGTGCTTGCAGGTTGCTTTTTACCCTTCTCTGAATACCCCTCTTACATTACTCTCCAGACCTGTTCACCCTTTTTCACCCCTTGGCAGGCACAGCACAGGTGATAGAAGGACTTCATAAGCTATACAGTACTTCAGTTCAACAAAGGAAAAAAAACCCCACCCTCAAAACCCAAGAGCCTTCTTTCCCTGGATAGATGGCTGGTACTTAAAGCAATCGATGCAATCTCCAGTGTATCTTATCATCAATTCGCATTTACACAAAGACAACACAGAAACAAACAATAGTAATAGAACAATACCTGAGCTATCACCTAAAGATGTGGGTTTTAAGCTTTATTTTTATCAGTAACAATAGAATTGTATGCATTGTCTGGGTTATAAAACAATTAAAAGCTTGAGGTCAAAGTCTGGCTTCTTAGAAGCTTTGTAATTTAATTTCTGGAAGCAAGTACTGACAGACCCTTGCTATATCTCAGAAAATACCTGATCTTCTGGTTTGTTGGTCGCACACACACAAAAAGAAAAGCAAAAGATTATTTTATCCAGACTAAGAAACATTTAGTTTCTGACTGCATTTTTTTGTTTGAAAAATGAAAACTGAATTAAGCACAGAAGTGATGTCATTCTAGAACAAAAAAATCCCAGTGAGTATTTAATTAGAAGAAAGATAAGACATATTCACAATTGCTAAATCTCCTCTCATTTCATTAGACGAAAAATAATTGTCAAGTGTTTCAGCATGTTCAACTCACATTCTTTAAATATCTTCCCCTTCCCCTTCCCACCCCCCCCACCCTCCAACACCTAGTAGTTAAAATACTAGTAGTTAAAATATTTTGTCCAGCTCTGATTCTGTCTTGGTGATGACTCTACTACAGTAACCAATATTATATCAAACTTGAGCGTGTAGCTCTCTTCCTTCTTTAAAAACAGTTACGAGCAGGATCTCCAAGGAACACAAACTAAAGCTCTAGTTTAGGGGTGTGGCTGCAGTTTAAGTGGAATTCAGATGACAGCTAGCATTGAATTAATCTTCTTACCCGATAATAAGCTAGATGTCTTCCCTCAAAATACACCGTTGTTCGGTACTCCATAGGTATTATTGGAGGGTTAGGGTTTAGAAACTGTGGGCATTCTTCTTCCTGGTGAAAGAAACATTTTATATGTTATTCCAAATAAAAAGTCTTATCACAACAAGCTCCAATGGCCTTCGGACAATGGAATGATTGTTCTGAAGAACTTCATGCTTAAAATACAGTGACAGATTTGATTATACCCTTTCAAATTAGACATGCTAAAAATGACTGCAGCATATGTCAAAGCTGTGGGTGATTATCTTTCCCAGCCTTGAAATCTTGTTCCTCCCATTGAAGCAAAATAGTAAAAGGAACAAAAATATCCTTTCAGGAGTTATTCAGTCTCACTGCCCCTCCTCAATCACACCCTTAAATTCCCACCCCCGCACTGTCACTAAAAAAAACCACCTTACGCTTCTGGAGTTAACTTTAGAATAATTTTTAAGTCCCTAATTCAACCAACTGATATGAGAGAGAAAGTAAAGAAAATATCGAAGTGTTCTAATAAAAACCTAATAATCTTATTTTTAAACATTACCATATTTTGTTTAATCACATCCTGTATTGAAGAGGACTCTTCACAGATATGTCTCTTCCAGTCCCACTGGCAATTCCATCTATTGCTTGCACAGGAATAGCATCTACAAATGTAACATGATAGTCATGACAAACTGTCAGGCTTTTTCCCCAGTTGACAAAAAAAGTAAATGAAATTCCATCTTTATTCATGGAGGGTAGATCAATCTGTTATAGTGTCCTTACTATTTTAAGCTCAAAAATTCATAGTAAGAACCGTTCAAGAACCCCAAAAAGCTAATTTCTCCCTTAAATATTTGAGCAAGGATCAGAAAACTACAGCATCTCACACAAACTTTGAGATTGAGTCTGAGATAACTGGAAATTATCTTGATCAACCTTCATACACAAGGATGAACAAAGTGGGGTGTGGGGTGGCTGTGCCTGCCCTGAGGCAGCATCACCTCAGCAGGGCAGATGGTGGGGGCAGAGTCAGCTTTGACTGTCCTATTTGAATGCACCACAACCCAAAGCACCAACCTATCTTTTGAGGGAACAAGTAGGTAAGCAGATGTCCGCAGAGCTCACCTACAGATACATTAGCAGCTACAGGAATGGCTATTCAATAAACTGGCCTTTAACTATACGTGCCATGAATAGTTCTTTTCCACGTGTTTTACGTTACCAGCTCACCTGGTGCTCTTCAACCATTTAAAAACTCCATTAAAATGTAAAAAAAAGGATTTGGACACTAGCAGATTTTGAGAGTCCTAAAGCCTTAATTATGAAATGACTGAGCAACTCAGCTGCCAGTTAACTGAAACACCATGCTACATGATCTAAACACCTAAGTTAAGAAGCTGAAGTACTTACGGCTGATTTTCAACGAGATTCATTGCTTCTTCACAGTCATAAAAAGGGTAAGTATGTGACGCAAAAAATACCTTGTTCTCTTCAAAGGTTAACTGAAGTGGAACTGAAACATGATCTATCACAAAAGAAAAAGAACTAAGTGGTGGTGGAATTCTTTAGCTCTTGAGCTGAATAATACAATGATAATACTTCTGTTATTTTACAGCATATAAGCAAATATTTAACCATACTGTTGACGCTCCAGATCTCATGACCTGCTAGACTTTATATCTATAAGCTCTGTTTTGTCTTTTTAAGCTTTACAAAATTTTCAGCACTTGGTTGTCAGAAGAAAAGCCGAGGTGAGATAAAGGGAAGAAGCAGAATTACACAATAGCTTTGTTTTATGGAAGTGTTTCTCAGTGGTGTTATCATCATGCTAGAATTTTAAAGAGTCTAGAAGAACAAGGAAAACTGAGAAAGGAGATAATTGAATACAGATGAAAACTGGCATGAGAACAGTCATTTTAAATAAAACATTTTCTTAAATATGAATATATCTGCATGTAAAATTACTTCTTTCATTTGTGGATTAAAACTGTCATCATCATGTGAATTAAAGCAAGTGATCATTGTGGTTAATGCCTACACAGGGCCTGCAACACTAAGTTACCACAGGCACTTGTGATCTTCAGTTTGCTGTACATGGTTTCTCCACAAATGTACTTCTCATCTGGATTATTACTGAACTAAGAATGGAAAATTTATCTTCAGAAACTGGTGCTCTCCTCAGCAAAGCTGTTTGAAATACCTCTTGCAGAAATCATTGAGACCTTGTGACAAGCTATTTCACAAGATATTGAGCAATTTCAAACTCTGCTTTCCTTGAACAGGTTCTTGGAAGACCATCAGCTGCTTGGCTGGAAGTCACCTTTGCTTGCACTGGGTCCCCTTGAATATTTCAGACTGGTAGGAATGCCAGGGGATTTCCTAACAACAGGACTGTAAAAGCATCCTTCCTCTCTAGACATGTCCTAGTCCCTTTGGAACCAACCACAACTAAAGTAACCCAGACTTTTCCAAACTCAATAGGATTTCTTAACAGTAAGTGGATGGCTCAGGACTTTTTTGTCACATGCTGCCAGGAACCACTGCCTGTGTTCATAACCATCTGCCTTCTGCCGAAGTGTCTGCCAAGCTTCTGAGCATATTTATATTACTTTTGGACACCCTTTCAGATGGGTCCCTGTGCAACGAACTCAGAGAGACGTATTATTTCTAGGTGACTTGGTTACTCTACTGCCATCCCTGATAGGCTTCTAGTTGCAAATTTTATGCTGGAAGATATCAAGATGTCATGTTTATCAACCTGGTTGCTTTATGTCCTGCTTTACAAAATGTTTAGGGAATGTGATCTGGCCTTAAATAACAGAGTGCTGCTTTAACAATTAGCATAATCTGACACCGTGAAACACCCCAGCTAGTTAGCTTAAGAGTGAAACTTAAGAGTGAGATTTTACCTTCATTACTTTTCCTGTTACTAAAACTGGATTTTGACCTGTTTCAGCCTTAAGAAAATTGAAACTTATCTTAAAAAGTACTTCTAAGTATTGCTTTGACAGTTCATTGCTGTTGTGATACATATAAAAGGGATATCCTCACAGGCACCTCTGCAAGCTCCAAGACCACTTGTTTTTTGGTTTTTTCCTTTTTGTTTTTTAAACTTGATACATAATAAACAGTGCTGTGTAACCAGTTTTATTCCATGTGTTTATGCATCATGATGTATGAACTTAAAGCACTGTCTAGGAAATAGCACAAGAATTATGGTTGGCAACAGACCTTAAGCATATAATCTGTGGTTCAGAACAATGATACAGCCTTTAATTATACGATCACATCTTTTTCCACTGGACTTACTTTTGCAGAAGCTGGAGGACACATAGGAGAGGCAGAAGGCTTTATGAGAGAAAGGACAGCCTTGTGACATGGACCAGAAAACAAGCCACTGAAGTACAGCTGACTAGAGCAAAACTAAGACATCAAGAGAAAAACTTCATATCTTCCACAAGAATGATTAAGATAAGATTAGAGTAGCTGGGTTTTGTTTGTTTGGGACACAGAATAGCACCTCTCTGGCTCTGTGCATATGCCTTTGCTAATCTCCTGTTTCAGATTCCTGGTAGAAACACTGGAAATGCTACAGCTTGTAAATACAGCAATGGAAAAAGTTTGAGCAAACGTTATTATTTTTTTTTTAATTTTTGAATGGACAGTTCAGCAATAGGCTATTTGGGAAAGGGACTGGAAGAGGGAAGAAACACCTGTATGCAGCTCATATAAGAGCATCATCAAGAAGGCTACATTCTTTCCTTTTATTACACATGGATATATAAATAAAGTAGTATTTCTTTACCTTGGTATTTTGGTGTTGGAGGAATTATATCGGGTGGATCACAGACAATAACTCCTTCTTTTAATTGAGCGTAACGGGTTGTTTCACCAAATGTACACAAAACCTGGTCACTCTCAGTCAAAGTTGGCAATGGACTTACAGTCAGTTCCACCTGGAAACAAAATTTAAAAAAAGGTACAATATTTGAAAGAAATTTGAATACTTGAAAGACACAGTAGGATTTATGGTCAGAGAATTTCAACTGCTCTTCTTTTTTGGTCAGTGGTGATATTTTGGCTAGTATCACTGCAGATGGTTCTCCTTTTAAATTTTTCTTTCTTCCCATCTGTTAATCTATTCTTCTTGTACCTCTACTAATTTTTCCAGGCTGGGTCTATGTTGAATTAGACTGGTACAAAACCTTCTTGTCCTGTCAATGCATTAGATCAGAACAAAAATGTCTGTACAGACACACCCAAAGCCCTTTATTCTTGTCCTCAGCATCCAGTTTAGCAACAGTAAACACAGTAGTTAACACTGAAATCCTGACAAACTTAATTAAAATGACATTAACCTTAGGTGTTACTAGTGAATAATGAAACCAAGGCTGGATGGGCTGGAAAAGCTGGAGTTTGAAAGGGCTGACAGAAAAATTGGCTTCCTCAAGACTCAACGTACATGCAATAAACCCACTGAGTTCTATCTTTACTGCTGAAAAAGGATTCCTGAGTGATGGTGAGGTCTTAACGTCCTTGCGAAAATTACCAATACAGAATGCATGTGAGAAACTAAAAGCAAAATGAAATGGGAAAACTTAGCAAGGAAAGTATGAATTTTGGATGAAGTTTATTGATTTCTTGAAATTTTGGATGCTGTCCTTGATTTAATGCTTCAGGTGTGTTAATTATACAGGTTAACTTTTTCCATTTTGCATTGCCAGTAGAAATAACAATCATCCCTTTCTCATTGAAACTGGTCCACTGTGTTATGAGCTGCAACATTTTCTGGTGAGTAAAGGAATCATGAGGAAACAGTGGCATTAGTGATGTTGCAGGCAACATGTAAATGCTCATTTGAAGTTGAGTCTGGTTTGGGGTTTTAGGTATTTTGGCCTCAGATGCTCATATGAGACACCAGAGACTTGTCAACACAAGTTGACAAGATCTGAACAACGAGAAGGTGTTGGATTTTAAGTGGATTAGTTACACTTTGTAACATTTTTATTCAACATAAAAATGTCCTTAATACAATGCTGTTTACAACATTTAGGAATGGAAATACAGTGACTTGAGGGATTAAAAGTCATTTTACTGATTTTACTTGCTGAGCACCCCCAGGAAGCCCTCAGTCTGCACTGGCATGCTCCATCTGGAGTTCAAGCAAGCTATGACACCCTGACCCTGGTCACACCCTGAACACTCAGCTTTGTTGTCACAGAGTCATTTTGCATGCTGAATTTACCTTCCCCACGTACTCAGACAGACTTTGCTGTGTAGGCAAATCTACCACTTATTTTAAAGCAACAGATTATAGCTTCACTGCTTACTTAAGTTTATGCTCAAGTAAGCTGAAAGGGCAGCATGAAATCTCCCCTATCAATTACTTTTTATGGGTTATACAACATTGTGCAAGACTTTAATAATATTCAGATAAGTGTAAGTGCTTTATCATCCATACTAGTGCATCATTTTGGTTTACATAGAAGGTCAAAAAGAGCATTTCTTCGAAGAAAACATGAACTGCAGCCTGCAAAAACAGCAGGCAAGAAAGAGCATTGTGAGAAATGCCAGAGACTGAGACACCCAAAACATGATCCTATTCTTAGTCTCCACTGTGCATAAAGAAATGCAGATATTAAGCTTCCTTGTGGGAAAACATGGCTGCTCCGAGGGATCGGAATGCAAGCTTGTTAATATTAGCCTTGAATAGATACCCATGTA
>JAVJGI010000060.1:85066056-85118955 GCA_035590275.1 Ibycter americanus | reverse complement strand
CTGAACATGAGCCAGCAGTGTGCCCAGGTGGCCAAGGTGGCCAACAGCATCCTGGCTTGTATCAGAAACAGTGTGGCGAGCAGGACTAGGGAATTGATTGTGCCCCGTACTTGGCACTGGTGAGGCCGCACCTCAAACACTGTGTTCAGTTCTGGGCCTGTCATTACAAGGAAGACATTGAGGTGCTGGAGCGTGTCCAGGGAACGGCAACGAAGCTGGTGAAGGGTCTGGAGCACAAGTCTTATGAGGAGCGGCTGAGGGAACTGGAGTTGTTTAGCTCTTAGAAAGGGAGACTCAGGGGGACCTTACTACTCTGTACAGATACCTGAAAGGAGGTTGTAGTGAGGTGAGTGTCAGTTTCTTTCCCCAGGTAAGAAGCAATAGGATGAGAGCAAACAGCCTCAGGTTGTGCCAGGGGAGGTTTAGACTGGATATTAGGAAACATTTCTTCCCTGAAAGGGTTGTCAAGCATTGGAACAGGCTGCCCAGGGAGGTGGTGGAATCACCATCCCTGGAGGTATTTAAATGACATGTAGGCATGGCACTTGGGTTCGTGGTTTGGTGGAACTGGGTAGTGTTAGATTTATGGTTGGACTAAATGAGGTCTTTTCCAACCTAAATGAGTCTATGATTCTATGATTAATGAAAAACATGCGTTTACTCAAATTCACAAATTCACATTAGGGAAAACATTTCAATTTGAAGTACATGGCATCAAAAGCCGAAAGCAAAGCATAAAAATCATGAAAAGAAACTGCTCACTGCTCACAATAGCTATTATTTGTATATTTTTTTGTAAATAGTGATTTATTTTAGCACTGTAAAATTAAAATCCTCAATTTGGAGCCCTTCCACTTGAAGGTGTTCAAATTTGTTGTCTTCCCTTATGGTAACCAACAGTTTTAGCTTCAGATTTCAAACCACGTAGTGGCACATGGCCACCATTCCCCTTTAAGCAAAAGAAGGTGTTTGGCGTTTCATCTTGACATCTTAACACCACAAACATGTGAACCCTTGAGCCCCACACCACACAGCCAGCATTTAGCAGAACTCCAGCTTGGGCTTTGTATTGCCATCCCTATCCACTGAATGGCCAGAATGATTACAAAATGAAAAGTTGCTCTTAAACTAGTATGGGCTTGAATAGATGTCCTCTGGGAAAAGCGTCATTCAGGTGATGTTAAATCAATCTGTGAAATGGATAGCTGAGGTACATCAGAAATAATGTGTTTTTTCTTTGAAATTAAATATACCAAGCTCCAAGAGAATTTGCTCCTGGTATGCAATCTTATAAACCCCATTTACTTTTAGAGTAGAAGTATGCTATCACTACAGTTCACGACCTTTTAAACACCTTCCAGTCTTTTAAGTCTAGTTTGTTACCTTAAGAATTTTACCATCCGACGTTCCCAGAAAGGCCACGGTATGCCCATTTTCCACAGCCACAGTGACAGCTGTAAGATTCATTCCTTCTTTTTGTAGCACCGGCTTCCCTATAACACCATTCTTACTTCCCAAAAGGTACGGCAAGTGTTCGGAGCCACAGGGGAAATTTTTGCTTGCATTCTAACAAGGAATAGGAATACAGAGCGGTGTTAAACATTCAGATCACTAATTCCTAGCTAAGAATGAAGTGCAACCCTATTACCAGACAGTATAATAACCTTCAGACACAGAGGAGTAGAAAGAGAAATGGTTTGTCTGGCCATTTTCCCCCAGCCAGCAGGCAGCAATCAGAAAGCAGCCTGCTAATTTCAAACTGCTTCAATGCTTTCACTTTCCAGGAGACATGGGGAGAGAAATTTTTTTGGTTTTATTTCATTATAGCAGCATGGTTTAAAAAGTAACCAGTTTGTTTAATTAAAATGAACATGTCATATAGATTAGGTTGACCAATTTTGTGCTGAAGACTTTTTTTTTAATGCTCTTTTGTTTCTGAATTTGCTGTTATCCATAGAAAAGCAACCCACTGGCAACTGTCTTGAGAACTTCAATACATTCACTCTTCACTATGCTTTAATCCTGAGCTGCAGGGAGTGCCACCAGAAGGAAGTTCATTCACACCTTGCCTTTCCTGCTATACTTGGTAACGAGACTGTGTTTCTGAACTGAAATCCACACCTCCTTTTTGCCGGAAGCCACAGCCACTCCACTTGTCACATTCAGGATTTCTGTCTTTGATGCTCATCTCAGATACAGGGTACTGCAATGAGCTGGTGTCTGGAACAGAAAAGTGTTCTTTTGGCTTCTTATCAGTGCTAGTCACCTACTGTGTGGGAGAGGGCTGTGGTTTTGTGAGATGAAGGATTATGGGTCAATACCAACATGAGGTATTCCCATGCCCCATCTCTTCAGCTGTTCACTCCTACCCCTGGACTGCAGCACACCACTTCTCAAGCTGTGATCAAACAACTGCTTATGCAAGTGCGTAACTTGCTCAGGTTGGGGAATTAAGACATCCTCCTTAAAAGCTGGCCGAGTTGTTTTTAAGATGATTCAACTTCTCAAGCCACTTTAGGGTTGGCTGCAGTAATGAATGGCATGCCCAAGCAGGACTTGGGAATAGGGTCGTGTGGGAAAGAACATCATAAAGTCAACAGAGATGCTGGAAACTGCCTCTCAGAGACACAGTCATAAGTTGAAGAACAGTATCTGGAGGGGTGTAATACTGGCCTTCAAAAACCTTAATAGCCAAGGTAATGACAAACCATAAAAAGAAGATGGCCATCATGCTACAGAATTATTTTGAGCCAGAGCAAAATATGAACACCACCTCAATATAAGAAACATGTATTTCCAGCTATCTGAAAATTCAAATCCAAGTGAAAAACAACACTGAACTGCAGATATCACCTACAAGATTCTTAATACCGTTTAGAAACACTGTAAGTATGTTGGCTGAGACCAGAATTGTCTGTAATGATTATCTGGAAGATGATGATGGGTGCAACAAATCACTGCATTTGACTTAGTAATTTCCATACCAGAAGGAACCCTTTAAAAGAAATGCATTTATGAACCAATATTCATCTTTCAGAAAATGAATCTTTTTTTAAGAAGACTTTAAGAAAAGATCAAATCTTTTTTAAAAGACTCAAAATTATGACTATCTTGCCATTTCTTGCTTGACCTGTTCTGCAACCCCCCCCAACCACATTCCATTTCTATAGTGAATCCAGCTATTCAGTTTTCAGTCATCTGATCTCACTATAGTTTAGCCCAAAGCCACCCCAAAATATGCAGTTGTGTATTTTCCACTAATTCTAACACAGATTCTAAAACTGATACTGATATTACCAGTCCATGTGATGCACACGGGTTTTCTGCTGAAAAAAGTTTGTAAAATGAGCTGGTATTCTTTTTGGTGTAGCAATCATTTCGGTTTTTTTCCATCTTTTCGTTGATGTGCCGCAAGGAAAACACACACATGGCAGATTTTAGAGAGCCATTATCTTTGTTTACTTTGCTGAAGAGTGCAAGAAGAACTTTGTCATCTGAGAAAGTATCCGTAGTTTGTCTCTGCTGAGCCATGCTCTCAGCCAGCTCTTCTCCTGGGGTAGTGACGTAAGCAGAATGACAGTGGTCATAGGCACCATCATCATCTTTGCAACCCAAGTCCATTTCAAAGTAGGAATAATAATGGGCATCATCTTTGCACAGACGCGCAATCAGTGTCCGGTTATTGACAGGCTGCTTCTCTTGCTGATTAAAAATAAAATAAACGTAATTTTTATCCTCAAAGACTGCCACAAATTGTTGTGTGCTTGATGAGTGATAAGCTGACTTAACAGCTGCTGAGTCTGTATACATTTCAAAAATGTCTTTCCCGTCCCTGTCGTAGAGCTGCCGAGTGCTGATTATTATCCCATTATCGTTTGGTCCATTCCCTTTCCCGACAAACAGCACTCGGTCGTTATTCAAGGAAGTGATCAGTCCCACAGTTGATACATTCTCATCGTTGCTTGCTACAAAAGATTTTTCTCCGCTACTGTCTACATAATGCTTCACATTGCTAATATCTTCTAGATCTCTGATGGCACAGATTCCCTTAAAAAGGCTTCCACACACCACAATTGTTTTATCCGCCTTGTTCAGCAACAATAGTTTGTTATAATTATCAGTCAGTACTGCCTCTTTGCACTGATTTTCATCAATGGGAGGTGTGCACTTTTTGTTGTCCTTTCTTGGACCTGTTTCTACAGACCTTATTACATCCAGGTTTTCTGTAAGCTGATACAGAGCATTTACCACTCCCAAATAGATTATCCCAGTGTCATTATCCACTGTTAGATGATTTAGCTCTGTAGAACTCTGAAAAAATTTCAGTTCCTCATTTCTGGATAAGGTGACACAAAACCAGCTCAAAATGCTCAGTTTCCAGATCCATAAAGCCATTTCTATGTAATACCTAAAAAGGGAAAGAAAAGAATAACATGAACCACATTGAAAAATAAAATCCACACTAAATTCAGCAACATGAATGTTTTTTTCTTTCATGATTTCAGACACAAATACACTTGTCCTTATGCTTGTGTAGACATCATGAAGATTATGGAAAGCCTCAGATCCTGTTAATTATCTAGCAATTTACTATGTTGTGGAAGGATTAAACAAGGTCATATGTCTAAATGATTATCACATAACCAATTAGATAATCAATCCTGTGCTAAGGCACAGGGAGAACAACAGTCAATTTGAAACAACATAGAGTGCCAAGAAGTGGCAGTGCTTCTCCAGACAGCTTCATACTGTGTGAATTATTTATTGGTGAGATTTTAAAAATAAGCTGGAGGATCCCAGTGTTTTGGGTGGCTCCTCCTTAACAGAAGGGGGGAATTTACATAAAAGTGTTTGAGACATTTAGTGTTGCAGGACTTTCCTCAGAAAGCAAAAAAACTTTCCATTGACTACAAGGAAGTGTGGACCTGGCTGCTGATGCTCTTTGAGAAGGTGTTACACTAATTCTTCATCAGTGTGAAGCTGGAAGACAGTAGAGACCTTAATATGCAACATTGCCTTTGCTGGTATGCATTACAGTCCAACACTTCAATTCACTAGAGCACTGCAACTTAATAGTTCCAAATCTATCTTAAGAACACCACTTAGAATTTTATGAGATTAAGATTCTGTTACTACTGGTCGTTTGTTGGTTTTTCTCCTGAATTTATACTTTCCAAGCAGATCACCTGGCTGTTTGGAATTGGACAAAGAACTGAAACTTGTAAGAAGAGGTCTAATTTTAACCTGAAGAGTTAAATGAGGAGGCAAGTCCCAACTGGCTTCCTAAGCACAGAACATTTTGTCAATGTTTTCTGCAAGTGTTTAGTTCTGAGTGCAGAAAACAGAAGGTGGCATGCTTGAACACACCAATATTAGGGGGAAAAGATAAATACTTTTTGGAGGAAATACTGAAAAACAAATGTGATCCAGTATTTTTGTTTTCAAAGTTAGCTATTTGACTTTGTAGTCTGATGAGAAAAGAACCTGTAAACTTACAGGGAACCTCAAGTTAAATTTGAAAATGTCTGGAACTGTGAATCAAATCCCAGAAAAGACAAGTGAAACACTTAACAAAATAATCTAACAGGTGACAGCCTTGTAGGAGGGGGAAAATAGCACAGAATGCCAAAATGAGGAATTGAAAAAACAGAAGAAAAATAGCTAAAATAATAATAAAGGAACCATGCTGCTGTGTCAGCTCTAACTCCTGTTTCGGCAGCAGCAATAAACTCTGGGGGGGGATGTGAAAGAGAATTGCCTGAATCATCATTTATACTCGATAACTAAGGTTAAACATCAAAAACTGGGCTACAAAAGTTTGAGCAGGGAGGGAAGGACTCTTGTGAGCACAAGCCATCTGCCAGCTCCCCAAACCACCCTAGCATCACCTGCAATGCAGAAAGACAACTCCTGCCCTCCAGTGTTGACTGAATTTTGCTCCTCTATGGAAATAACGTGTGCAATGGTGAGAACAGCTCTTCCAGAAGCAGAGCGATTCTAACATAAAAAGCCAAAAACCTGCTAAACGTAACTCAGGATAGTAATAAAGACAAAATAAAAGGCTAACTTCAATCTTGTTTTGCTAAAGCTCTTACCATGTACCAAACTGAGCAGCTAACTGTAAAAAGAGGTCAAAGAAGAGTCAATACATTACTAAAAGCACAAGCCTGACCTTCTAATGATAGGTTGACCTCATATGACCCATCCCTGGAAGTGTTCAAGGCCAGCCTGGATGAAGCTTTGAGCAACCTCGTCCAGTGGAAGGTGTCCCTGCCTATGGTAGGGGGGTTGGAACTAGATGATCTTTAAGGTCCCTTTCAACCCAAACCATTCTTTAATGATTCTATTATATGACAGTGACCAAGGAAAGGCTAAGAATTAGAATACATTTTTCAGACACATGGATTTCAACACATGCCTTGCAGTGTAATGAAGCGCTGGACCTCTCTACAACAACCTTAGACCTGTTCTGAGGAACGCAGAAGAATTCTGATAGTATTTGTCAGAAACTCCTCTTTTCTTCCTGCTCCCAAGGACCCCAATTTTCCAAACAAGCTTTGATCCCAGCTTACATCTCCATAGCTAAACAGTATGTCATAGTGCATGTCATCTAGTTTCAAATATTTTCCCTTACAGTTATCTGCCATGAAATAAAAAACCCAGCTTGACTACCACAATGCTGTTGCATAACAGTTTTATCTTTCTACTATCTATTGCACAAGGATCAAACGCTGAAGAATTCAGATTAATTTGTTCCTGGTTTTCCCACAAGGCAATTATTGTTAGATTATTACAATCTCTGCTCTCAGTCAAAAAAAGCCATAAATAGCTCTACTTATAAAATACGCCTCAAATGAATGGAAAGTAATTTATTTTACCTTAATTTCTGTACTCCGTTCACCTCCATGTCCATTTACTTCAGCAAATTAAAAAACCATTTTGTCTATTTGTGGCGCTCAGGACACAGAGGCTGCAATTGCAACATACCTGTGCCTTTGTCCTATGGGCAGAACCAGGAGTCTTGCTGGTTTGTGCCAGAGCCAGGATTTAAGGAAAAGTACATTTTCCACCTCTAAACCAGACTCTTACAGGAGTAATTAATCTGTCTGTACAAAAATGGGTGATGTATCTTCCCTAGTATTTTCTGCCTTGTTTACTTATCAAATTTTTGACTCAAATTATTCAGAACTACAACCATTCTCCAGTAATCCTGGGGGGTTTGGGGATATGTGTGTGTTTTTTGGGTTTTTTTGTTTTGTTTGTTTTTTTGGCATTTATTTCCTGTCACCCTGGTCTCATGCCAAAAACTGTCAGATTATTTCAGACCTCCATACAAGGTGACAGTCGTCATTCTCCGTACCTATCAGTTTAATTTCCCACCCTCTCTTCAAAGCAAACAGTAAACAAAAATTAAATATGCTATGGAAAAGATCCAGAACTAAATGCCCATGCATTTCTCAAATACCAGGCTTAAGGAAAGAAAAAAGCAAACAAAATGAAATTGAATGCACTACAACCACAGCTCATTCCCACCTGATCTTAACTTTGTTGGGAAGTAGCAGCTGGAAGAATCCTGCTATGACCAGCTGATGTAGTAGGAATGACAGGGCTGCTACTGAGTTAGGTGCTAGGAAAATGTATTAAGAAACAGTTTCCTGCTATGAAAAAACTCTGTTTCAAATGAACAAGTCACAGAAACACAAGAGAAAATGAGCAAGTAGCCCAGGCTGGAGCATGGAATAAAAGATGTTCAGTGTTACAAATGTATTTCCAATTGCTTAATCACATATGTTAAATACACATGGGCCTGTGTGGCTTACTCAAGAGTCATGCCCTGGTCCTGAGAGCTGACATACACTCTCTGACCTCAGTTTGTACTTAGTTTTAAGTCCCTGGCAGACTCAGGATAGAAAGCCCAATAGAGCAGTTGACCACATCATTTTTTTTCTCTCCCTTAAGTCTTGTCTCCATCCTGCCTCTTGCTCCCCACCCCCCATGATATCATCAGAATCATCTCTTGCTCTCCCATCAAGATTATCTGATTTGCAAAATCATTTCCTTTTTGGATTCCTCCTTTTTTCATCATTGCCTTCCCTATCCCTTCCCCCATCTCAAAACATGCTCCTCTTCTAACTCATCTACCTTGCAGACAACTGAACATGATTTTGATGAGTATCCTAGTAGGATGGCAGTAATAATAAACAGAATCCCAAAGCAGAAAAGAAATTATTGTAAGAAGGTGCATGTTAATTAAAAAGAAAGTGTGGATAACATATAGTCCCTCCCCAGTCTCTCAGATGTGACAGGTGACAAGGAAAGTGGGATGGCAGCAACAAAGCACTTTAAAAGAAACCCACTGGAAAAAAAGCATCTTGCTGCTTATAAGAAATATGAAACTCCAGAAGTTATGGGCAGGAAATGCAGAGCACCCAGGAGAACACTTCACACAGGGAAACTGCCATTAAGTGACACCATGTTGGAATGACACAGCTACCAGAGCTCTGCCCCACTGCTAGATCAATTTTAATTTAAGTACCATAACTTTATGTCTTTCTGCTCAAGCAAGACCAATAACCTTAAGTAACAGTCAATTCTTCAAAAGGCATGCAGAAAAAAAAGAGCATCTATAATCTACAAGCACAAAGTGAGTTTCAAATTGACTTCACACTGTTATAAATACCCTTAAGCATTAGCGCTAGCAACATGCTGACATGGATGTGGCAGGTGTTTTCCTCCTCCACTGCACAATCTTCTGCTGTACCTGTATACGGGAACTTTCAACTTTTCAGCCACCCTCAGTCACTTTTCTTTAGCCTTCAACACAACTCTAGCTTTTTGTTTCTTAATGTCCTACATTCATTTCAGCTGAAGTGAAAGAATACCAAATTTTGCCTGAAATCGAAATAACTGAGAACTAAAACAAGTGTTCTTCCCAAAAATGATGGACAAGGAAGTCTTCAGCGAAGGAATATTCTCACCAGTTAAGCTCCTGTGGTGTTTTTGCAGAGTTGTTCTTCAACCATATATATATATATACACGTATGTATATATATATACACTGAATTAAACTCTGTAATCTCATCTCATCCAAAGTTTTGTTACTTGAAATACTGGGTCTAGAGACAAACGCTTCTGCCAAGGGAGGCAGATACTGATACACTTTTACAGTAAGTGATGCAGAGGACTGTCATTCTCCCTGCAAACTCCCCTAATCAGGGAGACCCAAAAGATCCAAAAGACCCTTACATTGGAAAAAAACTTGTAGAGACCCAAAAGTTACAACATAAAAAAGGTAAAAATCCAAAAAATGCACCCAAATGACATAGATATTTACGTAAAGTGGAATGAAAAAAATTTATCTTCTCCCTCATTTTAAGTAACTTTGCTTTTAGCTTCCAACAGGTTTTCGACCAGTCAAAAAGAATTCAGCTTTCATTTTTAAGCTCAAAGGAATTAAGAACAGAAACTGGAGAATGCCTGTGAGGCAGGGGATGAGCAGATTGTGTTTGGATTTCAAAGCTTCTACTTCTGTGAGAACTGTAGGTAAACAGGAGTGCTCTCCTCCCCAGCTACAACTTCTATTACTATTTCCTCAAACCAATGAATGATGGAGCTTGCTGGTTCACAGAAGAAATCACCTGGAAAAACACTGCAGGACTCAATCCCATTTCCTAAGAGCATGGTAACATGCTGGAAAGGCTTTGGAGAGAGAAGAACAACTTCTTTTGTAGACTATGCCAGACATCCAAAACTGGTTTAGCAGAACCACTGAGAATAGCAATCACTGTGATGGGTGTCCATCCCTTCAGTTGTAATGGTCTGCTGTTAGCAGATGGGACCTCTGGGTCAGTGAGCTGCAGGAGGTCACTTTGCAGTGAATGAAAAACCGATATCCATTTCATTAGAAGCTGTGATAGCCTGTACTGCTCAAACATAAAAGGAGTAATTTTCCTTCTCTTTCACTGCTCCTTAAAATACAATTTGCTAAGATATAGGGCATCTTCATGTGGGACAAACGATCCCATCTGGTCAAACTGTTGGAAAAGTGGCAACAAATGGACAAATACTTGTAACACTCCTGCTCCTGATGTGGAAGACAGAAGTTTTACTTGCATTCACAAGGCAAATTCTCAATCGTTTTTCTTAATTTTTTTAAGTAATATTCCATAAGATAAGGTGGTTTTTTAATATATGTGTAATACGTATATTGAGATAGCTTTTTTTTTTACAAAGACTGGTTGGAAATTATGGATTTGCCAAGGAAATAATGAATGTTACACCCTCAGTCCCTGTGCATTCTGCAGGTGTTTTTCTGCAATCCCCAAGTAAAACAAATGGTAGACATACAGAACCACAAACTCAGGTTACTGAAAACAGGGGTTTCCTGTGCCATGGTTTCATCTGGCAAGAACGAGCTGTGGTGGGCTGACCTTGGCTGGATGCCAGGTGCCCACCAAGCTGCTTTAGCACTTCTCCCTCCTCAGCTGGACAGGGGAGAAAAACACAACAAAAGGCTCATGGGTTGAGCTAAGGACAGGGAGATCAGTCGCCAATCACCATCATAGGCAAAACAGACTCGACTCAGGGAAATTAATTTAACTTACTGCCAATCAAACCACAGTAGGGTAATGAGAAATAAACCCAAATCTTAAAACACCTTCCCCCCAGCCCTCCCTTCTTCCCTGCCCAACTTTACTGCCGAATTCTTTACCTCCTCCCCTCAAGCCGCATAGGGGGACAGGGAATGCGGGTTTGGTCAGTACATCACACAATTCTGCCACTCCTTCCTCCTCACACTCTTCCCTTGCTCGAGCATGGGGGCACTCCCATAAGAGACAGTTCTCTACAGACTTCTCCAATGTGAGTCCTTCCTGTGGGCTACATTTCTTCACAAACTGCTCCAGTGTGGGTCCTTTCCATGTGGTGCAGTTCTTCAGGAACAGACTACTCCAGTGTGGGTCCCCCATGGGATCACAAGTCCTGCCAGCAAATCTGCTCCAGCCTGGGCTTTCCATGGGGTCATGGCCTCCTTTAGGCACATCCACCTGCTTTGGCATGGGGTACTTCGTGCGGTGCAGGTGGATATCTGCTCCACTGTTAATCTCCATGGGCTGCAGGGGCACAGCCTGCCTCACCACGGTCTTCACCACAGGCTGCAGGGGAATCTCTGCTCCGGTGCCTGGAGCACCTCCTTCTTCCTTCCTTCTGCACTGACCTGGGGGTCTGCAGGGCTGTTTCACATATTCTCATTCTTCTCTCCTAGCTGGTGTTGTGCAGCAGTTTTTTCCCCTTCTTAAATATGCTATCACAGTGGTGCTACCACCATCGCTGATGGGCTCGGCCTTGGCCACTGGTGGGTCTGTCTCGGAGCCAGATGGCATTGGCTACATCGGACATGTGGGAATCTTCTAGCAGCTTCTCACAAACACCATCCCTCTAGCTCCCTCACTACCAGAATCTTGTTACGCAAACCCAACAGACCTATACCACGGTTTTATCTGGCAAGAATGAGCTGAACTCCAGAGCCCAAAGAGGAGTAAATCTATCTCTCACGCCTGCAGCATCAGCAGAGGCCAATGGTGGCTTGCAGAGGAGAGTGTGCACTGGGTGGTTCCCCTGGGAAACGGGCATGGGCAAGAAGATCCTTACATCACTCTGGAAACTCTCACCTTTCAGAAGATCTGAGGTATCAGCAGCAAAAAGGTCAGATAACTCACTCCCTGAGAGAGCCCATTAACACAAGTGGACACTGAGGCATCCCACAGCCTGGCTAGCTCAAGGGCAAAGGGATGCATGTGCAAGGCCACCCAAATAGAATTTTAAGGACTTTTCTTGACCTTTACTTACAAGGTCATCCCCATCAAGCTTCCCACAAAGGCAGATGAGTTTTGAGAATCTGTACCAACAGTCATTACCAAAGATCCCTAAACCTTCCTTGTGTCTCACAGTCTCCGAGGGAGTAGCGAGGGGATTAAGCAGGGGATCTCATCCAGCAGGGGATCTCATCCAGCTCTAGTATCTCTGGCAACCACAGTAAAAGAGTATTGCCACATACAAAAGGGCCAGCAACCAAACAGAAATGTTTTCCTGTCCCAACAAGGAAAAGGTTTCTCCAGGCACTGCAACTGAATTAACAGCTGAGGAGCACAAGTGCTTTTTACAGTAGGTCCTGTATACACCAGCATGTCCACGCCAAGGACTCTCACAAACTTGGTGCAAAATCAGCAGGGTTGAGTCAAAAGCTTAAGTGAGGCAAACAGCTAGCAAATTCAGAGTTCACATTAATAATTATTTCATTAGCTTCAAGCTAAATTAATAATACTATTAGCACTCTGAATCAAAACCTTTCATCCATGCACATATGAATTCCAAAATATTTAATATTCTGATCCAGATCCAAATTCAGAGCAAGAGGGAGCAACATGAGTCTTAATTTTTCAACTAGGAGTCGCTCAAAAGAGCATTAACAACAGGTAATGAGACTCAGAAAATGCATACTTACATATTTTGCGATAGCACTCAAGAATTTCAAATAATGTGCTGTCTCTGCAACATCAGCAGGTAAACAAAAAAGAAGAGCAGCACTTTGCAGATTTATATGCACTCTTAGAAGCAGAGCCTGCTACACAAAGCTGAACTCTAATGAATTCCCTGGTTTATTATAGCCAGTCCTGGCAGTGTTTTGATTTTGAAAATCTTTTACACCATGGACTCTGCCATAGTTCAAGGGTGTTTTTTTGCTGCTCTTAGGAATCAAAACAAAAATTCTTTTAAGCAAAAGTATCTTCAAGAGTTCACAGTGCCAAGTAGCTTAAAAAAAAGTCAACAAAAATAGCTGCTGTGGAAAAACCTCATTCCACAACATTAGCTACCAGCAATTACAGAGTATAAACCACTCTGATACACAGGTAGCGTACGCCAGAAAGGTCTCTTCAAATCCTAAATTTTATTATTATGATTTTTATTATGAACACAAGTTTTCATATTATCACTTCAAATAAGAGGGTTGCATATACACAATTCATCCCCACTGACGCAGGCAGGAGCACACATAGGGACGAGAAACACTACAGAAGCAGACCTGCATTCCTGCCTTCCTGGACCACACCTCCCTTTCAGTTTCAGCTTCTATATTCATCCCTCCATCTTTTTTGCGTTGAATGTAGAAATGAAGCACTCATTTTAATGAGGCCTCGCTTTCTCAGTATTACAAAGATGTAGTTAATCTGCAAGAAAAGCAGCTGAGTGACGTGTTTAATAGCAAGCAGCTGACTCAGCAGGAATCTGAACCCACAGAATCCCCTCTTTGACCCGCTTCATGGTTTTGTTAAAACCATGAGGTCACCTAACTAACAAAAATGTAAGTTTGGGTTTTTTTCCCCCAACCTCATTGAGCAGTAAGCCCAGTGATGCCTTACGGACCAACATCCAGCTTCACCACTGTGCAGTTGGCACAGGCCCACAGGCCCCTCCAAACACTCCCAAAGTCACTTACAGACACTTCTATGCTACCTGATCCTGCAAATAGCCTAATCTAATTTGGCTCCAAGTGTAAACACCCACTGCAGCATATGAGCTGCCCAATCTTTGAGGGAGGATTTGCTCCCTGCAGCAACCACTGCTTAAGATGGCCACAGAAGCCTGGCAGACAGTGGGGATGCCCCATGCATGCCCACCAGCTCCGCACAAGCCCTGGGTCATTTTAACCCTTCTGTAACTCAGGAAAAGTCTTCTGTTTTCTTTTAGCTGGGGGACCAGCAGAAAATGGGAGAAAGTCTGGAGCACAGGAAGGAAAACCCAGGGAGTTAGGATAGCTTTTATTCGCTGGTCTTCCCTGCACTAATAAGGGTATTACAGCACAAGGAAAAAAATGCATTTATACTGATAGTAAAAGGACTCTGTGTCACCAGCTCCATGCTACAACAACGAATTGCTTGTTTTCAGTGCTAAGGTCATCTTCAAGGACGGGTTTTGGACTTCCCCTGGAAGAAACAAGAAAGGAGGCGGATTTTTTTCCAGTGTGGGGGAATCTGAGCATGACCATGTGGAAACAAACAAAAACTATTCTGGCTCCTTCCTTGCCAGAACCAGTTCTCCCTCGTAATTAACCATTAATCACATGCACAAAAAATAATCAAATCAAAAGGACATTTCTAGCATGTGTGAATCTTTACTTGCCCTACAAATTGCACAAATGAGACTCAAGAGGTCACAGGCAGGCGATCCATCTGGCCCTCCTCCTCAAAACAGAAGCATCAAATCACACTCCAGACGTCAAACGCAGCCACAGCCTTGTGTGGCTGCACCAGCCCGCTTCAGCAGCAGCTCAAAGCTACACATACCCCTTGCTGACTTGAGCACAGCGAGAGGAGAGCTGGAGACAGCCAGGGATTTCTTTGCTATGATATGGCTGTACAGGACAGGACACAAGACTTTCAAAGCTAATTGGCATTTTGGCACAAGGCAGAGCCATAATTTTTTTCTTCCTGTTACATTATAATATTACAGGACTTAACACAAGAATCATGTATAAGCCACAATGATAAGGCTGTATGAAATTTATCATAAAAATCAGATGGATAAATAAATTTTAACCCATAAATCAATGAAATGCAAATATGGCAAGTAATTCATAAAAAGCCCTATGCAACAAAATCCTTTCCCTCTAATTCTATCCCTCACTTGGTGGTGTTTGCGTGTGAGTTCCTGTCTCATCATCATGCTGTCTTCTTATTTTTCCATTTCTCCTGATTTTGTTTTCCCATTTGGGTTTAACGGATTCCTGCATTCTTCATTTTAATGTAGTTATCTGGCTATGCCAGTGATTTATCCAGAACTTCTGAAAGGTGGGACAGAAGCTCTATAAACTGTCAACTATACTATACAAAGTACTACAACATATATTGTACTTAGGTAGCTGATAATGCAAGCCACAGAGAGAGAGAGGCAGAGGAGGATGGGGAAAATTCTTGAAACGGAAAGTTTATTGAATATCGAGAGCCAAGAAACACATAGCCGAGGAATGGACAATTTTCCTGGCTTCTGCTGCTGGAGATAAATCGCAGGGATTTGTCTAGTTCATCCTTCTTGAAATTCTTTAAACTTTCATTTGGATCATTTCTATGACCATGTTGATGTTGCTCATTTTGATTGCTCTAAGATTAAAGTATGGGGTTTTTTTCTCTCTGCCCTTCAAATTAATGTTCATGACAGTTTTTAAATAGCCCTTTTATTTTGTCTGCCTTACACATCTTTTCACATATTCTTACAGCTCCTCCTCCCCCCACCTTCTTTTCTTTTCTTTTCTTACCAGGCACAGCCTCCAAGTTTTCCTCTCCTATGGCTGCTGCTACTACAGCTTGAATACTCCTGTGGAAAATCTTTGATGACAAAGCAGGAGGTAGAAGGAAAAAAAAGGGGGAAAAAAAAAGAACAAGACCTCAGGTGATTTTTAGACCTCCATGGGGAACTCAGACATACTGCTTCATTGACTTCCTATCTCTTTTCAAACCTTATCTGGAAACACCTCTTTTGTTTCTTCACTGCTTTTCCCTCCTCTTTTGTTCCTTCACTCTTTTTCCCTCCTCTTTTGTTTCCCCCTGCTTTTTCAGAGAAAAGAAAAATACAGTGAAACATACTTAATCTCATGGCACTGCCGATTTTACATACTCAATGTTCAATCCAGTTTGAGGAGGAGGAGGGAACTTATGTGCAGAAGAGATGGTGCTGGGTGAACTGGCGTTCTGCTACAGGGAGCCAAGAAGAGGTAGTGGTATATGGTGCAGGTGAAGCAGCACAGCAGAAACAACAAACTGGGGGGGCTGCTTCTGCTCATAGACAGGTAACTCCTACAGCTGAGAAGGGAGCTGGGAGAAGATGGGGAGATGCATGACAATACTCCAGAAACAGCTTGGTGAAGCAGAAGAGAAGCATAGCAAGAAAGGGCACATGGTAAACATTTGGAGAGGCTTTTAAGGTAGCGGGGAGAGGAGTGAAACAGAATTCAAAAGAAAGAGGGTGTGCAGGAAATTAAACGTGCTAAACTAAATACCATATACAGTATAAAGGGTTAAGTACCAGAGATGCAAACAAATATAGAACAGACTGTGTGTTACCAGGTCACATTTGATTGCACTTATTCATTTATCCATTATGGATTTCAGCTGCAGCAGGCACGAAAAGATGAAACAGAATTGCAGCATTTTGACCTGTTTACCTTTTCCGGTTTTGGGTTTTTTTTGGTTGTTTTTTTTTTTTTTGTTTTGTTTTTTAATAAACACATGTACCCCATCTAAATGAATGGAATGTCCCTGGCTCTAACAGAGCAGCACTGGCTTCCACTGAACCAATCTGCCCTGTTCAGACACTGCGTGCACTTCTTCTACGTTTCTAATAATTGTACCTCACTCCAAATTTATATGGCCAGTTAACCAGTAATTTGCACAGAACTGACAGCAGCACATACCTATGCCTGTCTATTTAAAGGCCTGTCAGCAAAAGCATTATAAAATCCCTTTTTTATGGATGTGTAACAGTCATAAAATGTATTTTCCTACATAAAATGTAGCTTCAGAACTGCCCAACACAATTTAATCTCCAAGAGCACTTTATTTCAGAAAAGGAGCATGATACAATGCACGATGAAAATATATTACTGGCCATTTCACACCAGTCCATGCCTAACCCCTCCAAAACAGAGGCCCTCCCTTTAAAATCACAAGTCCTCAGTCACACTGAACACAACACTACAATGTCCGCAGAGTGGCTCTAATGCACATGGGACAGATGTGAATAAAACCAGCCAATTTGCATAGGTGGGCTCAGGACCTGCTCCAGCTGAACCTGCTAACCAGTCCAGGAACTGTTTATGACCTGCAATGAGGGCTCTAACAGGATTCAGGTGATGCATAAACTTGCAGAGAATCATAGAATGGTTTGGGTTGGAAGCAACCTTTGAAGATCATCTAGTCCAACCCCCCTGCCATAGGAATGGACATTTTTCACTAGACTAGGTTGCTTAAAGCCCCGTCCAACCTGACTTTGAACACTTCCAGAGATGGGGCAGCCAGAGCTGCTCTGGGCAAACTCTTCCAGTGTCTCATCACCCTCATCATAAAGTATTTCTTTCTTATGTCTGATCTAAAGCTACTCTCTTTCAGTTTAAAACCACTGCCCCTTGTCCTATCACTACACGCCCTGGTAAAAAGTGTCTCTCCATCTTTCTTATAAGCCCCCTTAAAAAATGCAGCGTGCATTTTTTACTTGGAAATGCTGCTGTCCAGTAAGTGCACACACACATGTATGGTCTTTTCCTCTCTGCCCTGAAAAAAACCATAGGGCTAAGTCCCAGAATTTGTCCCTGTAATTACTGATCCCAGATTTACAATTTTCTCCTGTCTCCTCAAAGGCTTTCAAGAACCACAAGCTGTGCTCCTCAAGATCAGAGGATGCAATTTGAGATGTACAGAAATAGCGACAGACAAGCAGACCAGCTCTTCCACTCTTACCAATAACAACTCATGGTTTGGGGGATTTATTTATCTGCCTGCTGATTTTGCAATCAAACCATTCGCGAACAGTTTTTTAACCTAAACCAACTGCAAGACTCAGAAACATATCTTCAAAGTTAAAAAAAAAAGAAAAAAAGGTGTGTGTGGGAAGTACTATTTGTGCTGTAAATAGAGCATCTGGTTTTGGTTTCCTAACACTCAGAGTTGACTCTTCCTAAGAGCTGGTAACTCTAAACCCTCTCCGTCCTTGATTGATGAGCTGGGCTAACCACGCTCAAATACAGGAACGGCATTTTTCACGCTTCTGGCAGCACAGTGCGTCTTTAACCTATTGCTTCAAAAAGTGCTGCCAAGGCATCTGTATGAAAAAACACACGAGAAAAGATGCAAACCCATGAGTAAAGCCATTCAGACTCCTACTACTTTCTTACCAGAGGAACCACAGGATAAGTTGGGCACAGCATTTGCCTCACACAAAGTCCTGCCTATGGTAACTCCATTTCCTGACCCCATCTCTTTTTGATGTTTGAATACACGCAAAAGTATGCCCTGTGAAACAGCCAATGCTAACAAATGGAGAAGAGATCGCCACTGAAACTACTGGCTTCTCACAGACCTGACACAAAATGCCAGGTATGGACCCAGTGACAAGACCCAGGCCATGGGCTCCCCAGTGTTGTAGCCTCTGCTGCTGCAGAGCATGGCTGAATTTTGGCTGTAACATGACGAGTTTCTTCTGTGTGTATGTAGTAGGATGGAGAGGCCACTGTAAGGCTGCTCAGCAGCTGGTGGGAACATTTTTCTTCTCACTGGTAAGCACATTCGGACACATGAGTTAGTAGAGCCAATAAAGGCCAGCTACATTATAGAAGGCAACTAGAGAGCAGTGTAAATCCTCCTCCTTGCATGACCAGTTTCATTCCAGAACCCTAATTATTCAGGCTGCTTCCACAGACTTCTGTTGGGCAGCTTTCATCATGCATCTTCTGAGCTCTTAGGCTAAATGTTTCTTTTATGGCACCAACTCATGTGGTTAAAAGGTCTAATCCAAGTATATTTTACAATGTTTGCTTTGTACATGGGGTACTTCAGTATATATATATTTCAAATTTGAATTTACAGTAGCTGCTCAATGTATTTAGAAATTTTGTACAGTAGATAAACTCTAAATTCAAACACAGCTTGCATACTTTCTACAGGAGAATTTATAGCTAGGAAAGTCTTCAAACATGATCACCATGCATAAACACTTTTAACTGATTGAAAGCAAATAAGCTGAAAATTTATAGGGGTACATTGAGACATAAAGTTTATAACGCTGATGTATACAGATAACAGGAAATATGCTTCAAAGCATGACATCACTGAAAACAGAACCTGCGTTCCCCTGCAAACAACTGAAGGACAGTCAGAATTACATTTTTTAATATATATATTCTGAAGCATTTTATTTGGATAGTCTTATTTCCAAGTAACTGGAATGCATAGCCCAGTTGTTTCAGGAACACTTCTGATTTTACATATAGCGCATGACAAAAAAGCAAACTATTATTGCAATAGCCGAAGACTGCAAGATTTTGTTCAGGCTGCGTATTTCATGAGAACTCCTTCTAGAGATTCAAGTGAAAAGGAACAGTTTTATGGGCTAGTTTATCCTGTAAAATATTTTCCCTAATCCTTGTAAAAATATACTTCATGCTAATCCTTCTGCCTGAAAGCATTTTTGCAGACAACTTTGAACATTTCTATCACATTTTATTAGCTTTAAGCTGATCTAATTTCTCTAATTGTCATCAGGTTTATTAGGATCTGTCTAGATATCAGATTTGTATAGTTGATCTGGTTTTACATAAACCCCTCAAACTGGTACATTTTAATTTCCCAAGCAGACATCTGTCTTCATCTGTATCTTGTAAAGTACCAAGTACCTTCTTGGCCCTTAATTAATTAGGAGCAATGACCTACGCATCAGGTAGTAATAGCATCCAATTAGTGGAAATGTACGACGCTTGCAAGGTATTATCAGTCGCATCACAGTAAAGAGATAGTTGCCCGTTCATGCTGCATGCCCTGGATGTGATGTACCAGCAATCTGTAGCCATGACAAAGCACTAGCACAAGACTAAAAATTCCTACCCCTTGGCCTGGTCTTTTCAATTTCTAAAGACATTCAGATGCTAGTATTTTTTGCATTTATGACTGCCATCAGAAACATTGTATCTTCAAGCTTTAAATATGCCTGCCATCAAGCTCATGACAGTAGGATAATGACAGAAGTTTGTCAAACATGCAAGGTTAGAACCCACTGGGCACAGGAAGGCTTTGAAGCATTAGAAAATCCGCTGTGGAAGAGTTTGACTTTCCAAAACAAAGCTGGAAACCAGTCCCAGAGGCTAGAAATTCCATTTCAACACCTGGAAACTGCAGTATGACCGAGTCCTCAACAAGACACAAATTTCCAACAGGTTTTTGCTGTATGTGCACAGAGCCTGTGGAGTCACTTCAGAGGAAGCTTCACTCCGAGACATGACTTGTATATCCTATGATGCTATGCAAATGATTTTGTTAATACAATCACCAAATAACTATGTATCATCTCACACAGAGAACAGCAGGAGTTGCACATGTGTATCTGAGCACAGATTTCTCTCACTAGCTTTCTATAGGACTTAAATAATGACATAAAGAAAAGCCAGCAGGAAACTCAAACTTACTATTCTGTTTGATGGGAGAAGAGCAGGCACGAATTGTAACTGACAATGTTATTCAGAAATTAGTTACTGAAGTACTGAAATATGAGGATGTCTGAGATGACGAAGATAATTTAGTATCTCTCCAACCCATGCTTGCTTGCTTTAAGAATTCAAGTAACAGCAACTCACCAAGGCTTTGTCTCTGGACTAGTTCTGTATCAGCAACTGTAAAAAGCTGGAGTTCATTCAGGGTGAGTACACTGCAATTAGATATAGTTAATGTGACTGGCAAATGGACTCCTAATACTGAAATTCAAAGAAAGATGGCATGGAAAAGGGTTGGTGCCAAAAGATGGAACCATGCTGCACAAGGGGCTCAAACAAGGAGGCTACGCCACCAGGAAGCTGAGCAAGTTGAAGCCTCAATGCTGCAGTCTCCAGGTTGCAAAACTGGAGCACAGTGGTTTTATTCCTTTGCAAAGGATATGTGCCACATGGGTGAAAAACATTACATAAAATGAGAACTTACCTCATGGAAAGGTTCAAAAAACCAAAACAAGCACCCAGACAGCTCCAGTACATTGCTAAAATTAGCCGCAGTATTAAACTTCTCTTAAAGTTTCGGGTAAACATCTTCAGGCAGAAAATTCATATGCATTTTGGACAGAAATGTGTCTTTCCACTTAGTTTTCAAATTGGAGTCTCTGTAAAGGACAGCCATTGCCCTTTGGCTGGTCCCCGCTCACAGCAACTAAGGGAAATCCATCACTATGTTTCCAGCTCTGCTACCTCATGAGGAGGAAGATGGAGCCAGGACTCTGCCGCCTGCTCTGGTCTCCATCACCACCACATTTGCTTCACAGTAACATGGTGGGCAGGATTCCAATGCAGGCAAAACAAGGGTTTTTAAAAATGGCCTTTTGGCCTCAGGTCTGATCATACATGATGGTCATTTTAAAAAATGGTAAGCAAGAGCACTACTTCCATGCATTTAGAAAGAACTACAGTTGTGCAGTAGGGTAACTATTGTGCAACTAGTCCGTGTTGCCCAGTATATGCTCAGCCACCCTACCCTCCCTGCTAACTTGATGTTAAAAAGAACCCGCTGTCACCAAAATGCCAAGAAATTCTGGTATAGTCTCACCCACTGATTTTAGTGAAAGCACCACGCTGCCTTTAGAGAAAAAAAGGCAACACATTTTTAGCCCGAGCATTCATAGATTTGCACTGCTTTTCCTATGGTGTGATACCCTGCAGGTTGTAAAAGTACAGCTACATGAGCATGCTTGTTTAGATTTCAACTTTACCTATACTTATTTGCCTCACTTGTTTTTTAAATAAGGTTTTGAAATGAAGCACTTAAATACTTTTAAGTCAACAGTTAACATTTAGATTTGTTTAGATGGAGTATAAATATTTATTTAGACATAGTTAGGCTTGCATCAAATAAAGAGTATTCAGCTAAATTGATATTATCATTCAGTAACATTAAATCAACTTGGGAATTCAGACAAGCCTTGAAAAGTAAAAGCACTAATAGTGCACAAAGATTTGCAGAAAAGAATGAAACAAGAACATGGTGAGAAGTAGTCATTTACTTTTTAACTCTCTCGAGAAACTGGTCAGCCTCTGGGACATCCCTCTGCCCAGTACAACCACCCAGAAGACACAGATACAGGGAAACTGCCTACGAAGTGGAATGCGGATAAGAACTGCATGTGTTGGGTGCATTTGTTATTTCATTGAAATAATTGATCCCTGATGCTAAAGATGGTAACACTGGTGGGACTGAAATACTCCAGACATTAATGAAGTCTCTCTTACTTTCTGGCAATGGATTTAAACTGCCTCTACTCCCACTGCACAGTGCCCTCAGCAAGACAGGCAGTGGTTTAACATTAAAGCACTGCAAGTGTTCAAACTGAGGAGGCTGGAATTCAAAGAGCAAAGCAAGGTCACCTTGCTCAGTCTCACCAGTATGTAAAGCATGCTCACTGCCTCAGGAAGAGCTAGGGGAAGGGGACAGATCCCTACCTCCATACACAAAAGAAAAAAAATAATCAACAAGACACTGATTTCAGAGGCCACTGCTTGATCTGAGCACATTTGGAAAAAATGCACCAGCTCCATTAGGTGATTAAACAAACATCTTCCCCCTCAAAAATAGCTCTGCTCAGCAGGACCATTGTTTGCTTATTTTAAAAAGCTCCTCAACTTGTAATGTCTTTCTCTTATCCTTCCAGTCTAGGAAGTCTAAGAACCGCTGACAAAGCAGCCTGCCATACTTTGTGTTAGATGGCTGATTTCACTGTACCAGGCACCTGAAACACCAGGGTCTCAGTCTGACAGACGCATCCTCGGTCCCTCCCACAGGGCACACAGAGTTAACAAAGCTTGAGGAAGTGCACTGGGTATCCTACTGATGACACAAATGTAACATTTTATTAAGTTTTGTATTAGCCTTTAAGCAGCAGTGTGACAGGAAAAAAACAATGTACCAATGTCCTTGGAAGAGACAACCATCTTTGTTTAGAAGAATCAGTGGTCCCTATCCCCTCCAGCGCTGCATCAGTATGGCCATAAACCTATGGTAGATGCACATGGAGAAACTTCTTCATTTCTAGTACAAGCTAGGCCTCTCTCTACATTTTGGAGTACTATATATGACTATAACTATAGTCATACACACCTCCCACAGTGGTCTATGTAGCTTGACAGGGACCAGTACTTTTTATTAATAATGCTTTGTTTAAACTTACTGGAACTGCTATTTGATTTATGGAGTCCTTTGCAAGCTTCACAGTGATTTGCACAAAATCTCTATGATCTGCACATAGGAATTGCTTCGCCCATCCCTGAATGAGTCGGGTGACACAGTACCTATTGTCCTAGCGTCACCAACCTTACCCAACAACATCTTTTGACATATGACCTTGTCCAATTAAATAAACAGAGCAATATAGATAGGCAGAAGGTAATTATTACGGCTGGATAGCGGCCAGCTCACTGAAGTAGGAGTACCATTCTTTGAAAGAAGCTTTATGTTGTTTAGCAAAGTTTAATGACTGGAAGCTTTCAAGAGCTTTGCACTGTACTGCATCCAGTGATGAAAAATTCAGGCATATGGCACTCCCTTCATACCACAGTGAGCAACAGTCGTGACGTCTTCTGTTAAGACTGTTTCTTTTAAAAAGATGTTCGGAAATAAATGGCTTTCCAACCTGCTCCTTTTTTAGCCCTAATTGCCTGTATCTTAACTGGACCCTATTTATTTGAACCAAGAATAGGTAAATAAAGAATCAGGACTGTGCTGCTACTTTCACATCACCTTTTTTCCTTTCTTCCTGGGGAACTGTCAAATCCCATTTCTTATCGAAAGATTTCAATTGTTTTTCACTACCCCTGCTTTATTTGCCAGCGGCTCTTTTTTAAATGGAAGACAGACTAGGAAGAAAGAGGATGGTGAATAACAGCAAGAGAGAACTCAGAGATCAGTGACTTCCTAACGGCTCCATGACAATTACTAGAAAAACTACTTTCCTGCACGGTAAAGCCTTGATACCAGAGCCCAGTGACAGCAGAGGGAAGAAAAAGGTCTTAGCTCCTCTGTGTGGAGTTGGATACTCAAAGATATTTCTTTTTCATTTATTTAAACTCATCTTTTTTTCTGTATAAACATGAACTCTGTCACATGGTCATTCCCCACTGAGACAGGTTCTCAAGCAAGCTCCCCTATCACACCCACCCAAAGGACTTCACCATAAAAATTCCTGACCTCTTGCAGGAACAGGATGCAGCAAGCATGAATGAAATATTTGTAAGGGCCTCATCCTCTCCGAGCGTCCTTTCAAATCCCAGCCACCAGTTGGCCCTACACTGAGCTTTTTGTTCCTGGCATGTCTGAAGGAGGTCTGAGTATTAGTTTAGCCTGCTCTGGTAAGTCATTTTTCAAAAGCCTTTTTTAGCCTGCCTAATTGTATTGAAACTTTTATATTCAACCCACTGGAGTTAAAAATCTCTTCTGATTTTCTTTATTTGGACAGGATGCTAACTTTATAGAATCACAGAACGGTTTGGGTTGGAAGGGATCTTCAAAGATCATCTAGTCCAACCCTCCTTGTTGCAACACAGGCAGGTTAGTCAGCGATATCCAGCCCTCACTGTCTGAGCTGCAACTTGTCTCTTTGGGAGCAAGTCCATGTTACTCCTCCTCTAACCAGCTCCATCTTCCCACAGTCCTCAGTGCTATTTAGCTACTTAGCCTGAACAAGCCACAGCTGTAGATTAGCCACATCAGCCAGCCCATCGCCCCAGAAGCAACTGTATACAATCAAAGCTGATTAACCTTCTACAATCTCTCTACACCCCCTGCCACAGGCAGGCCCATCTTTCACTAGACCAGGTTGCTCAAAGCCCCATCCAACCTGGCCTAGGACACTTCCAGGGATGGGGCATCCACAACTTCTCTGGGCAACCTGTTCCAGTGTTTCACCACTCTCACAGAAAAATAATTTCTTCATATATCCAATCTAGATCTACCTTCTTTCAGTTTAAAACTGTTGCCCCTTGTCCTGTCACTACATGCCTTGGTAAAAAGTCTTTCTCTGTCTTTCTTATAACCCCCCTTTATATAATGACAGGCCACAATAAGGTCTCCCCAGAGTCTTCTCAAGGTTGAACAACCCCAGCTTTCTCAGGCTCTCTCCATAGGAGAGGTGTTCCAGTCCTCTGACCATTTTCATGGCTCTCTTCTCGACCTGCTCTAACAGGTCCATGCCTTTCTGTACTGGAGACTCCAGAGCTGGACACAGGACTCCAGGTGGGCTGCATTTTGTATGATGCTTCCTTGTTTCCAACAGCATCCCTGACCCACAGTGCAGATACTCCACCTGCCTTTCCCACCCTGGCCATTCAAACAATCACTCACTGACCCTGTGCTTCCAGTCTCCCAGCTGCCTCCAAGGGCTTAACTCTCCCTTACCCCTGTAACAACCTTCCTCCTTGTACACTGAACACAAATACATAAGACTTTTAATTTTTTTATCTCATGCTGGGGCGGGGGGGGTGGGTGGGAAGGCAAGGAATAGATGGAAGCTGCTGCAAGTATGCCATGCCTGTGCTGTAGCCCTGGCTTCAGCCAGCTGCTGGCCTTTGCTCCAGCTGTGGGCTACGCAGCTTCAGACAACCACTATTTTTATATTGTGGTAAGACCCAGGGGCCCCAGTGGGATTCAGAGCACAGAACACAGCCTGATGCTGAGGTGTGCAGTCTAACCCAGACTGCTCACGACTGACAAGCAACAGCCATGTCCCTCACCCCTGCTGAAATGCCCCTTGGTGCAAGCCCTCCCCAAACACACATTCAGTTTACATGTTATTTAATGACACCCCAGTATAAGGGAACAGCTGCCACAAGAAAGTATCCAGTTCTGACTCCTGAAACGATTTTGGAAAACTTCTTTTTCCCTCCCTCAGGTATGGTTTGGAATAATTAGAGAGAAGCTTCCTGTTCAAACGAGCAGCCCTTCCCTATCCATTGTCACACCTCAATGAGAGCAGTATTTAAGCGATGTAGGTACTGTTAAGATTTAAGATTCCATCCAATTAAACACCGATACAAGAGGAAAATTATCCTTTTAACAGATTACTAACAGCACAATAGTTTCTGTTGTCCACATGGGATCTTGCAAATTGGCTGTGTGGAGCTCAACATTTTATACTACTCCAGTGCAGAAACACAGCAGAATTAGGAAACAATTATTGGTAAGTATGCAACTGTGGCACCATAAAAACCCCATGGGTAAGCCCAATCTAAGGAGAAAAAAATGAAAAACCCTCAGCTTTCACATTTTTCCTTTTTTTTTCCCTCTTGTTTGCACAGTTGGAAATTCATTCCCTGCTGTTTCGTATTTCCTATACTGATTAAAAGTGTTACCTACTGCATTATTCTCTTCAAGGCCTGAATTTTCTAGGTGAAAGCATCATTAGAAACAACAGAGCTGAGGTAGGGAAACGGGGCTGAATTGAAGAATTCTTTCACTATATGAGCAGCAAAGGTATTTTTCCCAATAACGTTTTATACACGGCAGAAATTGCTTTTCCACATCAAAGTCAAGACACATTCAAATAATGAGTTAGTGCAAGAACCTCAAGGATAAAACATTTACATTTTTAGGAACAAATGCACTTGTAACAAACAATACTGGGTATTAATCCCGGTCAGCACTAAAACCTGATTTTCTGGGAAAGCTTCTGAAGATCTTTTTGCCCTCCTTTCTCTGCAGAGCCCTCAGGAACTGGCAGAATCAAGTATTGCATACCTCAAGTGAGCTATACATCTCAGCACAGGAAAGGAATCAGAAGCCTCTTTGAGCTAAACCTCTCACTTTGTCATTTAGGAGAAACTTTTCTATAAAGCATCAATAGTCTGACCATTATTCTAGTAACTGTTTTTTAGAGGTGAAAAGAGCAGGTTGGTTTACTCAGTTTTTTCTGCCTAGGAGAAGTAAGCAGTAAATAACTGTGCCATTAGCTTGCTCCGAAATGTAAACAATTTAATTTTAGTGAGAATGGCAAAGGAAGGTAAATACATGGGATTCGATTAATGCTGATGCTAGAAGTTGTAGTAGAAAGTCAGCACTTCTTAAAACTTTGTTCATGTTGAGATTCCATGAGCTCCCACTCGTTTTATCCTGTTTACATTCTGCATTTTGGCAGAGTGGTGACCCACATAACCTCCACATTTTTCTCTTGGAGTTACAGTTAAAAAATAGGGCTCAGGTACAGCATGTGTTGACTTATGGCATCCCTGTCAACTGCATTTGAAGTTCAGGGGCTGCTCAGAATGACATCGCCACCAGTAAGTACTTTTTTTAACGTTGTTTAAAAAAGTCTTATCTCAATGAAATCCTGGGAATGAGATTCTTCCAAAGTACATGAATATGATTTTCCAGTCCTGATTTTAAAATACAAACTTTAAATAGACAAACAGGAAATTAAAATAACCTCTGAACTTTGTTTCTCTTCAGTCAGTCTTAAAGAGTGTCAGATTCTGGCCATCATTTATAGGAACGTTTCAACAGTTCTTGATCTGCTAAAGTTCTGTTCTCTATAAATGGGTTAAAATAAGTGGCATCATATATAATTTTACTGCTTTGTTCAAAGAGGCATGTGTTAAATTTGTTTAATTAACTGGCCTTAAAAGGAAATTGGCCAATTTATTTCATGTTAACAGTTACATGTTGAAACAAGCCATTCTTAGCCCTATAATGACACAAAATGAAAGTAGCATTCCTAAGGTTTATTTGTCATACCAGAATGCCATTTTTATAACTTTTGACAATCTATACAGAATCACAGAATCACAGAATCACAGACTGGTCAGGGTTGGAACGGACCTCTGAAGATCATCTAGCCCAAGCCCCTGCTAAAGCAGCTTCACCCAGAGCAGGTTGCACAGGATCATGTCCAGGTGGGTTTTGAGTATCTCCAAAGAAGGAGACTCCACAGCCTCTCTGGGCAGCCTGTTCCAGTGCTCTGGCACCCTCAAAGTAAAGAAGTTCTTCCTCATATACAGGTGGAACTGCCTGTGTTGCAGTTTGTGCCTGTTGCCCCTTGTCCTGTTGCTGCACACCCCTGAAAAGAGCCTGGCCCCATCCTCTTGACACTCACCCCTAAGATATTTGTATGCATTGATAAGATCCCCTCCCAGCCTTCTCTTCCCCAGGCTACACAAGCCCAGCTCTCTCAGCCTTTCCTTACAAGGGAGATGCTCCAGTCCCCTTAGCATCATCATAGCCCTCTGCTGGGCCCTCTCCAGTTGTCCCAAACTTTCTTGAACTGGGGAGCCCAGAACTGGACACGGTACTCCAGATGCATCCTCACCAGGGCAGAATTTACCTCCCCAAATTCCCCAAAATTCTGGATTCTACAGAGGTTGAATTACCTTCACCTTGTCATTACTCACTGGCTCTGCTCTTTTTCTCATGCTCAAGCCTGTCTGGGAACCTCAGACTAAACATTATTATGCTTACCTCCAGTAGAAGCTGAATCAAGATACTGAGTACTTAAACACAGCAGTGGGGATTCTCTGCACTTAGCTGCCAGAGCCACCTACATTGAAGAAGAAACATACACCCTTGGCTGGAGGGAGTGGAGGACGGAAGCATGCAGATAATGCTGTGGTGTTTGTACCGTACCTCTGTAGCAAGAACACTTTTTTTAGGAATTGGGAAATTTCAGTTCAGGCTGTTGAATGCATGCACACCCATCTCTCCCATGCTTTGCTACCAGATGCCTTTGCCCGAAGCAGGATTCTTTGATCCGGTGCTGTACAAGAAATACTTTAAGTTTATAGGAACAGATTGAGGGAAACCTGACTTTCTAGGGCACTGAGCTGCGTGGGTGATCTGGGCTCCTGGTGCAGGACCAGCTTGCACATTTTACCCAGTGATGAATGTGAAATATGTAACCCATTTTCAGAGTGGGAATCTGAGCTCCTCTCAGTTTAACATGGATATTGACCTCTACACATCCACAAATGGGACTGGGAAAACCCCTAGAAAGGAAGGTTTCAAATACATTTTTCTCCTAAGCATTCCTTGCCAACTATTTTGGGCATTCCTGCTCTGCATCCTGCTTGTTCACAAATTTTGCTCTCATGGTCTTAGTGCTCCCCATGCAGTAACTGGAGGTGAAGGCACCTGATTCAAGGCTGCTGATTACACTTGAATTATTCACTGCTCTGAGCATTACGTGCCCACATCCTTCTGGTGTTCTACCCTTAAGGCTGGTGGGCTGAGATAGTACTTAACCCGCCCCCCCCTCCCCCCCAAACAATCTCACAAAAAATACCCTCTATATACTGGGATATGCTGTATTTCTTATTTCAGTAATATAAAACAAAACTCCAACGCCACACTTTCCCTGTCAGAACACAACCTAGAGTGCCTAATTCTTGTCTCAGAAGGTAATACACTTTTATTCAGTTTCTGTTATTTCCTGCCACTGGAGAGAACCCATTCTCTCCCAACCACTGCTGTGAAATACTCATCAATAAAATAACTCTTCCTTGAATGTTTTCTTTCTCTGCTGAAAAAGGATTTGGGAACAACAAGGATACAAGTACTCACCTCATTTAAACTCTGCATCATAATCTTTATGACATGTTTTATCATCAACCATCTTTAAGCTTTTACCAGGACAACAACTTTGCCTTTGCACAGGCTCCCACAGTACTCTTGAGTGAAAATGGGGAGAGCTAAGATGTAAGAGACTAGTATTAGAATTATGTGGAATAAAAAAAGAAAATTTACAGTCTGCTAAGGGAAATCTCAGTGGCAAGCTATGAAAACGCTGGATGCTAGTGCTGTACATCAGTGAACAATATCCAGAGTTCCTAGATTTACATAGGAAATGTTTTTAATAGTCACGGTACCCCCAGCTCTCAGCCACCGACTCCATCCCTCTCTCAGCTTGCGAGTAAGTCTGCAAGTCCACAGATCATCAGAGATCTCGCAAGGATAACGGCAGCAAAGCCTGGCGCCTGCAGTGTGCATTTTTCGGAGTGTTGCCATGGTGATCTCCAGCACGCTCATCCCCTGAGAGCTCAGCTCAAAATTCAGAGGGAACCAAAGCAGGACAAAGAAATGACACCCAAACAAAAGCAACAGGGAAATTATGTGTAATAAGCACATATACACACTTTCATATAGAAGTTTTCAGAAAATAGTTATTTTTAGAACTAAGTAGTCTGTAGGAAAGAAGTGCAGTCTTCATAGTCCCAACTCTAAACCAGGATGGTCTATGGAATAAAATCAAGAATTTATAACCCTGTCTCAGACTGTGGATCACTATTTGGCACAGGGTAAATTTTCAGCCTCTGTACTGCAAAAATCCTGATTTGTGCAGTAAAGACAGAGGACAAAGGGATAACTAAGCAGATAAAGAGATGCCTTTAATAATGTAAAACTATAGAGCAGCAATAGATCACAAGAAAACCAAAACCTGACATTTACTTTTTAGAACATTACATTTCATTATTCCATGAAAACAGCTAATACAACAATACTTAACTATCTGAGCAATTTAAATTTCCACCAAATACTTTACATCATCTGTTGGTCCTTATGGCAGTTATACTCTCTTACTGCGTTCTCAACAAAAGAGAATTATATTTGTGTGAACATGAAAGCAACACTCTGTCAAGTGATGTACGATCTCAACGTACAGTTGAGAAATCTGTTGTATGGTACTTTCAATTCTACCCTACAAAAGCACTGTGTTATAGTGGCCATACACACAGAAATACACCAGCAAGAAGAGAAACCAAAATTCAAAATCTGGGCCATGTCAGGTACACCACAGTCCAGAAAGAATACTAAATGAGAGTCAATCAATGTTTTGCCATTAGGCAACGTGTTTCAATCAGAACTTAATATCAGACACTGTCAGGCCCTTTTGTGCCTAAAAGAGCTCTGAGATCAGTTAATCCCACATAGCTTGATGCTCAGCCACTTGCGTATTGTAGCTTCTTTTCCCAAAATACATAATAATCTTTTTGTTCCTACCTGAGCTACTTATTACTATTACAACGGACTTTGATAGTCCTTTCCACGTCATCATTTATTAGATCTTCACATAAACACTTAATCACAGTACGAAAAGCTGCCTCCTCCTGAACAAGCATGGAGCTTTTCAGTCAGATCTGTTTCAACTTCCATCAAACCTTTCTGGGTTGGTACAGCACTAATCACTTCAGAGCCTTGTTCCATCCCTGCTCACAAAATTTGGTGTGCAGTCTGTTGCTTATGACCATGGGCAGCACTTTACCTGCTGCCTTTGACTAGTTCGTGATGCTCATCACCGTGGAATGCCACCTGCCTGAGAGGATGTTCACAGAGGTTTTGTTTCTTTAGCATATTCACGTTCTCACAGTTTGGTTGCAAATGGACATGGAAAGGGCTGGAGTAAATTGCCCAAGTATCCATTTGTATGATGCACAAGAGTTTATTCAATACATGTACCTCTCCTCACTTGGGTCCCTCACTTAGCTTTCTTTGCTATCCACCCATCAAGTGAACCCTCTGTGCTTCCCCAGGCTATCACTTCTCTGGTTTTCAAACTAGCACAGGACCAAACACTGATGGCTGGAGCAACAGCAGAGGGAGAGACCCAGCTACAGTCTTTGGTATCTATCATTTCATCTTTAGCTCCTTCTCTTCCAAAGGGTGCTGACAGCTGCCTTGAGTAGCCTCCCTGTTTTTTAAGCTTTCTTGATCCCCTTTAACAGTGACTGATTTATTTACCGCATATACCGGTATTCCTGCTCAATTGCAGGGAAAGAACTTGAACTTTAACAAGATCCCTACAAAATCACTGATTGCAGTAGGCATAATATTATGGTTCTTATGCGTTCATATCTTGATCCCTTCAGGCAAGAAGTTTTATTTACCACGAATAAAGATGAAGGCTGACAGACAGCCTTCAAATCAAAGCACAAGCCAGAAAATGTCTGATTACTCACAGAACCAGCATTTAACAGCTTAACTTAGTCTTTATTTAGATATTATTTTGCATATTTCACCCATAATGAAAGTAAACTCGTCGTGAACAAAAATGTTTGGTAATCTAATTTATCAAGATCACTCACACACTGACAGGTAAGAATGTTAATAAAATAAAATAATAAAAAAGAATTTAATAAAATGCTTTTATGAGATCAATTTGTACTAATTTCTGTCTCTTAGATGCTTATACCTTTTCCAGGGCTGGTAAACAGAAAATTGAGGCCCCAGCGCAATTCCAACCACTTCCAGAAAATGTAGTTGTATGCTGTAATCTATGGGAATTTACTTAAAAGGCTCTACTTTCCTTACTGTAACAGCATGCACTCTACCACCCACTACTTGTATGGCAATATTTTACAAGAATACCGCAGATTTTTAAAGCATGGGGATGCATTAACTACACAGGGGCTGTCAGATATTTACCTTGCCCAAGAATGTTAGACATATTAGATTAATGACAAAGACAATAAATGTAGTTCAACTTCAGTAAAGAGGTTGGTAGAACAAGACAAGAAGCATCACTGCAGAGATTTTTGCCTCAAAATAATGTGACGCAAAACATCGAATGTGGCCTCTCCTGGCCCTTCTCTTTCCTCTTCCCAGTTATTCAGCAATTGGAGTCACAGGCAAGGCTCCTGTCAGCTGCTTAACAGACACAAGAAAGATCACAGCACACCTAATACCCTACTTGTGACATCTTCTTTTTCATCTACCGTCCCACAAGGTCAGAGTTCCAATTTTATCTAGTGAATCTGACAGCAGGCAGCTTGCTCCCCTCTCTCCATAAGTTGTCCTGCCATTCATTTCAAAGAAAGATGTTGGCTAAATGTTATACTTTGCCTAACATCTGGGCAGAACAGTTGATATCTAGTTCATCATTAGAGAGAATCTATGTCGCCTCTAAGTGCAGTAGTCTCTTGCTCTGAAAGGAAAGTCTCTGCTCTGGGCTTGTACTGGCATACAAGAAGTGGTGAGAAGACACTCATGGAGCTGCTCGAGCAGGAACTACCTATTTTTCAGCTCCTGGCCAGGTTAGTTATCAGCTCTTGCTTAGGCTTGAGGTTTGGTTGCACCCATACTTATGCCACCCATGGAAGTGGCAGAAACAAAGAGCTAGGGGAGATGGGAGAACCAACTTGCTACCTTGTTTGCCAGCAGCGAGGACTGGTACTCAGTAAAGTGTATAAACATGTCCTGACACAATTTATGTAAAATGCCTTCAGTAGGTTTCCTACAACTGGACAAAGAAACGTTGCCTCTCACTTGTCAAAGACAACAGACAAGCAGTCTTGCTGGGAGAGGATGTTACCTCCACTCATTCTACTTTCATTAGAATAAATGCCTGCTTTTGTGTAAGACACCTATTTTCTGGGTACCACATTTGCTTACAGTAATCTTAGCATATTCAGTTTCATTCAAGTTGTGCAAAATAAATGTATTGGGAATATTTTCCTTTCTTTAGCTTTTTGTTTCCATTCCCCATCTACGTCATTTACTTGTTCTTTTCCTCTTGGTCCTATATATACTTCAAAGACATATTTTCAAAGAACAATTTCTCTCAGCATAGCTTGCCCCCCAGCTGTAAAAGCTTTGCTCACATATACCTCCCTTAGGAGACAGAACTTCTTTGCACAGAGCTCCTTTAGGCAACATCTGTAATCATGCAAACAGGTAGAACATTCCCATGTGGCACAGCTCAAGAAGGAAGCATACACATCCTGCAAAGCAAACCCAGGGTAGCACCACGAATATTTATATGCCAGATAAAACCCACATCTTGCAGCTTGGACTGCTATAAACAAATGCTATCCAATGTATCTTTCAAGGCAATCAACCAAAGAATTCACATATGGATGGACGGCCTGATTAGAGTTTACCCACGGGTATGAAAAACCTGTGAATGCAACAAATCAACTCATCCCTGAGTTATTGACCACACACACACCTTCCTTTCCTAGCACCATCCTGGTCTTTGAACAGGATCTCCTTAGCTTTGTGACCAAGCAGACCATTCTGCAGTCATTCCATTTCTGGATACTTCTGGTGAAGCACTGGCAATCAATACCACTGCAGAGCAGAGCCCAAACTAGTTCAGTTTCTCCTGTACAGAATGATATATCTCATGCTTTCTAAAGATGCTGGCTGTAAGAAGTGCTAAAGGACTTCAGGTATCTGCTCCACCAACCCTGATGTCAGCTGTACTGTATAGTTCTGCTCATTACAATGGAAATGGTATCGTGACCCTTTCTTTCCCCTTTATGAGTACCCTGAAGAGCCAAATGGTCAGTAGCCTATGGTGGAGACTTCTGGATATGGAACTGATGTAGAGGATGCCAAAGTCAAAATTGTGACCCAGCTCTCCATTCTTAGTGAGGGTCCCCTGGCATCCCCTGAGGTGTCCTCAGGACTTCTCTGACATGCAGTAAGAGGACTGCAGCAGAAAACACCTCAAGAAAGGAAGGTCAGAAGAGGGTGTCAAGAGTATAAATCCCCATAACATTGCCCATAACAGGTACCACGATTTGTGAAGTCATCAGTTTTTGAGGGAAAAAGAATTTTTTTTTTTTAGAAATAAAGTTAAACACAGCTCTGTGTTTATATATGAAAAATAACCAGCCAGAGCTCTCAAAGCAATGCACACTTCTGCCTCTTCAGTGCAACCAGCACCATCATTCTTCTCCCAGGTTAAAAAAAAAAAAAAGAAGCAGCTCTAGAACCCATGCTTTTTGAAAACATAGGTCTAGCTTTGAAGAAAACCATGGCAGGCCTCTTCAATTGTCTGGAAATTTCCAGACACATTTTAAATACTAGCTGTGTGTAAAACACAAGAGTTGCAACCTTTCGCAAACTCAGAAGTTCCCAGGAACTGTAATTTAATACGATTCATTTAACTAGTCACAAATTAAACTGATACAATTTTAAGGGAAACTAGCAAGGACTGTATTTTGTGTATCCCTGGAAGCCTTCTGTTTATGAAGTCATTGGCTTACTGACTGACAATGAGAAATTTCCTACCTAAACCCAGATATTTTTATGTCTTGACATTACTTCATGACATTGTGCTTGATCAAATTGAGTGCCGCAGTAACAGAACACTAGAATATTGTCTAGCTGTCCAAAGGAACAGCTATTTTTAAATATAATGTCTTTTGCAAATACTGCATTAACTGAAACAAATAAGGTTGAGGCTTGCCTTGAATATAGCCTTAAAAAATTATTAAGCAGACAAGTATTTAATTCTTACTTTTATCCTTGTTAAATCCTTTAATTAAATATAATATTAATTGAACTAAAGATTATTATCCAGATTTTTCTCAACTAATATATTTAAATGCATTAAAGCAGTGAGAAAAACAAAACAAGAACACAAGCCAGGTTTGTGAACAGATTCATATGAACAGCATTACACCGTTAGAGCACAGGGCATTTTTTCATGTTTGCTAGCACAAAAGTAACAGCAAAGGTTAAGGGCAGTAGAGGTGGCATATTCCATACAAATCAACACGTTAATGGAAACTGTTTCCATTTAGCCAAGAGATGTACCAGTTCACCTAAGACAATTGCTTAAACATCACTGCTGTCATAATGCAAGAGGATGCAGGGCAGGAACGGAACAGAAGTTCTCAGACTGTAATGCCCCTGCAGCCAGGCTGTTCCAGCACCAAACCCAGGGGGATCAGCAACACGAAGGCTTCAAACAGGTTTTTGCAGAAGCCCTGGTCTGAAAGCCATAGAGTGAAATCCCTGTGCAGGGAGCTGGGAGCAGCAGCGGCAACTGCTACAGCCTGTGGGGCAGAAGGGAGCTGTGGGGCAGCTGAGGTGAGGAAAGTGGCACTCCCCTGCCTCTCCCAAGGAGATTCCTTCAAAGCCCTACTCCCTGGGTTTTTGTAGGCTCAGAGTGTGTGTCAAAAATTAATTAGACCTGAAATGAATGGGGCCTCCTAAAATTGTTTGTTCATTAGTAATTGCACAGTTGCTACAGGTATAGCATTCAGAGGCTTCCCCTGTACCCACAAGCAGACAGCAGCAAGCTCATGAGCAAGAAAAGCAGCAGAACAGTGCTCTTATCTGTGCCTGTTCACACTGGTATTGTTCACACTGCTATCATTCACTCGCCTAAGATTAAAAAGGAGGCTGATTTCAATAACTCCAACATCAGCAGTCCCATGAAAGAGCTCACTTTGGCCAGGAATCACAGGTTTATGGAGACAAAGCTAATGCAGCATTTGAGAATGACACTAAAAATGAAATCCAAACTCCAGAATCAATGCTAGAGTCGATGCTGACAACAGATTTACAACAGTTCCCTCTAAGTCTGTAATGCATTTCTTTTTCTAAGCAGGGACAATTCTCAATTTTCTTTGCCAGACACAACAAGGAACTTGGTGCCAATATTCTCACTTCTGTGACAATACAGAATAATGCCCCAATCAGGCACCACAACCTGCTTGCTCTGTAAAAGGCTGACACACTGAGTTGAGAGTGTTAGAGGCATCCATCCACCTCTCAGTCCCACTGTGGATTAGGGGAAGGAAGAAACCTGTTACAATGTGGGTGATAACTAAGCAGTTGTATTCGCCAACCTTTCCAGGAGGAAAAGGAGGACAGTTTAGGCTGGTACGTTTGACAGAAGTTTCTCAGTGAATCTCGTCCCTGCATCCCCTCAACACTGAGATAACCCCAAAACTCCAAATTCAGTTTTAGTAGGACAAAGAAATGATGTGAAGCCCTATTTTATTGCACCCAGCTTTTCTACTTGGTTTTGCCAGGCTTGGGTAAACTGCTTTTTGCTGTCTCTTGATCTCCCCGGGATGCAGCAGCTCTCGCCAAAAATAACTACGCTTTAATTTTCCTTCACAACTCTCTTGCAGAGGTCTGCACTGTTTTAATGCTGTAGCATCACATATCCTTTTAATCCCTGCCTACACATTTTAACATTTGAAACACATGATTATTTATAAACGAAAAGCCACCAGGGCTTTGGTGAGGTAAAGTGGTTTAGTGGGGACTGAAACTGGGGAGGGGGGAGAGGGGAGGATGAGTCATCATTTTCTGGTTTTAATCCTTCACTCCTCCTCTGTTTTGGGCTTTGTTATTAGCAGTAGCGCTTATTCACTTTGAGCGGGGCCAAGACAGCAAACACGTACTCTGAATTTGAAAGCTAAACAATCCCAACTCCTAATTCAGCCATGCATGCCTGCTCCAGGCTGTTCAGTCCCTTGAGACCCCTTTTTGTAGCCTAGGCTTTTCCCTCCTTTAAGTGCCAACCCATCGATGGCCTTTGGCTGGGGTTTTGTCTGTTCCCACCTGCTCCTGCAAGAGGGAGAACAGACTGGGATGGAGTGACGCCATCCTTAAGTTTTGTGCTGTATTCAGGGCTGGGCATTGCCACACCGAATGGAGCAAACAGGTTACAAAAACTGTTTGCACAGACAAAGCAAGGCACTTGAACATCACCACTGCTCCAACTAAAACTCCACTTGGAAACAAGTTGCACTGCACACTGAAAAGGAAACAGCACTCGTTCAAAATCTCCTCTCCCTTTTGGTCATTGCTCAATAGGGCAGCAAAAAATTTGTCCTCCAGCCCAATTATACCACTCTGCTGATGCTGTAACAAAAGAGGAACAAGCCGTGACAGAAATAACAAGGTAACCTGCATTTCTGATGGAAGCAATGGCAGGAGGTAGAAAAATTAACTGCCATCACACTGTTTTTCTTCCCACTTCAAGCACCCTCTCCCTCTCTAAACATTCTTTCTATACACACCTTCCTGCAAAAAAAAAATCTCTAAAGATTGACCCTCCCAAGCCCACCTACACCTCACACCTTTTGTAGTTCCACTGAAAAACAACCCTTTGCCTTAAGCTATGAGAGCTGGGCAGTGCAGGAGCCTGAGTCCAGCCTGGAAATTGACAGCATGCAAGTTCCAGCTCTAGACATTTTAGGGATGCTTAAGTTTGGAAAAAGCCTTAAGTGTGGATGCCTCAAGTTCAGCTGCCATACCCATGTTTCCATTCCAAAATACTCGCACTGGTTTCAAAAACGTGAATACTCTTGAGCTCCAAGTATAATTTAGGACAACTGAGAATATGCAGAACCTCTGAGAATTAGACTAGTTATTTCAGTAAATTAACTAGGTAGCAACTGTGAAAATGCTGATGTTAGACAGTATTTCAGCTTCCTGGGCTATAAATGGATATAATTTTTACTTACCTGACAGGTGTGTCATGAGAATTAGGTAATATTGACACTTTGATCTTTAAAATGCTTTGCCAAGTATTAATTAAGGAAGGATCATTTTGCATTTAAAATAGCTAGTATTTTGAAGTTGAATTTGTCTCCATACCCCTCCTAAAATGGTAAAGAATCTACTGTTTGTTTTTCTACCTATTCCCCAGGAGATTATTTTTGAGAAATATGAGAAAGACAGACTGACATGCAGATCTATGTTTCATGGAAGATAAATGGATACCTCTAAGTAAAAAGCTGTTTTGTTGCAAAATCTCCTCTCTTGTGGGTCTTGCAGCCAGACCTGTAGACTTAGGTCAAATGTTACTGAATGTAGGGAGAAAGGACATCCCCACCCTGCAATAAACCACCTTTAACTAACCTACTAGTGTTTTTTACAAGGCAGATCTCACAGTGAAGTGTAAGAAGTTCAGAACACATTGCAGATATTCAAGTACTGCATCTACTGGTGAAGTGTGGCCTCATTTCTCCATAAATGGAAAAGTGCCAACATATGGGCAAAACTATTACAGTTTCATCTGTAGCCAGTGATATGAAGTACATCCCAAACTGTGTGATGCTTTTGTTAGATGGGTCACTCATGTAGGCTGCTGCCAGGGAAAGATGGAGAGCCAAGGCTTCCTTGCAGAGTCAGCTGTCTCCAAGCCGCTCCACACTCAATAATAAGGGCAGGACTTTCAACATAGGCACTCTTGTTGCAAAGATCTAGCAGCAAAGGCATGACATTTGGCCTTTACGTGGCCCAGTGAATATAAACTCAGATTAGAGGGAAATAAAAGATTGTACTTGATAGCATATGGGAAAACAGTAGCATAAGTCTCCAAATAAGCTGCTCTGCACACCCCAGAGAGATCATTATGCAAGGCTTTCCTGTGGTTGCTACTGCTAGTGGTTCCAGCCTGACCTGGTATCGCAGGCTACTCGTGCTGGTAGTGCAGAGACATCATCTCTCCTGGAGCCACAGTATTTTCCTTACTGTCAGCCAGGCAACACAGGGAAGACAGAGCCGAAAGAAAAGAAAAAAAGACAGGACACAGGTACTGGAAGAGATACCCGAAAGCACATGCATGAAAATAGATGCAACCTCTGTGTAGTCCCCCCAAATGCTCTTTAGGGTCTCAGGGTGATGATAGCAGAAATTCTGTGAGAACAGTTTGCAAAGTCCATGTCTTGCTCTTGCCTGCTGCCCAAGACACACAGAAGATACTGAACAAATGCTACCCTATGTTTCGGTGACTTAAGTCCTATGGATCTAAAGGTGAGTCTTAGAGGTCATTCTGGGGACTCAATCAGATTGTCATGTCTAGAAAATACTAGAATTAAAGTTCCTTATGCAAATCCTTCACGATAATCTCCATGATGGGAGATTTTTTCCTCTGTTCCCCTGCCTCATTTCATGCACAGCATAGACATTACCTAATGAACTAGCAACTCTTCAATATTTATTTTTCTCCTCATTATCCAGTGTGGCTCCATGCCTTATTTACCATGCTATCCAAATGTTGCTGAGAATTATTTATAGCATTCATGATATAGGAGCCAAGTTCTTACAAACAACAATTCATTTCACAATACGCAGCTGGATCCTGAAACTAAGGTGGACAGTTTTGGTATGGGCACTGTTTTTGAGCAACTACTTTATAATACTAAACTCTAAAAAGCATCTCCATAGACTTTCCAGAAAGAATCTGCCTACCAGCAAGCAGAGCTTAGTGACAGCACATGACATGACATGGTCCTTATCCTTCAAAGAGTATTTGAACCAGGCTATTTATGGTGCCAGTGTACACATTTTACTTAAGAAATACTGTTGAGAACAGTGAACAAAACAATGCTACATTAAGAACTTGTTCCAGGGATCCCAGATTACAAAGTGTGCAGCGAGAACCTACTTTTGTATCTAATGTGCACTGGGTGTTCTCCCTTCCACCCCCCGCACCCCCTGTGCACTTTCCTATCTGTGCTCTACTTGATGGTGCCTGCTGCTGATTCCCTAAGGTACACACTCCCCTTCCTTCTCCTTGCAGTCACTGCCTCAAGATTATTTTGATGTATCATCAGTATAACGCAATACAGTTAGCACCTTATCATCCCCTCCAGTTCATTTTACATTTTTCCTGACCTTCCCCTATTTTTTTAAGGGGAAAAAATACCTTCGCTCTCCCCATCTCCTCTCTCCACTTCACCAGGTGAAGCAACACAGCAAATGGACATTTCACTGGATTCCTCCAGCATCTTAATTGTGGCTTTCAGCTCTATGAAAGGTCAGTCCAGAAGTTTGTTGGAAGAGAATGAGGAAGTTTTTGCAAGTTTATTTCACCTTCTGGCTTTATGGATAACCAAAGCCAAAATCCTACCAACTAGTCTACCAAACCATTACAATGGATTCAAACCCAAATTTCAGGTTTAATTTTCTATTTTGACTAAAACAATTTTTTTTAATAAATATCTCTGGATGCACTACACATCAAAATAGATAATTGTAAGAGGAGGTGCTGGATTTCATAGTTTCAGGGCTCCACCTCCAGTTTGTGAGTGACTGCAGGTAAAGCCACTGCTCCTCTCAGTTCCCATTAAGTGCTTTATTCCCTCTCTTGGGCTCTGCTGACTTTTTACATGAGAATGTGTCCATAGCCACTTCTGTGATACAAAACCAAAAGTAGATATGAAAAGGTATTTTTTCCTCTCCACATAATTCGGTGTTACTGCAAAATTCCCAGCCAATGTGAGGTCAATTTATTTCTGAAAATTATTCAAGTTTAGAAGGATAAATCTATAATTTTAGTATCAGATAGCTGCAAGAGCCAAATCAAGAAGAGGGTCTTCATTTAGGAGCTCATTCTACACATGCACAAAACTAAAATATCAGAAAAATAACATCTACTGGAGATCATATTTATTTTTACATCAAGGACAAAGTGCTAGTAACCATCTCTCCACAAGGATGTGTTTATTCCTCTGCCAGTTTCATGACCAGCTAATAAACACATCATCAAGAGTCCATCACTTAGCTTCCTGAAATACAGCTCTACTTCATGTCTTTTATTTGTTTTCACATACATACAGATATGAAATGACATTGTAACTGGACAGGTATCTTTTACAATTCAATCCATACTCAAATAGTGCTCTCCTGAAAAACAGGCACTTGAAAAACTACAAACAAACAAACCCAGATATTCTGCTTATTTCACATGAAACGGGAACTGAAGATAACAGGAACTCTTCCCAAGTTTCCCAGGAGAAATAGTTGACGATCGAGTTGGTGAGAATAATGTAAAAGTAACTTAAGAAAAACTTTTACATGTACAAACAGGTCACACACACGTGAAATTGTTCAAGAAGTGCCACTGGCCTGAACAAGATCACTCGAGATGTAGTTTTAGGATCGTGAAGCAACTAAAGTGACTGGTGCCAGTAAATGCCTTCAAACTTTGTTTTGTTCAATACACACCAAAAAGTTTTAAGGATTTGCTTTTATATCTTATAAGTCTATATAGGTTTCAGACTAGGCCAGATATCACTAACATAGAGAGTCAATGCACAGTCTTGTCTGTAAATGTTTAGCTTAGGTACAATGTTGTCAAGTCTGAGGATCTTCGTTTTAAGCAACCCCATATCAGTAGACAACTCTATATAAACCAGACAGCATTTTGCAATGTTCCTGCAATATCTCACTGTTTCAGTACTATTGGTCAGTTAGTAATTTTAGAAGACAAGTTTATGAAAGTCCAAAGGCTAAAATTAAAACTGTCCCAGCTCGTTAGACATTTAAGACATGATCACTGTCCAATTTGACATCTAAAGTCACGAATTTTGTACTTTATCCAGCATTTGGAAAGGCTTAGCTGACTGCTTCCAAACTCATCAGACAGGCTCTGGGAAATGGAAGGTGAGATCGTGGGAAAAATGTAATATGAAAAAATACTGGAACAAATCCATGGCAGCTAGAAATTCATGACTATCACTACCCTGCACACCAGAGTCACTCAAAGCCTCCCAGGGTATGACTTGCAGAGATATGACTTTGCTTCACACACAAATATCTACGTACATATATACATGCGCATGCACACAGTTAGGGAGTTCACATTATTATGAAATACAGCTAGGGAAAGCAATTACTTTAAGAAAAATAATGGAGTATTCACCAGCAAAGTAACAGTTTCAAAAGGTCTAGAAAATGAACCAAAGCTCTTATTGTTAGAGAACTATTGACTCCAGGTTTGAAAAAGTGACCTCAAGTGAGCAATGATGCACTTAGCCTGGAACTTGCAGCCGCTGTATTTCACTCTAAATTGATTTGCCAATCCACAGTGCAATCTTCTACTATAAACTCACATCTTTGAGGCAAGTATACAGAAAAATACTACATGCTGGCTGCATTATTCTGGTTAGACTAAATTCCTCTGGAAATGGAAAATATGTCCACATTACAGAATTTAAGGATCCCTGTGGGTATTTATACTGGGGTAGAGTGTTGTTTGGCTTTTTTCTCCTTTTAAGGGCACTTAGTGATAACTTCATGATGGTTTTCCTGCCAAGAGTTCATAAGCATGCAAATAGCTAATAGCATGTGGCCCTGTTAAAAGCATTTAGGTACGTATAGCCTACAGATCCATACTGAAAACCACATAACAGACATTTTATACCTCACACACATATGCACAATGATCAGATCCAGCATTCTTGCCATACTAAAAGTGATCTTGGTAAATTAGGCTGCCAATTGATCATGATTTACAACATCATTGATGTTAATGGTTTGCAAAAGTAAGTAATTGACACATGTTGTGTAATACTTTCATTCACTTTTCCACTAAGTCTTCTTCACTACAATCCAGTTGCTTTCCAGGACAGTGTTTAATCTTACTAAATAAAAGAAGACAGCAATTAAAAATATATTCATATGCATTAAACTATGCTCAATCACCTTAAATTTATGAACTTTAAAATATTGATTTAAGATCGTCTCTAGCGTCCCATAAACTTGTAATTTGTTTATATATAGTCAATTTTATTACATTTTAAACACAACTTTAGCACACTATAATGTTAAATCCTGAGGCTAAATGGGGCAATGTTCTGTATTTCAGTAGCTGCTCAGATAATAAATCAGATGGACAGTTGCTCACAGATGTACAACTAATTACTGAAGAACTGAGAGCCCAACTGATATATTACCAGAAAGAATGCCTGGCATTACAGATGGGGTATTGTATGATTTGGCACTCCTCTAGCTAGAGCTTGAACACACTCTTATCAATGGCAGTGCTCAGCACCTCCCATGATCAAACATTTAAGAATGGAAGAGAAACAGTGTCTGTCTCTCTAGGGAAGGATAAAATACCATCTGATATTCTTTAACATCACTGTATATGCCAAAAAGTGATAAAGAAGTGATAAAAATTTGAGTAGATTGTTCAACACGAATGTGAAGATGACAACTGTCCTCAAAAAATACCCTAGTCAATACACATTGTGAGTGCTGAATGCCCCAACCTGTTTCCTACCCAGTTATTTCTCAGTTACTTTTTAGCAAAGTATGTGATGCCCACTCAGTTTGCAGCAAATGCTAGCACATGCACTGAAAGATCACCACACAGCAGTTCCCAGGGGAGAAATCCAAACTGTTTGCAAAATTCACCACCTTTTCTCCAAAGCCATCTCATCTCAGCTGAACCTGACTTTGAGACTTCCATAACACTGGCTCCCCAGGGAGATAAGGCACAAACATCAGCAGGACTTTTATTTTCCCTTTGTGTTCCTCGAGGCTGTCCAGTACTAAATCAAGTTTATTTTGTTACTGGTCGATGGGATTTAATTTCTTGTTTGCATTCCCCATACCTAGCTGCTGTGGTAATACATTCTTTAAGACTACATACATTCATCTCTTCCCAGGGAAAAGCTGTTTGAGGGAACGTACACCCTCGCTGGAGAAAGAATGAACATGGGATACTCAGCAAAATCGTGACATGAGGGATGTGGGAGAAGAGCTGGGTGAGATACTTAGACTACAGCTGCATGATACGGCCTAACTGGAGAGTGTAGGCTTGGATTGGGACTGGGGTAAGTCATAGGAGGGGAGTGTTAAGTAAAGCAGCAAACCCAAGAGACAGAAATTTTTTTAAAACTTTAGGACCAAGGGAAAGGGCAGATTTCTTTCTATATCTTACTGACAAAAGGAAAAACACATTTGGTGCAACTTAAGGATATAAAGGAAAAGGAAATACAGAAGTAAAAGGAAGTGCAAAGGGATGTGAAAGATCATGATACTGTCAACAACAGTCAAGAAGGAAGGAGGTGGAGGTAGTCGGCAAGGAAACAAGACTCCAACATGCTGAGGAGTTCCCTTTATACATCCATGTTGCCCCTCTCCTTTAGAATGTTTTTGCAAGCATTGCTGAATGGTGATTTAGGCACGTCGTGCATAGTTGGTTCACATCTCAACTTTGCAGACACAGCAGCGGAAGCATGTGGAAATTAGTATTTGGCTGAGCCTGGAAAAGGAATTGAATGCTGTCAGCCGTGACTGTTGTGTCCAGCCAGTTACACCCCCAGTAATAAAGGTATGTCCCCTGCTAACAACATCAGAAAATTTTTTATTGGGAAAACAGGTTCAACCATAAACCAGGAACTGGCAGCGAGTCATCAGACTACTTATGTGTCAGTTCTCACATGGGTACACCAGGCATTTTAGTCTGTAGTTGGTAATCAGCTGTGCCAGAGAATGATGCTACCAAACTGTACTCAACTTTCTGTGTTACAAAACAGGAAGCCTTTTTCGTAAGAGGCCTGGGACATGAGCCAGAAATCTCACTTACTGTCTCCCTATTTATTCAGACTGAGTCATCAGATTTTCCCGGTTTCTCCACTCAAAGGGCACGCTGCTTTTGGCTAGGTTTAGATGGACACAGGTGGTACCATCTGCTGCAAGCTTCCTGGTTTTGTTTGGTTTTGTTTTTTCCTTTTATCTCCTGCTCATAGCTCAACAGATCTTTTTCAATATCTTATACTCACTGGAACACCACGAGGAACTGGTCTTTCATGGTGTGGGTTTGGCCAGCTGGCCAGTCAAAATGGACTGCTTGAACTAAGGGAACTAAAATACACCTCACTATCACAGGTCCTCCGACAGCTGCAGGCTCTTGCAGGCTGACCTGAAGTTAAAAGTACTTAGATGACATAAGGGATTTGTTTAAAGCTGACAGAAAACATGAGCACAAAGAGAGCAAGTGTGTAGGGAGATGCTCACAAAACCTAACATCAGTCTAACAAGGTTGATCTTCCCATTTCTTTTCTCTCCACTGGCTTGACAGGGAGGGTCCTGACATGGATCACCTTCTGGAGGAGGATTCAATCTTCCCTGAATTACTTTTCAGAGGAGATTCCTTCTCCCCTCCATAATCCGCATAAAAGAGCAGAGAGACTACTGCCGTTACACTACATTTAGTTCTTCTCCTTTCCCAGCCTAATCTGAACATGCTTAACTGCTCCCACCTTTCATATGACACAATTTCTGCCTTTCAAACCAAACTACTCCTTTAGGATGAAAGGATGAAGACCATCATGGATGTCACGCAGTTAAGACCATAAGGACAGGTCAATAACCCAGCAGAGACAGGACAGCCATAAACAACCTCCCCACCCTGCAAGTGTCCTCTCCCTCATCAGGCAGCTGCACCTTTGTATTTAGGGTGAATGTCTCAGATACCATAATTTCAAAAAGATTATAAACTCAGGCTGATCAGTTGTGTCCAAGTGCAAAATTTTGCAAGTGGATAATGCACTGACCTGGTGCTGCAGCTGCCAGGGGGATCATGGCTTCCAAAAGCTACAAGGAACAAAGGGCAGCACTTGTCCTGTGGTGCCTAAAGCCGACGCTGTCATAAGTACGAGCAAGAAGATATTGCATGCTTTTTTTTTTGTGCTTTTTTTTCCTGTTTGCTTCAAGAGCTGAAAACAGATCATAAACCACATTTCTTTGAGAGAGGCTTTTGTTTGTTTGTTAGAAGGGGCAGGCACTGGGTCAGGGATAGAAAGTTGTACTATCCGGTTCCCAGACACAGACCTTATTCCCCCGAGCCTTCAGCTATATGTAACATACGGAGTAGATACTTTTCATATAGGGTTTTATATGCCCGTGGAACCTTTATCTGGCTGTTGAGCTAACAAGCATGGTGCACTCAATAGGACGGGACACGTAGGATAACACTACGTACTGCTTTTTTGAGCTTCATTTTGAAAACGGATCTTCACATTTCAGTGGTGGGAAGGCTATGTTACAACACTGAGATCATATCCATATGGAAACAGGATACAGAATTTACTATTAAAAACTTCAGGGTGATATCAAATGTCAGCTGAAGACTCTAAACATTGAAGTGTATTTACATCTCTAATTAACTCTGCATCACACTACTACTCCAATATCTGGCCAATGCTGGATCTTCTCTCACCTCCATTCTGCCCTCTCCACCTCCTTGACCTCAGAGACACCTGCTCCACTTGTAGCACCTAAACTCCAGTTTTATTACTGACTTCCTTTCTATCTCCTCCACTTAGCTACCTCAGGCTTAGTATCTTTGTTGTCTCAAAGCTGCTCAACATAGCTCTACCTTCAATACACAAATCTGACACTGCTTAAACTTTTTTTTTTTTCTTTTTTTTCCTTTAGTTTCCAATCAATCCCACATCCTTTTGACCTCAGTTTCAGGCACTATGAGAAGACCTTGACCAACCCTGTGCAGAAATTAACAGAATGTTAAAATAATAATAATGGAAGTGTTTAATATTGCCGCATATACCTCAAAAGAACAACTGCTTTCACTCAGCTTTTTCATTTTGCTCTTCCTGTAGTTTGTGGGGCAGAAATAATAATTAAAAAAAAAAAGAAAAAAAAGAGGAAAAAACCACGCATGCTGGAGTTTTCTGTTCTTACATTTTAAGTCTCAGACCAAAATCTGAGTTTTAGAGATACACTATAAGAACGAAGACCTGCACAACCCTAAACTGAAACCCAATAATTTGTGCTCCATTACCCTTTCTGAATATCCTTCACTTTAGTCTACTTATTAGAGATAAGTATCTTATCTCTAGACTCCTCCAGAGAGATTTCTTAACTACAGAATTAAACACACTAACCACAAAATACTTCTTCCTCTGCTGTCCCTTCTGACCAGTCTAGAAATCCTGCCTGTTCTTTCAACAGTATTTCACCACAAACATCAAACAGCAAGAGCGCTATCCTGTGAACGGCCAACAGGTTGAGATCCAGCATCTTGCATACTAGGGCAAGAATCAAAGCAAGCATCAGTGGAGTGGTGAGTAGCACTTTTTCCAGCCTCTTCAGACCACCATTTACCAGATGTTACAATTGATAGCGGACAAAATTGTTCCCTTCCTTGTTACTCACATAAGGCAACAGGGCCCCTCTCTGACTAGCAAGGTGCTGAGCCAGCACCAAATGCTGATCCATACTTGTCAAGCTGTTTGGCCACGTGGTATATGGATTTAATCCAATGCAAAGCAACAGAGAAGCAAACCCAATTTCTCAAAAACTATTTGAGAAACTCTTAAACCTCACTTCCTTGTCTTCCAGCACCTTATTTAGCTTGGAACTTTACAAGAGTAAGGATACCAAGAAATCATATCCACAAGTTTTAAGCCTTTGCAGAAAAAGCTATTTTAGAAAGATCCTCAACTATGAGGCATAAACATGATGCCTGACAGTGACCTGCAGTACAAAGAATTTACTGGCGCACACTTGGGATGGCCAGGGTAACTCATGTTTTATTTGATTGCAAATTAACACCATTGTCCTAAACTCATACCATAAAAGCTATGCTGCGTAGTACTTTTGACAGTATTTGTTACCTGTGAACATAACAGAAATACCTGTGAATATAATAGCAGCCTTTTAGCACAGTAACGGTTGTACATTTTTTTCATCATGAAAATGAAAATTTACAAATCAGATGTAAAAATGAATTCCAGGCTGTCTTTACTTTAGGCACACATGCAATGACCCTGGCTCATCTATGCAACAAGCTCAACATCACATGCAAGTCAGAGAAGATCAGAATTTTTCTACATGTTAGGTGAACCAATACACATTAGAGGCATCTCCATACATTTATTTTTCATCTCCAACTTGAGTTCCAGGAAGTTAAGGTGATAAATTCAAAATCAAAGACAGTACAGTCTATGCCCATGACTTTTCAAATGCCATTTGGCAAATTGTTTCAAAATGAATCCTGTGAGAAGTAACTTATATCACAGTGCAGGGGGTTTACTGTAGGTGTCTTATCCAACCTGCTAGCCTCTCTGTACACAGTACAGCCACAGGAAGAAGGTAGGTTCTTCCAGGAGGCAATGGAAACTGGGTTTCTTTCTCTCGCTGCTGGCTAGAGAGGCATCCCAGTTGCTCATGTTAGGAGTCTGATTTGTTGAAGTGAATATCCTCATTTTGTAATGGAATAACATCTTAATTTTGTGCCCTCTGACTAAAAAAGGTGTAGAAGTTAGTGAAAAACTTGTCAATGGCTTTACTCTGATATACTCTGCATAAACACAGAGAGACAGTAAAGAACCTCTTAGCTTAGCAGGGTCTTTTCAGTCCTTAAGACCACATGCAGATTTTCAACATCTGTCTTATTAGCCTTTTCATCAAGCGCTGTTTTCTCCACATCTGTCAGGAGACCAGAGTGGACTTCTCGGTAACTTGCCGAGGCAGATCTTTCATTTCCAACTCACACAGCTTCCCGAGTAATAAAGGCTGCCTCCAAGCAGGAACCCAATCTCTGAATGTTAAGTAAACACTTGCCGCTTATATTCTAGCTGTAGGTTAATCATAAAGTAGTTTAGAAAACACGTGCTACTTTGGAGACCAAAGGTGAAATGCTACAGTCAATGAAGTGAGAGTTTCCATAACGCCAGAATTGCTGTCCTGAACGCGCATGTGTGCGTTAAGGCATTCACATAGGAAAAGGCTGTAGGAGCAACCAACATGCTCTTATGCACAGCCAGAAACCACTCACAATTCCACTTTGATGAGCACATGTATTTAACTAGCTTTGCTCAGTTAAAATACATTTATATGGATCTACCTTTGAAGAGCACACCATGCTCAAGGTCCCAGACAAGCCTTTATTGTCCAAGGGGCAGTGTAAATTAAATTCAAATGCTCTTTGTTCTTAATGTTACTTTCTTGGCTGCCTTTAGATAGCACTTTTTCAGCACGTAAGGATACTGAATTTTTCTGTGAAGACTCTCCCCTCGCTCTGACAGCAAACAAGGCCAAGGCCAGCGGCTGTGACATACTGCCTCCATGCAAGGGGCCTAACTGTGCAATCCAGTGGTCTTCTAGCAATGCAGAATGCTCCCCATGCCATGAGCGTCACCTAGTGCAGGTGACAGGATAGAAGCCACTGCTACCACAGCAGAACAAAGTTTACTTTTAGTTTTCCAGGAATTCAACATAATACTGGCACAGCCAGATTTTTAAATTATCCAAAATTCCAAATTACCCAAAGCTCACAAGTTCAGTTTTCCCTTCACTCTCCTATTCCTTCAAAGTTCTAAAATGATATTGCTGTTTCCCTCTGTTCTCAGTTCCCAAATAATCATTTTATTTCCCTCCCCCCTCCTCTGACTTCTCCTGAGGGCCAGGGAAGAGGCATAGAGAGAGGTATATCGGAAAATGATGCAGACTGTCATCTATGTTTGTGCTGACTGTAAAAACCAGTATAAACACAGATCAGTTAGACTAGTTTGGATTCATCAGCAGTTTTCAAAGTACTGAAACAGTTCAATCATTTCAAAATACCAATAAGTATTCCACTGACAAGAATTATTAGGAATCTCACGTTATTCTGGCGATATGCAGACTTACAGGTAGCTCTGTGCTTGCCACAAAATATTCTACAGCTGCTGCTTTGGCATAAAACAACCCCAGCAACACCAACCACCTCCCCTTCACAAAATACAGCTGTTAACTACTAACTGAAGAACACAAAAATTCACCACAATTGTCCTATGACCATTACTGTTCAATCAAGGTAAACTGTGCAACATCCAAGGACACTGCTTCAGAGCCTCCCACCTCAAAAGAGAAAACCAGTATCTGCTATATAACATTCCCGCTTTCATCTTCATGTCGTTGAAGGCATTCCACAGGCAGTTTTATTTCTGAGAGCGCTGATTTTCGATCGATCTGCTCTGGCCTGGATTTGAAATAGGATACTACATGAAATTGGATCCTGGGAGCCTCAAACAAGCCCAGGCTTGCACAGGAGGTTAAACAAAATGATTTTTTTAAACACAGGGTACTAGTAAAACTGATTTTAAAGTGCCCTCCGTTCCTCTCCATTTGAAGTAATACATTATCTTTATAAAATCTTTTATATCAAGCTCTTGAAACACTTTATTATTTATACAATGCCACTGGTGCACACCTCGTCTAAGGAATATGCATTTTAACAGCCAACCAAAGCAATCCAAACCACCAAGGTAATTAAGACTGCTTTAAAATTGGCTTCACTACCTTTCCCCATACATCTGCCAAGCTACGGCCCGGTCCTGCAGTCTCTTCATCATGTAGCCAGTGGGAGTATTCGCACAAGAATTTGAAGGTTTACTCCCTAAATTACAAAATGCAGCCTGCCTTATTGGAAAAAGGAGCAGGCATGACAGTGGGAGTGTGAAAAAGGAGAGGAAAAAATGCTAAGTGTAGGAAGGTAAAAGGGAAAAAAGATTGTTAAATAGGGAATGCAGCACAGATGAGAAAGAGTAAGTGACAGAAGGAGAGAGCAGCAAAGGATGGTGTGGAAAGCAAGAAGAAAAGCATAAAAGGATGGAGAGGTTATCCTGAAAACTTCAGGGCTTTAAATGCAATTGCAAGACATTGAACAGAGAAGAAAGTGCAGGAGGAACAATTAGAGATAGCAAATTGGAGTGGAGAGCTGAGAGCTTTATTTTTAATGTGTATTTAAACAGTAAAAATCACCCCAGGTTCACTTCCTACTCCTTTTTTTGTCCTGCACTGGGACACCAATTTCTCTGGAGCAGCACATGAGATGCTGTGAGGACTCCTGGCATGGGGAGCCAGGCGTGCCTTGCCAGAGCCCTGACAGAAGGATCGGTGAAATTTTGAGTGTCTTCTTTAACTGTGACTGATTTTTCCCGGGATAGCCCATTGCACTGTGAATTTAATTTCTTTTGTTTCTAAAAGTGCAAAAACGAACTGCAAAGCCCAATTTGAAGCTTGAGTGAAATTCCATTTTCCCCACTGAGAAATGTGTAAAAATCAGAACCTTCTCATTAATACAGCAGTGGCCTGGCTGTGCCTCTTGCTGGCCAGATCAGAAAGCATCACAGCAATCCAAGTTTAAGTAGCAGGGATATCTCATTTGTCCATCAAAACCAAAGAACAAGGCAACTCTTCCTAGCTATCAGCAATATAAGAACACTGCCCTCCTTCAAATCAGGCAGAAGGGCTCTTCTCTTCAGTGCCTCTCAGAGAATCAGCCTGATCCCTCCCTCCCCTCCCCCCGCTTCCTCCGTGAGCTGTCTTCCTAATCTGGAATCCTTCGGAGCTGGGAACTGGACCCCCTGCCTTGATTCCCATCATCTGCACCGATTTATGTTAGCAAGACAGGCCAGCTGGCTGCCTGCACACCCAAGGAGCCCATACACTCTGATACAGTGCCCTTTTTTAACAAAAAAACCCCAAAACCAAACCAAAACCAAACCCAAAAAAGCACAACAGTCCAGCAGAACTTTGCCTGCCAGGTTAAAACTTGCTCCCTGCCCTGTGAGCCTAACCTACCTGCTGCTGAGCACAGGTACTTCCCTGGGTGTAGCTGCTCTCCTGGTGGGTGAACCCCTCTTCTGCAAATAATTCAAAGGTATTTCTAGGTTGGGGGAAGGGTGCAGGTTCAGTTTCTACTTCACTAGGAAAGATACATACTTTTTTTTTTTTAAAAAAGAAACCGTTTCCAACTGCGATAGGAGCTGGGCTGATACTGCCCTATCTTGCAGGGCAAGTCACAGCACAGCAGGTTCCGTAACTGTGGGCTCTGTAAACATTGATTTTACCCCCCCTGCACTGGGCCTTAACTCGCCCGGTGCTGTGCAGCAGAGGATGCCTGTCTTCGCAGCTGCTGGCATCCACAGGGAATGGCTGGGCAAAAACCCAGCTGATCCAATGGTCCAGCCAACTTCAGTCCTTCCTTGGCTAACGACCTGCTCCCCCACCCCTTACCCGTAAAAACCTCTCTCTTTCATGTTTACACAGGGTATGAGCTACGGGAAAAAGTGCTTGTTGTTCACTTCAAGCACCTTTTTTTTTTTTTGCCAGCGGAAGAAACCACGTTTGGATCCACACGAAGGGAAAGGCAATATTTATAAAGGAAGTTCCCACACTTCCTCTTCAAACAAATCACTCCTGGCTGGTTTTGCAATTACAGCCCTACCGTAATGAGGGGGTGGGGGTGTAAAAAAGCATGGAGCGTATTATTTCCTTTTAAAGTCACTTGCCTCTGAAAAGGCAGCTTCCAGGAGAGAGGAAAGAGTTAAGCACTCTGGACAAACTGACAAGTTTTCAGTAACTAATTTACTCTTCCTGTAGGCCTGGAGGAAATCCACAGCCGCCACAAATATTCCTTGCTCGTTTCAATACTACTCTTTGTGAAATGGCTTTTAATGGCCAAGCAAAGCGATCCAAACCGCAGATGTAATTAAAGCCGCTGAAACTGGCTCCACGAAAGGCTGGGAAGCGCCCCGTGCCCCGTCTGGGGCGGCTGCCGCGGCGCAGGCCGGGCAGGGCGGTGGTGGCACCGCGGGGCCTCGGCCTCGGCCTCCGCCTCATCCCCATCCTC
>JAVJGI010000060.1:85047315-85061261 GCA_035590275.1 Ibycter americanus | reverse complement strand
CCCAACACCAAGGTCAGGCTGACAGGCCTGTTGTTCCCTGGATCCTCCTTCTGGCCCTTCTTGGAGATGGGCATCACCTTTGCTAACTCCTTCTGGGACCTCCCCAGTTAGCCATGACTGCTGATAAATGATGGAGAGAAGCTTGGGCAGTTCCTCTACCAGCTCCCTCATTACCCTTGGGTGGATTCTCGCCCCACAGACTTGTGTGTGTCTAAGTGGAGCAGCAGGTTACTGTTTCTTCCTGGACTGTGGGGGCTTTGTTCTGCCCCTCCTCATCCCTGTTCATGGGGCTGAGTACCCAGAATGGTCTTGTTATTGAAGACTGAGGCAAAGAAGGCACTAAGTACCTCAGCCTTTTCCTCATCTGCGGCAATGTTCCCTGCCGCACCCAATAAAGGATGAAGATTATCTTTGGCACTCCTTTTATTTCTAATGTAGTTGTAAAAACATTTTTTGTTATCTTTTATGGCAGTGGCCAGCCTGAGTTCTAGCTGGGCTTTCACCTCTCTAATCTTTGCCCTGCATAACCTCGAGACATCCTTATAGCCCTCCAGAGTTGCCTGCCCCTTCTTCCAAAGGTCATAAACTCTCATTTTCTACCTGCGTTCCAGTCAAAGCTCTGTTCAGCCAGGCTGGTGTTCTCCTATGCTGGCTCATGTTTCGGCACATGGAGACGGCCTGTTCCTGTGCCTTTAAAGCTACCTTCCTGAAGAATGTCCAGCCTTCCTGGACCCCTTGGCCCTTCAGAACTATCTCCCAAGGGAATAATGCAACTTCCTCTATGATAAACGATGTAACCTTCCCCAAAGCTTAGCCAACTGTGTCATGCAAAAGCCTGCTTTGCCTTGCCTGGGACTGTTTCATACATGGATAAAGTACAGTCAGGAAACTCATCTTCAGTCCTGGGGGCAACTGTGGCTCTGCACAGAGCATCCCAGAAGAAGAGTACCATTTGCCTAGTAGTGTTTTATGGCTAATGGCTAATCACCCCTGCCTCTTGGCTAATACTAAAGCAGTTATGTGGCTTACAGAATTGGTTTGTCGCTGCTATCCTGGGGGTATGTCCTGTACCGCAGGGCACACCTGGTGTGAACAGCCAGACCCATCCTGCCCTGATGTACCCTCATGTATCCACCCTGCTGAGTATGACAGCAAGGCAGGGTGGCTGGTTCTTGAGACCAGTCACTCACCAGCAGCTGAGAACAGGCTTATCTTTTGTACCATTTAAAATTGGGAAATCACATTTATACAGGTCCAGCCTCCCAGGTTAGCTTCATTTGTTTTGTTGAGAATGGGAAATACATACAGTCTTGCCAGACATGCCATTTGCAGGGCAGGGATAAAATTCTGATGTCTTTCAAATAAGCGGTAAAATCCTGAGATGCACATGGTTTCACTCCCTGGATCTTCACACTGGTTTCTCTCCTTACATAAAGGGAATGTCATCTCACAGGAATTCCCTTTGTGGGGTGGGAAGTACCTCTTAGGGTACTGGAAATGAAGGATTTTCCATCCTGGGAATGACCTGCCTTCCTTAGAGCACCTCTGCTTGCTGGGTCAAAACAGACTTTTGCACTCTTCCCAATTGTATGCCTTCCACCAGCATGCACTGCCACCAACACGTTAGCACATACTTTTCATATCTTTTGAACAGATGGAAGTTTTGGGATGAATTACACTCGGTTTCACAGTCAGCCTAATCCCAGGAACAGTGTTATCACCACAGACAAAAGAGCCCACAGATCTGCTTCATATGCCCGTAAGGTTTGCTCTGCCTTTGCACTGTTTAAGTACTTAGTGGGCAACATGGTGGCTTAAATATTCCCCAAACAAGGCAGACTTTTTAAAAAGCAGCACTAGTTCACTCTAAGGGAAAAACGATCTTTTGACTGAGAAATGCTCTTTACTCTGCTGAATTTGGGCCTCAGTGGCTGCAGAGCTGCATGTAGGAAGTGTGACCTGAAAGTAATGCCAGGAAGGCAATACCATGGTTTTACTGGCATGAAACCTATTACTTTTGTAGTCTATGCCAAAAAACGTGCTTGACATATTATGGTGTGGAACATGCCTGTATAGCCTATGGTCGTAAACTGGCCAATTTTGATAGCTGGGTGTAGGCAGTAACCATGTTAACTAGAAACAAGTAGTTTTGCCTCTAATTACGGAGTGTTGTAGTGCAATGAGATCCTGGGTGAATGTGACAGTTTTCCCCCCTCTGTAAAGAAGTTGCAGATTTTCTCTGTGGTTCCTCTCTGTAGCAATAGCATGCTAAGACACTGCTCGTGATACAGCCTTGTGCCGTAGGACACACAGCACCCCATGGCAAAGCCATCTCTAATTGGCATGCCTATCTATTGATCTCACCTCTGAACTCACCAAACAAAAGAAAGCATTAATCCAGATCTTCAAGAATTCAATAGTCATTTAAGCAGAAGGTCAGGTACCTAATGGGCTGTCAAGTTCAAGCTGTCCATCTGCCCATCTTCCCAGTTCCCCAAGTTCCCAGGCCTTGACTGATGGTCCTCGGCAGCTGGGTACTTTGTTTTCCTGCCAAAGTGCTATGAAAGCCTGAGCACAGGCAACTGCTTTGCAAATTTAAGTTGGGATGACATATTCTGCCTTCATTGAAGGAGAGAGGTAAAAAAACCCAGACAACAGCCATGAAAAGGTACACAGCAAGGCCTGACAAATACATTAAGGATGCTATTTGTCCTGTGTCACTGGCACAGTTTAATAAAACATAAATATACTTTCAAATGTCTGCATCGTGCTTTTTTATCCAAACTTTACTATGATTGCAGTAGTTTCGGAATACCTCATAGCAAGGATAATTGTGTGTAAATGCTGTGTAGCACCGATAAAGGTAGCATGCACGGTTGGACACATTTCCCAGATCTTTTTCAGTGCCACAGGTTACAGAGTGAGTTTGAAAACTACAGCCTGCAATGCAGGAAGATTGCTACAGCTCCCAGAAATTTCCAGGAGGGAAACAAAGAGGAGGGAGTCCTTTCCAGATTCATTGGGACATGGCCTGCTGCGCATACTTGCTTTTGAACAGTCTCGTAAAACTGAAACATTTTTTTCCAAACAGATCACAGGTCACGTAAGCTTCCCAAGGGATATATTGGTTACAGATGTTTTCATGTAATAAAATATTCCACTCAACTGCAGTATTTCTAACTGATAATGCTAAAACTAAATTACCCTTGTCTAATGGTTATGTCCCCAATGTACTCCTTACCACGGTAAACACTGGCTCATTTGTAACCATTTAGCCAACATAATATTTAAATTTTTTATAACAACATGCCACAAAGACAATGTATTTCAAGTATGCAAGACCTGCAATGTAAGTTTGAACTTTAAAAAAATATATATTTGAAATTAATTCTTTTCATATTTGTAGAATAAATTATACCTTTCAGTTTCAGCATTATCATATCAATTTGCATTTAAAAGTTATCTCATTTTTAAACGTGAGTAATTTTAATAATTTTCCAAGGTTTCACTCTTGAAATTGGAATTATTAGGGAAAAAAAGCACTCCTTAATTGTCTGATTGGTATGGGGCTAATAATGAAACATTCAATTAGATTTCCTCCTGGCAGAGGCATTAGGAAAGGAAAGGTCATTGTGATGCTATCTCTAAACTGATTGAGTAGTTCAAAATACAAATTAAAAAAATAAGGAAAAGAGGGAGAAGGTGATGACTGTCTGTTTTCAAAATATGCTTACAATATAGCACTAACAAGGATGGCTATGAAAAAGGAAAAAAAAAATTGAAAAAGGGAACTTAATTAGTCTTCTATGGTAACAAGGACCCTCCCTCACACCAGGGAAGCTTGTGCTGTTGTACTGTACTACTTCACTAAGAACAATGGAACCAAGTGACTGTTGATATGATATCACTGTTTCTATGTTGCTGCTTCAAGGATAAAATCAACCTGTTCTAATTATGTTTTAGAAAGACTAGAAACATAGCAGGGGCAGAGCTGTTTTCTGAGGAGGGAGATGTGAGCTACCTCAGCACAACTGGTGTTACATCAAAAGTAGAACCTGTCCATTTTTAAGAAAATGTGGAAGTTAGTAAAACTTGGAAGTAGGATGTTTAGACTGGATCAGAAAAAAGCATTCTTTTCCAAACTCTGCAATGCCATGAGTCAGGTATTCACTGCTCCAATGCCGATGTTCAAAGTTTAGTAAAATATTGTATCCTTTCTGAGCTAACTGTAATCACCAACCTTGATAAGCAATTTTTGCAGCTATCAAATTCAAATGTATGCTTGTGCTTGGTAAAGTAAGACAACATTATTTTGTGTTGCTGCAATGGTCAGAAGCATGCTTTAAAGACTTGCTATGGAGGGAAAAAATGGGAGAATTTCCTTCCACTCCCTGATCCCAACTGAAAGGATAATTTAATCTCCAGCAAATCAGGGGAAAAAATGTCATCCAGATCTATGGAGATGCTTCCTAAACACAATAGGGCTGAATCTGACCTAAAGGGTTGTACAGCATTTGGAAGAGTTGGACTTTGCTTGGTTCAAAGCAATGAGCCAGGAAAACTTTACTTAGCAGACATTTCTACCATAGTCCTGCTAGTCTGCCTATCATTCCACTTCTCATTGTCATATTTGATTAGCTGTATATTTATTCTTAGGCTGATGTGGTAATTAAGATTGCTAGCATGTATGGGAGGCAATAATAGTTCTCTGATGGCTCCGATATTTGGGAGGGAGGTCATGCAGCACATGAAACGCTAAGCAACAGTCCTGCCCTCATGGCTCAAGATAACATCCAGGACAGGAACAAAGCATAGCATTGTGACTTTCTGCAAAAAGTACAATCCAGTTTTTCTAAGCAGATGCTCTCACACAGAAAACAGAAGCCCAATCTGCTGATATCTGAATTTTTTAAATTGCTTTAGCAGTTTTTAGGGTAGTATGACTAAGCAGCAGTAAGAGCAGTGGTTGCTGTGCATCAGTGACTTGAAAACACATGAGTCTTACGAACTCGAATGCTCCTTTCCTCTTCCCTTAAACAGCCTCTAGCATGGTAACCGCCAGCAATGTGCAGATGTAAATCCTTTGAGATCTGGCATACTGGGAAAAGGACTAGTTTTTCGGAATCAAAATCCCCTGGACTCAGCAGCAGACCTGATCTCCCAGTGCTGTGCCTAGGAGCTGTGTTCCTGCTGGTCAGCAGGACACTGCCCATCAAGCACCAGCTAACACAAAGCCTTCCGTGACTTCCCCTTTTCCCTTGTTATTTTTGCTGGCTGCCACAAAAAACCTCAGCTAGCTGACATTACTCCCTGGGCAGCAAATCCCTATTTATTTTAGTGCACGCATAATGTGGGTAGCAGCAAAAAGCACAAATACAACAACCTTGAAGTGCATCCATGGGAGGGGGTATAAGCATAGCAAAACTCTTGAGAGATTCTGCAACTCCTGACACACATATGAACGTGCAGCTTGCAGGGTGAAAAATTGTTATTTTGAATTCACTTTTGGTATGTTTTGTGATATCTTTGTCTTGCCCTGGTTGCTTAAGGTTATCACCCAGAAAGCACAGCTAGCTAAGATGCTCAACAGTGTCATTTGTCTGTTGCTCATCTGCCTCCTTTTCCTAGCCCCTTTATCTACACAGTCAGTATCATATCCAAAACCGCACACTGGCTTCCCTGAATGTTCTACTTTTCAAATAAAAGCCTAATTAACTCACCCTTTATTTTAAACCAGCATAGGCAGCAAAAAGCTCCAATTAAAAATGGAATGTCTACTAATTTAAGCCCAAAGGTCTGTTAAGGCAAGTTTCGTGAATCCTAAAAATAGAAATGCATTCATAATTTTTTCCTCAGTTTAATTAGGCTTTTTTTTTTGGCTCAAATTTAAATATCCCTCTGCAGTATCTTCAACTGCATTGCAGCAGTAGGAACCCCACACACAACACAAGAACCGTAAGATGAAAGATGACTTGCCTTTTTAATTCTTCCACTCAGAGAGGAGTGTAAAGTGGAGGCATGCATCCCACAAAATAGAAGTGTTGCAATTAAATAGGGGAGACTTCAGAAAGATGGGACTCTCAGAACCAATTGAAACTTCTGGCTGATTTGTGTATAGAGAGATCTTGGTCCTTCTCTAATCTATAGTCTTAAGTGATGTGGAAGAAAATAGCATTGTGGCAGTCAAGGTGAAGGTGATATAACTAATGGTATAGCAGCCAGACTAAGGGCAAGGTAGTTCGGAGTGAACTGAAAAATATGCTCTATGGGGCTCTTTGAATGACATTACTTATAGCAGTCACAGAATGCAAGGTCATGCTGCTTCAAATACAGGTTAAACTTGTAAGGTGGTGAACTAATCTGGGAAGCAGCGACTTGAAGAATGACTTCAGGGCCACAGTGAACCGCAACTAAAACTCTGACAGGGATGCAGTGCCTAAGACGATTAATGAGATCTTTCAGTACATGAACTAGGGGAAGACACAAAGCAGAAAACATCATTGTAGCACTTCCGAGGAGCATTATTAGGAACAGATGAAGTTGAGGTTATCCAGGGCAACAGAGTAGTAAGCAGAACAATGCTAAGTGCTAGTTATGGACCTGCTGCCTGCCTTGCCTATGCCACAGCCAAGTTTCCTCCTGTTACTGCTGGCAGAAGTGGCGATGGGAAGAGATGTGGGAACCAGCTCCCCCCAGCCCTGGCCACACTCTCTCTTCCTTCCCTCTTCTATAGTTGGGATGGCAAGCCCATATCTTCAGGGTGAACTGATTCTGCCCTTAGTCCTGAAGCACCAAAAATTCAGTTTCTTTTACACTGCTGAGATGCCTGGGACTGGTTCTGTCACTTCATACAGCATTACTGAAACGATTACAACCATACATGTCCATGTCCAGCATCCATACGTCACAAAAGATGTTGACAAATTGGGAAGGTTTCAGGATGCAGCTGCAAGAAGGATTCAGAGTCAGGGAAAGATGCCCTAAAGCAAGAGTCAGAAGTAATTCAGTCTATTTATTTTCACAAAGAGAAAGTTCAGAATGGCTTGATCACAGTCCATAAACACTTAGATTAGTGAGAGACATTTAATAAAGGGCATAACAAGATACAGAGCTGAAAAATGGAACTTTGAGGCAAAATTCAGGCTAAAAATGAGGGGGAAGTGTTAGAAATGAATGCAATTAAGTCACTGGAACCTTTTACATTTGCACACAGTAAATTTGCCATCACCTAAAGTCTTTTAAGAAAAATTGAGATTGGATGTAATTTTAAAAAGATATTATCTAGCTCAAGAGAACTTGCAGGCTGAGTGAAGTGGTGAATTTGTACAAGTGTATAATACTATAGCTGAGCAACCTAGATGATCATAACATTATAAAACCCGTGAGCGTATATTTATTTCTTGAGTGGGAATACAAAATCCAATTTTTCCTGTATCTGCTTGAAATGAATACATCAGCTTTGCTGAACCCAAAACTTGAGCCTTCTGCTGTAGAAGTGATACATGTCCAGTTTCCTTCTCTTCAGACACTGCGAAGAAGCAACCCAAATACCCATGACTAACTGTAAGTGAAGACAGTGAATTTGAAGACAAGAAAATGACTGTAAGCTTTCAAGCAGCTCCCCTAATCCAGGAGCCTGAAAGCACTGGCATGCTTTCCAGGGGCATTTCCAAACAACCTTGGATCATTCCAGCATGTGGGATTAGATGGAGGGCAGGAGCTTACCAGCTAGAGCTCCCTGATAAGCAGGACAGTACAGGAGGTATCTTAGTATTTAAATACTTGCTGGCCGCCAAACGGGTAGTTTCACCAGGAGTGTGACACGGAAGGACTGGGCAAAGCAGGATAGCCTGATATATCCAGGTTTAAGATAGTTAAATCCCATACCTTTGAAATGCACTGCAAAATTACCACAGACTTTAGTTTAATAAAGGTATTAACATCTCAGGAGTGATAATATGTGATGGCAGCATTTCCTAGCAGTACATGAGCTTTAGGAATGATGCCTTGACGTGGACAGGAGACAGACTCAAAAAAGGCACATTCTCCCCTCCGGTTCACCTCCTCTGCTGAATTGTTTGCAAACCCATAGTCCTTTCTTCTCTCTACCAGCATAAGCAGCATTTACTGTCTTTATGATCTCAGGATGGAAAAATATTAATCAGAAACAGCAGCAACAATTTCTTTTTCTTCTCAAATCTGTGTGGCATTAAGTATAATTACATAAATAACTGGAATGGCAGAAACAGACAATTGCTGGCTTTATATGGGTATTGGAAAAGATTATACTGTTTTTATCATGTCTCTCAAATAATGGGTATCTTCCAAGTCTACTGTCAAGGAGACTGCTTGCTGCTTTAATACTGATGTGAAAATAATCTTGTAAAAATACTGAGAGAGGGTCTTTCCACATACTTTCCGCCAGGAAAGATTACTTAAATAAACCGTTTAACCTGCTATTGACCTAAAACCTAGTTACATAAATGTTTTAAAAATTACTTATCCATCTTGAGTAGATAAAAGTAATCTAGTGAAGTCAAGGATAACATAGGAAGTCTCTTAATGATGGCTGCATTCTCTGTAGCCTCTATTAGCATATGATTTTTCTGCTGGCAAAGCAGATATAAATGAGCTGAAAGCACACAGGCAGGGGACAGCTCTTCCTCTTTGTAAAGGACTGGAAAGAGACAGATACACATAAAGGAAGAGTGAAAACCTGCAAAGAGCTCTTACAAGGAGAACCTCAACTATTTTTTTCCCCAGTTTTTCCATTATAAACATTGATATTTTTTTTTTAAAACCAATCGTAAAAATTACAGAGGCCATATGGAAGTTGAATATGGAGGATGTGTCTCCCAATACCTGAGCTAACATCATCCCAAAGTCATTAAAAACAAGTGCATACAACACTTCCTTCAGATTGCGAAACAAATGTTCAAAACCAGCTGAGACAAATCATACCCGGTTCAGCATGGATGTGCTAGAGACACAAAGTGTTACAGGCACCCCACTGTAACGTGGGCAACGAGGACAGTGTGTTTATCAAGCCTAATGAAGGCCATCCCAGGAAGGCAGACAGTGGCTTGCTTCATCTACCAAAAATCCATGATCTTTAGCATCCTGGGTTTGCTGGCAGTGTGAGTGACCGCCCCACTGTATGTGTGTAATGAGAACAGCCTCCAGGGTGTCTCAGCTCTCTGCCCCTGCAATCAGGGCCATGATGCCAGATGCAAGTTTGGAAGTCTTCAGCATTTCGTCTGACAGCATAAATTTTATGTTTTTTCATGAACTGAACCAGTCATTTGCTCTGCTGCACACTTTCACCACCTGCTTGCATCAGGCATGTAGGATGGGATGCTTGTGTTTCTGTGATTGAAGCCAGCATGTATGTAAAGCTTTAGCTGCTATAGTATTATCCAGACCTCTGGGTTGTTTGTTTTTGTTTTTTTTTTTTTCCAAACAGATCACACTTTCAGCATTCCCCTTGCCCATTTTAAGGAAACAGCACCTTTTCTACAGAGCCGAACACAGCTACATGGTCCACAGCAGCATGCTGGAAATGGTTAGAATGCTGTTAACATTGTCCATGCAACTCCAAAGGGCTGCAGCTGCCCCAGGAGGTGTTTTCTAGCTGTATACCTGCCCAAACGCTGCAGTGTTGAAGACTGAGGCCCAATACCATTTTTTCCAAACATGCAGATCATTTTCCCTTCTACTTCCTTTGGGAGGGTTGTATTTTTTTAAAAAAAACTCATTAATAAATTTGTAATCTCACCAGCCACATATATTTCTGCCTCCTGAAGTGTTAAAAGAAAAAATAAACCAGCTCTTGATACTTCTGTCAATAAAGAGCACACTCAGGATCAAAGGAATAAAAATGCTAATTATGGTGCACTCTGTAACACCTCTCTCCCGAGCCAAGTGCTCTGATTAAGTTAACCATCGTGCTAATTATAATAGCGTTTAGCACAGCTGGGGCCAAAGAAAAGCCACCCTCTACCAGAACATGGTTACCAGCCTCAGAATGAGATCAAGCATATTTATGCTGTGATAGAAACTTGCCTATGCTCCACAGAATAGCCATTCCTAATTTTAAATACTCAAAACCTTGTTCAGTTTCTTTTACTATTAAAAAAAAATATTTGTGGTCATTAAAAAAAAAAAATTGGATGGTTTTTGAGGTTTTTTTGGTCAAGAAAACAATGCTGGGGTCCGAAGCTTATTGCCCAGAAATTAAGTTACTGGCTCCTAAGGGAATACACAGCAAGATAACACATCTTTGCAATTTAAAGGGGAGCTCCACTCTTCTGCCTTTTCTCAGTCAATACCACACGGCTGTGAAGTATGCTGGTGATGAGAGAGGAAGGCCACTGTACTCTATACTTTCATTTAAAATGGAATGAAGTAGCATGCAATTACTGGCAAAACCACCTGCCACATTTCAGCAGCACATTTGGATGGAGAATGGGGCAATAGTACTGGTGAAAAATGATGGCTGAGTCTAAGTGAAAGTTAATCCTCCCCATTGATTCCATGGAGGAGAGAAAAGTATAATAAATCAATAAATCCCTGCAGCTCAGAAAACTGTATCTTCAGTGGATGCTTACAATCCTTGTTGCACATAGCATAATTGCAAGAAAGAGATTTTTAAATGCTTATGTAGTTATAACCATATCTTCCATTCATCACTTCCCTCCTTGAAGAATTCATCAGTGTTTACTGGCAGTACCTTCCAGTGCACCTGATTGCAGTATAAGCACTACTTACCACAAAGCAGCTAAAAGGTAAGAAAATTACCTTCACTTCAGTATCACTCCTCAAAATGGCTGTTTTGTACTTACTCAGCCTCCCTGAGACTTTGAGTAGCAGCAGATGAGCAGACTGTTTCTCAACATGAATTCAATAATTAACTCTGAATTAAACAAGTCATCTAAATACAATGATGCAACTAATGCTCCTGAGTGGATACATACTTTTCAAATTCCAGGTGTACTCAAAGTACTCCTGGTTTCACTGCACAGATTCAGCAATCATCAACACTCTTGTTATGGGGCACTTTCCTATTCACTACTCATGTACTGCATTGGCTCACTTAATTATACACACACACGCATATATATATTAATAAATACAGCACTGTTTTATGTAAATTGATAATCTTCATCTAAATTCCTTACTGCTTTGATAGGGTGGTAAAAGTTTAAGTGCCTTTAATCTACTGTCTGGGCAAAGAGGCTTATTTCTGCTCTGGTTTGGAAGGGAGAGAGGAGAGGTTCTTCAGGGGGAAACCCCAGTATATTGGCTGAACTGTTAGAGAAGGTCAAAACCTGGGAACAGCACCCCTTGAAAGGGTGAAGACTATGGATATCCTGTTGCCAGTATCATTATCAAGAAAACAAATATCATGACACTATGTAGTATTAAACCTCTTGGACAGGAGTCAGTGCTATTTCAGGGGTCTGTGGATGGGGCTTAGAGTTGCTCATGAGGGATTTCAGTCTGCCACACACATAACAGAAATATAGCAATACAGTGAAAATTCAGGCATTCAAATCCTTTACTTCTTCACTGATGTCCTCAGATGTGTGACCATGTAAACAAGTACAATCCATCTGCTTCCCACATTCCTGGAGTCACAAAACCTTCTAGATGTGGCTGTTTCACTCCAGCACCTTGTCTGCATGCCTTCGTATGGGTGGGGGAGACGGGTATGGGAGGAAAAAGAGGGAGGGAAAAGCAATGTCTCATCATCTCCCAATCCCTCCCTCTCTCAGCTGGTAACTGGCAATAGCCAAGCCCAATGGAAAGAATCACAGTATTATAGGGTGTAAGCCGAGACTGCGGCTGGCTGGTGAAGAGTAAACCACAAGACTGGTTATTTGGCTGTTAGGGTACTACTCGCTGTATACAGTTAGCGTGACAATACTATTTTATATTGTATATATCTTCCACTGCTTAGGTAAGCTCAAACATTAATTCTTATTTACTGTTTGCATTTCATGTCAAATTAATTTCCACTCTATGCATGCATACTTCCAGGGCAGGTGGAGAAAAGATTATGCAGTAGATACTTACGTACTATGGTGATGTGCGTAACAGGGAAAAAATGGTGGAATAATAGGGGAAGCAGAAGACTAAATTGCATACTATAACATTAAGACAGATAGTTTCCTATATGAGTGTTTGCACTGCCTACACCCAAAATATTCAGGAATTATAGGTCACATCCTGCTGTTACCTCTCCTATAACCCATTCCAAAGCATTAAGAACCTGTCAGTAGAAAATGCAAAGCAAACTAAACAGATCTGCCTAGTTTCTTTTTCCTGAGTTTTATTACAACAGCGCTTTTTGACTGAGAAAGAAATGTTGCTGTAAAAATCAACACTGTTATATACTTCCTAATTATCTCTCTTTATGATAAAGTCATCAGAGGAGCTATTAAATCATGGTCACCAAAATATTTGGATTTGGCTGTTTTATAATATTAGTTGCACAAACTTTAATTCTTGAAATAATATCAGCTAATGATATGTGCTTCACTTGGGAGTCAAACACTTAAAGTAAAAAGCTGGTGTCTGACAAATTGAAAGCAATTTCACATTGAAGTAAATTAAACAAAATTTCCCAGATGTTGCTATAAGAGACTCAAGGAGGTGAAATGAAAGTCACTGCTGATGCATTCAGACACTTACCATACAGTTCCCAGGAAGGAAGCATTTTAAAAGGAAACTGCGAGAAAAGGAGAAATCGGAGGTGAGAAGTTTATAATCTCACTGACAGGCTTCATCAGAGCATCTTGTGGCTCTGTGTCATTTCACAGGGAGCAGTCCAAATTTGTGTATGGGAAACACTACATAAACACTAGAGTGAAATCAGTCTTGTTCAAAAGGTGTTGGGTAGTCAGAAGGAGCTGCTCCTCACTTCCAGGTGAGGTGAAAGAAGATGAAAAGCAAGATTTGCAGGCCTTAGTTAGTTTTCAGTACTTTGCTGTGGCAGGTCTCAAAGCACACCTAGGATCTGGAAAACCCAACCTCTGCCTTAAAAGCAGGTTTTCCGGTACATAGAAATATATATAATTGACTTAGGCAAATGTCAAGAGCTATCAGCATCCTTGCATGAAAACCCTCAGGAATACTTTTCTGTTCCTACTTACCCAGTTATTGCAACTTTACTTGAATAACATCTCCTTCTACCATACCCCAAATTGAGTAAAGAGCCCACAAGTTTAGGAGGATAGGGAGGAAAAGAAATTTACAATCACCCCTTTATTACAAGATCTGAGAGAAGCCTATATGCTCACCTCTCTTATCTATCAGTTGCAGAGGGAAGCCCATGCACTGGGCGCACAAGCACAGCAGTGCCTACAGACCAGCAGAGAGTGTTCTTCCTCTGAGGGTGGTCACATAGTTTCCATATTCTCTGCACTTTTATCTCTGAGTGGTTTCCTCATCCAGCTCTCCATCTAGATCCCTAGATGCATCTGAGTTATTATTCCTTCTAAATGTTAGCAATGTGGAAGAAAGAAAACTCGCTCCATGTTTGACTCCAGTCTTCAGTATCACTCACAGATCAGGGTTTTACACTATGGATTTGCAAGACCTGTTTGGAACAACAAAGCTGACTATGCACACCTGTTTTGTTAATGTAGCCATTACCTTTTCCTTAGCCCCCCTCTTTTTTTTTGCATGTTCCACTAAATTGTCATCCAATAAATTAGAATAGATTGTTTTATTAAAAGTAGTCATTATGTAAAGTTTATCCTCTCATTGATTACAGATTTTCTACAGGTTACTCAGAAATCTGCTTTAAAGCCCAACAGACGCCAACTTGTCATGCTAGACTAACAAAAGCATCTATTTCATTGTCATCTGGTGACCAAGGCAATATATCAGATGAAAAATAAAAGAAAAATAATTGAAAAGTACCAGGGGGTCCAATTTTCAGG
>JAVJGI010000060.1:85021640-85046820 GCA_035590275.1 Ibycter americanus | reverse complement strand
CCCCCCTTTTTTTTTTTTAAATCTATAAGACAGTGAGAGAAAACTATTCCAAACGAAGCCCTCACCAACAGCTCCAACTCCATATATATCAGCAATCCTGGCTGCTATTGCAGGCTCCTCCTGTGAGACCCAACTCCAGGCCAATACTCATTCGTTTCACATTGCTCAAGCATAAATATGAATTACTGGGGTTTGCAACTAACCGTATCACGCAGAAGTGGGTCACTTCTGTGTTCCACAAAGGGAGGGAGGGAAGCAGCCAAAATCCTCTATTCTGCCACCCCCCTTTCTCTTTTTAAGATTTCAGGAACATGCCTCATACCAAAGGATCCAAAATTTATTCGAACTGAAAATAACTGCTTTGGCCCACTTTGTAAAAAAGAAAAGCTAACCAAGTAACAGTGGATACACCAGCTCTTTCTTCACGACTATCTCTTTTACACGTTTTGTCAATGAAAGAAACCATGTTGTTTCCAAATATTTCATGCCAGTACAGCAGTTCAGTACAACAGACACAAGCTATTTTCTCTAACACAACCTGAAGCAGAGAAAGAAGTGTTTTTGAACAGGAGGAACACACACAAACATGCAGAAAAGAAGTAAGACAGAAGACCAGACCCCTAAAACTTTTCACAATACTATGAATCATTTTGTTATCTTCAAAGTGTGCAACACTGGTTATAAGGGTGATTCACACTTAGTGATAGTTTGAAGTGCCAATACTGAACGAATTTAAGCCATATAACAAAATACTAATTTTTGACATTTTAAAGCTCTTAAAAATAGAAGGAGACCCCACATTTACCTATTTAGGATAATTATGTTATTGCACAGTCTCCTCCTCACTGTCATAATTTATTAAGGGAGGAAAAAAATCACAGAGGATGGCACTGAGCAAAACTGAAACGTACAAGTATGTTTTCTTTTAATGGCAACTTTTTTTGGCTTGGGTACGGATGCATTCCCTTTAACATTATGCTCTGAAAGCTGCCATGAGCACACCACCGTAATGGATGACAAGGTGACCTTGGTGAAAGGAAACAAGAAAATTTTGGTCTCTAGTACCAAGACTTATAAATTCATTTCCTTGCTTTAGCTAGGCTATACAAAGTTCATACACATAGAGGAAGGACATTACTCTCAGATAACAGAAAAAAGAAGGAAAGCAAGAACAAAAATTGAAGACTTCAGTGAAAACTTTAGTCTGGACAAACAAGGGGCTCATTTTACCTCCAAAAAGGTTAAGGTCACCAGACTAGCGCTCACAATTTCTTACCACGGCGACAAAAGAATACACCACAAAGCCTGTGGCGCACGTATCACAATTGGCAGCTGGCTTGAAAATGCTCGAGTTCAATTGACGATGAAGAATGAATTACCCTTATGTTTGAACAAAAAAAAACCCCTAACCTGATCTCACCAGGCCAGAAGCACAACCACATTCCAGGCGCGATGTGTGACAGCACACAGAAAGCAAGTTTCAATTTATTCTGCACATTTGAGCACACACAAAAGCCTATATGGTTCTCATTAAAATAAAAGATATCTCCAGACTTCTGAAAGAGCAAAGCGATTTAGGTTCTTACTCTCATGCAGAAGAAATAACTTACCCTCCTCCCATTTGCTGTGCTCCCTCCTGGATCTAGGATTTAAGTTCCCTTACTACTTCCGTACTATAAACAACCACCAGTAGATTAAAGATCTTCCCTTATTCCTTCCACTCTTTCCCCCCACCCCCAATGGAAATTTCTTTGACAAAGACCAACAAAGCATTCTCTCTGAAAAGAGCACTGCAGATACACACCATTTTCAGCAAGGACATTCAGATCTAACTCCACAGAGTTTACTTAGATTAGCTTAACAATGTTCTCAAAAAGGAGCTATAAACCTTTCATGAAGGGTAGCTTTAGTGGTGGAAGAGGTTTAGCAAGCTCATTCATAGGGACCGGTGTCTTTGGGTTGCTTGTTTGGTGGGCCTTGAAGGAGCAGGTGTTTCTGCTGCAGCTTTTCTCCCTGCTTTACATAGTGTCTGACACCATCACCTTGCGTGCCAGGCCAGCCAGCGAGCTGGGCGCATCCACCAGACTGTGCTAAAAGGACAATTATGCACTACAAGACAGAAGGAACAGAATATCTGACAAAAACAATCTTCAGGATTTCATTTTTCTGCATTCACAAGCCTGCTTTCATCTATATCCACATGAAAAACTGATTGCAGTGTAAGTACATGCAAGGCAAATGCGGCGTGAGATGTTTCATCTGGACCTTATGTAGGACCAATTCAGACAAACAGTGAATAAGGACAAGTGAGGAGAACAGGTATCTATTTAATACTGATTAAGCAGAGACACTGAGGAATTAGAAGAGGGCTACAATTAAGAAGGTATAATGTGACCACTTTATTTTGGTGCTTAGATCCCTACCTATGAAAGGTTTCCTAGCTGGAACACCACCATGCCTCGCAGAGGCTGCTGCTTGCATTTCAGAGAGACACTATCAAATACATTTTGAAATATTGTTCAAATAAGTCAGAAAGGGCAGAGAGACAGCAGGAATCTAAGAATACAATGAATTAAACATAATTCAAATGCACACAACAGAAATCAAGAAACAGTCCATCTGCATCAGCTATAGGTGTTTATGTAAGAAAATTATGTTGGTGTTCGTCATGTTACAGGAAGTGTTCTGGACTGATTCGTAATTAAAAGGGAAGCTTAATGCATACAGCTATTTTAAAATTATGTAGTTACAATTTAGGCAAAGTATTGTTTAAATTTAATTAAAAGCTAGTGATTTTATTACTTTGCACATAATATGAATCTTCAAAAAAACCCTATGAAATTAAATGAAAATTTTGCTTTCTCATTCTACTCCCTTCCAGCAAGCTTAATTCAAATGCTATTACTCGGTTTTTGCTGACATATCATCTAAAGGCAGGACAGAAAGGACTGAAAAAAAGTGTTTGGCAAGAAGGATAATTAGCCCTAGTTAAGTCAGAAGCTACCAAGAATTACGCTCCTAAATATTAAAGAGAACATTAACTTTCTAACAAATTTCAGCAGGAAGTATTTTAGTGTTTTCAGCCTGCAACAAAATAAGAACAAAACATGCTATAATAATATCAGTTCTCACTGGAACTGCTTTAATAGGTGCTTTTTGTTTGTTTCTCTAACAGAAGGATAAATACCTTAAATCTCCAATAACACTTATGTGATTTTTAAGACTCTGAAGAAAAAAATATGTAAATGAAAGTGAAAGGAAATGCCTAGCTAGAATTTGTCTCACCACTTAAAACATCCATTTTTTATTAGCAGAGCCAACAGCAGTGCCAGTGGCCACATCACCTCTCATTAACTCCAGAAAATTATTTTGCAAAGTAAGAATGCCCTTACAAGTGACAAAGATGCATTAGGTCTCTCCTGAGGAGTTACATATGAACTATATATTCCAGTGATACCACAGAATATATATACTCTAAAAGAGAGTCCACCACAGCCAAAGGCATGCCTTGCAGCAAAACAAAAACCCCAAAACTAAACCCAGAAAACAGAGCAGCGACCATTAACTAGCAAACAAACTACCTTGGAAGATATAAGAGAAATACTAAGATACTGTGCTGACCGCAGCAACACAGTTATTCCATCCTGGAGGCTGAGACCTGGCTCTGTTGCCTTCACAGCCTTCACCTCCATGTGGGTTAGTACAAAAGGCAAGTTGCATTCCAAAAGGTAGTCTTTTTTTGTCTCCCCCCCTCCCCCTCCCCCCCCCTTTTTTTTTTAATGAAAGACACAGCGTTGCTTTCTCTTCCCCTAGCAAATAGCTCTGAGCTGGAATGCAGAATAAATGTCTCAAAGACTTCTCTGTGCTGGAGGGCTTAGCAGAAACCAGCAGTCTCAATATAAACCAGATGTGTCACAACAAGTTTTGGGTGGAGAAATGTGTTCGCTTAGGGTATGAGAGCGCTCAGGAGGGACTGACTCTTACAATACAGACACAGTAACAATTAAGGAAGGTGGGAGTAGGCTCAGCAAAAACTTGCCAACAGCAGGACCGATGCTGACTTTCTTTAAAGCACCACCATCATTCATTCTTCTGTACTTCAGCTGGGCCCCAATGAGATATGCACACGATTTAGTTTGCATTAAATACATATACTTTTAGAACAATGCAGAGCCAAGAGCCCCAGAGACCTTGAAGCTGTTCCACGAGGGCAAGCATGATAGAGTAAGTGATGATTTTGCTAGGAAAATCTGGAGCATCCTCAGGTGGACTATGATCTTGAAGCTGTTGTGGCCTCCCCAAAAGCAGAACACAGAAGCCAAATTTAATCCTGAGTAGATACATCTCACTAGCTACACATAATTCAGAATTATTCTCTTATGATGTAGATGTGCAAGGCACTTAAAGAATATATGCCTGCCCCAAGCAATCCAAGAATCTCATCTAGACGTAATTAGGAGTAGGCAAGTACTTAGGGAAATTAGTCATTAGTTTGCAAATTCAGACTCTGGTCTCTCAGCTACAAACCTCCCTTTGGTTTAGTTAACTTTTTTTTTTCTGCCTTTTGTGGTGAAAGAGCATAGGGATAATGCTGTACAGTAACAGAAATTTGGGAGTCCCTGCACAGATCATCCCACAACAATCAGTTTTGTTAGGTGATGTAGAAGGAAGAAAATGGGAAAAAACTATTTCTAAAATGAAACAGAAGCAAACTAAAGAAAAGCAGAATAGCAGGAAGACTCAGAACCAAAAAAGCTGGAAATCCAGGGTGTAGATAGATGTTAGGAAAGAGGGAGGAATGGAGCAGGGAGAAAAAAACAAATTTTTCTCCTCCCCCCACCCACCAGTTTTGAATTTCAAGATAATATCCAAATGAGCTCCCTTCCAGACAGTGTAATAAACTGTTTATTACTTTGTCCATAAGAATGGACCCACCTGTAGTAGGCAATCTCTCCTTCCAAAAATTCTTTGCACACATTTCAGGCCCAAAATATGGAGAACAGGCAATTAGCAAATCAGAACCTCTGTCTGAAGGCAAGCATATTCAAAAGTCCGCTGTTATATGATGTGAATACACAACTACAATAATGCCAATCAAGATGCTAAGTGAAAACCACTGCTCTGCTGAGCTGCAGACTGAACTCGACTTTCTTGTCTCAGATGTGTCTATCAGTTCAGAATTACTGCATCTTCCTACTTCTTTTTTGCATATGGTGGAAGCTTGTGAAAATGCTAGAGTGGTGCCTAGAGAAAATGCTAGGAGAGACCTGTGGTTTCCCATGAGGACCTGAGCCCATCTATGGAGTTCCTATGTGCTGCAGTAATGGCAGCTGTGGCATCAGCTTGAGCAATACTCTGCTGCTGGCTGGGATCCCTTGGCTGACGCAGTCTGCAGCAGGTCATAAAATGTACAGGAGTCCACATGGTGACAGCTGGAGCTTAAAAAAAAGCAGGTATAGCTGTGCTGGGTAACTGGTAGGCAAGCGGCAAACAGTGAGGAGAGCATGCCTGCCAGGAGGAGAAACTCAAGTGCATGTAACATTCCTTACCTATTACTTCACCAAGGAGCTGAGACCAGCCCAGTGTGATCCAGGCTGGAAAGGGGCCAGGGGAGCAGCTACGTGGATATGGTGGAGAGAGGAGAAATTACAGGTCTGAAAACAGCAGACAAGGAGCTTGCGTCAGGGCACTGACAGTGGTGCTGCCGCTCTCCAGGCTGTAGGTTTTGGGAATCAGTTGAGCAGTAACTGACACGCCCCACCAGTGCCAGACACAGAATGGTATGTATACTTTGACTCCAAGTCAGGCTTCAAGATAACTTCATCCTTTTTTGTGTCAAGGAAGCTATTTATTTGGAAGGATGATCTGGAGGGAAAATGGAGACAGACACTGAAATGTTTGGCACTGTCAAGGGCACGGGGATATTTCATGCATTTCTTAAAGGGCACACTCACTCCCTGGCATGCATGCCGGGCAGCCCACAGCGTTCACTCAGCGAAGATTGATTTTTAGTCCTTATGGCTTCAATTTACTTCAAAAAACTGATCCCAACGCACAGTGAAGGATCAGTAGACAAAAGTGCTCTCAGAGCATGCAGGCCAAGCAAGCAGAAGCACACCAAGCAGTTTTGGAAAGGTTGTAGCATCAGGAGCTGTAAAGGGTCCCCTCCACCCCCCCGCCCGAGCAGGTCAGGCACCACAGCTGGGACATGTGCACTCCCTCCCCGTGCTGGGGGCACATCGGCGTGGTGAGGGTCCTGAGTGCTCCCAAGAATCAGGAGGAAAAAAGCTCGTTTCAGGTCACTAATGCAACCCAAACAGGAGGGAGAGCTGGGGTGAGTGAAAATGCCAGGCAAGTCACCTCTCTGCCCCTGTTCTCCCACAATCACATGTTTTGAGCAGCTCAGAAGTCATTTATGGATGACTTGGCTGTTCAGACAGATATGTCGTAGGTGCCCTGTCAGCAGCCCAAGAAGATTGCCTGCTGTTATTCCTGTCTGCAGGCAGATGATGATGACACTGTTCAGGAGACCCACTTCTGAGGTCAGCTCTGGGAAATGTATTCCTAAAGGATTGGTTCATCTAGGCAAGAGACACTCTTAGCTGCTGGCTATTTGGGAGGATAACAAACTTCCAAACTAACTTAACAAGTGCACATATTCAAAATTTCTTATCAACAAGGCTTGAAATAAAACTAAAGCTCAAACAACATGAATAATGAATGAAAATGACTTGTACTCCTACACTCAGCAGGGCCCAGGGCTTTGACTGAAACTCCCTTGCTTCCCAATACTGTGTTTCTCTTCCTCCTGCTCTGTATCCCAGTATGGGTTGCAAGGTTTTGCTATGCCAGAGCAAAAAACCTGTCCTGACAGCTTGTGCGGCTGTACAGAGGAGGAGGTGGGTCTATTTTGCAGAGTTTGGAAAGATGAGTGCTGAAGGACTGCATTAAAGCAATACTGCAGCAAGCCTAAAGAAATACTAGCAATTATATAGCAATTAATACTATAGCAATTATAAGATCCTGATGCTGGAAGCCTGAAACACAGGCATGTACACATGGACAGACAGACACAGGGACACACTCTCCAAAAAGCCCATTCTAAGATGTGCATCTTTATGACTTGAACCCCTCCAGCTGGGGAGTCTGAAAGACCAATAAAGAGAAAAAACAAACAAGTGACACAGATGTCAAGAATGCCGATCTGAATATCCTAGAGAGTCACAGTTTTCCAGCTGATTTAAACTATTTTGGTAATCTGGTGTCTGATGGCAACATTCTGAATGTAGCTTAAAGTCTAAACACAGCTTGAACTGGGTAGACTACTACAGCAGAAGTAACCACCAGAAGCTCAGGACAGTAAATCCGTGCTAAAAGCAACAACTATAAACCACGTGCACTAGTTTTTTTGCTAAGGGGATTTATTTGCTTATGTACTATCATGTTCTGAACAGGAGTAAAACATGCATGAAAAAAAGATTACGAGCAAAAGAAGAGTGAAAGAGGAAGTTGAAGAACAGGTAAAACAGGGTCTGAACAGTTTCACTTCATTACAAAGGAATTCAGTGGTGGCTGGAGGATAAATGCACCCAGCATAGTTCTGTTACAAAGAAAAAAAACCACCCAAACCTGTCTTACTTAAGGAATTAACTTGTTGACTTTTCACTCAGCCACAGGGGTACTCGACATTTTCTGTCTGACAAATGACTTTGTTCAGGGTGTTTGGAAAAATGGCAGATTCACATATTTTTGCCTCTGCTCAAACGAAATAATTATTATTGCAGACATTCAGACAGACTTTCAAAAGTCCCTGCATTCTTTTAAAATTTTCCTAATACAGTTTGGGTGGCAGGGGAGCAGAGGGAAAGAGGCTAGGGGAAGGGTTTGCTCCATAATACTACATAAGGCTACACAGAACTTTAAAAAAAATAAAATTAAACTGTCATGACAGAAGAACCAATTCCTTCCCACTATCACCATGGATCAAAGAGCTCCAAAATTCTGCTCTGAACTGTAAAATAAGCAAAATCCAGTGCTGCTACCTGTCTGCCATTCAGACATTCCAATGCAACACACATGAAAAAATCCAGCCTACTTAAAGGCATCTTGAGGTGACTATTTTGGAGCTCTAAGAGCATCAGCCACAGAAAAAGCATTGCATGTGCTCAGTTCCTGCAGCTTCAGCCTTTCTGCACTGCTGTGGCTGCCCCTTGCTCTGCTCTGGTGTCTGTCGTTCTCATTGCTTGGCGTGAGCCTGCTCACGTGAGTGTAAGCACTCAGTGGTGTGAATAAAACCTGCACAAACTCATGCCCCAGCCTGCCACGCTGAGAGGTCAGTTCTGAGATGGCCAGATGCTCTTTTCAAGTCAATTTCATCCCTAAAGATCTCCAAAACTACAGCAGAGAAATACTGTGTAGTTGGTTGAAGTCACAATTACCCCCTCCATCCTGACTATACCGCAAAATTTCTAAGCTTCGCCTGGAAGACCTTTTGCTAACCCAAGCGTTTTTTAAACAGGAAATGATGAGCTTTCCCAGAGCGAGTTTTCATCCCCAGAATGAATCAAAACAATCGAGTTTCTGACTAAGTAAAATCTGAACATTTATCGCCCGAGTTGAAAAGGGTGGCAGATTTATTTTTTAACGTCTGCAGTGACCACAGCAAACTTTCAAAAAAAACAATCCCCCCCCCCCCGGCAAGAATCCTTGGTTTTAAAAAATGTCATTTCCATCTTGTGTTTTGTGTAAGTAATAAACAATATTACTCAAGCTCTTAACAGATCAAGTGAGAGGGTTTTCAAAAGAAGCGCTTTTTTGTGGTTATTACTTGCCACAGTATTTTTAGGGGGAAAAAAGCCAAAAATGAAGAAAAGGAACTTCCAAATGAAGCTGCATCAGACAGAAATCAGGAAAACTGTCAGAAAAGACCTATCCAACACAAATATCTTCCAAAACAGGAGTGTCTACAAAACCACTGCAGTCAAGTTATTCAAGTCCAAATTATGCATCTCTACTCAAACACCAGTGCCTGCCACTGTTGGGCAAGAAATTAGAAAACTGCATTTTAAAGCACCTCTCTGTTTTTCTCATCCTTGTCTCTCCTACTCTCTAACCAAGTGAAAAAAAGCATTAAATTATCTAGCTCCAAATCAACCCATCCATGCAATTACCTCACATTCCTCTGCAAAGTTTTATTGCCTAGCAGGAGTAAAAATTAAAGGCTTTTACTTAGAAAGTGTGAAAGTTACCAAGAGCCTATTTTACAGACTGAGACAAAATGGTATTGTTCAAATGCACAAAGATTCCATCAACGATCGAAGTCTCTGAGTATTGTTGAAAGGGAATAAATCAAATCCACAAAGTTATCCTGTGAGCAGAAATGTTTTAACCTTAATTAGATATACAACAATGAGGACCTACTTGTCCTGAAATAAGGCTCCTTTTCTACCAATTGTGCACAATACAAACAAAACTCTTGCGGATTATATTAGACCATCAGCAAATACAATTTGCAAATGAAGAAAAGCTTGCCAGGGTGAGAGACACCTATGAATCTGAAAAGTACATGACCTATAGCATCCTTCAGCCCTTTCCTTTTTTATATAAATACACAGTGCTAAATTAGATGTGACCAGACAGTTGAATGAGAAGATAGTGTGCTACCAAGGATGTGACCAAGAGTAACTTCCCTCAGCAATTTGGTGTTCTCCAGTAAGGAGGACAAGACTAACCCCTCCACCCCAGAGAGACTTTGCATGCTGTACGCACAGCCAGGCGCTTTAGACAAGTAGCAGCTCTACAGAGGCAAGGTCACAAGTTGATTCAAGAGGTGGAATGAGGAAATGCAGGGTGCAGCCAGAGGTTTTGTGATTTCATGGGTGGCTGAGATTTCCCACCGGATTGCAGCCTCTCCTTGCACTGAGGAGGAGACATGGCTCCCCCACCCATGTATTGCACAGCTGCTCTGATAAGAGGGTAGATCTTTACTCCATGATCTTTATTCTCCATGCTGCTCCGGCATGAAATCTGTTTAACTGTGGATTTGTAGAAACAGAATATACTGCTCTTGTTACAGAGAAAGGGAAAAAAACCCGAACAAACCTTAAAAAACCCACACAACAAGAATATACCCAATGTCATTTTTAAGATACAAGACATACAAGATCTAACACATATAAGAGAATCATCTATCAGGAGACATTCTTGATTCACTCTACCTTTTTAAAAAAACAAAACCAACTCTTTTGTCCTCAAGCAAAACTAGCCCCCTATGAAATGCAGACACTGCAGTACATCGCCTTTTCCTCTTAAAAGGTGTCGGGGAAACAAGTTTTCAGTAGCTACATAAGCTCTCAACAAAAATGCAGATCAGTTTGTGTTCTGGAGTCAGTGAATGATTAATGTCATTTGAAATCTGATCATAAACCCATTGAACATTTAAACATTTTAATGGAGCTGACAAGTAGAACATACGCTTTCAGCTAAAGAACTCCAATGCAGCACCTTTCTACTGAGAAAGTCTTAGTTTTACACAGAAAAGCTAATACCTACAAAGAAGAGAAGACCGGGAAGAAAGTAAAACCATTTAAGATGAATGACTGCAGTGTTTCATGCATCTTAAAGTGATGAAAACTTAATGCTTATTTAAAAAGAGATTGTTCAATTGACCAAAACGAGATGTAGTTTACTTTAAATATCATGGTATATTTTGCTTCTCAATCTATAGGTGAAATGTATCCTATGTTCCCTGCTACTATGTAATTATGATTAGATAGTAGGTATGGTTTCATCTACCAGAGGTTCCCATCCACCACACCCTTTGAGAAACTGGTGCCAGGACTGGTTATGGGAGGATGGGGGAGTGGGGATCCTATTGCTAAGGGATAGGGAAAATACTCATAAGATGTTTGCCTACTGGCTTTATGTCTAAGACGTGACAAAATTACTCTTGGAGCTGCAGTTCTTGCATGCTCAACTAGAGGAGAGGCAAAAGCCACAGCAGCATGGCACAAGCGCACCAAGCAGGGTGAGGAGAATGCTGCTGGTTGTGCACTTTTCCAGTGGCAGATGTAGAAATGGGGAGGAATTCCTGCTAACTGCAAAATAAGGAGGCGAACAGATAGAGGAGTGTGAAAGCCACCCTCACAACAGGGTGCTCCAGCGGAGACAGAGGTTTCAAAGATATCCAACAAATGAAAGCAGTATCTAAAACTACAAAGAAACTTGACATATGGTAGAGTATATGGTGACCACATACCCATGTATCATGTCAGCTGTGGAGATGCCTAGCAATCTGAATTAAAAATGTGGGCAGGTAGTGTGTGTTTTATGCCCATGTGAACTGCCCTCCCTTCCTTCCTGCCCCATGAGGTCCTTCATCCCAGAAACCAGGGAGTCCTGACCTCAGCCATACCCAAGGCTGGCCATGGTCCTGGACAACCTACTGTGTCTGACCATTTAATGATCTACAGCATCATTAAAGCAGTAGCATGTTCAGCACAATTCAGGAAAGCAGCACTGCCTCATATGAAAAAAGAGACCAGCACGTTTTTGCTGGTAAGGCATTTTACAACATTCAATATGGAACATTAAAGGTACTTAACTTGACTTGGAGTATACCCATTTCAACATTAGCGATTAATAATACTGTGTTGACTGAGAAAGTATGGTCACAATCCAGCAAAGGTGGCTGCCAAATGAAACAGGGATTGATTAATGATTGCAAGGCTCTTCCTGGGTGACTCGAGAGCACCGAGTGGCTGCGCACTTCACCCAGCATTTGAAGAGGCACCGACAAGCAGGGCTGGTAGTGCCATTTTGACCCGCTACCTCCACATTCTCGTTCTGGAACCAACCTGCATCTGTATGAGTTGTATTTTTCCTGCTACAGGAAAACAAAAGAGAGAGTCCCTGTCTGGAGCATTGTGACATTGTCCCTCTGAAAGGAATGGGGGCTGTGGCCCTGGTTTATAACAACATGGTATCTGGCAGGATATGTCACTTGAAAGAAAAGAGCATAAAGATAGAAAATAGACAGAAGAGGGGTGCAGGAAGATCTAGAAGAAGAGTACAATGACGAGGAGCATACGACCATAAACTAACTAACTAACTAACTAAATCAGTACATATGGGAGTGAAAAAATATATGGAAAGACACTTTAAGTCAGAAAGGACAAACTTAACTTGCTTAATTAAATTAATGCCTACATTTTCTGCCCTCTTTCCTTCCCAGTCAGACCTGCTATGCTATATCTACTTTAGATAGAAATGGAACAAAATTATCTTTTAGAGTATTGTCTACTTACTAGTTTATTTCCAGCTTCCATGAAATATGAGGGATCTAGCTAAGAAATTCAGGGGAAGGGAACAGGATAGGAGACATGTGGCTTGGCATTCTCCAAAATTTGCTCCAGCCTTCTGGCAGCTTCTTCCCCCTACTCGCCCCCCACCCCCCACCATATATTTCATTGGAAATGGTCCTGCGAAAATGCTAGTTGGCATCTACAAATCTAACTATTACACATCACTCCAGGTAAGTGAGGCTCATTTCTCCTGCAGGCAAAAGATTTCCCATTTTTCTCTGGCATACCATACACCAACAGAAAGGCAGCAGACAGAATGCTTTTGCTTGTTTTCTACCTATAAACTTTCACGGACAGACTGCTCCCCAAATGATGTGCCTGGAGTTAACAAACAAGCTTTTGGTCACAATTGGCAATGGTAGCTCTAACCTGGATAAAACAATTCATAACTCTTCAGCGTAATCTAATATAATGTCCCGAAGTGATATAGTGAGGATTGTAGACATAAAATTATTTAAGTGAAATGTTTACACTTGACTAACTTATATCCCTGGACAGCTACATTTTTTCCTTGTCGTGTGTAAAATTAAAAATTCATACTTTGATGGAGAAAGCATACTTTGAAAAAAGCTGTTCATCTAGGCAAGAATATTATAACATATAATCTTACCATATTTTGATATTACATCCTCATAAAAACCTTCTAAATATTTCTGGACTCTCACCTAGTACAATAGACTCCTCTGATTCCACAGAGGTGAATCTGGAAGATCAATAAGGTTTATGCTGCTTACTTTAATGAATGCCCATAAATAATGAAGGCAGCTTATCTGTATATGCTCCAGAGGGACTGTCATCCATCAAGCCAATAATATCTGGTCAAGCAACTTTCAGTCATTAAGTTAGATTCTCTTTAGAGAGGATTCATCAGCTTTTGTATCTCCTGTCCTGTAAGAAACATGGCATCTCCTCTGTTGATCAGCCAAGGAGTTGGCAGGGAAATATTCTCCCAACCATTCAGTATTCTTGTTAGTAGAGCAGCAGGGAGGGGAATTATGGTTTTGCATAGGCAAAAACCAGCCAGAAATCCCCTGGTAGCACCAAGATGCAAGGCAGCTGTGAAAAACAGAGGAGATTGATACTGAGAGCTTACAGTTAGTGAGTTTTAGGGAAAAAGCCACTTGTTCCCCAAAGGCATTAATAAGAGACTAAAATGGAATAAGTAATGCATTGAGATGCTGCATAAAATCATAATATTTTTGAAAAGCAAAAAGGTGTCCTCCCTCAAGAGGTACTTTAATAAAGATATTGTACATTTCATTTCAGAAATATGCAAAATGCAGGAACTGTTAAAATACATAGCTGACTATCAAAATGAGTTTACTAGCCTTGGACAAAATGTCATTTTTTTTACCTTCACTTTCCAAAATCTTTACTTTTCCGATTGCCCAATTAAGGAAAAAAAACCCCACCCCAACAAAAAACAATAAATACACCCCTCCCCATTTGATTTCTCAGTCTTGCAAATTGTCCAATGAAGAAGCAATTTACGGCTTGCTTTCCCAATTACCCACTTAAGAGTCAGAAGTTTAATTTCAGGGTAATCTTCACTTAAATCAAAACGAACCTGCTCACAGGCTGCACATACTAGAAGAGACTGACAGGTATTCTGGTGTATTTCTTTAAAAATCATAAGAATTAGTTTAAACCCACCAGGGTTTTTTTATTAGTGTTTATAAAGTCAAATGGCAGCACTTACGTTTTAATAATATGTAATAAAGAGAAAATCGTTTTCCAATGACTAGTCTAAATTAGCAACAGTGCTGAACACTAAATGCATAAATATTTTATTCCAAAACACTTACAGAGCCTGTGGTTTACAGCTCAAGAAAGTTGCACATTTATAGCTGACCTGTGATGATCAAACCACAGTATGTTAACGCTGATATATATTTAATACTACTTCTCCTTGCAGAAATATGATAACATTTTGTAACCAAAAAAATAGTTCCATCTTAATCATACACCTATTATTATGAGCTGGCTTTGAAGTCCACCATTACACATTTCTCTTTCAAGTACTGTTACAGCTAATCTGTTCTTACTTTTTATATCTTACTTAATTTATAAATTGCAGTGGGTTTCTATCAGTCCTTGGAAGACAAACTGTAACTTAGAATTAGGACACCTAAAAGCAGGTTTAGGCCACTGAACTGCAGCATGCTATTTTAGAGTATTCTGTTTTCCCAGTAAAGCAAACCTGATTATAAAAAAGTTCTAACTTTAATGGTATGCATTCAGTTTGAGTTGAACATGAATTCAGATTACCTATCTAAATCCAAATCCACTTGGAACAACCGTTCTGCTTTCCTGGTTTCCATCAATGTCTTGCAGATTCCCAGCTCCAGGAGTAACGGGATCACAGAAGCGTCAAGCATTTCTCCTTCCTTCTGAAACTCTCCTCCTTTTCTACTGGAGGAACTTACGTGGTTTTCAGAAGAGGTGGTAAATGATCCCCAAGATTGCCAAAACAGAAATAAATAAAGTTACACTAATTCAGGGTGGTTTATTTCCAGGAGGGTGGCCCTGAATTATTACTTAGGGCTCAGTCTTATGAATGCTTACTGGAGTCCCAGCTCTCCTCCCTCTCACACAGTGTGACAGCTTCATTACTGAAATGCCAAAAGATGCCCATCTTTCCTGTATAGGAGTGTATATTCAAAGGTGTCCTTTCTGTTTTGAGCATTTTTGAGTACTCCTTTTGACCATGAGCATCTGGAGCCTTCCTGAATAAATTTTAGCCATTTAACAGAATATATAAAAATATATAAACACTTGCATATATTTAAGGACTGCTCCTAATGCTTTTACACATGAAGTTTTTTGCATATCCAAAAATGTGTTTTAAAGCATGATGTTTAATCTCTAATGTGAAGGGGCAGGAAGGCAGAAGGAACCTCATGGCATAAGATTTAACCCCAGCATGCAGTTAAAAACATAAAGAAGCTGACAATTTATCTGAACACTTGCCTCCATTCCGAGGCTGTCTTCCAAAGCATCATTTGATTAATAGCTTACTCTGGAAAAAAATCACTGTTAGTCTTAAAATAAAGCTGCAGGTTTTTTGGACATTAGCTTGCTCAGCTAATGAGCTAACATTCCCTTTCAATTAATTCTCTAATTTGCCCAGACAGTTAGCAGATATACACATCTTCATATTACCTGAGATGCCTTTCAAATTATTCCTGTGTATTTATACTATTTAAGCCCTTGCGAGCCAGTGACCTGAAGGTATTTTCAACCACTTGTTGCCTTTTCATCTAGTTTGAATATAACCAGCTTTAAAAAAAAACAACCACAAACCCAACATACCCAACCTCCCACTTCAATAAATGCAGTTCTGAAGCTATCAAGGGCCATGATGAATTGTTATTAACAATAGGCTGATCTCTTCATATAAAAGAAACAATGTAAGGTTGCATTTACATCCATTAGAGATGTGGCTACCGAACTGCAAAGAGAAAGGGACTGAGGTACAAGGAGAGCAAATATGACGTGAGGGCAGCAAACCCCTTAACCCCGGGGTCGGGGGGTGGGGGGGATAGTTAGACCAGGATCAGATAGAGAGGAAAATAAATACAGAGAGAAGAGGGTGGAGGGAGCAGGGCTGGGATGCAGAAGGGAGCCAGAGTAATGAGATCCCGCAGGAGGAGATTGCAATGAAGAGCCGAGCAGCCCAGGCAAGGGGAAAGCCCCATCCCAGCAGCACCTGATGGTGCCCATGCAAGCTGCTCCTCTGTGCCCAGTCGTGGCAGGGTTCCTCTCCCCACGTCTCCCTCTGTGTCTCCCAAGAGTGTAGAGGATCCGTGAGCAGTTGAGATTGTCCCTGGTCTGGCTCTTGTTCTGGTGGGTGGCTGGCACAGAGACCCCACCGGACCTGCTTTGCCCACTGCCCACACTGCATTCCACACAGTGCCCCTTTCTGACCAGCCAGCTGCCTCCTCTCTGTATATATTATTTTTTTTACACCTATGCAGTTGACCCAACATACATTAATATGGTGTTGAAGCAGGTTTCACCTCCCCCAACAGGGCTGTCCCACCACAGGCCTGAGCACCCCCTCAGCTCCCTTGCTGTGCACAGACTGTTGACTCTACACTGACATTGTATCACACTTAGCAAGTTTAAAACAAATCCATCTGTCCCTGAAGGGCTAGGTGATTTATGTGCATCAACAACCTTGGAAATACATTTTAAAAGCAGGCAAGATCCCACAGATGCCTAGAAGTCCTCCTGCCTCTCAGCTGTGCTCCAATTTTGGAGCTATGGAGCAAGTGTTCAGACTTGCAGTCACCCACAGGAAACTTCACCCACATGCTCTCACTGACAGACAAAACTGTAAAATTGACACCCCAGAAGCATAACCAGCAGGTTATGCCAGTTGCATTTATCTTTCACAACTGTGATGCCACAGCTTAAACTAATCATGCAGAAAGGCACTTACTCTGTAGCTTCAAAAGTCAGCGCAGGCTCCAATTTTTAAAGAAAGCATTTTGATCATTGTCACTTCCCTCTCCATCTAAGGCATCCTGAATGCACTTTAAAAACATCATCACATTTAGCCCAGATCCCTTTGTACTTAACTTCTTAATAAATGTAAACCACATACAGAAAAGTCCCTGGTCTGTGCCCTAACTTTTCCGGCTGCTCCGGGTGCTCGGAGAGAAGCAGCAGGTTTAAGGAGGTAGGAGACCAGAGCATGCCATTATGAGCAGGGACATATTGCACAACCTTATCAACTCCCATCTTCTAGGGATGACTGGATAATATATTGCAATTTAGGTTTTATTACTGGCATAATAATGCACCTCAACCTGAAAACAGTTTCTCTCGTTTGTACAGTGCATTTACTTCATTATGTCAATTAAAATAATCCAGTTTTGTCAAGAACCTCAAGGTGTCCATAAGCACAGTAAACCCACAGTTTTGGTACAGTTTTGGGAATGCCATTGTTAAGCTACTGACTGCTAACAGATGCAACATAAAAAAAAGTATATCCCTTGCTAGTGGTAAAGGAGCAGTATGAACACACCGCCTTACAGCAAAGCTTAAAATGTTAAATATATTGGGACTATCTATTGGGATCCCAAGATTTACTGGGGTTTTAAGAACCTTCTCCTGAGTAATCACCTTTTCGGGCTGGAAAAGAGAAAGTCCTCTCAAAACAGAGATAACTTCTCTCACTCAGTTGTGACAAAGACATACGACGTGAAATCCTGAGCACCACCAGAAAGAAAAACAAGCCCAAGAAGAGTAGCATCCGCTTATCATCAGAGGCCTAAAGATTTTCTGCGGTTTCACACTAACTCAGGCAGATTTTTATCCTTCTGCCTTTTGTTTGCTTCCCTGACTTTCATTTTCCCTTTTCTCCTCCTGCACCATATTTCACCCTTTTATAACCATGCACCAGGTTGGCATTCTGTCTGCTCCTGCCTCTGCTCCTTGCTGGCTGAAGCAAACTGAGCAGCTGCCTCTGGGTAAAGATGAAGAGTAGCCCCAACTTCTCCCACAGACATCCCCATTTTCTTTTCTGTGCATGGAAACCCATTCATCAGCTCATGATAATGTGGTTTTACTTCTGCGGTGTGCAGCTGCTTCAGGGTTTGGGGTACAGTCCCTTAAGGAAGTTTATGCAGCAGTGCTTTCCACAAGCCTTGTTACTATTTTTTTTTTCTCTCCCTAAGCTTTCTTACCTTTTGCTATGTAAGTAAATTCATAAACACATCAAAGATAAACAGATACTGCAGATACAAAAGTTGGTATACCAGTAGCTATGCAGGAGAATATTACCCTCAGATGATTAGTTTGATAAAACCGAATTGGTCTGCCCATTACAAGGACAGATGTTTTGAATTACAAATTAAAAGACACAGAAAATGATCGATTTCTTGATATATGGAGGAGATATGAACAAGATGGTCTGCAGCTCCATGAAGAATTACTTTTCATGTAATTCCATATATTCTCCCTTGCTCTCATTTTCCAAACCCAAGCAAACAAAACAAGGACAGCTGAACTGAATTAGTGAGCATCCAAAAATATCCAGCCCATCTTTCTTAAACACACACAAGAACGTTTCTAGTTTGCCAAAAAAGCAGCAATATTTTTAATACTGCTGCCCTCAAAGAAGCTGCCTCTTGGTTATCTGAATTACAAACTACTGTCTTAGGCAGATAAAACAAAGAAAATGTGAAAATACAACCGTGCATAGAACGAGCAACATGGGGAATCAGTCATCAGCCATCTCTATGCTGTCCCACATCATGTTTTTACTGATTTTTATTCAAACTAATGGCCAACAGGATTTTGCCAAAGTAAAATCTCATTGCTTAGCCTGGGGATTTTTTTTGTTTGTTTTACCTAAAACTTGATCTCTTATTTGCCAGTCTGGAGTCACCTGCAAGATATTTTTACCTTCCAAGACTAAGCTGAAATTCTTCCATGGGATTAACGGCAGAGGAGACAACAATGGACATTTCTTATTAACAGCAAAAGTGACAGGGGAAGAGTTGGGGGAAGCTATTCAGCTGACAGCTTGGAAGTGATATACCGTTTATGTACTTTCCTTAGCACCCATTCCAGGTTTCACTGAAGCATAGCTTTTCTTCATTGTGGTAAACTTTATGCTGAGGAATGCAAGGGAAACAAAAAAATCTGGAAGCATAGTCATGTTGGAATCCAGATGTTAACATCAGAAGAAATGATCTCGTGTGGTGTCAGGGTCTAGTGAAGACATATTTGAAATACTGGGCCTAGCCACTTCTTTACAACAAAAATGTAGCCAAGTCCCAGAAACCCTGCAGGAATCCTAACCACTGCAAATGATTCTAAGAGCCAGCACAGTGCGTGTTTAGGCCATATACTGAGTATTTACAGAGCAAAAAAACCTTTTCCATCAACATCAAAGGGAGTTAGACATCATGTATGGGTGGTTTAAACTGGATGAAGTCCATGCATAAAGAACGGAGAATTTTTTGGTTGGCCATGATCATGGTACTTCCCTCTTGCAGGAGATTAAAATAGAACCACCTAGACAGGTAACTACAACATGTTGCATTCAGAAATACCTTCTCATGGATAATACACACACACATGCAAATGAATTAAGCAAGAGACTTTGTTGTTTCTACACTGTGATCATTTCTGTTTTTAAATGCCTGGGCGGTGTTTGGAAACTATGGGCGAAAGGTAACTTGGTACAGTGACAAATAGATTTGGACCTTGAGGTAGGGCAGGGCGGGGCATTAAAATCCGAGTAGTATCTTCTTATCATATAAATGTAGATAGGTTTTGAGAGGGAAGAAAACAACTACATTGGTGTGGGCTGAATTAAGAAAACATTTGTGTCTCTTTCAAAAATTCTTTTTAAACAAACAAAAAACCTCCAACTGTTGCATCTTCTTGTTCTGTTCTGTTTCATTGCCTGCCCAAACACACAGTTAAAAAACACATAGAAGCCATACAAAGCTCATTGGGTAATGAGGCAGGAAAGGTGAAACAACGTCTGGTGCTCAGAAGTCTCCCTTCCAACAAATTGGCCACATTTATAGCTTTGAAGGACTCCTCACACTGATCCTGATGGCAGGGCTGTTTACCAAGCCCGAGGAAGGAAGACCACAGGACACCAGCACTTCCAGAGAAGGGGACCATTGAGCAAGTTCAGAAACGCTGCCCTGTGCCTCCAGAGAAAGAATCTGGCTGGCTGGGAGCACCAGTATAGGAAAAGCTTCACTGTCTGATAAAAAGGCCACAAGCAAGTCAGACTGGTCTCAAATACAGGTGCATAGCTCCCTTTTTGCTCTGCTTAAGTGCAAAATACAAATTTGTGAGTGAACTAGTGACAGTCTTTGGAAGGACTTTTCCACTTGCTCCAGCCAGCTGCTAAATGAGACTCTCAAGGGGAAAGCTGTACAGGTACAGACCCCGTCAGACCTGCCAGCCCCTCCCCGGGCAGAGCCCTGGGGGCTGTCACCCCACAAAGTCCTGCCTTCAGGGATGCTGCATGGGAGGATGCAGAGGTGCCACAACTTCTCACCTTATCTAGCACCTAGCAAGAGCCTGAGAGAAGGAAGGGATGCAGATGGTTCAGGAAACAGTTTCCTTTCAGAAGTGAAAAGCAACAGATCAAAGTTCACTTCTTTTGCTACTCTCTCCTCTGTATCAAAAAGATCTGCCTACCACCATGAGTCAGAGCCCTTTAAATAATGTAGTATAGGCCTATCACTTTGGAAAAGTGCATTTAAGTGCTAACTGAGTAAAGATATTAGCTTTATTTATTTTAAATATATATAGCTGATGCATAATTAATTAAAATCAAACACATGCAATGCAGGTCTGCAAAGCTTCAATATGAAACAAAATTGAAAAGGTTAAGAATATTTAGTTGTGAAAGAAAATTAATAAAGTTAAATCATAAACAATATAAAGCGAAGCACATCAATTCACTTTGTGAAAATCCGCAAAGTAATAAAAGAAAATACATTTTGAAAAGAAAATACAGTGCACAAGGGACTGACACTGTCATCAAGGCCAGTAAATCAACATGATGGAGACAAAAACTGGACATTTAGTGGCTAGAAGAAAATCCCATACAATGATAGCAGGAATTAAACCAAAAGCGCCAACCTGGTTAGTGGGCTGAAACTCAGATATCACTGGGGCTTTGGACAAGCTTTCTTCAAGGAGTAGCTGGAGTGGTACCATATTACCACTGCCCCTCGACACTTGCCACCCTGACCCAGCACAGCTGGGGTGGGAGCCACACAAAAGCACCACGTGTTACTTTTCCACAAGGTCATTTCTTTGCTCCATCAAAGTATCTCCTTTTATTGTAACTCTCCTTGAGCATGGTGGTTGGTAAGAGTTATCCAGGTCAGCTCACATCACTCTGGGTGGCAGCAAACCTGGCACTGAAGGGACAAGGATGGCTCAGCCATTCTGCCCAGCCAGCTCTGCCTGCCCACACCGATGTCCCACAGCAGCTCAGGTTCATGGAGAGGACATGGGGTTTTAGCCTAATGTGTACACCACTCCCTAGTGCATTCTGCAGAATAGCATGTACTTTCATATGAAAAAAAGTATGCAGTGCTGTGTGAGACTAAACATAGGTGGACAACTGCACTGATATCGAGGGAAAAGTCCTTTGTTATATATTACAGATACAGAAATTGTTACTGTCCTATACAGTTTCCATCCTTGCCTTCTGTGCAAAGCTTGAGATCACCTCTAGGACAAACAACTTTTCAGAAGACCACCCACAGACCTAAATACAACTCACAGGAGGCAGAAGTCACAATAATTTTGACCTTAAGTAGTGCATCCTATTTTCTGCTTTATCACAAGTACAAAAATGTGAAATATAACGTAGTCTCAAAAAGTCAGTCTGGACTGAGTTCCCCAAGCATAGCAGAGAAAAGGCTAATGTTAGAGAAGAATAATGTGTTTACTACATCTATTTGGTAAAGCTTTCCCAGCACTACTGTGCAATACTTCTAAGGGAAGGGATACAAACAGGCTATTTTTGAAGTGCTTCACTTGATTCTGCTTCAGTCTGAATATTTAAACTTTAAAGCAGTTTTTTGTAGCCAAGCTTGCCTCCAAGTAAAAAAAGACCAGATTTGGGGGAAAGTGGGGGGTGGAAAGAGGACCTCACAGATCAACTTTGCCATGTGAACTGGAAGCACAAGCAAAATAGGTTTTGGACCCTTTTTATTTATTTCTAAATGGGAACACAGTAGAAGAGATACAGGTCCTTGCTAAACTAGAAATGCTGAAGCCTATCTTTCCTAAAGTTCTGTAGCAACAGTGTGGAAATAGCTTTCCCAGTGAGCCAACTCTTTATCAGCCAAGAAAACCGGGCACTTGGAGAATGCAATCAATCTTCTCCAAGGTGAAGAGCTCAAGGGCTGTGGTGGGTAACAGTCCAAAAGTGTCCATTTTTCCTCTACTAATTATGAAGGAAGCCTAAATTTTTCAGTTTATGCTGCATTTGTATTTTCACCAAGAAGCATTTAATTCCATTCATGAAGAAAAACAAGCAAAGCTCTTAGTGCTCCAAAACTGGAACATTCTTGTCAAAGAATTTAACACATTAGACTGGCAAGATTTAGGAGACTCGATGCGAAAGAACGCAACTAGGCAGCGATGATGACAAAAGGGTAGCTTGACGGCTTATTGACTGAGAATGGCTTTCACATCAGGAAGAAAAGAATAAACATCATTTTCTGAGCGCCAGACATGAAACATGCAGTAATATAAGTAACTATACAGATGGCTGACTCTAGAGCAGACCTTATGGATAACTGCAGGGTAACAAATAAATTTTAAACAATACAATGCCTTTTAAACAATTTGCAGGCTAGTACCGTTGCATTTTGTATTCCATACATAGAAAGAATTCAATTAGTTTTCTCCCAAACTGTGTATATTCCAAAGCCTAAAGTCAAAATTCAGCATGCTTGTCACCAGGAAGAAGTAAGGACATAAACAATGAGCAGGGACATCAACAAAAGAATCAGGTTTATATTCTTATATTTAAAAATATATATCCATTTTTTCATAGATATTCTAGCAGAAAAGGATGGGGCTAAAGATCCCTGGCACATGAAAATAGCCAATACTGTTATGTTCCTAAAAGCCTGTAGGTCTGGAGTAACAGACTGAATACTGAGACTGTACCTGAGCTGCTATCAGAATATACAACTGCAACACAGGTGAACACCTGGCTCCAAGCAGTTTTGGTTAAAGCTCAGCTGCAGACTGGCTGCAGGGGAGCCAGAGCAGTGCAGCTGCAAAGGTTGCCCAACATTTACACTTAACCTAAGAGCTTAGTTACTCCCACCCTGTGTTTCAGGGTACAGGTTCTTCTCTGGTGCTAGTGGGATCGCAACAGGTCCCCCAACTTTTTGAAGTGGCAGGCAGCATCCAGCTCCTCAGATCACTTAGTGCACCACTTGTAAATCTTGTCGTTTAAGTTCTTTATGGACTAGCAGGCTTGAGGTGGTGTTCTCAAACTCTCTCTTGCCATAGTCCTCTCCATCCTATACCTTATGGCAACATTTCCACTTCATATGAACACATGTAGCCAGAGGCTGGTAAGGAAAAGGGAATGAGGGAATTTCACCCACCACTAAGAGTAACACAAATGCTGTGGCAGTGCTCAAAAATGGCAGGGGAATATGTAGAAGGGTGACAGAGGAATTGGTTACAGCTGGACAGGAGAGTTAAGAAAAGCAAACTGGCTTTCTGCATGATACATAATCAATCAGTCTGACACATCAGAAGACAACACTATAACAGAAAGGCAGGAACAGTAAGAAGGTAGGGACAGGATGGATAAGAATTTAATAGAGCACTTCAGAGCTGTAACATTTCTGCTGGATAGGGCTTTACTGCGTAAAACTTTCTGGAAACTATATTGTCTTAACACAATACAGTTTTTTGTTTTTAGGACAGAAAAGAGAATTAATTTGAATTCCATTTGAAGATGCTGTATGTCATACCAGGTAATAAGCTATAAGAGAAGCAGTGCTTACAAGAAGGCAGAATCAATTTTGTCAAGCCAAATTACATCACTAGGGAAGTAAGAAGCAGCTGGGCCTCAAGCCTTTTCAGAGGGACATGACTTTCTGCACTCTGAACTCAAAATCTTATCCTTGGTCTCTCAGCAGTTCCATCTGCCTCATGATCCTTAGATGATGGCCACTACCAGCACTATAACTTCTATATAGTCTCCATTCAGGGCACTGAGGTATTCTTTGTAAATGTACCATACCATGGGGAAAAGTAAAATCACAACACTCCAACTTAATTTGCACAAGGTCCCACCTTTCTTTGTATCACTGCAAAAATTATTATCTTTTCAAGGTGTTACAAAGGGACGCAAGGGATGCATCGTCCATTTAAAGGAGAACAAAACACACTGGTGGCCCATGACCGAGGCTAAAATTAAACTAAGCAAAATCTAGAAGTGAATTAATATCAGCTGTTTTGACTCAAGACTCAAGGGACTGAAATCGCAAAGAAGGGAATTTTTCCTTTTATAGTTTGCTGCTACTTTTTGGCAATTACGAACAAAGAGCCACCCTTAAACAGAGCACTTGGAGAGCATCTTTAAGCAGGCTCTTTCATTCCTGTTTGGGAATCTGAACAATAGCAACCATGATAAAAGAAACTTCAAGTCACAATAAATACATTGTTCCCATTTAATTAATGTTTTCCCAATACAATTGGCGTGTAAGAGGTCAGAGAAAAAGAAAATTGTATACTACAGAGATCATGCTGTCAGGTAGCACATTAAAAATATTAAAAATGTTTTCTATGACTGTTCTGCAACAATAAAAAGTGTTTCTATAAATACATTAGCAACAAAAGGAGGGTTAGGAGAATCTTCAACCTTTACTGTATGTTGGGAGAAACATAGTGACAAAGGATGAGGAAAAGGCTGAGGTACTTAATGCCTTCTTTGCCTCAGTCTTTAATAACAAGACCAGTTGTCCTCTGGGTACCCAGCCCCCTGAGCTGGTGAACAGGGATAAGGAGCGTAATGAAACCCCCATAATCCAAGGGGAAATGGTTAAAGACCTGCTACACCACTTAGACACACACAAGTCTGTGGGGCCAGATGGGATCCACCCAAGGGTACTGAGGGAGCTCATGGATGCATTCACCAAGCCACTTTCAATCATTTATCAGCAGTCATGGCTAACTGGGGAGGTCCCAGTTGACTGGAGGTTAGTAAATGTGATGCCCATCTCCAAGAAGGGCCAGAAGGAGGATCCAGGGAACAACAGGCCTGTCAGCCTGACCTTGGTGTTGGG
>JAVJGI010000060.1:84930013-85021001 GCA_035590275.1 Ibycter americanus | reverse complement strand
GGTGGCCTAGGGGAAAAGGTCCTGGAGGTGCTAGTCAACAGCCAGCTGAACATGAGCCAGCAGTGTGCCCAGGTGGCGAAGATGGCCAACAGCATCCTAGCTTGTATCAGAAACAGTGTGGCCAGCAGGACCAGGGAAGTGATTGTCCCCCGTACTTGGCACTGGTGAGACCGTACCTCAAACACTGTGTTCAGTTCTGGGCCTGTCATTACAAGGAAGATATTGAGGTGCTGGAGCATGTCCAGGGAAGGGCAATGAAGCTGGTGAAAACTCCAGAGTAGCCTGGAGAAAAGGAGGGTCATGGGAGGCTTTATCACTTTCTACAACTACCTAAAAGGAGGCTGTAGCAGGGTGGGTGTCAAGTCTCTTCTCCCAAGTAACAAATGATAGGACAAGAGGAAATGGCCTCTAGTTGCACCAGGGGAGGTTTAGATTGGATATTAGGAAACATTTCTTCCCTGAAAGGGTTGTCAAGCATTGGAACAGGCTGCCCAGGGAAGTGGTTGGATCACCATCCCTGGAGGTATTTAAGACATGTAGGCGTGGCACTAGCGACATGATTTAGTGATGGACTTGGCAGTGCTAGGTTAACAGTGTGACTCGATAATCTTAAAGATCTTTTCCAGCCTAAACGATTCTATGATTCTATACGTCGAGGCAGGACTAGCAGAACAGCACATGCACCAACCAATTATTTATAAGTGGGAAGCTGAACCCTGTAATCTCTCTTTATCATCATGTCAGTGAGTTAATGGTCATTACCATGAACAGATTCTTATTTCACCAAGCAAGTCAAGATGTCACTGATTCTTTTCATATGATAATACTGATGCTTTACACCACAACTGAGTACAGATTTTTTAGCTTTACCTAGCCTTAGCTGCAACCTTTCAACTTTCAACCACCCTGAAGTCTTACTAGGGATACTCCTGTAACACTATTCTCCTTATGACCAAACCTCTCTTTCTCTCACTCCCTCTCCTCTAAATACAGGATAAAAGGCTTAGAGGAGGAAACTGTTCGCTGAGAAAAAACCCTTCCTACATTGTGTAACGCTACTGTCCAGAGCAGAGCAACTGGATCTTAACATGTGTTTTCGTTCAAGATTACCAAAACTCCAATGAATGTTGCTTTCCTTTTTCAGCACTAAAAACATTTTAACAAACATCCTCATGTCAACAGTTACATACTTTCAAAACAGAAATCTCCCATTGGGCTTTGTTTGTTATCAGCAAAAAGTTATTTTGCAATCATTTGCCTTCCAGCTCCCCTCCCCCAAACAGTAACCACCACCAGTGCTGACTTCTTTAGTTTTTGGAAATAATTTACTTTGTCCAAACAAACATAGAAATCAGTTTTCATTCAAATATGCGATGAACTCAAGAGCTGGACTTACAAAGGGTTTTCTTTTTCAGGTTAAAGATATCCTTGTGTATTTCAGTTGGATGGTAGTGGTGGTTTGGCTTGGTTTTCAAAGGATGCTTCTAATCCTACCACTAAATAATAAAATAAAATAAAAAAATAAATCCAGAACTGGACTGCAGCTAAGTGTGAGAACATGTAAAACAGAACTGAGACCATGCAGGGCATTGTTGATTTTGGACCCTAAAAGGAATTTTACTAAAAGTTCAATGATCTTCAGAGGCTACTCCCTCAACCTCATGATTTTCTGTGTTATCTCAGGACACCTCATGTACAGCAAAATGAAAAAAAGAAATAACTGAGTCTCAAGTCAACTTCTGCAATACTTCCCAGATAAGTGTTCCTATTTCTTCTTCTAAACTGACAAAATCTAGTGAACTGAGGAAGGGAGAGTGAGTACAGGGAAGGAATAGCTTCCCCTCAGACAAGTACTCCAAGCTCACGTATACTTCACTGCAGTCCTTTCTCGGGACAGAAAACCCATTCACCAGTAAATTTATTAAATATGGGAGTTGATGAAAGACTGTGAGAGCACTGGAAAAAAAAATGAAGTAGGCTGTGAGTGCTGCCAGCAGTCCCTGTTTGCACTGGTGTCTCTTCCTGAAGGAGTAGCCACTGAAGAGCAAAGTCACATACTGTAGGCTGTCCATCATCAATATACATGAACATCTGTGTTGCATCTATCTGGGACCAAAAGCAAACCTGAGACCGGTGGAGGAAGGCTCTTCACTACGGCACCACTTTCCACAGCCCTTCTTCTTTATGAAACCATATTTATTGGTATGAACCAAGGAACTGCCAGCTGGCAAGACAGAAACATTAACAACCCATATGGTAATCTCCTACACATAAAAGGGGAAGTTGAAGCCAAGATTTTACAGTATGATTAATGATTTCTGGGTGCACAGTTCAAGTTACTCTGAAGAAATGCTGAGTTCGGCTTCTGGAAGAAAAAAATAATTAATAAAAAAGATTATCAGGCTCCTTTAACAACTCTTAAGCTAAACCAGCTTTGGGTTGAGGTACCCAAATCACTGGTGGTTTTGGGATGGTTGCCATGAGGCCTTTGAGAAAGCTACCTTGGGAAATGAATGAAGCTGCAATACATCACATTTAAAACCTGGTGTTCTCACTTCACATTGCTCTTTGGTCTTTGCCCAGCCAGCCTTTGTGAGTGGGTTAAATGTGCATTTAGAGATAGAAAAATAAAAAGGTCTTTCCCAAGGGCCCAGGCAGGCAAGTGAGTTTCCATGAGGTAGGCAAGGGCATGAGCCCACAGACATGCTGCAATAGCCCCAGTGTGTGCTCTTACCTTATGGTACACATGAGGTATCCTGCTGCGAGCACACACGTGGTGGGTGCCATCACCATCCCTGCCATAGCTCACCCCACAGCCTGCAGCCTATGCTCGCACCCTCAGTACCCATACAGCCATTGTCATGTGCTTTGGCATGTCCTTCTTCAGGGGTGAGAGGCTGGCTGCCTGCCCCGCTAGTGCTCCGTGCCCCATGGCAGGGCTGCCACAGGGTCACCTCACCCGAGAGGAGAGCTTGCCCCCTTGAAGGAGTGGGGTGCGCTTGGACTGTCTGTGCTGTGTGACATAAGAAAGACATGGGCAGCTTAGGGGAGCTGATTTGCCATCAGTGACTGTGAGGAATGGGGTCCAAACCCACCCAACAGTGTTTGCTTTTGGCTAGGCCACTGTGTGGTTCTCATGCACCAATGATCATTTAAACATCAATCATTGTTCACTCCGTGCCACGACAGCTACAGCTTGGTCTTCACACAGGTCTTCTCTCTCTCTGCTCTCCATCTTTGCTCCCCAAACCCAAGACTTTTGGCCTCCTGCTTACCTTCAAAGCAGCTGCTCCTCTCTGACCCATCAACCAGTGTGGATGGCCACCAGATGCATTATCTAAGCCAGCAGCCACCTGGTTGGACCCATCGAACATGACAGCTACCCTTCAGCAACAGTCCAGTGGTAGCCAAGTGCTCACTTGGGCACTGGGTTGACCTCCACTACCTTTGCTTTCCTGATGGACTGGGGCCCCTGAGAGAGCTGATAAGCACACCTTAGCTGTGCCTGTGGAATGGACAGGGATAAAGACTAGGTCCTTTTTCATACAAAACCAACAGATAAATTGGCAGAAAGGACAGAGGGACAATCTGGACAGTGTTAAGAGTCTCTGTTCGAAGGCTGCTGAATCCTACTGAAAGTTGATTTAAGGGAGCATATGACAGCTAGGAATAGTTGTCTCAGCCCACTGAACTTCAAGTCTCCCCCTCTTCTGACATCTAATACGCCACTCCCCAAACTGAGCTCTGTGTGTAGGGGCCGTATTGTGATAGCTACTCTGGTTAACCACTCCAGGGATATACCTGCACCAAAAAGATGCTAATAACAAGAAGCATGCAGGCCACCTGCTCTATCCTGGCACTGACTGAGTATCAGAAGGCAGCAGAATAAGATGCTTTTTTTGTCTTAATATTTAACTGGTTTTAGACCTTTGATGTGTTTATAGCTCAGCCTAAAACACCTGAAAGGCATCAGTTTGTGTACTAGGCACACTGGACCCATTCAGCAGAACCTAGTTTTACAAGTGAGATGAAGCTCAGCCTTCTTTCCACAAGATATACATCCAGATTAAAAAAAAAAAAAAAAAGCAATCCTTCACATCCTTTTGCTAACCAAAGATGCAAATCAAATGGCACTGGCAGGCTGTTCTCCTGCACTGGCAAGCTATTCTTCCTCAGTTCTGTAAAGAGCTTCCATGCAGAAAACCTCTTATGTGCCTGCTGAATTCTTTCTTCCACAGCATTCTGTTAAACTCTCAATTTGGAAACAAAAGAAAAAAATACAGTACTATTGCACTAGCTGTTTCCATGTTCTGGTCAAGACCATCATAGCCACAATACCTGTAGTGCAACTATCCACCAAAAAGAAACCTAAATTCCATGGAATTACTGCTACAGCATTGAAGTGTGTAAGCTGCCAAAGCATTCAGAAAGTTAATAGATTTGTTTATGGACTAGACAAGGCTTAATTAAACCAGGCAGCTCTGAAGAACAGCAAATCCTCTCTCCTCCTATCTTTCCCCGCTCCCCCCCGCCTTTTTTTTTCCCCCTAGAGTATCTTTCTCCTTGTGGCTTTCCTCTTCCTAATAATCCCATCACAAATGACAGATATGTTATCAGTCATCACTGGGATTTGACACGTTCTTAATACCTGTCAAGACAGCTCTCAAGTCTGCATGCTACCCCATTGTATTCCAAAGCATTTGCAGGAGGTAACGGACACATCAAATAGCAGTCAATGGCTCTGCTTTATTGGACTGCTGAAGGCTTGCAATATAGAAGTAGATGCTTAAAAAACCCTAATCCATAATTATTCGAAGTTACACACAGAGTAACTAAATATAAAACAGCACAAATAACTTTTGCACTCCTATGCCTATGATCATCTTGGCCACATTTGTAGAATTTATTAATATATATTTATTGCTATGAATGCTTTAATATTTAAGAAAAGGTACCAGTACTGGTAATAGTGATGATACCATCAATAATCCAAGGTCTTCATTGAAAGGTTCAAAATATTATACTCATGCTGGTAACATGGTATTGCTGTGCCCATGCAGGGTCTCTCCTGGTTCCTTAGGTCTCTGCTTCAACTTAATAAAGAACCTGATGCAGAAGTGAGTTACAATTCAAGGCTAGAACCAGAGCTGACATCAGAGGTGAACACCTGAATTGATATGAAGACAATGGGATTGTGAAGTGTGTCATTCACAGTAACTGTCAATACTTAAAACTGAAGACCAAATGCAAGTGCAGTGGAACATGAGTTTGAAAAGAGAGTGTCTCCTTGATGGGGACACAAGGAAAAGACAGTGACTTATCACTGAGCAATAAGGACAAGGAAGACCAAGGTTTTGTATGAGTCCATTCCTAACTCCTGCTGATTTCTGTGGACTTCTTAATGCTGATAGTTTTGTTTTCCTTTGTTTGGGCCCTCAAAAGAGCTGTGACAGATACAGCACTCCACAGAGCAAATTCAGTACAGAACTCTCTAAACAGATGTATATTCTTTTAGTCAAATGCTAGTATTACTTCAGATTACTCTGGTCATTTGTGCGCATTAGTTTTCAGGCACAAAAATAAAATTATTTCTTACTGTAACATTTCTTTGGAGCCTTAAACTTGCAGAAGACTTTCAGCTTAGCTGAGCTATTGCAAAGCATCATATAGCCACAGTTTCTGCCAATGGCGTATGAGCTGCATACGAGCAGTGTGCCTTGCCATTAGTAAATGCAATAGCTTGTTGTTCTCAATGCATTGACAGTTTTGCACAACAGCAGAAAAAAACACCCCCAACAAAAACAAAAAACCCACACAGATTAGAGACAATGCAGCCCTGTGCATGCAAGTAACTTAAGGCCCTTTCAGCAAGGCAATAAAGCTAAGGCAGAATTGTGCGCTGGAGTCAAAAGGAAGTGTCCCATTGACATAATGAGCTTCAGAGAAGGTCTGGAGTGAAGACGACAGGCAAAACACATTCAGCCACCTAAGTGACTGCATGCCCTTTGGTTAAAATTGTTAACCAGTGCTAAGGGTCTCAAGGGATTGTTTTAATCTACAAGAAATTGATGAGCAAACTGGGCTCTTTTACAGTGCAATTTTATTTAGGAGAAACACAAGAGTAAGTCTTGCACTTGTAAAGCACTCGGGAACGAAGTGATGGCATTTGTAGAGGCGGGATGTTGCTCTCAGAATGCAGCTTGACAGTGCAGAAAGCTCTCTTCCAGGGATCTAAACCACGGCAGTAACAGCACTGGTCAAGTATAAACTCACCCTGCCCGCTGAAGCACTTTCAGCAAAGCTAAAAGGCTACGTTTGTATCACTAGGCTTCACACCAGATCAGATACTGCCTGCTCTTGAGCAGCCAACATAAAAACATACCACAAACAAACTTGGTATCATATTTTCTGATCATGATCTTATGCCAGGGCCTGTTCTGGATCAAATTTGTACTGCTGGCTGAGCCTGGGTTGCACGGAGGCAAGATCATGGCAGCACAGCCTCACTGAGAAGTCTTCCCAGCAAATATTCCCTTCTGGCTGCACTCCAAGGAGCATTACTGCTTCTCTTGCTGTCTACATTCCCAGTTATTCCTTTCATATAACCTCTCAGCTGTAAGCAAATCAACATGCCAATCCCTTGGGACACATGGCTTAGCTTATACTTAAGACTTGCCATTCTGGTTTGTGCTTTGGACATTGATTTCCATTGTCTCAGCTATCACTCAACAAAAGGGCATTTAACTGCTGTCTCATTTAGTCTGGGGGAGAGGGGGAGAACAACTTTTACCAGCCCTCTGATTGATGGCAGCCATTACACCTTCTAGCACAATATGGACTTATTAGAAGGGCGATTTACATGTGCAGTTCATTGCCACACAAGTGAATCAGATTTGCAGCTACGCTTACTTGAACAACTTTAGAAACAAAATCTTCACATGAAATTAATTTGCAGAAATGCCACACTGGCCACCCATTTACAAGGAAAACTGAAGATTAATGGAGTTTGAGCAAAGCTCCTAGACAGAAAAGAAAGTTTAGTAGAGATCTCAGGTTTTGTTTCTCTTTTTAAACACGACCATGTAGGTGTTTTAACGGTTGTAAAAAAACCCCAAACAATAAACCCCCCAAACAACCAAAAAACCAACCCCCAAAACCCAACCCTGATTAATACTTATTTACACACATCTAACACCGGGAAACACTTCATATCTACTATGCATCAAAGTTCATAAATGCATACTACAAAAGGCAATGCTGAAAATTCCATAAACTATTTTCCCCTCTTGTATGAGAATTTCTACTTTCTTTGTGATAGAGGAACAAACAAAATTAATACCCACATTCAATATCCTCCAAGTTCTGTGCATCAATGAACCACATACTCTGGTGTTCAAACCAAACTGCTGACAGTAGATTGTTATTACTTGGCTCATTTTATTAAAAAGCACAAGGATGCTAATCTTCCTTTCAAAGGAACAGAGCTCAAGAAACAACTAGATCAGTGAAGGCTTCTTGATATATTACCTTTAATCAGTCCAGTTATGTGAAACTTGCATTAATTTCAGTAAAAGTTTGATGTAGTTTGATTCAACTTATCAAAACGTTTAATCATTGCAAAATCTAAGAACAGGCACCTCTTGAACATCAGACTTTCCAGACAGACATAGAAACAAGCTGAGGCACTGGGTATTATCAGACACACCTTTGTGCATTTTTTGGAAGATTCACCATGGGAGAGGCAGATCAAGAAAAGCCAACTTTCAGTGAGGCAACAATGTACAGTCAAACACGCAAGCACTCACACTGCCTCAGCTGTGAAGTGCTAATCCTGGACAGGCAGAGGCTTTCTGAAACCATGTTAGCTATATCCACAAAAAAAGCACTTCTAGCTACTTTCAGAACATATCCCGTGTTATTCACATAACTGGTCTAAAATTCCACAGCAAATTTACTCTATTACTTGCTTTCAATCAGTCCACCTTTACGTTCGCATCCCCCACAGGACCCACCTTTGCTCCTTAGTGATACTCATTCTCCCTGATCAGTATTTCTAAATAAGCTTAAATAGTGGCTATTTTCATGCTATTTCCTACATTTCAAAAAATCATGATTTTAGATACCTAAATGAATGTGCGAAGGCAGAATGTGCTTTTCTGTTTTAGAACAGCTGTCTTCACTTTTATTCATTCTGCAGCTCACATGCACATAAAACTGTATTTTGATCCCTCCTTTTTCCATTAGTTTTTAAGGGGAAGTAATACGTAACACACAGAGGCATCCAAAAAAACCTCCCCAAAAACAACACCTAAACAAAAACCCTCCCAAACTGGCATGCAGCCAGATACTAGCTAAACGCTAGAATACACTTGTTTCCTTAACTTCCCTTTGTATATTTCATTTTCCCTTCCCACTGCTTAATTTCTCTTTGGTGTTGGACTGGAGACATATTTCTCTTGCTGGAAAGGCTAAATGCTATCTTCTGAAAAGGACAGTCTATGGACAATTATTACCGATAGCCGAGATGAAGGCAGCACAGGCAATCCCAGCGAAACGCCTCGCCTTCCCCTCCAGGCTCACACCAGGCTGGAACCTGACAGCTCCCAACAGCAGCGCTTCCAGAAGCATCGCCAGCAACAAGCAAGCTGCCAAAACAGTCTTAAAACACTTTGCAGCTACAGAACAGACTCAGAGCCATGTCTGTGCCACCCCTCTGTCAATCTTTGCTTCAGGACTCTTTGGCCACTTGAGGATAAAGAAAATTCTTAGTTGGAAGAAGGTTTTACAAGCTCGTTTTGGAGAAGCCTGTCAAGCCAACATGTGCTAATCAATGTGAACTGATAAAGAAGTTGATCGAATCTCTCCGATCATCCTCAGAGACGCAGTCAAACCCATGCACCTTCAAGATTCAGGTCAATCACACACCTGCTCAGCATTCCCCTGGGAGACTCAGAATGTAAGTACAAAATTAGGGCAAGCACTAGCACAGCAGTAGGCTGGAGCATCTTGCTGGCAGAGACACAAACCTGCTCTTCTACCCAGCACACCATCTATAAATAGGTTTATGAATACAAAACCTCTGCCAAGCTGTTCACTTTGTTTTTTTTTTTTTCTTTGCTAATTTTTAATGCCTCTTGAAAGATTGGCTCCTAGAAGTTTTGTCTCCATTAGTAGTAATAAACATTTATTATATGCTCCAGCAACATCTGAAAGTCTTGATGAATAGCAACAAATTTTTCTAGAAAAATAGAATATAATTTCCCATTTAGAAAACTCCAATGTATTAAATAAAGGTAAAAGCGAGCTTACCTGAAAACAAAAATTTCACATGAGAAGTCTGCGTGCCCACTGCGGCTTGGGAGAGAGGAACTGACTTCTGCTGGGACTTCAGGAGGAGACGAGGCAGTGTCTGTGTTTAGTCTTGTTCACCTGTGCTCCAGCGGGTACCAGGCAAGCCCCAGAACGGAGCCCTGGGCTGTCCTCTTGCTCTTCTCACCTGGAACAACAGGACAGGCTCTCAGCATCCTCAGCACAGGACTGATGCCACATTTCACAGTCAGGACCCAGCGATGGTTGTTTACACTGGCTGACTGCTGGAGATTCAACACAGGCTTATAAAAGGGGAAACTAATTACAGCTGCCATTACCAATAAGCATGGTTCTCTGCTTTTCTCTACTGCAGGTGCCCTCTCAACTTAAAAGATCTTGCGGACACGCAAAACACTAGAAAGCTATTTACAAAGCATCCTAACTCTGCCACCTTTCTAGAAGGTGGGGCCACCTTTCTAGAAGATGATGGTAGACCCATAACAAACTTACTCAAGCTCCATCTGTGGCAAGAACACTTTCTAGTAAGAATTGACTTTGAGCTGCCAGTGGTTGAGTGACCAAGTCAACCAGTGCTAATTTCAAATAGAGGCATTAACCAAGGTCTTAAATTACCTTGTACTTTCACCTACTACCATTCTCTTGCATTTCCTTTTTTCCCCTTTTCCTCCCAACCCTTACATAGCTCACCATCCATTTTCAAGGATGGATGCCTAAATGAAGCCCTTTATTAAGGCTCAATTTTCAAAAGCAATGTCACCTTGCAGTTTCCCTTTGCTTCAGAACTTAACTTCTATGGGCATATTCTTAAAAAGCCTACACCTATACTTATTTCAGCTTTCTGGGGCATAATTGAGTATGGAAAGTAAAGTTTAGCCTGATAAAATTTTTATTTCCATCTAAAAATAAAAGGAAATGCATAGTAAAGAACTTCCTTCCTCAGCCTCCCTCTTTTTTTTCCCCCCTTCTGAAAGGTGAAGACAAAGTAGACATATTACAGTTAAATTTTTTCCCTTTCAGAAATCCCAGGAAACTCACCATCATATATTTAAGTTTTGAGCTATGTGGACTGCTAAATACTTCATATGTTCCCAGCACCCTGATCTCATTGGCCCTGATCTGAGCAAGGTGTTGGACCACATGACCTCCACTGGTCCCTTCCAATGCAAGTTACCGTATGATTTATTCCAAAGGGAATAAAGACTGGTTTGTACCTCTCAGTCATACAACCCTACCTTTTTTCATGTTTACCACCATTTTTACTGTATGCATATTTTCCAATATGAAGTCTTTCAGTAGTTCAAATCTATAAGCATTTTACATATGAAAACTCTTTAACAGGTACTTTTAGCCTTAACTTAGCAGAAGTATCTTTTCACATGTCACAGACTGAAAGGATTTAACACACTTAGGTAAAACTAGCCTGGTAAGAAAACTAAGAGAATGCATCTTAAGTCCTCTGTCAGGTAATGCTAAGGAAGGGCTTGGCAGAAAAAAACCCCTAAACTGTTGGTATTTACTGTAGAAGAACCACCAGCTTTACAGTACTACATTTTCTACCTACTATTTTTAAAATCAGCCTGAGCTTTTGTGTCACATGCAGCTGTCAGACCTGTCTGCAGCAAAAGTAGTGGGACCCCTTGCATGCTCCACACCTCTCCCTGCCAGCACAGCCCTCCCCGTAATGCCTCCTTTCTCCGCTAAGGCACAAGGTCACACACAAGCCCACATCTCTCGCGAAGCATTGCGCAGCCAGCTCCCAGCCCTGAGCTCTGGCTGCCTCCATCATGTCCATCTCCCAGCCCTGAGCTCTGGCTGCCTCCATCCTGTCCATGAGCCGAAACTTTTAGCTGGCTGGCAGGATTACTGAGCAGTAAAACCTGACTTTTCAAAGAGTCTCTCTCAGAAGACAGACTTTCTTACGATTTTTTTCCCTCCAAAATCCTTAAGCATATCTGTGTTTCTTGATTAATACTAAACCCAAGAAAAACTTGTGTAATGCAGAAAGACCTCTTTCTGTTTCTCTGTGTACCTGCTCTCATTAGAGAGAAATAGAGACGTTATTCAATAGATGAGATATCCAGGGAATAACGTGCAAGAATTCCAGTCCTAAAACATTATAAAGACAAGATATTGAAATAAAAAGTAAACATACTTTTTCATCATTAAGGTGAATGAATGCCACGTGAGGTTGGAAAGTTCTCAAGTCCAATAGAGCCTTATTTCTCTTGGTCTCCAAAGTCTAACACTCCTGTCATCTTTGCCCTCCTCTGCCTTCCCCCTTCTCCAAGAACTGCAGATACCTTCTCTCCAAATCCCAACCAGCGCATTGGCCATCAGACTCTATCACTGCTACTGCTCCAAGGGAACACAGAGGCAACAAAGGGGTAATCCCCTCAGGAAACCACTCACACAGGTCTACGATGCAAGGGGATACACGTACTTTCTTCCTTTGTTTTTCAAGAATCACAGGTACTGCTTTATTCTAATAAAACAATTTCAAATACAGAGACACCACCAGTTTTAAAGCTGAGCCTTAGCCTCAAACAGTCTAAAGAGACTGTTAGACACAGAGGACTTTTTTTTCCAACACTCCCACAGTTTACCTCAAAGCTTATTGTATTAAGTGGGAATAGTTCAGATGCAAGTCAAATTTAAACATCCTGGGAATAGCCATACTGATGCACAGCTGGCAGGCAGGTCTGCTGCAGGGATGCGGTTCTGTACATGAAGTCCCATGAGAGTGGGATTCCTAATAATGTGTAGTAACCAAGGCATGGAAGAGAAATTCGTTCATGAATTGGCTTCCAGCAGCAGAGAGAGGAAGTTTTGTTCACTCCTCTGGAAGGAGGACAACCAACACTGTTTGAATCAAAGGCTGGATCCACAATCCTCTGGGCTTAATTAGAGGATCATGAAGAGCACAAAATGGCATTGGATACAAAAAAATTATCATTTTTCAAGTAAATTTAGTGAAGTGAGCACTGTTACATTTACAAGCTACTCTCCTCCATCCATCCTTTTTTCCTTGTTAATGATACAGAGTTGGCTGCAGATGCAACAAAACCTGTCAGCAAATGCAGCGTGTCTTAAAGCAAATCTTGCCTATTATTCCAGCTGGCTAGATGAAGGTCGCTGACACTGCTAACACCTCTGACATTGTATAATCAATTGCCATCATTTACAGAGGAGAAAATACTGCTAGCTCTGAGCGTACTCAGAAAGAAAGTCTTTTCAATTAATTTTAAGCTAGCTCGCTCTGATAGCCAAAATGTGAAACATGAGGCAACCTAGCAAGCCAAATATTAGCGAGATTAGTTTCTGGCAGCCAATGCCATATTCTGTTTGTATATAAACAATTGTAGTTTATCCGCCTCTTTAAAATAACTGCAATATGAATCATCATAAGGACAGCAGCAGACAAAACAGCCGAATACTTGCAGCTGAAGAAAAAACCCATTTAATTCTCAAAGCAACTACACATAACAGACTATCAGCAGGTTGCTAACACCAAATACCTATTTGAGAAATCTAATATTTTGTGGAAGAGACTCTTGGAAGAGAGGCTGGCCTTTACCTATCCCTTCAGTGCTGGTAAGGGATGACAAAGATTTTCCTGTATGCTGCACATTCATCCTGTGCCTGCTTTCATCTTCAGGACAGGAACAGTGACTGCTGCCTTTTAAACTATTCTTGCACTGATTTTTAGCCAGCTGTTATATTCCACTGCTATGAGTGAGGATGGAGAGCTAAGGAAGAGATTTTCAAACAATACTTTGTAAACAGTCCACAAGTCCTGTCTGATTTATAAACTGCCAATGCACTGGATGAGTTCATGAGCTGGGAAGTCCTGGATTTGACAGCACTGCCCTTACCCGATGGTTCAAAGCAATAATTTTGAATTAATATGGGGCCTCAGAGAACATGGGGATCTCTAACTGAAGGCCTCCTAAAGACCTGTATTTCGGTCAAAATTCTTGCTCTTGACAGTTCTTCTTATCCTCCAGCTCCTAATTTAAACCATCACTCAGCTCTTGCTTTTCATAGGAGCTGGTTGCTGTAGAGTGTAATGTTTGTGTCAAATACAAACTTCAAAGGCATTCCAATTTCCACAAATAATTGTCATTAGAGGAACAAAAGACAAAAAGGATATATTTTTGTAAGAAAAGAACCATTTCCTGATGTTTAGAATAGGCTGGATAATGGTCATGGGCAGCATCTTGGCTCAGCAGGCAAAACTAGTAGGTGGTAAATGAGAGTGCTGTGGAGGGGACAAATCTTCTTCCAGGGGGGAGAGGGGGCAGTGCCTGCTACAGGAGGCACCCTGACGGCAGGAGATTTATGCATCCGCTCTTGTGTCAGTCTAGGAGGAGGGAATCATGCAGGGCCAGCTGCAGGGGTGTGCACTGCTGTCGGGAAAAATTAGAAGTCTAGCAATGAACTATAAAGAAGGGAGAAATGACAGGGTGAATGAAAACCCCATGATAAACCCATTTAGGCTCTCTTCTCCCCAGGATGAAAGATGAAGTTTAATCTCTTTGGCATCCATCCTGACAGAGTACTCAAACAAATATGCCTCAATATGCACAGGCGCACGCCCCTAGAATGTGCAATGACAACGTTCACCAAAAGGTTCCCTAACTGCAAAGGGTACTGAGCAAGAGTCCTTTTTCTGCGCACTTAGCTAAGTTTTGGGGAAAGATCAGAGCACACCAAGATGCTTTTGATCAGAAGAAATCTCATCTGCTGCCAAATGCCGTCTTTGTGTAAATACCTTTGAAAGAAAGTTTTTCCATTTGAATACCTCAGGGGAGTGGTGGGTGAAAGGGAGAGGAGAGAAAAGATGACCAGACTGTAAGACAGTGAAAAGCAACTGAACTCAGGCTTTAGTATTTCACTCTTATTTGACCAAAGGAGAACTTTCCAATTTCATGTGGCATTCCTTTGCCTAAGAGAATTTCTGGCTGGGTCTGGCAGGTCTGCATAACTTCTTGTCCTGTTTAAGGTAGAGGTATTTTTTTTCTCCTCCATTAATACACTCACAGAAATGAAATATTCCAAATATTTCTTCATTGTGCTTGGTAATAAAACCAGAGTCTAGCTCTCAGGTCATACTGGTATTGGCTAGCAAGGGAATAGGGAAAGAGTGGACAAGGAAAGAAGTAGTCTTTAATACACTCCCCAAAGCCCCTAGTTACAATTCTAGCCCTAAGCCTATGAGGAGAAATGTTTGGTAATTTTTCTTTTTGCCCGACCTGACCACTGTTAAAGCCTGGTGAAACCCTTTCTGGAGTGCTAACGCCCTGCAGAAAGCCAGATGGTACAATACGGGAGCTGTTTGGAGAACACCTTCCTGGGGAAGAAGGGAGGGAGGAATGTACTCTGATACCTTATTACAAGTTACACATTAAGGACCCATGGCAGTAGCCACATTTTTTACTTGGACAGAGGAAATACATTTTGCCCAGCATGCCAACATTGTGAATTATGCCACTGTATATCCTTCAGTACAAGCTCTTCCAGATATAGTTTTATGAGAAAGTTTTGTTCATTTATGAGTGTGAGAATTAGGAAAAAAAACCCACCCACCACAAAACAGTTCAACTGTAAAATTCTTCCTATCCACTATACATGCACATTCAGGAACATAGGTATTTATTTAATTTTCTTTAAAAACACTTAGGTGAAAAATATTTTTTTTTTAGGCAGCCCTTTTATAATAGTTTTTCCAGTGTTGTCATCTATCAAGTGTAAAAAAGATTTATGCTATCAGGTGCCAGATTAAGACACCACTGACCATATTCATAACTACTTGGTGTTACACATGTGCTTACACCTGTACAGTGTGGCTTTAACAGCTTTAAAAAACCACAAACACTCAACAATATAAAAAAAGCACCCCAAACTGATAGTCTGGGAACTTGACACATTGATTCACTAACACTGAAGGTGTAAATGTGGTACTGAAGTGAAGAATGTGGGCCTCTGATGAACTAAATCAACTGGAAGTTACCTACACGCACGGTAGCTCAAAGAACGTAACTCTGAAGGCCACTGTTTGATCAAAGTTATGTGAAAAACCACAGAAATAAACCACAAGTTTTTACAGTGAGTAACAGAAAACTGGAAAATTCCAAAACTACAAAACCATATAACTGTCAAAGTGCAAACAATACTTCTATAGCTACACAGCTATGTTTTGCTTTTTTTTCTTTTTCTTAAGGAAAAAAGGACAGGCAAATGTATAATATTAATATCAATTCAGGAAATACTTTCATAGTAAGATATCAAATATATTATGAATGGAGGGAAAAGGAACACAGTTATTTATCTGACTTGAAAACAGCACAGTGTCAAGTTAATTTAAAATTCAATTTCAGTTTAAAGCACTACAAGGAAGAAAGAACCCTGTGTATCATACGTTGTAAATTGAAATCCTGGCAAGGTTTTTGTCTGCCAAGTAGTTGCGTATCAGCTATAAAGCCAGACTGCAAGCGCATCTTTTAGGAGATTGGGCTGCAAGTCTCTCATAAAGTACGTTCCGAGAAGTTTGTCATTTAGTATGCCCAAAGGTATTTTATTTAAACTTTTCTCATAGTCCATTATTTAACAGAAAGCTGGTGTTACAATAACCCAGAGGTATCTTCTGAAAGGTACAGTATGTGATGCAAAAGCACAGGGGGTCTTATCCTGTGGAAGCCCCCAAGAAGGTCTATGCAGCATTCACATAAAGACATCGTTTACAAAAGCAAATAAGCAAAAGCAGTTTGTCTGCAAAACCAGTTTTTAGGGTGACATGAATTAAAAAAAAAAAAAAAAAAGGAAACGGGGTTTTTTCCCCCCTTTCTAGAAAACACAGCTACACAAAAATGCTTCATTAAAACTCCAATAAAACCTTGAATATGATGGTTTGAAGGAAAAGGCAGGATACTTTTCCCAATTTTCTGGGCTGACAGATAAATAAATCTGATAGAAATGACATTTAATATGCCTCACAACTACAAACTGAATGAAAGCCTTCTCACATTTGGAACATACTATAAAAAAAAGTGACCCAAGGACAACAGCTAGGCTTCCAATCTGCCCCTTTCCAGCTCCAGGAGGTTCCTGCAAGGTGCAGCAGTCTGATCAGAAAGGCAAATTCTGCTCCTCAGCCATCAGCCACTAACGACCCAGCCAGCCCATGGACAGAAACAGGGGTGAAAGGGCACTGAAAACCTGCACAGATGAAGAAAATAAATGTATACCCCTGTCCTCTGCTCCTCCAAAAGGAAGGCAAAGAAAAACTGCCATTTACAACAGCTGGGGCTATTTTTATTTAGTCACACGGGCCTTGAACCTCCTTGTACAAACACTTTGCAAAACCTCAAAACCTCACTGAGGGAGAAGATAAACACCTCAGAAAGCTTTGTTTTTGGCAAAGTAGAATTTAAGGTGTGAGCAAATTGGTACTCAGGAATGGGTAATATTCAAGGACATGAAATTTATCCCCACTGACACATCCACAGCTGGGAACCAGTATGAACAGCTTCCTTGTGCTGATCCCAATCACTTCTATTTTGAAATGGAGGGATGTGGAAAACATTATTAGAGGTGACAGAAAAGTGTTTTCTTGTTTCAGTAATGCCTTTTATCCCATCTTTGAAAACTACATAATTATGTGTAAGTTTATAATAAATACCCATTATATATAATTACATTTACATTTTTCATAAAGCAATAATTTCTAAAAATGCTGGAGGATTAAAAGAAGCTAAGGAGGGAGGAATTTGATACAGCACGAGATGGAAAAGAGCCTGTTTCCCCCTCACTTACGCTTTTTTGACATACATCTGGGCTTCCTCCTGCTCCCACAGCAGAGCATGAGACTGTAGTTATGGCCCGTCTCCACTTCCCACTGAAACCCTCCCCATTTAAATGATGGCCTTTTTGTCTTACCACGCGTTTTCGGACCTCCAGCTCTGAGGTGGATTTTTAGAAACTTTTGCTGGCACATAATATGGAAACTACCACCACTGCACCAATATTTATACACGTGGTGTTACAACAATATACCATCTGCTTTGATGTACTGCTCTTTCCTTGCCTCCCACTCCATCGGAAAACACAATGGACGTTCCGCAGTGATAAAGAACCCTACTGACATCATCAGTATGCAGTGGCATCATCAAAAGGTTTAAGTCTGAATTACTCAGTGTCTTTTGCAGAATGGCCAAAACAAGCCTCAGTGTTGCTTAAACTTCTGTGGAAACTAGGAAATATTGTTTAATTTTTTTTTTTCCCCCACTGAAATAACCCAAATTTAAAAACAGGCTGCATCTGTTACCAGGAAGACCAGGCCACAGCATGCGGATGTTGCACACAAGAGGATACAATACTTGCTTTCTTTCCCAGCTATCCCTTATGCAGCATGTGACTCTCTATACTAATGCTACTCTATTAAAACTTTTTTGGTTGCCAGATGTTGTGCAACACAAATAAGGAGGACTGGAAGCTGGAAATGCCAGCTGCTCCTAGGTATAAACTGCCATGGGACTAAAGCAGCCTGAGACTGGAACGCTCCTCACGTGATGGAGGGAACCTTCTGTGCAGGACTTGAGGCTTCTGTTTCTTGCCAGTTTGATGGAGGTTGGGAAATCAAGGTTTACTGAACTCTGTAGCACTGTTTGATGGGCCCAAACATCTTGCAAAGGTGAGAAGAGATGATCGGACGCAGACACAAAATGTGATGTTTTCAGACTAAGGCTTGCCATAATAAAAGGTTTGGGTAATGTGATGAAATGCTGCATCAAACACTGGCCCACAGCGCACATAAAAGAAAACAGCAGCGCAGCAGAAGAGCGCAAGCAGGCTAAGAGTTTGCATTTCATTTTCAATCCCTTCATCTTTAAAAACTAAACAGATTGTTTTAAAATATTTTCAAATGTTTCAAATGTTCCCCTTACATTCGGTTTGCACACAAGTGATAAAGGAGCTTCAAGTGTTCCAATATTATGCTAAAAGAATTTTAAAAGTTGTCTCCAAATTGGAAGTACTTCAGAAAAAAAGAAAAGATATATATCAAAACCCCCAAATATATAATCAACTTCTTTGAAGTCACTTTCTACTCCAGTAAGGCATTTATACTAATTGGCAAGTTTCTCATTTCATCTTTTCAGGCACAGATCATTTCTGAATGACTGAGATTTAGGATACACTATTTTAATACTGATGGTGTACTTAATGAGATCAGATTTTAATAAGATTCTAGGCATTTATGCTTGAGAAAGTCTTTGACTTAGGGGTATATTTTTACAAAAAAATGGAAGGTGGGTAGTTTGATGTGCATCATAGAGTGAGCCTGTTCAGATCATTATAATCACCATTTGTGATCCTATTTTATGTATCATTATATGGTACAAGCAAAAACCTCAGAAATATATCAATCCTTCATACTAACACAAAAAGCCTGCAGGTCCATTTTTCCCCCTGTTCTCAGCACATACACAAAACTCTCAGTAAACAGACGTGCTGTGGAAGACAATAACAAGTAACTTGTGATTAACTTAACCAGATCTAATTTGACCAGGAAAAAGCTTAGCTACTTCCTAACTTGTTTATTGACCACTAACAGAGAAACAATTCAGCATCTGCGTCACGACTGATATTCTAATTTTACGATTAACACTTCTTTAATCTGTATCTTGCCTATAAAATACATAATGATGAAAAATAACTTGTGATTGCATATGTAGAGATGCCAACAACTACACAAATGAAGCAGCAGAATTCTTATAGTCAAGAAGCATATGTAGAGCTACTGTAGGTTGCAAGTAAGACTGCAATGTGTCCAGATGTTAGACTATATACAGCTAAGCAAATGCCAAGGCACATCATCTTTTAGTAGTATAGCAATTTCAGCCTTGTGCTGATTTTCCTACAGAAATACAACCGATTAGAATTCAATTTTGAGCCGTACCAGAAACGGTCCTTCAATAGTTGCAAGCACCTTGATCATTTACAGCAGCTCTTTCTAAGCAGCTAACATGAAAAATGTAAACAGACAAGAATGCTTTATTCCTGCACCATTCCTGAGTTTATTGCGGCTCCAGTTTCTGTGCACTTCTCTCCTTCACTTGGGCCCCGTTCAGGCCACCCTCTCTGGCAAGAATCCCTGACCCACATTTGGAGGACGACTTGGTGGTGGGCTTCTGCAGTTTAGAGCAGCCAGCCTGAGATCACATGCACTGCCGCTCTCTCCAGGTTAACGACACCGAGGTCTCTGTATAAAGTACCGCTTGCTCAGAAAGACAACAACGCGAAGAAAAGCATGGCTGTAACAAGGAGTTAATACATCAGCACTGCTCACAAGGAGTCATGTGCCTCCTGCACGAAAAACCCTGGAAGGGTTTCCCTGCCTGCTCAGCTGTGAATTGAGACTGTGTCTGGGAGCTGTCATTTGCTACAGTTTGAAGTTCTCTTTCCACAACTTCAATGAGGGCAGAAAATATTTGTGGTTCCTCTCCAGGAAAAACTGTCTTCAGAACCTACAGAAGGTATTTTATCACTTCACCTACTCAGCCTGGAGCACAAAGCCCAAGACAGCTCAGAGAAAGAGATGCACATGCAATCTGCCAACACTACAGTCACTGATAATGCTGTATATCTCCAAAGCATCTGATGTTGTCCATATTGATTTTACCTGCTACTCTGATTGAGGGAACTCATATTCTATAGCCATAACCCAACTGTTCCCTGCAGAGAGAACTGAAACATAAGCGTAGCTGAGTTTCTGTATGTTCCCAGCAGTCTTCCAAGTATTTTCCATAGATTTAGCTGATTGAGAAATTAGTTAACTCACTATCTCCGTCTTAACTTTTATTTAAGATGCCAAGGATAAAAGGAGACTTTGCTCCCACCAGAAAACCTTGTGTGTGCCCACAACTTGTGTCGGTGCTAGTTACTATTAAATTCTCACATCTACACTGCAAGTCAGTCTGAAGAGGTATCCTCCTATTGCCAGGTATTAATCAGTCATCAGTTCACAAATACTATATACCCAGGAAAGGGAAAGAAACTGTTGCTTAAAATACAGAATTAGTGCCAGGATACAAAAATATATGCCTGCACATTATTACTCCAGTTCAAACATACGCTCACCTAATCTAATTCTGAAAAATAGTAGCTTCAGTTACAGAGTAAATACTATTGAAATGAATACTAATAAATAGCCTCCAAATAAATAAGTGAGATGGTTTTGTCTTTGCCAGGGAACTATTACAGTGGACTTACATGCAGACAGGATGGCCATTCCCTGATACAGAATCCATCACTGTCACTTAACATACAACTCTCTTGTAATGCTGTGTTAGGAGACAGAAAGTCAAATAATCTCTTTCGCTCTGATGAAAGCATGAGGAATTTGACTCGGATAAAAGCAGGGAGTAATCTGTTTAAACAGCTTGGGTCCAAAGTTGAAAATTAAACAGAATCAGTAACAAATACAGGCTTGCTGCTGGAGAATCTGCCTTGAGCATGATGTAAAAAAAAGGATGAAATGCTACTACAAAGATATTTCATGCCAGAATATTCTATATGTGAAGTTCATGTAGACCTTCAGCTGTTTTAATTTACATGTGTTTATTCATGTATAAATCTATACAATGCCCACTGTTTGCTAGAAATGATGGCATTAAAGAAGCTTTTGGCTAATCTAGATGTAATGAAGAACAAAGTAAATTGACAGTTATTAGGAAAACAAAGAAAGAAAACAGATAGCGAAAGCCCTCAATGTGTTCCCACTATTTAGGCTCCAATCTCTGGTGACACAATTCTGGCACATACCTATTCAGGTCACGTCTTTATCTGAACTAGTGTGCCTGCATCTTGCTGTCACAAACCAATTTTTCAAGAACTGGCCATTCACACCTTTGAGAAGACACATTCAACAAGTCCTCTCTGCCTTTTTATGGAAAAAAATCAAAAAGATGCAATTTATGTTAGCAAGATAGGAGAAATAATACCCTCCAACTCCGTACATGGAAGATTCAGCATTAATACCTATACAGAAGTGAACAGAAGTGTTGTCAAAATAGATTAACACTGAATCTGGATTTGGATCACTGTAACACATCCCTTCTATGCCTCAATAGTTAAAGGCGTGAAAGGAGCTGCAAAGAAAGTAAACATGGCCTTTAGCTGATAAACGTACTCAGAAAAGAAAGCAAATCCTAAAATAATCATTGCAGGCTTCTGAGAAAAGATATTAAATGTTCGTGGACATCTTCTACATGGACAACCTGCAAAAACTTCCCCATTAACCTGCCTGCAGTCTTCTGAAGTAAAAACAATCCAAAACACCCCAAAGTACCTTTCAATTTCCAAAAATGTTTTCTGTATTAGTCAGAGAGAAAGACCAACAACAGCTCATGATACCTTATAGTGAGGGCAGGCAAATGTTTAGAAGCGTAACATCCAAATTTAAAGTGTGTCTCTGAACACAGATTTTATGAAATTCTTTAAAAATGCAAAACGATTGTCATCCTAATGACAAGAAGCATGTAGCACAAATCACCAACTTTATAACTGACTTCTTGCTAAAATCCCAGTGAAGATAGCTTTGCAGATTTTTACTGCTCTTCTCAGCAGTCAGAAACAATTCTCCTCATGGAATGGCCAAAATTTTCCAGAAGGAAGAAGGAGGATGACAACCTATTAAGCTAGCGAAAATAAATAGTTTCAAATTCTGTTTCATCAAGTAGAATACCGTGAATGGTATTTATATTCTTCTGTAGCAAAAAACCAAAACCAAAACAAAAATCACATTCCTTGAACAGCATTTGGTCTTCCTAAAGATTCAGAGAGGGACATATTGAGTTGCAGTCCCGTGAGCGGAGTGACTTGGGGTCTTGTGATTCCATTTGTCACAGAGCTCAAAGCGTTTGAACAAAACTCATTGACATTCACCTGGCCAAGAGTTAAAGCAACCCTTAAAAAGGAATGAACCTTCAGGGTTCTTGGGATGGCTTCAGGCCCATAAAGAAACAACTGCATCATGCCCTAATTACTCCAGCTGACTCGATGCATGAACTGGGATCCCTCTGCAAGCATTTCAGCACATTCTGTAATATGGAAAATTAAGGGGTTGCATTATCTTTCCCAGACTTGACAGCAAATTGTTCTGCATAGCTCATTTAAAATAGAGCCACTATAAAGAGAAAAGAACAAAGTATGGAGGACAGGACATATGGAGAACAACTTTCAGGTATAACATTGGACTGTCATATATCACTCTCAAAAATGGTAGCACTATATTCCTGCTGCACTACTCCCCCACTGGAAATTCATCTAAGTTCATTTCAGTGAAAAAAAATTAGTCATTTTCCCTCAGTAACTAACACCACAGTTATTCTTGCCTCCTTGTAAAAATGAGCAATCTCTGCAGCAGATGATCTATAAAGTTTCCAACTTTCCTGGGAGGAATAGTATTTTATTGTTCAATTTAGTTTCTCCATAATATGTATCTCAGTCTTGAGTAGTGATGTATAAAGGGTTTTGATCAAGCAGTTTAATATCGGGGAAAGCAAACTTGTATTTTATAGGGAAAACACACGTATAAGGACACAAACATAGAATATAGATTTTTAAGAAAAAGCTGCAGTTTCCTATATTCATATGTATCTCTTTATATGTATTTTTCCTGTGTGTACACATATGCATTATAGATATGCTAGGAATAGCAACAGTAACTCTACAGGGTTGTCTCTTTCTCACTGTATACATATTCCTGTAATTCAACCAGTTACAAGGACAGGCAAACATCTAAGCCACTGGCAGGTAGCTGCTCATTGTTTAGGCAAAGCACATACTGCTGGCTAATTTCATGCCAAAACATAATCATAAAGTCTATATATTAATTCAATATAAACTGAGGTTGGCAAGCACTTATGATAAAGTGCCACACTGTAACATAAAACCCAATAGGTGGCTGTTTACATTTCCACACCAGGCTGTAAAGCAAAGCAGCTGAGGATCAGAGATGTCCTCTCAGCAGCCCTGGCTAGTGGGCTGCCATTTCCAACACAAGGGCAAATCTGCTGCCAGGGAGTAAATGCTGCAGCTTGGCCAGCTGCATCTGCTCAGGTTTGGGAGTCAGAGCCTTACACCAGAAGACTGGAATCAGAACTTCAGTGAAAAGCAAAGGCAAAAAGCTCTGAAGCATGTTTGCAACCTTGACCGCTAGTCCTGCATCTGCAACAACATAATCCCTTCTCCCCGTTCCTGGGCCACTGTCTGGGGGACTTTTGTACTCTGTGGCATTCCTTGCAAGGTTTTCATTCCACTTCTGTACACAAAGACCTTCCCAGGATGTATTTGCTTTCTTAACTCCCTAAAAAGATACTGCATGTCTACTTTGCACTTTTCAAACTACCTTCCCCTCATTTACAGCCCAATTCCACAGCAAGCTCTGGGCAAGTGCACTGTACTTGTGCCCTAGAGATGCCTCACATGGGCAAGCACATTTATTTATGGATTGCAATGCAATCCTGTAGCACAGAGGTAAACAAATGAACAACCCAGTCCCTCCAAAGACACCTGAAGACCTAAATTTAGTTTCTTGTCATGAGAGCCTGCCAGCAGTTAAGCTATCACCATAATTCAACAGCAGACTTCTTTTTATACAACAGGATGAAAATAAATCTTCTAGTAACTAACATTTTGGGATGCATCTGAACATAGGAACTAGCAGATAAGAGCATAGCATATCTATTCAGCCAGTGCACCGAACTCGGCATTCCTGTGGTCAGAAGCACTTTGACTCATCTCAACCTCTACCCCAGTTAAATTTCTCTTTTGGCTTCTCTGTCATGACTGTGGGGCAGGCAGCAAATGCACTGGCTTCCCCAGGGATGGTACAAAGCGCAGCTGCTCCCTGATGACGTGCAAGAGGAAACTTGGGCCTCTTTTTTTCCTTTGAATCTCAGGTCAGACCCACAGGTCACCCTATGTACACAGGACTTTAAGTGGAGGTCAGCAACTTCTCTGTTGCACGTAATGAAACTTGTTTTACAAGCTTGTCTAGGCAGTAAATAATTAAATATCACTTCTCAGACTGAGATTTTCATTGTCCTGAATTACCCGACAATAGGATTTTTCTCAGTCTGGTTTGTTCCCAAGCAAATGTGCAATTTCAAAAAAGCTACCACTGATAATTCTACAAGAATGACAAAGCAACAAGAAGGGTTCAGCTACCAATAGCTTTAATGACAATAATAACAAACTGAAGTATTTCTAACACAAGTTCCAAAAGTATACCCAGGTTTCCATCAGCTTGTTGGCAATGGCAATGTTAATACACAAACACAGAGCATTCTGCCTTTGTTTTTATGATAGCCAAGATAAATCCAGAGGGAGGTCTGAACTACAGTTTTAAATTCAAATAAATTTTTTTCTAGTCAGAAATACATGAAAGTTACCATAAGAGTATCTGTAGATACTTTCCTAATCTGGAAAACTCAATAACCAAATAAAAATATTATGCAGCCTTAATTCCAAGTATTATTTTACATTATTCCTACTGTTTCACAATATATTAAGAAGCATCTTGAGTTCACAAAAAGTTACAAACTCCCTGAATGAGCCAGTACCACGCAAACTTTTCAGATGTGGGACAAACCTATTTCCAGGATCTGAAATCCAGCATACAAACTAGCAAAGCATGTGCCTGCCTCCACTGTAACAGCACTTAGAACAGCAGCCGCCTTGCAATGTCCAGTTGAAGGACATATCCATGTTTTCAAAACCATAAAATGCAGTGTATTTTACTCTGCCCCACACTATGTTTTTTCCATAAATAGCAGACACCCCACATTAGGTTTTGGAGAAAAGAGCACAGATACCTGAAAGCTTTATTTTATGCAGCCAGGCACAGGACAGAGGTATGGATATGGCTTCCCACTGATAAATAGGGTCAGGGCTGTACTCTAAGCAAGTGGATTCTCTTACTCACTTGTACAACGGTCCCAAATTCCTTTCAGGCCATGGTACTGTTCCCAAACTCCGCAAGTCAAAGGGAGAGGAGGAAAGGAAAAAATCTGGCTCTTGGTACAGTTACTCTATGTTAACTGGGTGTGGACATAAACAGGCATCACCTTTTAGAGTCATTCCTTCAAGGTGCCTTGGGAAGAACATTTCTTGCCTCTGGCTTGGAAATCAGTTAGAAACAGTATTGGGATAAAATGAAAGGAGTGCTTCCTCACATAGATTTACACCAGAACAGCTAGGCCAGTGCAAATTTGCAGAAGACAAAGGCAGAATTTCAGTGGTGCATCCAGGATCTACTAGTAAGACAGAAGCTAACTAGATACTGCGTAATTACCTTGCTCCTTCTCAAATCATTAAGCTAGATTTAACTACCCAAAATATTCTACATGTCCTGAAAAAGGCCACAGAACTTAAAAAAATGTACATAGGCAACTAGGGCAGCAAGATTTGTATCAACAAACCTTTAGACACGAGACTAAACAGCCTAGCATTTGAATCCACAAAAGAGATGCAGAAAGATATGATCAAGGCCAAACAAAAAAAGTAGCTGAGAGAAAGTGAACAGAAAACTATTTTCACCCATATCTCACAATATTAAAAATTACAAGGTATCCAACAGCTCATCAGGAATCAATGTGCAAAAGGTGGTTCTCCACGCAGCTATGTTCTGTGCCACAAGTCAAAAGTAGAAGGGGCTCACTAGGAGAACATACAACCGGGTCCATCAAGAGCTAAAAACCAAAACAATCCCAGTGCAACCCCTGATCCACTAAATCCTTAAATTGTCCATCGTCAGAAGCTGGGGGGGCAACGTATGCGATGTATAGAGGGATCATTTGTACAACACTTGGTTCCTGTGCTTGCCCTCGCAGTTAATTGATCCATGTAGATACTTTACTATGTAGATCTTTGATACAACTGTTCTTACCTTTGTCTAATGTTTCTTTGCTTTTAATTCTAGTATCTCTCATAATTTCTGCATGCAATGTAATTTACTTAGAGCACCAGATATTCTTGCATGACAATTCCCAACACCATCCAAAAATGGCTTCATTATTTGTTCTCGTTTGTGTTCAAATCAGAAACAGTTTTTGAAAGGAAAATGGATGCTCAAATACACAGCAGGCACAGAGTGCCCAATTCAGATGTTTGGTTTGGGGGGAATTTTATTAATTTATTTATTTCAGTTTTAAAAAATATTGAGTATATCCTTCACAACTACAGTATTCTCACAATGTCTCTTAAATATTTTGTATTTCCCTTGTGACATAAGAGGATGATATAATTTAACTCACACCTGATGTGATGAAGGAGGGAGATTTACATGTTACTCTCTCCTTATTCTTCTCCACCTATTTTTGGATGTTTCACTACCTGCGTGCTGTCTTGCTCTTAGTCTCAACATTTGCACCATCCTGACCCAAAGATAATATTCATAGAAGGGAAATGTTAAGCTGCAGTTGCTTTAAGACTACACTGGAGGAGGCGGGGGTGGCGCGGGGAGGGGGACCTTAAATACTTTATGACGCCCCCCTTAAAAAAAACCACAACCTCCTAGGACAGCATCACCAATGTCTCCCTAGCACCCATCACCTATTTAACGCAGACAATTTACCTGATACCGATTACTCAAACTACCTTCTGTTTCTATGGCAGAGCTTAGCAATTGTGATTGGTGGCAGACTGAGAACCCAAAAATTAAATTCCCACAGAAATAATCCCTCAGAAAGAAGTGACAGGTCTGCATGGACACTGTTAAGCTGCAACAAGTGATTCCAATAATGAGTGCATGTTTACCATGTAATTACTGTCTTTCTAAATCCCAAAGGAGCAGTATGTGAAGACTTATGTGAAGTATTAAAGCAGTTTTAAAAACTATCTGAATGCATACTGAGTTATGAGCCCCTAAAAAAATCCTACTTACATTTCAAATACGTGTATTTGAGCTAACCAGCTTATAATGCAGTACACCCAATGATTATGGACTGCTGACTACAAAAAAAGTGATCTGTTAACTTATTTTTATGATTAAAATTATAATAATTTCTTTCATAGGGCATGCTACCAGTTGTGTGGGCTATGATCTGAATAAGGAACAACGTCAGCCAATCCACTGATGCAGTAACATTCATATATAATTCCACACATGCACTCTGGGTTCAGGGTATTGTACAAGGTACCTTTAAAGTTGCAGCCCTGAAGATGGTTCATGCTCACCACCAGCCTAAGTGATTTATTGATGATTGTCAATTATTCACTGTGATAAATACATACACTACTACTTGCTAATGGCAAACACATACATTGGATTCTGCCGTTTCTGTATTTATAACTTACTTTTCTTTGAAGACTGAAATAGCCTGAATTCTCAGGTAAAACATTTGGAAATTTGAGAACCTCCTTATCCTTCTGTCCCTTTTCTGGATTTATAATGATACTTCAGAGATTTCTAACCACCCTCAGAGACAGAACAGCCATGGCACCTCTTCTTCCTTTCCCACTCACTGGAGAGAAAAATGTATGGAATGTATTTAAATAATGCAGTTGAACATTTTATGAGCAAAACCCCCTTCATCATCTTGAATGAATTATTTGTAATGAGTTACTTGTTCAACGCTGGCCAAAATAAAGTTTATCCACTTACAAAGAGCTAATCGAGTCAGAACTCTTCGAATTCTATCTCAACACTGTTAATCTCTTATTGTTAATTCAGCATGTTAAGAGAAAGGAAGCTGATTTTAATTCATTTATCAGAACCCCAAAGACTAGATTGTTCTGTTATGAACAAATGCTTCAAAGATTTTCTGCCAGTGCTGTTTCCTCTCCAGCTGGGAATAAAGTTTTCCCCCCTATTAATACAAGTCAATCATTCTCTGCCTCAAATTCATCTTTGAAGTTTCCAGTGATCTCAATGTTCCTTTTATGAACACAGATTTCTTTTAAGTACATAGGAATTCCTTTTTATTATAAGATATTTTAATTCATATTTGTTGATTAAGTTTAGAAAACTTGAACTGTAAGTTTCATATGCCATGTACTAAAATACTGGGAATGATTGGTAATACCTATACACAAATGATGGTCAAAGGGTGTTGTCCCGGTACTTTCAAGAAGATAACCATGTTCTGCAGTTGCAAAATACATATCCCTCTGGACACTTGGGTAATGTACACTGTGCTGTGAAGTGATGTATGATATTTTCATCAGAGTCCTGTGAAAGGTGACAGCTGCAAGGAAAGTTGTCTGAAACCAGTAACACAATGAAGAACAGTGCAACTGTGCCACACAACAGTCAGCTAACCTCACAAATTAGAGCAGCAAAGTAATTCATATCCATAAAGGAAAGCACTGCAGGCCCAACAGTAGTCTTGTCTCTGGACTTCAAATCTAACATGAGAAACTGGAAGAGTGCCAGTATTTTTGAAGATTTATACTACACCAAAAAGTGGTAACAGAGATACCTTTTGCCATAAACAACCAGTTTGATTAACAGTGTAACAGGGCAGAGTGCTCCTCACTGTGTAACCTCATCGCCCTGAGCCTTTATATACTCTCTCCAAATTCTCCTCCAGGAAGAGCAAGTTTGCCATATTTCAATCTGATATTAGTCTTCAAGCATAAATAATATATGGAGATGAGCTAAAACGTCTCATTGATTAAAATTCTACACCATGAGTTTGTCACATTTCAATGTGCAAATTGCTTCTGTCTGGCCTGTATTCAGAAGTCAGTCATCTAAATATATATACACACTTGCTTGGTTTTAAGTTTGGTATCACAGCTGAACGACAGATCAGAATCAGAAGAGATTTTTCTCTACAATGAATTTTTAAGTAATGATGTACCTGGTCAACTGATCATCTAACAAGATGACTGCATTACATGATGTGGCTGCCTTCACACAGCTGTGAAGAACCCAGCCAACCCTGAGTTAAAAGCTAACCCTTAGGTTTCTACCCTGGTTTGCAGCACTTTAACTATAGCTATAGTCCTCAGAGAGCCCAAGAAATCAAGCAAAATGGAAGGCCATGGATACCAAATCTGCATAGTAATAGCTTTTTACATGTCTACAAGTATTTTTTAAACATTAAATACATCTAGATAGTTTACTTGGAAAGCAAACACACAAATCAGTCCTAATAAGAGCAAAGACTATCTGACCTCAAGTATTTATAGTCAGTACTGTAGAAAGACTGTACACAAAACACAAAAGCCGTCAGAGAATCATGATGTGTGTTAACCATCCCTGTCACAGGCCTGAAACGTCTGTTTATAGGACTCTGAAGTCCAGTGTTCAAAGACTGAGATGTTCTGCTTGAAAGCAGTGGTCACACTTACATAGTTAACATTAGTGAAAAGGGATGTCAGAGAATCCATACCTTTGTCCTGTCATGGTAACTTGTTTCTTAAAAGCACTTCAGAAGAAATCATTTCAACATGACTTCTGTTATTTGAAAGCAACATGTTCATAAAAGCTTTTCTTGCAGGAGTTTGCTTTCAGGTTGCAGCTCAGTTAACCAGCTTATTTTCTACTTTCAGGCAGCCTTCAACAAACTCAGTATTTGGCATAACCCAAACGCCACAGAGTAGCCAAAAGCTCAACAGAAAAAAACAACAGTCCTGCCTTGAGCAGAAGCGTATTCAAATATACTGCTTTATGAAGAAGAAACTTCTCTCATGAAGGCATGCTAATTCTAACATGATAATGGAAGTAACAGTGTGAATGGCCAACAGCAAGAGAAATGGGAGAAAAAAATGCATATAAGCCACTGCCATGCTTTCTGCCAAGAGCTGAAGGAAAAGAATGAAGAAACATTCATCCCGCTCCAGAGTATTTTTCACTGTTTACTAGTTCTGGGACCAAGTCTTTTCCTCCTTACTCTATTATAAGTTAGGAGAAACTGGTATTTTTAACTGGTGAATGTGAGGCAAAGATTGGTCAGGTCTCCATGTTTACCTCCTACAAAAAAACCCCCACAATCACACAGGAATGGTGAAGAACCATAGGATCCAATTCTTCTACAAATGAAGGTTATTAAAACAAAATTATTCCTGAAGTATTATTTTGTGTACTTCAACCTCTTTCAAAAATGCATACTTTGACTTTTTTAGTTGTACTTCATGCTGCTGACAGTTTTAAATAAAAATATAGCACCTGCAGAGATCACTTTCTCAAATGAAAATTTCAGACACCACCTATTTGACTTGTTAGAAAATTTGTTAGTTATTGTTACATGCTTATATAATGGAGGGAAGAGAAGCCACTCAAAACAGAATGAATATATTGCATTAGATTTGTTTAGAAAAAAATTTAACATACATAATACCTGTAGCCCAAATACACATACACACAGACAACCCATCAACAAACAAACAGAAAAAGGGCAGATAAATGTCTGCTGGAAATCTCAGATTATACACAACACATTCTGGCATGTGCATCATACTGATATGCACAACAGTTTCATATTTGTCCATTTAGCTGTATGCAATGGGCGACAGTGCAGAAAGCAAGAGCTATTTCAGAGAGGCAAATTGCATGGAAATAAAGTAATTTTCAATTGCCCAGCATTTTCTGAGGGTGAAGGCCACACACTCTGACAGAGAGCTATGAGGAAGGTGGGACTGATCTGTAGCAGTGCACAAACGCTGCGTTTGACCCAGGTTATTAAGATAATGATACAGTAGCTATATTGACATTTTCAATGAATGAACAACCTAGATTTTCCACACTAGTAGAAAATACTAAGAAACTACCAGAGAACCAAAACAATACAACAGTAAGTAACCTCGCAGTAAACTGACAAACCATATAGCTATTAAGCAGTTTTGGTAGGCGACTGTCATCTCCGTAACTTTGGCTACATTGCCAGCCATCAAGACACGAAAAAACACACCTAAAATGCATTAGAGTAATTTGCAGGAGATGACGATATGCCTCTGTGGAGCTCATAGAAATGATTCAAATCCATCCCACTTTACAGGAAATGGCAAATCTTGAAAAAAGGTATTAATTTGATTTTTTTTAAAAAAATTCTCCTCTTGCATGTTGCACAATTTCTGTTAAGATTAAACAATATTTTGTTTCACGAAAGCTTACGCCTCTTCAAAACGCCAAATAGTATCTAGCCTGCAAAATTATCATGGTTTATTCCGTGGGGCCAGATCCCAAAGAAGGCAAAAACCTTAATGAATGACAGTGGCGCATGCAGAGCTCCAGAGAAACTAGTCCTTTAACAGCAACACATCCCTCTCATTTTCTAGAAGCTTCAACGTGTTTGACTTGAATTTATTTTATGGACCTGACAGAAAACCCTTCGCCTCCCTCCACTTCTGTGAATAAGCAGAAAAATACCTTCAATAATGCAGGTATTTAAACCCCGCTTTACACGTGAAGAAAGGTTAACATCACCAGAATGACCAATTTTGAACTCCTTGAAACAGGGAACACAGCATACTCTAATAAAAGGAAAAAACCCCAAAATCTCACATGGGTTCTTTCAAATTAGAAGAAGGTACTAGAAGAGTTCTTTCTAGAGGTGAAGCTAAAATATGCCCTTGCCCTTCTTAAGTTGGGAGGGAAGCCCGTGACGGGGTGGCCAGACACATGCACCTGTGAAACCCCACGAGTTTGTCTCACCAGGCGAGAGGCAATTGCATCTACGATAGGATGTAATTCCTGGTAAGCGGCACGCTGTCTGTTGATGTGAGTGTATAATCTATATAATTTTGGTAAAGTCCTTGGCAAGGTATCACAAAGACCAGTCTTCTAACCCTAATGTAATTCAGTGTGAGCATATGAGCCCAAGCAGCTCATGCCTGGTGGCACATGACACCCCAAACTGTCAATCTTGCCCTTCTGCTGGAGATTGCCATCTCTGGAAAAGGATGGCCAGTGTATTTCAGCAAAAGTTAGTGTATCAGGCTGTAAATGGTGATGAGGGGGATGTCGGCTTTCATTTGCTCCAACCATCCCTGCTAAAGAAACATTGCTGACAGCTGGAGCAGTAACTTCTTAAATCAATTCAGCGTGAAATTCCAGAGCATTTCTGTCGGTGCTCTCTGAAACTAGATGGCTTTAATCACCAGCTGGCTGAGTTACTGTAAGTAGATGGGCAAGGTGGCATGCCTGGTGTTCCCTCTTGTTATCTCTTTATACAGCAGTGTCCACAGGAGATAAAGTATTCATTAGCTCCTGCCATGGTTAGTCAACAAATGCTTCCTGCAGCTTGCAAGGGCCTGGCTAGCTCTTTAATCTTTGATAGCAAAAAAGGATGGTTAACAAAACACCCTGTAAATATGCACAGTTCAAGCCTGTGTGTCACTGCCAGGTGAAGACTACAAGTCCAGTCTAACTGTTTAGCAGCATAAGGCTAACGCTGCCACAGAATTTTGCATCTTTCCCATGAAATATCTGGAAAGGTTTTTGGCATTCAGACTGAGTTGCTGTACGTTAGAATAACATGTAACCCTACTGGAGTCTGAAGCGCTATTTCCTTGAACTATTTTTCAGCATGAGGTTCTGCCTAAAAAATGAACTACCACATCCCCAAAGTGATATACTTTCATTTTTTCTTCTCCCACAGAGATACAGCAGACTTATATTTTCCCTGAAATAATTTTTCCACATTTTGTTGACTTTAATTAACGGACCAAATAAGGTAAAATATTTTTTTAAAAAATCCATTTTACTGCGAGACGTGGGCATTTACATTAGTCAGCGACTTGTGGAAGCTGTTGCTGTGAGATACAGAATTACTGAGCTAAAGAATAATATTTGCCATAGCCCTGGCTTTAGTATTTTAGGGTGAGGGATCACCTGTGCTGACAGTAGCTACACTTTGCATGACTAGGAGATAGGAATAGCTTCTCTGACATCCATTCATTTTTACAGGTTATAACACAAACGGTTTTATGAGCACTGGGATGGATGAAATTTGTTTTCTGAACCGATTTGTCCTCTTGTGCTTGACTGGCTCTCTTAACAGAATTGCATGAAGAAATATCCCCCAAAGACATATCAGAGAACCCACACTGAAAAACGGATGAGAGGCAGAGAGATTAGCATGGTCTTTCTACAGGATAAGCTTCACTGAGTTTGCTTCTTGGTGGATACCCAAGAAGGAACACTTTGGGCACGGCTCTGAGACAGCCAGCACGGCTGTCCCACACCACCAGGTAGGCTGACCTGCCTGCACGGAGCCTTTTCCCTTCCTTAACATGCACCATGCAGTCCCAGCTCCTCCCGGCAGCTGGCCCTCAGGAATAAACTGATTTGACTCACTAATCTAGCAAAAAACTAATTTTCTTTAGTTTGGCGAGTTTGAGGCTACGTGAGACAGCTGAGCTGGCTCGCTGTGGGGACAGACGAGCCCCAGAGGCGACCCAGGGAAGAACGGGGACAGGACCACCTCTTTGGGCAGAAGGACTCAGTAAGAGAAAGTGCCTGAGAGGATGCCAGAACATGGAGATCACCCGGCTTTCCTGACCATGAAAAAAAAGTCTAAGAACACATGCATGCGAATACCTGAGGCAGATCTCTAATGCCACTTTTAACTGCAACACCTGAATCAAAAAAACCTCAGCCCTTCAGCTGAGGCTGATCTCCTTTTGTTTCTCTCCCATCTTCACCGCCGAGCGCAGCCAGAGAGGGGCCGGAGGACAGCCTGCTCTGTGCAGCACAAAATGGCCGCTCCAGCTCTCCTTCCCTCTCTCAGCCCTGACAAACAAGCAGGCAACCCTGGGGACAGGGGCTCTCCAGACATCTTCCAGCAACATTTTCCTTTCAGACAGGCCAGTCTTCAGGCCAACAAACCCCTGGCAAACATGAAGACAGTTTTCTAACAGATTCTGCTGAATAACCTGTCTGGGGACAACACGCTGGGAGGGCCTTGCTCTGGAGCGGCTGACAGGGAGGGACGGCCAGATCTGGTGAACAGCTGTAGGATCCAGTTCACTCACAGCTTACGGTTTTGTTTCCAGCTTAAGCTGGATCGAAACCAGGTCATTTGTCAGCAAACTGCTGACCGCTGTCTCGCCACCTTTGCAGGCATGCGCTTTCACCAACAGCCATGCTGCTCCTGTGTCTCCCTCCATGATGCTGCACAGGGCTTTCTGACTTACACAGGGCCAAATAAGCAACAGATTTCCCCCCTCCTCCCTCCTCTCCCCCGAGCTTTGCGGGAGCTAATGTGGGAGCACTGGCCTAAATGCAAAACCGTGTGGTAAGGGCTGTAAAGCTTCACTTTCAGTTGGCAGTCGCTCCTTGTGATTTTGGGGAATGTCGTCCTGCTGAAATTCCTCTCCCGCCCTAGAAGGATCACATCAACCCACCCCGCTGGGGGACCATAAGATTAAACTTAGTCACTGGCTTTTAAAACACCCTTCTAAACCTCCTCAAAGGGCTTTTTTAAACACAAGAACAGGCCTAAGGATTCATCCTGCATGTTACTCTAGAGAGCATAGCTTCCTTTTGTGAGTCTGAATTTGGCTGAGAAATAATTTCTTTCATTGTTTTTTTCAAATCATTACAGGGATAGTAGCCTCCTGTCACCTGGACTTTTAAATTAGAAGAACTGCAGATAAATTAAACAGGTATGAAGTTTTAAAAGTCATTTAAAAGAAAAGCAGATATTGACACATTAAAACTTAACAGCTCTTTTTGAGACACTGCATTTCATAATCAAAACCTCCTTAGAATTTTCATTAAAAAATGAAATCGCTGATCCAACAAACCATAACTGCCACAGATTGGGTCTGGAAATAAATACTTATGCATAAAAACCTACTTATTAATATTCTGATGATGCTGAGGTATGTATTTGAATGAATAAAAGGCACTCAACAGTTTAAAAAAAAAGAACCACCACCACAACAAAAAGAACTACTGACTTTCGTGGAAGAACTCTCAAGTGGCTTAGAAAGTTATCTCAGAGTTGGTTATTAATAGCAAAGGTGACTTATCAAAATTAGGGCAGCTGTTTCTTTTTGGCACTGTGGGGAGAGGAAGAAAGAGTCCAGAAAAAGGTATCACCATACCCTGTAGGCAAAAGATACACAAAACAAAAAAACCAATCCTACAGTTTTTTTACACTCTTGAAATTGAGACCTTGACTGCAGCAAACCTGTTAATAGGATGCCTGGAGACAAGAAAGCAAGAAATATTTTCTCACCATTGTCAGGACTAGCCTTTTAAAACACTAATTATGAGAAGTCAAGCTTTGCTACCCATTAGGGTTTTTCCTCTCAGGATCCACCCAGCCCAGTCCAACCCCCTTTGCCAGAGAGCTACACTGCATCCTCCTGTCCCGGTGAGACTCTGGTAAAACATTGTGCCATGGGGAATCCACAGCAATTCATTTCCTTTCCTTCCTCTCCAAGGAACCCAGGGCCTTTATACACTTCACCATTCCCTCCTGAATTAGCAGGTTCTGGATCAGAAGCAGCAGCTGGAGATAGCACCCTAGCAAATGAGCAGCCACAGCCCAGAGGTGATCCCAGCCTCCTCCATGGCCCCCCCTGGAAAGTGCAGCACCATGGGGCACTGGGCAGCCACATAAGGGGGCTGTGGGAATAGGAGAGTAGAGGGTGAACAGGAGGTAAACAGGGTCTTCACAGTCTTGCAAAAGCAAGAATTCAAGCCACACAATGTGATGAAGGAGGGATGTTGAGAGGCTAAGTGTGACGGAGACTCCTGAGCAGCTGGCAGCATGGGACTTCTGGGGCAGGACAGAGACTCCTCTGCCCTCAGGTCTGAATGGGCAGGACTGGTACTGCCATGATAGCCCAGGATGGGGAACAAACTCCATCAAGTGGGTTTTCAAGGCTCACAAGGCCTGCACTGAGCATGAGGAGGGGTTGAGTGACAGTAGCTGGAAATTCCCTTCTGCAGGGGTCAAAGGCACTGATTGACTGACCAAGGATGCTGTTATGGGAGATGTTTTACTTGTGGGATGCCAGATTTAGGGTGATGTAGAAAAGCAACTGAAGTTCACCTGTCCCTCTAACTATCACCCCTTGTTGCTCATCCACTATGCACCAATGACATTGCCATGGGAGAGCTGGAATACATGAAGAATCACCACAGAGCTCTATAGGCAAAGGTGGGAGTCCAGGTGATCCTATCCTTGATCCTAAAGGCAAAAGTCTGGGCAGGAGTGGACAATTCCTGCAAATAAATGTCTGGCTGCATGACTGGTATCTCAGGCAGCACCTTGGCTTTTATGACCGTGGGATTGTCCTGAGCAATGAAGGCTACTACAGAGATCCACCTAACAAAATGGAGCAATGAAGAATTGTAGAGTTGTTGCCCTTTACATGAAAGGGCCACTCAAATGTGTGGAGTGCATTTATGGGATGGACGATAGGCTGGGTAAATGCTTGTGGGTTGGCATTAGAAAAGAGACCAATAAGGGTGGCATTGTGATGAGAGGTTATTGCAGACCACACAGTAAAGAAGTGGATGAGGTCTTCTGTAAACAACTCAAGGAAGTCTCCAGACCACAGACCCTAGTTCTCATGGGAGACTTGAACCTCTCTGAAGCTTGAGGAGGGAAACACCACAGAAGCAGATTTCTGGAGGGTGCAGGGACAACTTCTTAACACAAATGCTAGATGAGCCACAAGGGACGACACTCTCCTAGTAGCACTGTTTCTTAAGAATGTTGTGGTAAGTCTTAGTGAGATTAATTAGCATCCAGTAATATATATACACAGATATAAATATATAATATATATATATACACACATAGTTAAAACCATAATATGTTTCTTGCCTTCAAATATGTTCCATGCGTGTTCTAGAAATGTGGTTTAAATCATATGCATGGGCACACACAGAGAGCAAAAGATTCTCAAACTGAGTGTAAATCCAAACACCTTCCTTTTAAAAAAGCTGCCATCTTATCTTCCAATTATATCTACCAAAGCCAACAAATCAGACCATGTCACACAGCAAAAACAAAATGTCTATTCAATCTTCAATCACGTAACTTCAGCTTGGAACACAATTAGCAAAACTATCCCCTCTTCAAGCCCTCAAAAACAGTCATTAGTGCAAGCATTGCTTCAAAATGAGAGAAGGTCGCAAACAAACTACATCTTCTGTAATGTATTGAGCCCTTATTAGTAGAAAACACAGCTGTCAAGCATTACCTGAAGTAATTTTGCTGTGGAGTTCAAGTACTTTAAATTAGCCAAGTCCTCAAATAGACTTTCACACCCTCTAATCATGACACTGAGTATCAGAGGGTTCTCAGGGTTGGTAATCTACATAATTTCCCACTCATAGTCAAGAAACTCAGACCTTATTTGAAGTAGTTATTATTATTATTGGCATTTCTTTAAAAGAACACCTTTTTGCCAACAGGCATAAGAAAACCCTAGCTAATGTTTTCATATGTTAAGCCAAATAACACATGTTCATTGGACAGCAACTGCCTCTATTTTGAGGTATCTTCACAAGCTAGAGTGACTTGCCTCTAGAGAATAAGGCATGAAACAGATCCAAAACACACAACCATGTGCTGCCTCAGCAGTTACCTGGTGGTAATGAGTGCAGACCCTGCAATGGGAGCCTTGTTAAACAGCTGTTCAGGCAATGCACCCAGAGCAGCTGTGCCATACTGCTCAAAACCATCCACTACACTACCTGCAGGCCCTATTACCTCCTGCTTTTAAGCAATTCCTAAGAAAAGCAAGCATGTTTTCAGGAGATTTAATTTCATTATAGGGGCATCCAAGTTTGCATTAGAAACTGTGATGGTGTCGCAAGGCCATAGGAGATTCATGATCAGACAGACAACACTGGGACACACAAGGCCAATCCCCAGTTTGTTTTCTCAATCCAAATTTCAAATATTGGAATTTCATGGAGATTATTAAATCTACATCAGACTAACTATATTAGTACCATTACCTAAAATTCCATCCAAAAGCAAGCCACTGGACAATACTAGTTCTCATTTCAAATACATTTTTGTAGAGGCCAAACCTATGCTGATGGCAACTTCAAAGGCTATACGTTACTTTGGCAAAAAATGAAGGTCCAGAGAAAATACAAAAATTCACTCTTCTGAATTACTTCTCCAAAATTAAGGGATTTAGTAGCCTGACCATAATGAAGGAGATGAAGCAGATTCAAGACTGCAAGCATTTGGTCAGAAGAATGTACCAAAACTGAACTAATTATGGATTTACCTGGGAGACAAAGGAAAGACACAAGGAGCTCATTTTCCCATTAAGCTAATTGGAAGAAGAGCGTATTTCAGCATGGATCTGTTTTTCTCCTGTTGGGAGACTGTCAGTCAAAGTCAGTCCTTGGTAAATAGCACCACAAATCAAGGAAAGAATAAGCCTGTAGTTTCACTTGCTCAATGGGGTTTTTGTTGTTGTTGACTATGGAGGCAGGCTCCAAGGAAAATGAAGGCTTAAATGAAGATTTTCCAAAATAGACAGACACCTTTGAAAGTAAACGAGGCAAATTACAGCTAGGGCCCACGGGGAAACTCAGCTCCTTCCCCACAAAAGGGAATAACGCAGCTTTGTGCAATGGAAGCAGATTTTATCAGTCCAGCGGAGGAAAGCACTGTTATCTCTTATAACATGGCACTGAGAGGACCTGCAGCAGAGCTTTAGGGTATTACTTCATGCAAGCGATCCTCTGAAGAGAGTGCTGACTGGAGGAGTTTCCAGTCCTTCCCCTTCTCCTACAGTGATTACTTCCTACACCCTCCACACCCTCTGCTAGAGGTGACCACTCCTTCCATGAAGGTGCTTTTTGCAGCACTCCACAGACCCAGTTCACAGCACAGGCACAGAGACAGCTCAACAGACACGGATGAGGCTGAAGTTCACAACAAAGTCCTGGCAGCACTCTCTGCTTACACCACCGCTGACATGTCCTTAGCCCGCTATCGGCTGTGCTGCCACACTGGACTGTGTGGCAGCAACCCAACACAGGAAAAGGCTGCCAAAAAAATTGGGGGGAAAAGTAGGCAGAATCAATTCCGTGAAAAGCTGTTAAAAGAGTACAAAGGAAAGGTGTGTATCTGTATGGTTTTGTCTCACACACATATACATACAGACACAGGCCAAAAATTTTGTCCCACAAAAGCACAGTTTGAGGTGGTGCTGAACTTCAGTGAAGACTGAGGAGAAGCCACAGAAACTGGAAACTCTCCCTCTGGTTTTATGATGATGAAGGATAGAGAAGAAGGCCCAATTCTTCCTTCTGCAGTATCCCCAAGTAAGTGGCCTTCCAGCTTACAGTGCCTCATGAAGCATCTCCATCTCCAAGTCCATATTCATACATGCCTGTACCATGCTGAAAAAGCACCCTAGTCTAGGCTACAAGTAGACCAACAGATCCTCTTCTGCCATTACCCTGACTTAATTCTCTGTTAATAACTGCACCTGTTGCATCTTGAAGTTCTCTAGGAAGCCTCAGCTGAACATTGTGTAGATTAACTTCTCATAGCACTGAGTTTTATTGTCAGGCCCAGCCACGTGCTTGCTGTGCTCCACCCACCAAGGTCTAACATGAGGTGAACTCAGTGATTATCTTCTCTAAAATAATCTGTTCTGTTAAGACTCAGAGAGCAAATTGTGGCAACCAGCCATGACAAATCCTCTTGGATCCCATGAGAACGTAACAAAGCTAAGCACACACATGACAACACAGCTCTATGTTAGAAGCACACACTTCCTTGACTACGTTCTTATCCAACTTTTTCAAGCCCAACCTAAGAGAAATGACTTGCCATAAGGCAAGTCACAAGCACTAGTCACAGCTTCTGGCCAGACAACATCTCCCAGGTACACCAGGTGAAGAAGCAACTGCCTTCAGCCCAGTACTTGTCCACACTCCTATGGAGGTTACTAACTTTCAAAGCTTCCAGCAGAGTGATTTGAGTGATGCTCCCTTGCCCATTTCTGTCAAAAACAGCCAGGTGTGTGAAGACCTACTATTTAAACTGTTTAAGCTATCCCCTGCTAATTCTTACTATGGGAACAGCTGACAGACTTGTGGTTGGAGGAGGAGCTGTGATCTGCCCAACAGTTCTTGATGTCAACACCTGTGGCTTGGAGGATGAGAGAAGAGTAAAAATGAAAGTAGATGTCCTCCTGCATGACCAAAGAGGAGTCTCTGACCATCAGCCAGGGAGTGCTGGCAGCACACGTGTTGTATCTTCAAGACCTAATGGAAGGGAATGACTGCAAAAGCAATGAACTGAAGTGCAGGGAAGTTGTGAATTGCCTGTGCTTTCAGACAGAGCAACTGAGGCACAACACCTTCCCTAGGGCTGCATGAGGAGACTGTGGAAGAACTTAACTTTACACCAACTTCCTCGGGTAGACCGCAAACAGATGGGTGGTTGTGGAAACTACCCTTTTTCTAATGGAAGGGTTGGTGGGGCAAAAACAAGGTGGGGAAAGCACAGGGTAGAGAAAAAACAGAAGTCATTTATTGGAAAAATGGAGTAGATCCTGAGTAGCCCTGTATACTCTTAGTCTTGTCATAAACACCCACTCCACCCCAAATCTGCTTCCAGGTTAATTCTGTTCTCTCTCCAAATACTTGTATTTCTTAAAGCAATGCACCTAGCCCCCTATATGGAGAAAAACTGCTGGTGCCACAAAAAGTAGCAGAATGGTGAGGAAGTGGTTAAAAACAAATCAAGCATATGTACTGGGAGAGAAAGTGTTCACTGCTTGGAGGCTGAAGAAGGTCATGAAGGACAGTGGCATGTAACCAAAGAAATGATAAATGGATTTGGCATCTGTGTTAGCTTCTTCTCAGTAAAATCCCAGGAAGACTTTTGCTGGCTTTTCTTACCATGTGTGCACAAATCCAAAACACACATGCTGCGTTGATTCAATCCACCACAGTGCTTTTAAGCGTCTGCTTTTGCTGGGATCTGAGGCCTCATTGCTGCTTTTTTTTTTTTTTTTTGCCTGCAAAGGTAAAAAACTTCTCTGTTTCTTGCAAGCAAAACTCTTCCTGAAAAATAAATCTGTTTATCCAGAAATGCTTCCCAGCCCTTCTTCTTGGTGAACAGAAAACAGTAAGTACTGCGAAGGAGCCAAACTGTGAAAAAAAATTTTGGGGAGAGAGCACTGCAAACACTTCGGCTGGCTTCTTGCATCACATTACGACAAGTCAGTCTGCACAGCATGCTGAGTAAGTGCAGGGCTCCTCCACTTCCCTACTCAGTGATTTCATTTTTTAAATGGATGTCCATAACTGTAAATATATAATGGATTTCAAAAATAATCTTAGCCTGGGCAAATGGAAAACCTAAGTCATCAACTTTGGCAAATGAGAGGTTCTGCTAAAAATAATTGTGGTATTTCTGGTTTTGCAAATACCAGTATTTTCAAATAAATTGGAGACTAATGTATCTCAGTGGCCTCTTCCTGAGCTTGAAGACAGACAACAATAGTCTCCTGCTCCTTACAATCAAGAACAGTAGAATGAAATTAATAAGCACAGGCAATTTAACTGCTTCATGATGAGTTTACCAATGGCACTAATGAAAAAAGGCAAGAATCATGCCAAGTATAGACTCCTGCTCTTTGAAGAGCTATAAGGAACTGCTGAGAAATTAAAAAGGAGGTGGCTGGTCAGGCAGGAGGACTGGCAAAGGCTGCGAAGGAGGACCAGAGTAGCAGACAGTTCCCCTTCTGAAGCCTCAGGGGATATACTAGAGGGATGGGGAACTTAAAGCTGTTAAACTGTTAGAACAGTGTAACAACAGAAGAAATAATGGCTTTCCCCTCTGAGCACTTAGAATAAGAGTGAATACTAACACTTTCAGCCATCTACTAGCAAGACAAAATGCACAGTGAATAGGCAGCATTTAGTCCTCAAATGTGGGCCAGGAATGACTGCACAGTGCTACTTCCCCTGAACATCTGCCTCCTGGGAGAGCTGATGCTGTGCCACCCAGGCTCCACATTGGGGTGAAAATCGTTGGGTTTGCTCCTTATTGTCTGTGTGTTTTTTTCTTTAGTCTATAGTTCTGTCAAACTCAGAAGTTGCCAGAAACTAGGAACTTTCAAAATGGAACTGAGAACAAACTGAGAACAAATGGGAAAGGTTCGGTTTCTGCAGCACAACTGTTACACAAAATTATATTTTGGCCAATTAAAAAAAAAAAAAGTTAGCTCCAAAGGCAAAATGAAACCTTGTAGCTTAATAGTTGAAGCATGACGGTTTGACGATTAATGCAATAGAAAAAAACAGGTTTCTGAAAGTATTTGTTCTATGGGTCACATGAAGAGAAAGTGCAAGGGCTGTTTTTGTAAGTAATATTTGGTAGCAAAATATTAACAAAAAAGACAAATACCTGATTTTTTTATTTGAAGAGAGGAACAGCTGGTATGTTTTAGTGAAGATAAACATTCAAATTCTATCCTTGCTGTTTGAGAGTTGATCTTTTTTTAATAGGCTTTTCCGAGATTTTGTGATGCCTTACTCAGCAGCAGTTTGCAACAGAAGAGGAAGCTGCTGCTAATTCAACTAATGAATCCTGAAGCTCTAAGAAGTGATAATATCAAATATGCGTATCTATATATTTTTGTGAATTACATACACACAGAAAGGATAGGAATTGTGATACAGCTGTTGAAAAAAAAAAAAAAAAGACAGACAAAAGAAAAACACTTCAAGATTTCCTCTTAATTTTAGGGCTTTTATTTCAGAAAAGTCTTTGGCAATGCAAATTCAATAAAGCCCTGCTAATAAGCTGAGCTGTCACACCTTCTGGAGGGGAGTATAAAATGGGCATTTTAAAACAGAAGACTTTGTAGACACAGACTGTGTTTTCCACATCAGCTGCAACTTTTCCTTTTGTAATTCATACTGTAGTTTGAAAACGCCATGAGTTGAAGGGTTACACAAGCTTCTGCTGTGAAACAGAAACTGGAAGGTGCTTCCACATTTCTCTCTAAATTAAGATGAAGCCAAGAGATCAAATGTGTTGTACTTAATGGAAATTTTAAAAAGCCTCCTTTTCAATGAGATTGTTGTACAGGGGCTTCCTTCTGTGATCAGCTTTATATTCTTGATTTAATATCTCAGCTTGTTTTTTTCTAATGATCAAAACCATACTCACAAAGGTCCCCCATGTTCACGCACTAATCTTCAAGACACCAGTCTTTAGTGCCAATATCAAAGTTGGTAGCATGAGCAGTTTCTATGCGCCAAATGACTGGTGGCCTTTTGAAGATGGCTGAATGAATCTTACTCATTCACCATGTTCCCCTTGGAGGTTAGACATACCTCTGTTCACAGGTACGCTAGAATATGCTACGCCCCTTCTTGCAATGTCCACTCTAAGTAGCTACTCATCCAGAGAGACCACCTTGAGATGCAGCGTCCGCCCAAGGTCCTCCCTTACCCCCTCACTCATGCAAGAAGCCCTGGTCTTGCACCTCTGCACACAGAGCTGAGCAGAGGTCCCTGCCTGCCTTGTGTCCCTTGTTCTTTACATGGTGTTTCCTCTTTTCTGCAGAAGGCTGTCACAGTTTGGTTCAAATCCATGCTTTGTGGCTCCCGCTGGAAAGCATAGGGCCCAAATGAAGAGTGTAATGCAACTGATAGTGTCAGCAGCTGCTTCCTACCATGTGCTTGCCAGCAGATATAGGTGAGGAAGCCAAGAATGTGTGTATATAGAGGCACATATGTTACCACTTTCTCTTTTCCATTGTCCTCCTTGGCCAGCTAGGTCAGAAGTCGGCGGCAGGGGGTACCAGCAGGGTTTGAATGGCATACAGCAGGATCAGGGCTTGGGGCCAAGGGATCTGCAAGAGGCAGCAGTTTCCGGCTCCCATGGGGTTTTGAAGTATCTTGCCTAGAGACAAGGCATGATGGACTCCAACAGCATGTTGTCTCTTCAAGGGACAGGATTTCCCAACTCTTGAGTTTACGGGCACAGCCTTTATGGTCGACCTCTCATTTGAGAAAGCAAAACCTGGCATAGCCCTCTGAAGAGACTGCCAACCTACAGCTGCTAATTTATGAATTACTAATTCATAAATGTAGAGCTTTGGGGAGGTCTCTTTGTCAGAAAAGCAGCGGAGACTTTCTCTTTCTGACAAGCAGAAGCCGTACAGCAGGGGATGGTGAGGTTACGAGATACACCCCCATCCCTGGCGCTCATGTGCATGGTTTTTAAATCTCTTCTCTACAACAATTCAGAGGCACCACTCCGCTGCCCGCCCTGCTAGCCTTAGGACTACTGCAGCACTTCATGAACTTAATCCTCCCCCAACCTATTCACCTTCATCAAATGAACATCAAAGCCTCCCCTGAAGTGTTTGGGAGGGAAAGTTAACATCTACTGTATATTAAATGTAAACTGGATACACCTCAGTTCACCTGTGCTTTCCATACAAGTCAGAAGGTTGAATCATACTAGGACAGGACTGACCTACTCAGGTTTTGCTCAGGTTATTGAGGTTGCTTAGTTTTTCTTTTTAAGACAGACCCTTGAGATTACGGCACATAAGGCTGCAGGAGAGCCTCAGTGTTTCTGAAAATCTCATTAGGCATCTAGCTGTAATCCAAACCCACAGCCTTAACATACAGATACTTGACCTTTCATTACTAGACCCAAATTCTGCAGAGGAGATGCTCTTGTGAGAGCTCTGCCCTGCCTCCTGTGGACCGTCTCAAATAGCTACATTAGGTATCCTGAGGTGCTGAGAAACCCCAGCACTGCAAGAGAGAGGGGACAACACACAATAAAGATATGCTAAAGAGGGCTTCTTTCAGCTTCTGGTACCTCAGATTAGATATGCAGTAATTCTGGGTTCAGAAAAAAATGGACACTTCCTCAAGCTTAAACCTCTTTATTCAGAATTAACTGCATGTCTGCATACACAACTGAGGCACCTTCTTCACAGCCAGTCCCTCTGCCAGCAGCTCACTAAGCCTCAAGGATGAAAGGAAAGAAGGAAGAAAGCAGCAGGCTGGATTTTTGCCTTGTCTGCCAGACTTCTCCCTGCAATTGAAAACTTGACTTGTAAGGAATGAGTTTTCTTACAAATACATTTTGAAGGCTGAACACAACAAATGCTAGCCCTTAGTTCTGCAGCAGCAGCAGCTTCTGCTAGGGCAGATGTAGGGATCATAAAACCAGAGGAGGAGGAAAAAAAAAATAATCTTGATTCCTTCCATTGTTGATTCCTTACATGGCAGCTTAAGAGGCCACATCAGGATACTGAACCACACATTTATATTTTTCATGCTAAAGGCAAATAAATCACATTAGACACTGACTCCTTAAACACTTAGGACAGATTATAAGCACAACCCCCCCAACTTTTAAGAGTCAGTTTATTTAAAACCTGCCTGCTAGATTTGAACCTTCTGCACAGTGAGCTCTAGTATGCCAAGTTGCAACCTAAAGTGACTCTTACTATCAGACTATAAACCCCAGAAAATAGGGCTAAGGGTTCATTATGAACCTGGTGACAGACTCCTAATTATAGTGGTGCTATCAAGCATGATAAAGGCTGGTTAGTTTTATTATAGTCTCATCCAAAGACTTGTTGGATGCTGGATTAGCTCATCTTTTCACTCTGTTGTACCGCCATATGTTTCTTTTTCTCCTTTATGTAGCATTTGGCAGGAGTTATTTGTCAGCATTCAGAAAAAGAAAACATGTCTGCAGAAACTTCATTTCTAGTTCTTTCCATGCAAAGTTTCTTGGTTTACCTGAAAAAGCCTCAGAAATTGCATTTTCATGTCTAAAGCAAAACTGGATAAGAAAAGGCTGCTATTGAAACATGAAATATGGACACACTTAGACTATCCTGATCACAATACTGCGGCATAACATTTCAGTTTACTTCAAAGGAAGATAACTCAGTAAAAAGCTGTCTCTTTCTCCCTCCCCTTCCACATCAATTCTGCCCAATTTCATACCCACTTCAAATATCTGCAAGTGAATCAGAGCAAAATGTAGCATTTTACTAACAAATTTGATTATTTATTCATCACTACCATCTACCAGCATTGTTGCAACGATCCAAGTTGCACAAAACAAGTCACAAGAATAAAAATAATAATGATGCGAGGACTTCTAAAAAAGCCTCTTGTTTGGCAGCTATAAAACCACTGAATGGCACAGCTTAGCTAATGCACCATAGCAGAAAGGACTTAATTGCTTCTTCTAATCTCAGAATTCAGAGAGCTGGGAAGAAGTAGGCAGCACCTGTATGGGGACAAACCTGGAAACCAGTTAGCAGCACCTTTGCTAAACAGAAAAAGAGCGCCCCAAACAGTTCTTTCTTGACTTCCTATGTTTTGGAGAAAAAAACGAAGCAATGGAAAAGCTTCACAGAGGTAGCCAGAGGAGAAGCAAATTATTTCAGCTGTTCTACAAAACATGCCCAGGAGAGAGGGGAAAGGTGGCAACACCAGCCTCAATTATAGAGCAGAATTAGGCAAGGAATGAGCATTTTGCTGCCCCATGGGATTTGAATCACCTGCGCTCAGGGTATCTCTTCCTGCTGCCCTTCCTCCCCTGCCTCAGCTTCCTCTTCAAGGACAGCATTTCTGCCATGGCAAGCAAGGTGTTCTTCCACAGGCATCTCCCGTGAAGGACATAGTCTCCCAACAAATGGCATGGACTCATCTCCAGACAGAAAGAAATACAGGTGATTTCAGAGGAGAAAAAGAAGAGGCCTTTAAAGGCCCCCAAAAGTGACCTAGAGGCAAGATAATGAGAACTAATAGAGCACTTCTGAAAAAAGGAAGGTCACCTGTCACAGCTGCTATTCAGCTCTGCTAAGTGGTTTTATTGATGGGTCATTAAAGGATTCCCAAACACCTTCGGCCTGAGAATGGTTTAAGAAGCAGATAATAGGGGAAAAAAAGGAGAAAACATCTTGCACCATTTCTTTTAAACTACATTTGTTTGACAGCCTTCTGAGTTATGTTCTATTTCACTTTTTTTCCACAATTTCCTCTATCTGTATGGGCTTCTCATACCAACCAGCGAAGCAGGAGAAACACTGCCTTTTAAAAAGTTATGACTATAAAAATACAAACTGTCTTAGGTTTAAAGTGGTATCTTCACCTGATATCATTATGCACTGAGAAGGTGCATAATGAAGGTATGAGTTTTAATTAAATTTTCAAATGTTATGTTTAAATTTAAGTGTGGTCCTCCTGCAGCCATGCCTCACCTCCAGCTGTAAGCTCATGTATTTGGATGGCTGAACTCCACCACAACTCAGTTTGCCTGGAAATAAGTAATATAATTGATTTCGTGATTCTCTGAGCCCTTTGGTGTAGGCTTTCAGCTGCCCTACTATTTGCAGCTGTAGATATGCAGTAGATAAAGACTAATGCTGCTTGTATGCCAACCCAGAGATGCTGAGTCTGCAGATTTTAGGAGCTCTGCAATACAAGCCATGAGATGCTCCTGCAATTTCCATGTCAGTAGGCTAACAGAAAACCAAAAGGATAAAGCAATTTTGATCGCTAGACCATAGCTAGTGCAACCAGTCAACTAGCAGCATAACTAAAAGCAGATTTTCTTGTGGATTGCCTTGCTTGGCAAGAGGGGCTTAGGTGTTTTCTCTTCTCTTCCCTTTCCAGCCACTGGCAGAGGCCAGGGGAAGACAGGACCTGGGTCTCTGTAGGGATGAATCAAAATCTCACCTGCACCTGCATAATATGCAGGCAGGAGTAGCACCCAACTTCAACATTGTTTTTATAGAAAAACAAAGAATAACTAAAGAGCCACATGTTACTGGGGAAAACCAACAGTGAACAAGAGCAAAAGTAATTCAGTTTTGATTGCTTGTACTGTTCTATGATAATAATCTGATTTCTACCATTATATCCAGAAAAAAAGAGACACCATTGACAAGCACTATTAAGAAATTTAATTTTTGGCTTGCATTTTGTAGTTTAACACACAACAAAGCTAACAGATACCATGAACAATGTATAGGTGTATACACATGTATTATCTACAGGGACCTCTACCTATACATTACACATGCCTATTACACACACCTTAAAGCTCTCCAAAGCACACAAAAATTGCTCTCGTGGTCACTATCACATTCTGCCCCATTTACCCCTTTCAGCCTCCTCCTCTGTATGGCCCAGGCTCAGTTGAGGGCCATGGGGAAGCCAGGCACCATGTGTCCTCAAGCATCCATGCGCAAACCCAGGCTCCTGGGACTGGGTAGGAACCAGCTTCCCCGCTGTGAGGACCAGACTTGCACAGCCCACAGGCACCACCTCTTCAGGGAAATTAGCTACTACAAATTAAAGACCTGCTAGTTGGTGTTAACTTAAATGTTTTGAGGACTTGCACTTCAGCCTACTTTGGTCAGTATTCATAGAAAGAGCACAAGCATCTCTGATAGTGGTTCCCCACTCTTGCCAAATCCTGCCTCTGAGCTGCTAAAAGAAAAGGTCACCTAAATTTAACAGGACTAACAAGATATTTGCTCAGTCGTCTTTCTTAGAAACAGCTGAGCTGCTCTGGCTAAATGCTGTTTTCTCTTTTTAAACAACAATAACAGATCATGCAGCAAGAGGCAGACACCAAGTTAAAGAAATCTCAGTGCAAGCTGTTAAAATTTGGCAAACTTGTAAGTGGCTGAAAATAGAGCCTTATAATGGGAAGCGTCAAACAACCTTGATAATAGGCAGCATTACCAGTCTGCTCTGTAATTCTAAATTGTTTTATTGCAGTGTTAAATATGCCTGAGCTCCGTTTACCAGTTCCACCATTGCCAGCCTGAGAGCAGCTGCTGGCCGATGGCAAATTAACAAGTTGTAGTTTTCCTGGTGTAGACAAGAGGGTAGTTGTTTCTGGCTTTCAGCAGTCAGAGCAGGTTCATCTCAGTGTTTTTTATAGAGCTGAGCATGTTGGCATATGGCCATTAACACATTTCTCAGGTGGCTCCCTGCAGTAATGAGGTGGCTTGAACATATGAGAAGTAAGCTCAAGTTAGATTTTTCCAGAAGCCAGTGTAGATGCAGTCAGCAGGCGATCTTGAAGAAACTACCACAAAGTACATTCATTCCAGAGCTTTTTATATTATATTTTTTATTATTATATTATATATAATATATATAATATATCATATATTATATATATAAAATAAATTAAACCTCATGTTGACACTCAGGAAGCCCATGGCCTTTACTGTATCACAAGGTAAGGTTTATATGGCCAAGTCGAGAAAGGGGTCCAGGGACCTTTCTTCTGCTACACGGTGAAAAGTTGTCTGCCTCCATATTTCTTTCAGGAGAACCAATGCCCATCACAGAACCAAACCCTGAAGACCATGAATCCTTTCTGTGGGAAAGATGAGCCATATGATTTTCCAGCCTAAAAGACTGGGACTTTGTAAGAATTGAGGAGTTTCAGCCAGTCTCCAAAAAGCTCTTCAGATAAATCATGCAAAGAGGCAATTTTTCAGGGTGCCAGACTTGCATGGCATCAACCTACCTTTCACCACCCAGGACTAGTCAGTCTGTAAGAAAGGCTGCCAGTTCTAGGACAGTCCAAAATTAAACCTACAGCTCACATTGCTCCTACGGAACAAAAAAGGAGGGGATGGACGTGACACCCTGCCCGGTCTGCATACCCTGGGGAAGCCAGATTTTGGCCATCACAACAACTCTGGAAGAAAACCACCACCTTGGGTGTGCCAGAGAGCAGCTGCCCAGCGCTAGCGGTACAGAGGATAATGCTTCATGTGAGGATGGATCAGGAGAGCATGAAAGATAAGTAGCTGCCTCTCAGTGCTGGGCTGGGCACCCACGGGCATCTCTCCTGGCTGAGTCGCAGCAGGAAGTTGAGGCAACTGCTGGCACAGCATCATGGTGATACTAACGCAGCCATATCCCCTTCTCCTTCTTATCCCCCAGTAACCTCCTCAGCCACTTCCATATTTTATTCTCCCCTTTGCAAATCAGCCCCCTTGGGACCAAGGCCAAGGCATGGTGATGGTTTGGGGCCATGACAAGTGCCTGGATGAACCAGGGCTGGGCCACATCATTCAACCTCCCATTTCTATGTCTCTAAAGTGGGACTAGCACTTCCCTCTGGCACAGAGTTACAAGGGTACATTTTTGAATGCTCAAAGCATCCCTATCTAACAGTAAAGGATCCAGAGAAAGATTCTCCAAGCCATGTATAAAAGCAAGAAGAATGCATTCAAGTCAACAGCACTGCTCAGCCTTTTGCCCTGGAGATCTCAGGAGGTATACCATGAAGGACCAGGATAGCGAGGGCAGGAATTACTACAAACACAGGCAGACACTGCACCAAAGGCGGCGAGTGTGTGTTTCGACATGCTGGCACACAGAACTAGGGGCCAGTTTCTAACTACTGGTAGTGCTGGCTCCTTGTTTGCTTGGTATATGCCCCAGCTGAAATGCAAAGTGGGCACTGGATGTTTTTCAGAGGATTAAATAATCTTTTGATCTAAAGAACAGAGGGCAGCAGCTTCAGAGGCTGCATGCTCATCCTTTTCTGATGATCAAGTCCCTTTGAGGTATCTCAGAGAGGACATGCTCAAAACACCTCAAGTCTCAGGCTGTTGACTAACCCGGTCTCCTGAAGTCTTGCCTATGTTCAGCCAGAACATGATTTTTTTTTCATCATCTCTTACAACCTCTCAGCTTTGATCAACATTTCCCCCACCCAGGAGCAAAACTCCACTTCTCTCATACTTTCTGTAAGTCTTCCAAAATGCACCATCCTCCACTAACCAACTCATGCACCACTAGTGCCGAAGGATCAGCTCAACATCTCCTCGGCTTCAGAGACACTTCTTGCAGGACCCCCATTGCTCATGAACAAAGTGTTCTCTGAAAAGCATCAGGCCATCCAGAACAGATGAGATTTTAATTCCAAGCCCACCAGCGCCAAGCTAAAAAGCTGCTGAACTCTCAAATGATGCAATATGGAAGTGCAAAGAAAGGGAGAAACAAACTGCTTTTTTATAGGCAGTAATGGGGGTAAAGAAATAGACACAACTTGGGCTAAAAACCAAGTCTCTACCACAAGAAGGAAGAGGTAGCAAATAACTTGATATCTACAAGTTGTACATCCATGATAACAGGACTGAGACTCACTGGAGTACTTCCTCTCAGGGACAGAGTTGCAGCAGGCTGGATTTCTCTTAGATTCCAGGTAACACTTCCATTTACAGTGGCTGATGGTTACCATTTATTTCTTCTGCATTTCTCACCTCTACCCTTCAGAAGACAATCTTACTAGGAAAACAGCCTTATGAGGCAAAGCAGCAAAAACCTGCAGTCCTGCTAAAAGCTCTAACAGGTATCAAGTGCTGTGACTGAAGGAGTAGTTATACATTAAGTCTTTTTAGGAAGAAAACATGGCTTAAGAAATCCTCACTTATGCTGCTGTATGCTTCCACCTCTGCTGTGCCAGTCTTTGTACCCCCACATTGTTAACTGTCACCGGAGAACATGGATTTGAAAAAAAAAACAAACCACCAAACCACCCCACCCCCACCCCCCTTCTTTATATTTTAATGTAAAATAATAAATCAACTTATTTCAGTTGTCTGGCCACGCAAGCACTCAGAGCAACAGAAGCAGGAGGCATTCTCCTTATGATGACCAGGAGAAAGGCACTTAGGGGAAAGCTTAAGATACAGTTATATCTCAGGACCACAAAATGTTGTGAAGTTTGGAACACATCTGGAACCTGGTACACCTGCGTCCCAGTTCTGCCTGTCTTCCTATAGCAATGGTACAAAGCTGGCAGAGCAGTCATTTAAAAAGCATCTTGCAGTGGTTCAATATGCAAGTATTCCTGCTAACTATGTCAGCCAAAGGTAAAAATAAAATATAGCTATTAGTCACATGAGCACTGTCCAAATGCCTGGACAACTCATTGCAGGAAGCTTCTCTGAGAAGAAAGGACAATGGTAATAATACCCAACAGCTCCTGAAGCTACAACTGCTGAGATGGTATTTCTTTCTTACATAACTTTCTCCTATAATAGGATATGTTACATATATATTTTTTTATATATATATATACACACACACACACACACCCCTCGGCCTCTCAATATTGATAAGGATTTTTCCTGGCAAACTACTGTTTACTTCAAAGGAGCACCCTCATCAGTGGAGAAGCACCTCATTCATGCAGGAAGGTGCAAGAGAAAACGATTGCTCTGCATGCCAGCAGGAGAAATATCTACTCTGTCCCAGTTCTCTCACTAAAGAAGTGGGAGAGTTTGAGATTTAAGATTTTGCTTCAAAGGTGGAAGCAAGTTTGAGATTTAAGAGAATTGAGAGAGCTCTTGTTTATAAGATGTCCACCATAGATTTCTTCAAAATATGCATGTTGCTACAGAGTGCTTTCTGTTTGAAATGTGGGAAGATTTGGGGGTCAAAGTGGGAGAGACAGCAACATATTGCAGTCCTCTGGCTGTTTTAGGGAAGTGCCCAGCTACAGCTCCATTAAGAAACTGGAGAGACTGAACAAGGGAGTGAAATAAAGCGCTGCAGCAAAACCTTGATGGAGCATACCAGGAAACCCTGGCAGTTTTGCTGCCTGAGCAGGGAAACGAGCAGAGGCAGCACATGCAGCAGCTCCCTCATCTCCTCCCGGCCAAAGAGAGCACAGGCATCTCCCAGGTCATTCCGTCCCTCCCCAGACCACAAAATCCCTTCCCAGCCTGCAACCTCCCTTTCCACTGCTCTCGTGAGGGCTTCTCTCTCATTCCCTTGCCCCTACTCCAAGTCACCAAGCACGTAAACAAACCAGAAAACAGCTGAACACGTCTGCAGCAGGGAGTGGGGGTCAGGGAGATCCTGTACTGTGTTAACTGACTATGTATTTCACGCAAGAACCACCTTTCTGATACTGTTAGAAAATAATTATCATTTTTATACATATATATATATATGGATACCTGGTTTCCTCAGTTAACTTTTTACTCTATTTCTCTCTCCTCTCCAGTATACACATCCGTAAATGAAATGAACGGCCTCTAGCAGTGCAAGAACATGAAGACTCAACTAGAATAGGCAGCGGAACTGCTAAGTTAATATGCAAGAGCAAAATATCACAGAGCCAACTGAAATAGCACCACTATTCAGCCTTCTTAATGGATAGCTGAAATCTATTTCAAGATAAAAGGCATCGACCAAGACTAAGTGATGCTAAGAGCAGGAGGAAAGAGCTTCAAAGAACTTGCTTCATAAATATCTCACAACATTGTAGGCTATTGCCCTCAAATTAAGTTAAATCAAACCACATCTGTGAGATTAGGCTATGGTTGAATTGCAGGTACCAATAGCAATAGCACCAAAATATGCCACCCTTGCTGTGACTAGGTCACTGTTATGTGCTCGTCAGTCACCTTTCAGGAAAAATGCAGAAGAAATGTTCCCAAAAGCTACCATTAGCACAGCACAGGCTGCTGGGCACACCTGGCTGAGGTGCCCTGACTTCAGTGGTGGCTTCCCACTCACCAACCTTCTGCTGGAAAACCTGAGGCTTTTGAGTACACCGAGACGAAGACTCTGTCACCCCCTCACCCTACCACAACAGTATTTTGCTTGAGCTTTGAAAGGTGGCAGGTACCATTTTTCAAGCAAGTTACAGAAGATGTAACACAGCATTTGTTAAATTCAAAATGGTGAAGATCTGTCAGACCACATCAATTGCTCCCACAAGTTTTAGAACTGTGGGCCAAGGAGCCAGCAGGGTTGAAGACTGGTTAAATATTACATTTTAAGAACATTTTAGAGGACAAAGAATGAAGTATTTCAGCAATATTTAGGAACTGCAAATGAGGTCGCTGTGGCAATTGCAGGCTGTTTAAGTCAACATTCATCTCAAGCAACAGAACCTGAAAATTCATAGAAAATAAAGGCCATACAGAATTAAGGTACAGAAGCCTCAGTAAAACAGTCAATATAACTTTATGAAGATCAGACCTATAATCCTATCCAGAAAATGTGCCCAGCCTGATAAGTTCAGTTAATAAAGGCACACTGTGTCTTTCAGCAAACTAAACGTGTATTAGCCTCTTACAACTGAACAGTCCTATTGAAAAACAGATTCTGGCTATATCAGCTCCCCTAGTCTTTATAGGAATCAAGACCTGAAGCAAAAGTCTTCCAGGAATGTGGAATTCCTATTTAAGAAAGTCAGTGCTGGTATAAATCCATCATTCCACCAATTTTCACGACCTGCACAAAAGGACAAGTTTGAGTTCAAAGGCGTGATGATGAGGATCACACAGTACAATAGACTCAGTTGAACAGCAACATTAATACTGTAATCAGCAAGATCAGAGGAAAAGCAGACCCAAAATTTAGGACACAGCGTTAGAATGTAATTTGCAAGACAGTAATGTAAAAGAACATTAGGGTCACAGTGGTTTGCCTGCTAGCACAATTGCTCCAGGGAAGTGGAGAAAGAGCAGATGTGATACTCCAGCACACATAGCATCAGAGTACCATGTTTAAATTGTGAGATATAATCACGTCATTTAGCATTGGTCTTCCTAAAAGGTATCTGCTCCTGACATCGACTGCTTGCATCTACTGTCATTAAATCTGTAAGAGCTCAGATGAAAGCGATAGGCTCTATTTAAGAACTAGACTTAAAGATAGATATTATAGCCAATCCATTTCATTTAGCCAAGAGAAGGTAAAGAGAGGATGACAAAGAGGTGACGATCGTTGCCTGTAAGTGTCAGCTTATAGGTAATAAGTCTTTTTCCTAGAGCTGATTTGATCAGAGAACACCAATCCACCATATCAAAGCTGTTCTTAGGAGCTTGGCAGGTTTAATAAGATTGATAAGAAGTTTCTCAGGTCCCTGATGCTTTGAGCTATTCTGGCAGCCATCAGACCAGGGGATCTCTGTGTAAATCATCTTTGCTTTGCCAAAATTGCAACAGAATTTCCAAGTTCAGTCTTTCATCTCCCAAACAAGAAACTAAACCACCAGCTCCCCTGCTCTCTCCTACCCACCACAGCCGTTTCTCTTCACATACAGAAATGCCTTTTGGGCCAGGGGAAGGAAGGAAAGAGAAAGGACAGACTGATGGGGTGGACTACTGTCCCGTGCAGTCAGATGCCCAGCTCAGGCTGAAGGCACTCCACAAGTCCAGGCACCCCCAACACCTCCTAGGTGAAAGCCTTGAGAAAAGACCAGTGGCTGGTCTTTTCTGCTCCAGTCAGTTTTCTTCACAGAAAAAAATAAGGCAAACCAACGTTTTGGGTTCACCTGCATCTGAACTGAGGAAAGAATCCAAAGTGCTTCATTCACCTCAAAATTAATCACTACAGATCATTTTATTTTTCCTGTGTTTTTCCAGTCAGCGTCTCATCTTTTGGTCAGGGAGAAACTGCTTCTGTAGGTCCCCTTTGACCTTCAAAGCAACGAATGCAGGAGCTCATTTCCATCAAGGCCCAACCCCAACCTCTTCCAGAGCCAACCCAAGAGTCCCCTTTTTGGATGGACAGTTTTTGTTGCTCTGACCTTCCCTTTCTCATAATGTTTATTCATATTCAAGACACACCAGGAAAAATGAAATTGTTACTTTAGTTGAGGAATAATTGAGAAGCATTCAGAAACTACTCGACAGACGTAGTAGAGACCAGGTAATATACTGCAACTAACTTCTCTAAAGTCATGTCTTTAGCTTTCAAGCTTGATCATTACTGGAATACAGCACAGAATTTTTAATTATACTGCTACTATGAAGTGGTAATGAGCATTAGCTGATGACTCAGAATAATAATTACTAGGTGGTGCTATCATGAAGGTACAATTTTAGAAGCCAAGCAGGTGTTACTTTCCTGAATGATTCAAAAATCACCAGCAGCCAGTCCTCCAGCTAATTGCACACAGAAGCTATGCGCATCTGAAATGCCTTTTTCAAATGTCCAAAAGGGGCAGAGAAGGAAGTTTTGTCTTAATGCTGCCAAGCTGATTGGTTGTCAGTATTTAGAAAGAATTCCCCAAGTACATGATTAGGCTTTTTTGTGATGTGTCAAGCATCTGTCTATTAAAAAGGTTAAGTTGCCTTTTCTTGGAGAAAGAAATATTTCAGGTTTGCTTCCACCTAAACCTCCCACAGCCCCCATTTCACAGTGTCAGTCATTTTGTATCAGTGGCAGCAGCAGCAATAAATGCCTACTTGCAATTACAGCATAAAGGTTTTTACATTACAGGGGTTGTAATAAATAAATAAAAATACATAAAAATAAAAATGCGTTTAAAAAGGGGCTCTTTGTTCAGTAGGGGAGTATGTATTCAAAACAGTAAGTGACTCCAGAAAATTGTAGCATTGAGTTTTGGTAACCTGTTGGAAAATACCTGTCATAAAAGGCTTCTCTTTCCTCCTGGATTGTTCTCCAGGTCACCCCACTGTACCACAAATTGAATCACGAGAAGGTTTCAATGCCTCTAATTTCTCATGAAAAGCCAGCAGACTGGGGATATATCTATCAGATTTGTACTACAGAGTATTTCAACATGAGATTGTTTGTGACAGCAATTCAAAAGTACTGAATCTCCCAATTCCCTTCTCCTTGGCGTGCTTCAGTAGTTCTTTTTCAATCACTCTTGATACAGCTGTACAATGGAGTTACATGGGCCTTGCTATGGGAATGAGAGCAGAATGTGTGGTTTTTTTAAAAAAAACCCAACCTTTCCTTTTGCATATCATATCTTAAATCCCCACATCACTGCTATTTAAACAATTCAATTAAAATTTTGGCTGATAGCATGCTCTGAATTTCTTTCTTGATTAACTGGTGTACAAAATGAGGCTGAGTAGAACATCCTTCCCCCATGATATGGCCTTTTTTTTTTTCAAGGGGTTTAAAGGGAGTTAGTAATAGAGGCAAGAAACAACAAAACCCTGGGCATGTTGGGCTACTAGTCATGCCCCGGGCCAGCGGAGGAATCCTGCCTTCCACTGCAGGCATGCCTGCAGTGACTAATGCCTTCACACCCTGCAGCCTGGGATCACGGTCACCCCATGGTTATGTCATTTTTAAAGCATCTGGTGGTAATTTAGAAATCCAAACCTAAAAAACAGAGAGGCGCGTGCTCTGCAGGTCTACTATACAGAAAAGTGGCGATGCAGTCAAAGGTAAAAAAATAAATATTGATGTTCACCCTTTTAAAATTTGAGCTGGGGAGTTTACCTGTTTACTGCCGTGTCTATAACACCAAAAAATATTAATTATCCCACTGTTTCATCTGACAGTAGAGCAACACTAAAGAGATGTTTGCACTGGTAGACAGATGAGCTTCATTACTTTGAAACTAGTCTCTTGTACAGAGATGCTGTACCAATTTAAGGCCCTTAATAAAGTAGATTACCTTATTTATTAGCACTGCAAGCAATCTCCACAATCAGACATATGATTAGGTTATCACATGTCAGGTGAGCTGCCCTGATGCACGACACGTGCCCAACTAGCCTGCCTCAAGTGCAAGGCAAATTTTTCTCAGACCTCCTCCTCCTCCCTCACGCGCACACTGGTTCGAAGCTCCTCGGTGGGCTCCTCATGCCACCAAACCAATGTCTCAGCACTCAGCTTAGGAACCCTCAGCACAGAGCACAGACCTGCAGAGCTATTTATTAATGTGTCTAGTCTAAAGATAGCAACTTTCTATGAAATTAATCACATTTTATTCTCTTAGGCACCAGTGGAACATACTGAAGTGTACTCAATGTAGGGTGTAATTCAGGAAATGTAATCACATTAATTAAAGATATTTAAATGTTAATATGTAACAATGTTTGTCCCTTATTCCTGCAGGATTTGTTTCCATTCCCTTGAGCTCCTGAGACCCTGATCAGACAATGCCACCTCTGTTAGAAGGCTGGAAACAGAAGAAGGTGACATGACCAAACCTGGGCACTTAGCCTGGAGCCCCTCTTCACACCTGTGATCATCCACAGCCACCCCTTGCCACCCGTTGCTGAATGAGCAACTGAAACATACTTGAAAGCCAGCCCAATGTACCCAGTGACTGCGCTAAGCCATTCAGAATTAAGGCCCATGATACTCACCTATTTCAATGCACAGCTTTTCTTACTGTTTAGGAACCTGACAGCAATTGTAATGAGACAGATGAAGCATGCCCTAGCCCAACACCCTTCCCTGAGAACAGACTTCATCTCACTTTTTGCTGAGCAGCCCAAACTTGAAACCCAAAGGTTTTCAAGGAGACCAAGCCCTCCAGGGGCGATTCAGCTCGCCTAGTTTAGGTCCTTATCTCAGGCTCGCATGAATCACCTCAGCCTCTCCTTCTCTCCCTCCCCTGACGATACATGTTGCCTTAAATAACCGCATAGAGCTAGAAGTTAGGCGACTTGTTGAAGACAGTCAGGGTAAATGAACCACATTTTAAGTGGCCAGCAGCAGCCACTGAAGATCACTCAGACTGCATCCCAAACACCTTCCCGGATTCCTAAGAAAATGGGTTTCAGGACTTTCTACATTGGAAGTTGTATCAAGGTTTACAAGTTACCAAAGGCCTTATTCTGTATATGCCTAATCTTCGTATCACTGACATCCAAAAGCTTCCTGCAGCAATTCCATGAGTTAGCTCTGCCTTGATCAGGAGAAGGGGCAGAAGAGGGAGCTGGACTTATTTTTCATTTAAGCCTGCTGTCTGATAATTGTATGGTTCCTAGTCTGTACTTTTAAATTACATCAGACTTTCTCTCCCTTGCATGTTTTTCCCCCAACCTAAGAGTCTTTCTTTTAAGGAAAGTTGCCCCAACCTTTTTCCACCCAGGGTCTCCTATCCTTCTCTATTTCTTCTCTTTGTCTATGTTTTGAGGAATGACCTTGGGATGACCACAACTCTGCACACTGTCTAAGATGCAAATACTTACAGATCTGTAGCATCACAGGAATAATTCTGATTTTGTTCTCTACTCCTCTCCCAGTATTTCTTATTGTTCTCTTTACTTCACTGAGCAGCACTGCGCACTGAACTGACATTTACAAAGAATTATTATTACTGTACCTCCAATAAGGTGTTGGGGTTTTTTACCCCCTCAGCAAGAAGAGGATTATTTCCTTTCCCCCTCCATGCATTATTTTGCATTTGTTCACACTGAATTTCATTTGCCTGTATTTCCAGTTCAGTGTTGAAAGAGTCTCTGCAAGTCATTTCAGGCAGCTTCGGGTCAGATTATTGTAAATAATTTTGGTATCCTCTACAAGTTCTGTCACCTACTTAAAATCAAATCATTGATGAATATGTTGAACAGCTCTGACAACAGCACATATCTTTGAAGGACTTCATCCCAGCGATAGCTGCTGTAGAACAGGGATGCTAATCAGGTATTCCAGTTAATGTCCTACTTTTAAACACTTAGCAATTTGTGAGAAGACTCTTTTCTTTCTTCCTCTGATAACTGTGGTTCTAACATATTTCTGTGAAATATAGCTTGTACTTTTATTTTCAAAGAGTTTTTGACAAGGCATCAGCTAGATCTGCTGTATCTCTATAGTAGCTTCCTTCGAAAACTTCCACAGATTCATGAGAAACAAATTCCCTTTGCAGAAGACATGCTGTGTCCTCTCTGGTGCATTATATTTCTGTTACCTGCTACTTCTATTCCTATTCTGATTTCTACCAAACTACCTAATACAGGAGCCAGATTTACTGATGATCTCCCCACATGACCCCAGAAGCCCCTGCTAGATTGGTATATTATTGGTTTATTTAAGCAGACAGCAAACCAGGAGCAATTTCTTATTTCCATTCCTTCGGAGCTCTCGCATGAGCAGCATCCAGCTCCAGTGCCTTGTTACCAGAATATTTTATCTTTTTTTTTGTGAAACGTCTTTTAGAACTGACATTTCAAACAGAGCCAGGCAACTATCAAAGAGACATGTCTGGTCCAGTGAAGGCAAGTCCCTGCAATCCAGCTGCCTTGAAGATATCAATAGCAGTTTTAGCAAAGCTAATGATCTGTAGCCTAAGAGGAGCAAAGGCATGAGAAAAGAAGGAGTACAAGGTAAGAGGATGAGTCATACTATGCTATTTAAAATAACTGACATCTATGCTTCTGTTCATTGTGGCACCTAATATCATGCATGTCCTCAGCCCACTCAAATTGGAGGATATAGGTGTAGGCAGGAGCTCTGTTATGAACCTATTGCATAAAGTTGCCACCCTTACTCCCCTAGCATGGGACACCCTTGTGCACAGTAAGTCGCTCTACAGTAACACCTCGGTCAACCTGGATGATGCATCACTTCCCAGATACAGCAGGAACTTCCAGTACTGGGGATCCTGCACCACTTAACAACAAAGTGGGGGGAAAACAAGCACTCCCACCAACCCCAGTAAACGTGGATCTGTCCTGCATTTAGGGTGGTGACAGCTGTAGCTTAGGCCCACGGGAAAATGATGAAGGAAGCGATCAGAGCAGGTTTTGAGCACATTGCCACTATTTGCTTTAGTGAATAGTACCATCGTTTGCAGTAGTGCCAACACCAAATACTTCCAGATCAATGATTTATATAACTCTCTTGCCATGAATAAAAAGAAACACACAGCCAAACATGTATGGAGCATCCCCTGCCCCTCCCATACAGCTTGATTATCATCTCATTTTTGAGCAGCTATGCACTTTTATTTCACTACAGCTTTTGAAATGTAGGAGTTTAACTGAAAGCTGGAATTATTTCTAATTGACTCTGAGGAACTGTGCTTAAGCAAAAAATACCCCATGAAATACTGCAAAATTCATGGAAGACGTTAGACTTTAGCCTGTGCTGAAGTGATGTGGCAACACTGACAGTTTAGCATGTGCATTTGGAGGTATATAATTACATAGGTTTGCAGCTTTTAACCATGTCACTTCATAAATGCACTTGCCCAAGCATTGCTCAACATCACATCAGTGCAAAGAGGCTAGGATTTCCAAGGTTGGATTGGTTTTATGGTCTCTCTCAGCAAACATGTAATTCAGGAAAGCCTAAACACTTAGAAATATTTTTTTTTTAACAAAAGGTCCAACCAGAAAATAGCTTTGAAATTCTTTGCAATAATTTAAACACTATCAACATAACACTTAAGTACTGCAGTTATAACCCCATATTTAGAATAGCATCCAAAAAGCTAGAAAAACTGTTATTACACTCAGAGGATTGTTAATTCTTCCATCCTGAAGAAAAAAAAAAAAGTTTAAGAAGCTAAATCAGTAGCACATTAACACAAGTAAATATATTTTTAAAGAAGCTGGTGGGAATTCTCCAAATTCATTTTTGCCAAGGACCCATCTGGGACTGACTGCCACTGCTGCGCTATGAAAGCTTCATTAGAAAGGTGTTATAACAATATCCCAGAAACAGCGGCAGAACAGAGGTTTTCTTTTCTCCCTTGAACACAGCTTGCAACTTCTCACACACTAAGATGAGCAGCAAAGACTCCCTCTCCCTCCAAAAAGCCTACCTGCAATTCTCTTCTTCAGCTTCATATAGACATGGAAGACAAAACAGATTACCCCATGAATGAACAAGCAAACTAGCTGTCAGTCAGACCAGGCAATCTTGGTACAAATAGAAGAAGATTACTGCAAAATACATAGTTTGACAAGCTGACAGAAATCACTCTTGTCAAGTTGTATCAATATGTGATGACTTGCAGGCTACTTCAGGTGCTGTACTTCCCCAAACTTTTTTTTTTCTCACGACTGTACATGCTGAACTACATTTTTCTTATGTCCCCAGTACAGGGTGGTTGGGTTTTTTTGGTATGATTCATAATCAGCTGCTTTGAAATCTTATTTTTTCCCCCCATGACTTAAGTGAATGTGTCATTGTCACTTGGGAACAAGCAACAAAAAGCATGAACAGGAGCATGCTCAGCACAGCAAGCAAGGCCAAATATTTTTGGACCTCCATCCTTCAAGCACTACTAGAATGATTTCAAAGTTTCTCCCCTAGACCTTGCTTTCTGCTGCAAACTCCTACCCCTCACTGAGAATTCAGAAGTGGCTGTGCCAATTCAGCCTTTCATTTTAATTAAATCTAAAAATCAGGAGTTATTTAACATTATTTTATACTGCTTAGAGCCAGTAATTGGCCTCCATGTGCCTCTTCTCTTTGCAGCCAAGGGCATAATTTTGGCAGGTTCACATGGCTTTTGCTCACAAGCACCGAGTACACAGATCCTTTGAGCCAATTGGGACACAGCTAACAGATGCTCAGAGAGGATGTTATGGGTAGTTTTTACAAGGGCTAGGCTCTCTTTGGCTGTTAGACAGGATTCCTCACCACGGTGAGCCAGGAAAAACTAATACCTAAGTAGAAGCTTCTTAGCAAGGCAATAACAACGCAGCTAACACCCATGTCTTTTCAAGGGGTACGATAAACACAGCTCCAGTGCAGGGAAAAGATGAGGTTACTGGAGAAGAACCAGGGCCCAGGTACTACAGGTCTCATTCGGAGTACAAGCACCTTCAGCACTGATCCCTCTCCAGCTCCACCATGGCACAACCATTTCCAGTGATCTTGTACATGGCGCGAGAAGACTCACTGTATTTGCAGATATGGCCCACTCCTGATCACTTTGTTTTGGACCAGCAACAAGATTAGAGCAATTTAGCTATAGCACTGTGAACAAGGTGGGCAAAGGACACCCGGCTCAGTGCCACTGTCACTGTGCAGCCTCACTCCATGGGAAAATGTCCCCGGCTCCCCGCCAGCCTGGTCGGGCTCTGTGGGTATGGCAGGTGGGGCTGTGCCTGCAGCCCTGCCACCAAGGAGTTAAAGTCCCCTTGGCTCCCAGGGAGGTCCCCTGGACTTTGTTTTACCCACTTTTAGCAAGTGGGCAGCAACCTCAGGGAGGGGCGGGAGGCGCAGCAAACACCTGGGGAAGGATGCTGCGGCACCTTGCCAATCCTCCAGCAGCAAAGCTGGTTTGGGAGCTGCCTCCTTCCCCCTGCCGCCACCCCCATGCCTCCCTGCCCGCACAGAAGGGCTACCACACCTTCCCCCTGTGCCAGTTCAGCTGCTTGCCTAACCACAGGCAAGCTGGGGGCGCGTTCACATGGAGTTTAAAAATAAAACCTCCAAAAGAGCACCATGTTCTTTTAAAAAACCCAAACAAATCGCCCCCAAATCAAATCATCTCACAGGTCCGGCGCAAAGCACAACCACGCCAGAAGCTGAATCAGCTCAGCGAGGAAGCAGCACCCGCCAGCCGCCAGCTGCAGAAAAGGAGGGAGAGAGGCACAAGGAACCGGGGGCAGGATGGAAACCACTGAACTCCACCCCGCCCTGAGAAGAAAGGGGAACAGCACTCAGCCTGGCAGATACTTCTGCAGACAAAGGACGACTACAAGCATATTAAAGCCTCTGGGAGGTAACCCCACGGGTTTGATGCATGCTTCAACATAACGCGCGTGCCCTGCCAGCAGCAAGCCTTCATCACCGCCTGCGTGCAGCCCCGCAGCACCTGAGCCACGCAGGCGCTAGGCTACATGGGCTGCAAAGCAGTCCAGGCCCTAGCCATACTGACAGTCTCAGGTTCACAAGTGTAAATAAGGCATGTCTTTATTCACCTTCCATTTTTAAGCACTTGAGATTTAAATTGCTCTATCTTCTCAAATTAATCCCAGGAACAAGGACATTATTATTCTTTTACAAAAATGCTGACATTCCCTCAATCATTTGACTCCAGAAGCTTGGGATAAACTATTTTCAAGACTAGTGATAAAAACGTACAAATCAGCACTAACTTACAAGACAAACACACATCCTTCCCTCTGAAAACTCCCCTCCACAGCTGTCAAGCAAGACCTCTTGCAAGCATTGCCACACGTCTCCCTATGTCTCAGCACCTTGCTCACAACAGCTTCCTTCAGCTCCCCAGCGGCAGCCAGTCAAGGTGCTTTTGAACCTCACTTCTCTGCTGCTCAAACCCTGCCACTAGAAAATTCATCCTCATGAAGTTCTACAAGGAGAAGTGCAAAGCCCTTCACGTGGGGAGGAACAACCCCAGGCACCAGTACATGCTGAGGGCCACCCAGCTGGGAAGCAGCTTGGCAGAAAATGAGCTGGGGCTCCTGGTGGACACAAAGTTCAACACAAGCCAGCAATGTGCCTTTGCTGAAAAGAAGGCCTATGGTGCCCTGGGCTGCATTAGACAGAGGCCACACCTGGAGTACTGTGTCCAGTTCTGGGCTTCTCGGTACAAGAGAGACATGGACATATTTGTGAGAGAGTTCAGTGAATGGCCACAAGTACAACTATGGGATTGGACTATCCCTCCTGTAAGGAACAGCTGAGAGAGCTGGGACTGTTCAGCCTGGAGAAGAGAAGGCTCAGGGGCAATCTTGTCAATGTATGTAAATAGCTGAAGGGAGAATGGAAAGAGGATGGAGCCAGGCACTTTTCAGTGGTGCCCAGTGACAGGAATAGAGGCAACGGTCACAAACCAACACAGGAGGTTCCCTCTGACCATCATGAGACACTCTTTCACTGTGAGGATGACCAAACACTAGCACAGGTTGCCCAGAAAAGTTGCAGAGTCTCCATTCTTGGAGATATTCAAAACCCATCTAGACTTGGTCCTGCATAACCGGCTTTAGAAGGCCCTACTTGAGCAGGAGGGTTGGATCAGATGACCTCCAGAGGTCCCTTCCAAACCTCTACCATTCTATGATTCTGTGTGATTCTGTGATCTCAGGAAATGAAACCCACATCAATCTGTCCCCTAACGTTATTATCAGTGGTGGTTAGTATGAGTCAATACTCAGACTAGGTTTCCTAAGCACAGTAAGACCTCATCTCAAAGGTGGGAAACCAGCAGCACACTCCACTAGTTGTGTAAGAGTGTGTAAGTCCAGAAGGACGAGGGCAGTGACTCTCAAACTGTGGTCAGGTATCAGGTGCCATGGAAAGTGACACCCAGATGACAACAAAATAATAAGCCATTTGCCACAGCCATGCCTGGATAGTATTGCCAGTCAACTGTTTAACCACGCAGCAGTACAGCACAGAAGTGAAAGATGTTAAGAGTTAACAACTCTTTCAAAAAGCTTGGAGGCTGACAGGATAGGGAGGTGAGTGGGAGAAAGAAGAGTCCGCGTCTTCTGCAGCACAGCAGCATATGCCCAGGGCTACAAAACCAGACTAGCCAGCACAACACATATTGGCCACCTTATTCATTTTTTTCCTGAAACTTAATCTTTTTAGAACCTCTGATGAGCTATTTTGCCTAGAAGAGTTTTAAAGGCCATAAACGTATTGCCTTTAAGTTCCATATTATTGGAAAAGCGAACAGTAAGGATGTCCTCACTCAGCTTTCACTCCTATGTATGCATTCCTATTAAAGAAAAATTAAATATCCCCTTTTACCACCTCTGCAGAAAAGCACCATTGCTCTGCTAGCTCGACAAAAGCCTGAACTGGCAAAAGAGTTAAATTGTTGTATAGACACTTACAGGTAGGGAGGTTGGGGGAGATCAAAACGTATGGGAATATGTACTATAAACTACAGAATCAGCTTCCAAACACATCCCAAAGCCACTCAATGCCTGCCAGAGCATCTTGGAGCTAATCATTACTGGAGGTCCTAGAAGACCCTTCCTTGTGGGAAGCTGAGCTGCTGAGCCCTGGCTTTCAGCCAGCCCTGTCACGTGACCACATTCCCAGGGCCAAGGGCGCCAGCACCAAATGCTGAACTTGGTCCACCAGAATGAGCAGCTTTGCCTGTGCTGAAAAAGGAAGACGTGTTAGGTCAGACCCATCACCCACCTCCCTGCCCACTGCCAGCCATTCCTCTCCACCATCTTCTCATTCGCAGCTTGTCTGTGCCTAAAGGCAGAGCAATCATCTGCCCTGAGCAGAAAAGAAAGCCATGAAAGCTATAAACTTCCTAAACACCCCTCCTGCCAACACCTGTCATTTGCTTCTACATTTCCTATTTGCTCTGTTTTCATTTAAGGTATTATATGACTCAGATGAGGCCTCAACAGCTTCAAAAGAATTCCTGTGTCTGACTGCCTCAGCTTTATTAAAAGTAACTGAGCCATTGATCATCATCAGAAGACATAGTCTCAGGAGAAAATATATAATTTGTAAACAGATGATCCTATGAACACAAACACTCCTCCAGCCGTGGATAACAGGGAAACAAGTACGTGGCTGGGGAGGCGAGAAACCCCTCCAGCACACCAGCAGATCATCTTAGGGATAACAAGGAGAGTCACACTTTTACAAGCAGCCTGGCTAACAAGAACATGCTCTTCCAAAGGCAGGGCAAGGGGGAGAAGTAATTTTCTTTTGATGTTGTCAAGTCACTAAAGGCAATTTCATGGTGCTGTCTTAGGAGGCAAGCAAACAAGACTGCTCATCCCTAAAGTGACCAGTTCCCTATATTCAGAGAGGGTGGGTTTTTTAGCTGACAATTTCCATACACACCCTTGTATGCTGCATTTCATGGCTGACCGAAGTGTGAAGGCTGGAGAAGGGAATGCATGACTGCATGGCAACACCTGTGAAAACTCATTCCTTCCCTTACCTCCAGCTAGCTATACACAGGATCAGCCTGTCAGGGATATGAAACTTGCTTCTACAGAAATTAACAAAGATCAGTACCATGGATTAGAGCACATAAAAAGTGAAAGATGCTACATAAAAGCCTGCTGAAGCACCTGCCAGGTACAATCACTCATTTTTCAAGAGTAGCGGACCAGATATCCATAAAAAAAAGTAGGAAGACTTTTTAAAAGAAATGCCTTCATATGAAAGATCAGGACAACTCCTGGCAAACATTTAACTTGAATACGGTGCAGGCTCAACCGCTGCTGCTGCTGGAATGGAACAGCTATTGTGCAATACCGGTTTTTGGAAGGAAAAGGATGCCAAAATCTGCACCAGATGCACTGCATTCCTCAAAGAAGAGTACATTTAGCATATTCAGTTTAACACCACACAAATCATATGGAAGCCACCTAGAACCTGCAGAGGTTCATCAAACAGAAAGTAGGCATCTAACCAAGAATAGCCTCAAGCAGAGCAGACATGGCCAAGGTCCTTCTGGTCAGCAGCCAAAATCCTCATTACCTAGAAATAACAACTTGGTAAGACAGTGTCCCTGAATCAGCTGGGGCAAGTGCCTGCCATTCCAGGAAAACCACTTGGGAAAGTCCTTTTTACAGAAACAATTGTGCATGGAGGGGGGAAAAAAGAAACAGCCTAACAACCTCACATTATCCTCACTGCTGGGCAAAGACATCACGTGAATCAAAACATGGCAGCTAGCCACTAAAAAGCCCAGGTGAGCTTAAGGTGAAAGTCAGTTTGCTTAAGTTCATACAGAGTATGCATCAGCAGCTTACTTTGCTTTGGGGACTAAAGGTGTCCATCAGGGTGTAAAGGTACTTAAGAAAAGAAATGGCAGCACTGCCATGTGGTTCTTCAAAAGAAATGCTGTAGCAGTCAGCAAATTCAGGGCTCATATAAGCTCAAACAGCTTCTCTAGGCAGCCTAGAGTTTCCTTTGAAATATGTATCTATGAGCACATATGGTCCTGGAGCACATCCACACACATTCACCAGAACGGAATGAGAGTGGGTGTAATACATAAGACTACCCCTAAGAAAGAGAAGAGGAAGAAGAGAGCATAAAAATCCTGGCATAAACGAACAGCTGTCCTTTCTAGCCCTTCTGGTTGAACCCCTCCCTCCATCCCGATGCCACTCAGCAAGACGCCTTGTTCAACTTCAGAGACAATCAGAGAAATAAAAGCGCAAGAGCACACACTTTTATAACCCAATTATGACCACTTATAAACATACTGTAAATCTATTCACTGCTTAACACACCAGGTACATCCAGCAAATGCATTTGCTCAGTGTGTACCCAATGTAGCTTGATATTCTCCATGTGGCTTAAGTGTGCACATTCAAGCAATAAAAAAAAATTAAACAAACCAAGTCTGGATTAGATTCAGTCCACAATAGCAAGGAAAAAAAGAGTAATTATTGACAGTGCCTTGGTTAAGCTTAGAAAAGCTTAAAAGAAAAGGATTTTTCCATAATTGCCATCTCTAACCTTTTATCCAAGCTCAGTGGGTACATTACCTAAGTCAGCAGGAAGTTTAGCCACTCCACATGAAATTAATAACGTTTATGGGCCGACCCATTGCCCACAGCCCTCTCAAAGCTTTTTAGAACAAAAGCTATGAAGATGTTACTGTCCTTCCATCAGGAAACAGTCCATTCCACACTTAGCTGCTTAAACCAAACCAAACCAAAACAACCCCTGGCTCCTCCAGCAGGCAGCAGTCCCTGAAGACCAAGCCTCCTCTTACACATTCTCAAGAGGAAATTAACCTTACATACAAATTACAGGAATAACAACAAGCTTCTCAAGAGCAGTGCATCCCATCAGCTGACCTGCTAGTACCTTGCAGGGCAGCAGCTCCTGTACCATCAGGGCATCCCTTGCCCCAAATTGGGAGCTTTCCTGCTGGCCTCGGCAGAGCTACCACCTGTGCTCACAGGCACGAGTTGGCCCTTACATCTCTCTGTCCCGTCTATCCACAGAACAGAGCTCGCCAATGTTGAAAGGATGTGTTCCAAGTTTGGGTGCCTATAAAACAGCTGTGGAGTGAACCTGCACACCGAGCAAAAGCTTTCAGCCTGACTTTGTATTCAGGTACACAGAGAACAAGATAAACTAGTTTAACTAACGCTGACCCAGTTTCACACTGGAAAGGACCAAAACAGACACGAGAAGTTAAAATATATTCCTTAAGAGATGCTGCTCATCTGTTTTGAAATGGCAAGCATGAAATACTTGAGTCTCTGCGATAAAATTCTAGGCGAGGACCAAACGGAGCAAAACCAGGTCAGCATCCTGACTTAACAAAACTGTGTTGAAAACCATTAACAGGAATACAGCACACATGCTTTATAAGACAGTGCTCTCTTCAGTGTCACAGACCAAGAAAAGAACAAGAAAAATCAAGAGAGGGATAAACAACACTGGCTGGGAATTGATTGTCACCTTTGAAATTTTAGTGGAACAGTTGGAGTAAGAAGCTGACTGCAGCTGAACTGAAAAATCACTATGTGTAGCTAGATTACTCCTCTACTGTTAAACCCAAATTAAAGTGTTCACCCCACAGGCAAGGCTGAAGATTTCAAAAAAGCTGTAATTTACAATTTAGGAAAGTTTAGAAGAATGCTCTGTAAAACTGAAATTACTTTTGTACAATGGGCAGAAAAACAAAGGACAGATGGAACTTCACGTTGCTTGATACAACAGTAAATACTATGTGGCACGCAGGATGCAACTGAGCCAAGAAGCTGATGAACTGGGTTAAAGAAGAGTTCACCTTATTGACGTCAGAGCTACAGCCAACCTTCCTTGCTCTACAAATCGCCGTTCCAAGCTGTTACACAGTAGCAGAAGCAGAAAAAGGTGGTAGATTTTCAGCAAACTGGACCCTTATGGCAGCCAGCATCAGGAAGCGCTATCAATACCAGTTTGAATAGGTGATTCTCCTTCTCATTTTTTGTAATTAGGTAGTGAACTCATCTATAGGAAGCACGAAAAGCGAGCGTGCAAGGCACGAGCCTTTTAGCAAAGCGCCGCAGTGAGTACTTTTGTCCAATTTATTTTCCAGGAGTGATCACACCTTGGACAGAAGCCCATTTCTAACAATTTATTTTTCATGTCTGGACAAGGCAATATAACTTCTACACAACTTAATCTCTTTGCTAATAGACTTAGCTGTTACAGCTGAAATACACAAGCCTAACAATAAGGCTAAAATACCTCAAAATACTTAAATCTGAGAAATGTGTTTGCTGGCTTTAGTTCAGGACAAGTAGAAGCAAATCGGCTAAAACGCTGCAGCTGTGGAACTGTGGCGAGACCTGCGAAGAGGTTACGTTGGACTCTGCACAACTGCCTACATAAGAACAACTGCTCCAAGCAGGGCACAAAAATTGGCTTCAAAAAAATCTTTAATTACCAGCGAAGCTCCTCCAAAGGGCCAGGAAGCACCTGGGTGCCCCGACAGCTCGCCTTGGCTCCCTGGGTCAGCGCTACCCTAAAATTACAGGGATGCTGGGCCCAAAACCCCCGAGGATCATTTTGCCCATCACGTTTCCCCACACGGTTGTTTCATTCTGCTTTCAGGCTGCAGTTCAGTGAACAGGCTGTAATTTACCTCTTCACCCTCACCCTCAAATTTGTTTGGATAAACAGGCTCTCCTTTGTTCCAGGCTGCTACTACATTTACACATTGTATTGTAAATCAGCCAGTACAAAGCAAGGCAGGCCCCTGAATGAAGACACTAGCATTTTTGTTCACAGCAAAATTAAACAAGTAAGAGGCACAGAACTCCTTTTATAACCCCAGTCTGGAAACAATTGGTTTTTAAAAGGTGAGAGGTTTTAAAAAGTTTACTAAACAAACCTAGCCAGTTACAGAGTCTATAGAGTCAGCTCACAAACAAGTTCAAGGCTGTAGAAATTGCCAAAGCAGTGTTATTTCTGAAGAGAACTTTAAACAGTTTAAGACCGTTTCAAGGGGCCAAGAATTATTGGCAAGTGATTTATAATTTATTAAGTACACAAATAGAGAGGAATTATTCACAGAGGAAGGGAATGGACTATTGGCCATGTCTATTAAAGACAAGAGACTTAAATAGCACCCAGGAGTTGCAGGATAAACATCACAAAAAAACTTTTCAGTAACAGTAGTTGAGCAGAGGAACAGACAGCTATGAAGCCTTTCCCATCAGAGGTCTGGAGGAGAGGTTCCACAAGCATCTGTAATGAATGGCTTAACCACGACTGATTCTGCCTACAAGAATGGAAGGACTCTGTACGTGGCCTCTTCAGATCCCTCCCCAAACCCATTCTCCATTATTTTAAATGTTCTTTTAAATAAACTGAATTTGCTGAGACCTCTCCCATAGGTTGATAGTTCAGTACAGCCCAGCAGAAAAAAGATCAAAAGTAATCATTATTTGATAGGTGCCCAGGTTTTCTGGAATGCTATCATCTCAGTCCCATAACTGAGTATGTATTCACAGCAAGAAAAAAATAAAATAAAATTTACGCTGGCTGATCCAAAGGCCAGGAATAATTGCATCTGATGTTGACATGTTGACCACAGTCCAGAAGTGAGGCCTCCTGATGGGATGCTATGGAAAAGCTTCAGCTGGACATATGTAAGATGTCATTCTTTGCTGCAGACAGCCCTGCATCCTTCATGAACATTAAGCTTAAAAAATTAATCCCAAGTCTGAAACATAAATTTAAGCGGTAGAAATATTTTTATTCCTTTGATTAAATTAAGGGGGAAGGGGACAGAAATGTGATGGATTTCGGTTTAATAGCTTTTTTCCCCAATTACAATATGTTAAAATAAGAAGTCTTCTGCAGACTCATTTTGGTATATCTACTATCTGTGATACAAAGAAACGCCACACTTCAATAGCTTCAGATCAAAAAGGAAAAAAAAATCAGGAGAGAGAGGGCATGCCCCTGTTTCACGTTTCAGGAGCCAGGGCATCACGGTCCATGTTGTAATTCTGACATGATCTGATTGTCCGTGTTTACCCTCAGCAGCAAAAGCAGGAAAGAGAAGGCAGCTTACAAGCTCTCACTCACTGTGATCCTTTCAGAGGCCAGAAAGCATTTGCTGAGCACGATAAAGGGAAGCTGAACCTCTGCTTCGCCACCAGCCCCAGCAACACCGCAGCTGACTGCAGCCGTTTCTTCCCTCAGGCACTACCTGAGCATAAGAGCTGTGGCTGAGGTGACTGACCAAGACAATGGGCCCTCACGCACAAAACAATAAAAAATCTGGTATGGTTGTTAGCACGGCAACTTCCCCCTAAGACCACCGGAGCAGCCGGCTCCGGCCGGCATGAGGGCTGCCACGTCCTCCGGTGGGGAAGGAGGCAGGGAGGTCCCACTGTGGCTGCGGGGAGCACTGGGGACACCATGGCCAAACCCTTCTCCCAAGCACCACACACGTGTCCCTGCCAGGGGAGCACAGCGGGCTGGCACGATGCCTCCCACAAGCCGAGTTCAACCCCCAGGCCTGACCAGCTTGTATCCCCCCTCCCCGTGCCCTGCCCTGCGCTTCCAACCCTGCCTCTTGCTAAGTGATCCACCTTTTATCCCACTTCTTTCCATCTTCAAACACATCATTAGCAGACTAATCAGCAGTGGAGTGTTTCCCCTGCTGCCAAGCATCACCTGGAGCACCACCAGGGCTTTGCCCTCTCTCTTCCCTCTCCCAAGCTGCCCTTCCCTCTTCGAGTGGTGTATCATATGGGGACTCTCTGGTTTCATCCCTTTCACCTGAAGACGACACAAACATGGAGAGAGCACCTCACAGGACAGGCGATGCTCTCACCTGAAGCCGGATCTGTTTCTGCCCTGAGACAACACAGTCTGCATGGAAATGATGTTTGAGGGAGTGAAAAGAAGCCAACAACCCACAAGCATGTGAGGGTCTGGAAACCCTGTAATTTGTGCCGTGAAGAGAGATTACAGCCCATCTGTCCCAGCAGGAGTACAAAGGAATTCAGAGTGACTTGTGCTCCCCCTCCTCGCCTCCTCCGGCCCCCTGCTTAGCCAAATAACTAAAGCCAATATAACTATGCCCCTAACTTGTTGACATAATCTGCCACTTTGCCTCTGCTGCAGCCGTCTTGGGGACCTGGGCACTGCACTTGGGAAACCATACATTACCTGAAATCATCTCCTAAAATCTGGCATGACACAGGCTTTTCCTACAGTTTAGTCTGAACCTGCACTGATGGGCTCCGAGTGCCCCACCACCAAGATTTATTTTTCAGCTTGGAGATAACGCTGCTGAAACATCTGTAAAAACAAATCCATATGCTTTAACATTAAGCTCTTGCACCAAGTATTAAAGTGACACTGCCAGATTAAAGGGACTGTAATATATTTTTTTAATATCCTATTGTGAACTATCCCTCAGATTATTACCCGTAAAAGAGTTTTTAATATCTATTCTTTGATTTAGGTGCCTGACGCCTGCCTGTCCTCTATTTTTGCCCCATTTTTTGCTCCAGGTACACAATATTTACCAAGGCCCACCTGGCAGTTTACTAAGCTCTGCTCCAGAGGCAGCAGTGGTGGAGGTCGGGGGAACCTACATGTCACCCACACAGCTGAGGGCTGGGACAATGTGCACCTGTGGCAATGTGTGCCTGTGGCTCCCCCGGACACATGGTGAAGGAAAAGCAGGAGGCAGACATCCCACAGGGAGGGAACATGCTGCCATCCGGGCAGCAGCAACACCCCAAACCTCCCACCGCCGGAGCAGCCCTCGGTCATGGACAGCAGCTGCTCTTCCGGCAGCCACCTGAGCACTGCTGCTCACCGCCAGCGCGGGATGGGAACAGGTATTGAAATTTTATAACGACAGGCAACTCACCCTGTCACTTCCCATTTTAGTAATTTTTTATTCTGACAAGCAGGGGCAAATCTGACCAAAAGGCTCCTAATAGGAAGACCATACTGAGTTCTGAACAAAGAAAAATGTGCTTAAAAGCTCCCAACTACTGTCGTTGTGGTGCACGCAGACAATAAGGAGCTGTAAGAAGCTTTTCTGTCTTATGTGTCTTTAACTATTGGGTGACTAAAACCCGCAGCAAAATCATTTAGTGAAAAAAATCTCAAAATGAAAACAAATAAACATCCCCCAACAGTATTCCTCCAAAGACACAAAGAAATAACTCAGTGCCTTTTTTGTTCTTAAATAAAGGCAGGCAGGAAGAAAGCGCGGCTGTCCCTGGAAGTGCTGGAACTCCCAGAAGACAGGACAATAGGGACCATCTCAGCCCTGTGCCCAACAAGTTCCTTCAACTACTCTGGGTCTTGGTTTCCACATCTGCAGAGTGGGGATAATAACAGGTCTTTACATCACAGGGGTGTTACAAAGATCAATTAGTTAATGTCTGAAAAGCGCTTTGAAGATATAGCAGGTGGTGAGTATTATTATGCAAATAACATGATTTAAGAAAATCACAAGTGCTGGATTAATACTAATCCCTTTGATATTTAAAAGACACCATTTTTTCATATTTTAAAGCAGTAAGCGTCTATGCTATAGCTTTCCACGGCTGCTGCAACAACAATTTTTAACCTTTTAGTACGGCTCAATATGTAAAACTCCTCAGCAGACATCTTCACAAAATCCAACCTTGACTCAAAGCTAGGAGTAGTAGAAGAAATTATGCATGTTGATGAACTGGATAACTAGATTCTATGCAGGAATATTTCTCAGAGGATAGAATGTCACAGGCCTAACTTACTGTAACAAACATTGCAAAGTCTTCTGGTTTTCGGGCTTTTTTTGGAAGCACACTAATTTCACGCATAGAGGCATTTGTAAAACAATAGAGCTGGTACCTAATTATGCCATTTTATGTGGTGGAAAGAGTGGTGAAAGAGAGAACGACATGGTTCATTCACTTCTTCCAAGGCTGCGTATCTGAATTGTAAAAAAAAAAAAAATATTAAAAAATAATCTAATGTCAAATGACCTCATTCGGTGGTCTCGCAGGAGATCCGGCCATTGCAATGTCTGCTCCAACTTCCAGCACACAGCCGCACAACCACTTCTGCTTTAGGTGGATGCAGGGAGTGGGGCAGATAGCCACAAGCCAGCCCAGAAACGCAGCCTGGCTGAAAGCCTGCAACCCACAACGGACACAAACAACACATGTCAACGAGAGAGTTGAAGTGGGATCGGGACGAAGAACCTGAGGTGAGCAGCAATGTCAGAAACCAAGGAGAGAGCACAGCCAAGACCAGTCATCCCTCTGGTCTCCTGCCTTGCCTTTGCCAGACCTCTCTGTGAAAGCAAGGCATCCCACCCAGTGCCTAAAACCTCCCGCTGCTTCCAGGACTTCCACTGCCACATTCCCTTTCTGTGAGGAAGCCTGTTTCTTGTCTCCTGCACCGTAAAATTTAGTGCAAAACAGCTGGTGCATTTGGTCTAGGAATCTGTGCAATATTGCTGTGGTTAAAAACAGCTTAATATTAACCCCCTCTGGAATGCATGCCTGAAACTGATATTAATGAAGCAAGATCAGATATTAATATTCTGTACAGCTGGTTCCTCAAGCTGTGCTGTAGCGTCAAATCAAATCTTTTCCCAAGTCAACACACAAAACACAAATCGAGGATGGCAGGTAGTATTGACGTAGGAGGAAGCAGCAAAAGTGTTTTAAAACTTTAGAAGCTCTTAAGCGTGCAGCTATAGGCAGCTATGCCTCCCTTCCTACTCCATCTCCCACAGCAGCCATATTAATAGCTATTCAATACAGTAATAGGATCCAAGCTGTACACTTAGTTGTTGGGGCTTTTTTAATCTCTCAGTCAGTATTAAAAGCATTTGGATGCTTTTTAGCAGGGAGGAATGATTTTGCACTCCAGGAACAGCGAGGCATTTGCAGTGCTCCCAAGGAATGCCGGCGAAGGATTTCCTTTGCATGCCTCTGCTGGTGATTGATGTGGTGATACTTCATTTTAACTGGACCCAGTTGTGCAGATTCACAATTTAATCTTTCTCTGTAAACACGCTCTCAGTGTAACCTTAGTGTGTTCTCGTTAGTTGAAGTTACACAATTTACGTACAATATAGATCCAAAACACCAACTAAGGCTCATTCTTCAGCCAGGAGGAGACCCTTGAGGGTCTCTGAGCACAAAGGCCTTTGGACACATGATTTCTACTCCTGGATCTGCAAGGCCTGGGGAATAAACCCACAGTTTTGATCCTGGGTGAATAAGTACAGCCCCATCCTTCACTTTGCTCTCCCATAAAATGGTAGCCACCTCCTCTCCCAAAAAAGTTCTAATGATGTACCACTCCACTGAAGAACGACTCCCAGGTGGGAAGATGAGGCAGCATCATGCTTCTTCTGTCTTCACAGGGAATTAAAACTCCCTTTATTCCTAATCCAAAGGAGAAAGTTATTTTTTCTCTCAAGAGTACCCTCTGCCCACAGCGGGCTTGAGGTCTGGTGTACTCCATCTCCACACCTTTAGTTAATTCACCTTTTCTGAATGTTTTGAGTTTGCGCAACTGCTCACTTGAGGAAAGAAATCTGAATTTCTTGTAATCAGCTATTCAGTTTGAGGTACACGTGTCCATCTTATTTAAGCAGGCCATAGATATTTACAGCTAAAACTAGTAATGGACAAAATATTACAGCATCCTCAAAACTTTAACATGCGCAGCCTCATCACACCGAAGAGTTAAACCCCAACTTCGATGTCACCTAGGTTTTTTTCTTTCTTGCTTGAAACAGCCAAATAATATGAAGTGGCTGCAAGGATTGCTCTCATTAGCTACCCTTCCCAGCACTCAGCTATTTGCTGCCAGGTTTCTCCAGACAAAAGGATGAAAAATAAACATACTGTCCCCACTACACCTAAAATAAACTATGCACACAAAAAAAAAGAAAAAAAAAAAGGACCTGTTGTAACCGTGACAGAGAAGGAGGTAAGATGTTGCCTTCTGTCTGACCACAGAGCAAGAGGAAAGTCATTCAAACAGCCACTCAAAGGACAAAAAATAACTAATAATTCAGATTTCTACCTGGTTTGCTGATCTTTACACAAGGTAAGCCAGGAAGGTACAGGTCTCGCTGACTACCACTGCCCGCCCTTCCCCAGGAGATGGGCAGAGAACGTGAACAGGTATGTACTGAAGAGAAGGTTACTCTGACAACTTGTAGTTCAGCCACAAATCTTCCAGACTGTTGATCTCCTGGCTTTGGTACGATCTTCATCACATTTGTAATTGTATTTACCTGGATGACTTTAACCTCATTAAGGATTCACAGGTAAAAAGCAGATGCTGAATCAAATCTCATAAAGCACTGTCTGCCTCATGAAGGCTAGGCTAAGCAGAAGGCTACCTCAACTCCTAATTTCTCCTAGGTTTGTAAAGAGGATATTCATAATTTCACTCAGGAAAAAAAAAAAAATCAATTGAGGTGAGGTTTATTTGAACTAAAGAGCAAAAAAAGTTATTGTGTGGTTTGGGATGTTTGATCTTACGCTTTATTGAAGCACAACTATTTAAAAATAAATTATTCCAGGAACACATCATCCTTACCTTGTGGCTGATACATATATATATTTAAAAGAGACTAAAAAAAATTACTCAAAGTGTAATATTTCCTCTCCCTTCAAGTAAACATAAGAGCTTAGCATTAAATCTGTATTAAAAAAAAATAAATCAGCTCATGCATTTTAGGGACTACTAGTACAGCCAAACTAGGCCCTTGCAGCTGAGTTCACCACTCTGCATTTGGCACAAGTATAACTGAAATATTCCAGAAGACAGATATGTTACATTCTTTCAGGTGTTTTGACTTAACGTTTATGGTACTCAAGGAATTTCTATTAAAAAAACCTCTAACTTCAGCAAATTTCAAAACCTTCACTTGGGTAACACGAAGAGAAAGTTCTCACATGACAGAGCATACTTTCCATTAAAAACACATCAATTGTAACTATAAAATATATTATACATATTATATATAATACATATAATTTTATATTTTATATATATGTGAAATATATAAGTCTTTTTTTTTTAATAACAGAGATCCCATTTCTGAAAAGGAGTAGAAAGCACTTCATGCATATAGCTACTTTTATGAAGCGGTTAGAAATGTGTGAAGGAGAACCTGTATGGGTTATTAAGATACTGCCCTTTGAGGCATGTCAAGGGAGAAAAATTGCTAATGGTCTTCTTTTGGGACAGGGGGGCTCCAGCTTTCTATTTGTGCTGCCACATGCGTGAGCTTTAAACTGAAGTTGTGTTTCTCCTCGTGGCCTCAGATTGCAACTCCACTGTTGATTTGAATTCCTGCAAGCCTCGTACACTTGGGACCTGCCTTCTCTCAGTTGGAGGAGACCACATAACGGTTTTTCCTGTTTACAGCCATGCCATCCCCTTGTAGCCGAGCCTCAGGGTCCATAACCTTAGGTCTAGTTTTCACATTTAACAAATTTTCCTACTGCTCAACTGGCAAAGGCTGTTCAATGCCTAGGCTGGAGCTAGATATATTAAGTGTTAACCATTTCTTTGTCAGCTTTTTAAAGTCACATTTTTTAATAGTTGTCTGCACGCATCTCCTTGAATTATACACCATTATAGCATCTGTATCTCCTGTTACAGGTATCATACCCTGTGGCTGCTGTGTACCTGCCATTCCATCCAGACTCAACCATAACTGTCATGGTAGCACCTGGAAATACTTCCAAGCTTCCTCAAAAGAGTCTAACAGAGGTAAGAACCTTCGTATTTAGGTAAAGTCTGCTTCAAAAATATTTTTTTTATATGTGAAGAAAATTATCTATACTTCTTTTACCCCATCCTTGGTATTTTGATTTTCTTTCTCTGCTGCAAGCAATAAAACAGCTTTACATTCAGCACATGAATAGTGGAGATTTTTTAAAGCCTCACATTTTACAGGGTTTTCCTAAAGCTTCTTAAGAATATGAATGATCTGTGCAATAGCTCCATACATAAAAACACAACCTGGACATACCAATTTCATTCTCCCCCTTTATTCATTACCTAAAGAGCTATGAACCATCCTGGGACGCCTTGCACTAGGAGGGAAGGTACGTAACTAATTTCCTAACTACTCTGTTTACTTTGCATACCTTGTGGGCAAAAGTTGGCAAGAAAGGACTGGAAGCTGTTTGCTTTGAAATTATCACCCCATTTACAAGATTCAAGAGCAAAGTCTTCTAAAATGAGGTAACAGGGAAAAGGAAGTGACTATGTGCACGGTTAACGCTACAGAGTGCGCTAGCAGTGCACGGGAGGTCATCATCTGGGAAAGAAAACAAACAGGTACCGAGAAAGCTCCCCCATGAAGTGCATACAGACACAGTATTTAAAGCAGCTATAGAGAATAAAGGCACTAGCCAGTTCTATGCAAAATGTCTGTATCCAGTTTAAAGCTACCTCTTATTACTCCCAATGGAAGTGAAGCTACACAGGGGCACAGCTGCTGTTGAAAGCACAAGCTTAACACCCTAACTCCATCTGCAAAGGCCTCCTTCTCACTGACTAGTAGGGCCACCCAGGAGGGGACGGGCAGCAAAGACGACTACTACAGACACAGGCAGGGCTTGATAACACAAAGAATTTGGCAATGAAATTAGTTTCAGTGGATCTTGAATCCTGGGTTTTGGGGTTTTTTGGCTTTCAGGCTTCTCAATTCAACATTGCAAAATAACATGTGTTTGCAGGGCCGTGCTGTGAAACACATCAGTGATGCAATAAAATCTTTAAATACTTTTTTCAAAGCCATGTAACAACTACATATAATACACTATAATGCCAGACCAGTTCTCCTGTCCAGTTCACAGCACAGCTCCACAAAACAGTCATGGTACCACAACTAAGCAGCTACTGGCCAGTGATGGCAGGAACTACTTAAAGCAGAGCTGTCACCAAAGATTTCCTATCATTGAATGATGGTCTGTGCACGCTGCTAACCCACTTGGAACAGAAATGCTCCTCCCTGTGTCAAGTCAGCTCGTGGGTACGGAAAGCCTGATGTGGAAGCGCCTTGTGGAAGGCTTTGCTCAAGCCAGGAAATCTGGGGATGCAGGTCTGCTTTTGCACAGAGGCTTTTGGGGAGAGGACATAGGATAGTTTACAGAATTGCCAGGTCACCACCCTTCCTGGTCAAGAAGGAATGCTGTAGCATCCACTTGCCCTACTTATATATGACAAACCTACCACTAACATGTATTTTTCACCTACAGATTCCCCAAAATTCCCACAAAAGATGCAATGCCAAAATTTTTTTAAAAAAACAATAAATCAGAGAGAAATGAAATTACTTGCTAAAGACAGAAAAAACAGAATGCATGAAGTCACCAGTCAAGAAACCTACAGGACCCCACTGCATACAAGGGATTGCATAAATGGCACTCTGAACGCCAAACCTACAAACAAAGCAGCCCAGGCTCCTGGTGCTCCAGTAAGATGCACCTGTTTTGGCTGACTGGTGCCACTGAACTATTAGCACAGTGTAGCAGCATCACAGTTTGGATCAGAGAAAGACCAGCAAACCACCCAGCCATGCCAAGTAACTGTACATGAAAGGTGTGAGCAAAATAGGTGTCTGTGAGAGGGAGGGAAAGGAAGCAAATTCTGGCCATGAATTTACCAGCCTCTTCTTTTCCCAACAAGCTGAGTAATAACATATGCGAACTCTTCATTGCTGTCTCATTCAAAAGCTCCTATCTTCCAAGGCTGCTAAACCCTCTTCTGATACCAGAGTTCCCATTCAAGTATAATTCAAGTAGATTAATTATGCCACAGACAACAGAAAACACAGTCTGCTTCTTCAAATTATCAGTACAAGAAAATAGCATGAAGAGTTCAGTTTCAAGGATGCTGTTTACATTTACTCACTTAGTTTACAGGCCTCGGGATCAAAATGAAAAGATAGTAACTAATTGCTACAACTGGGAAAAGTAAATTGGAAAGTTCTTGCCAGGTACACCTGTACACAATAACTTGAAGAGCAGCAGTATAAGCAACACGGATTGCAAAAGTGCAATTAGAGAAGTGGAAAGGGTTACTCTGAGCAATTGAGATACTATGTTTTGATAACTAAGTTACCCTGGAGATGATTCACACGAACAAGTTGCTTAATGTCATTTTACACTACAGGTCTAGGAGGTATAAAAATATGCATAAAAGCCACTATTAAATCACACAGTATCCAGAACAATTGCAAAGTGAATACATTTTCATCCCAGATTATTGCACTAAGTTTGAGGCTGTAATATTTCAACCTATGTCCAAAGCACATAAACCCCACACAGCCATCTCTTGTCTTGATGCACCAAGCCAACCACACTGCAGTGCTCTACAAGAGGACCTCCTCCTCCTCAAGCAAGCAACACGCTGCTTTGGAAGAAGAAAGGGAGGTTATAAAAAACCAACCCTCAGTTCAAATGAGTTCTTAGCCCACCTGAGCAGCATGACAGCCACTAGCGAAAGGGACTTCTTGGGGCTCAGGCTTCTGCACAAATAGCTTCCAGGATGAAGTGCCTTTTGACGTATACTTGTTCCTGCTGGGAGAGACACAGAAAAGATGCTTCAGAAAATACATAAGACAAGGGACTGGGCAATATGCACAAAGAGAAATAGCTTGCTCAAGGGGTTTATGGGTATCCTAAGAAAGGAATCATTTTGGAGCTGGCATCTCAAGACATCATAGAAAATCCTTTGTTTTCATCTATATAAATGCAAAAGGGGGAAGAGTAAAGAAGGTGAAATCTATTGATTTTGCACTGAATACAGCAATTGACGACTTCAAGATGTGTCATAACAGCCAACAAACATCAAATAGGCAGAATTTTAAAATCAGGATATAAAAACATATAGGCCAAACAGATCAAAAATTAGTTAACTGGAAGATCTCCAAAAAATTGTCATTACTGAGTAACATCACCGTGCAACCGCAATGCTACTTTTGCACGTTGCAATGACCGGAATTATGCTCTATATTACCTAAGTGTTTTATTAGCTACCTGGAAATAAGCATGTCCTTGGTGGTGAAATTAATGGATTACATGGTTTAGTAGCATGATAAATAAAAATAGAAAGGAAATCACACAAAGTTAGCTCAATTACTTGTCAAGCTGGGCTCATTCCAACCAAAACAGTCTTAAGATATCTGAATGCAGATATACGTATCCAGTAACAAGGAATGCAGGTCAGGTTTGCAAATCAGAGGACCACGACTTTACAAAGCAAGAAAACAAAAAGGGATGTGAAGGTCATCACAGTCTTGCAACTAAGCATTCAGAGCTTCTGTTGTTATTAAAAGGGCTAATGTGTTTCATGGATGCAAGATATGAAAAAGATATGAGAGTGAATGAAAATACTGAATGCAGGGGGATGGGGTACACAATGGTAAAGAGTGACACTGAAATACTGTGCCCAGTTCCACGGCTGATGCTCAGAAAAAGATGCTGAAAATTAGAGAACATGCAGAGCACAGCCACAAAAGCAATTAGCGTGTAGAGGGGAAAAAAAGCATTATGTATAATCAGATTTAAAGATTGAGTCCTTCTGATAAGCCACACAGACAACTGACAGCTTACTTGATCATCTTTAAGGTGGAAAAAAAAATATCAGCAATGAAAAAAACCACTTTAATACAGCCACAAGAAGACTTAAAAGGGCCCAACAGATGCAAGTCAAAAGCATAGAAGGCTCCTGTTAGAAACAAGATATAAATCGCAACAGGGAGAAATGAACAGGAACAAAATTCTTGAAGATGTATTCTCTTTTTCTCAGTATTTTCAGGACAAGATATGCTTTAGCCTAAGGATTTGTTCGGCCTATGAGCAATAACCAAGTGAGATGGCCAGACAACTGCAGGACTTGATGGGTCTGCTGACCCTAAACTCTGAATGACAGTTTCAAAAAAAACAACCAAGAAACCAACCCTCAAACAAAACTAAAAACAAAACCAACTAAACCACCCAAAAGCGTATTGCCCTGCATTTTCACTAATGCTACTGAGCACTGAATTAAATGCACAATGGACTGCGAAATGCCTGCAGATCTTCCCCCAGCCAAATGTCAAATGAAGAGGCCATCTGTTAATAAACATAAACATCACCTCTCTGGAGTTTTATCCAATGCACTAATAAGTAAACTCATACCACCATTTAGTGCTACAGGATTGCCGAGGCAAGTGAAGTCTTTTGGGTTTTCATTTCAACAGCTTGGGTGGGCAGAAGAAGGTAACCCCTGGAGCACGTGGCAGACACATATTCCCAGTCACGAAGACAGCTTCGTGGTTGTAGAGTTATGGGCTCTTGAGAAACTTCTTCAAAGTACTCACAAAGACACTTTCTGCCTGAGTAAAAGCCTTTCAGACAAAACCACCTCCATTTAGCATGTTTGGGAGGAAAAATACATGTCCCCAAAGTTACCCATTTCACTTGCTTTTCTAGGTTTGTCACTTATACCTGAAAGGGTGATGTGCATGCATTGCAATCCCAGCTGGAGTTTACATGGGGTGTTTGTCAGTTCATGAGGGAAAAAGGCTCAGTCGCCGATGATGTTAATCAAAACTGCACAGAAAAATTTGTTAAAGCTTTTTAACTACTTACTAATCCCACAAGACTGGAAATAGAAGAGGTTAAACTATTGCTTTCATTGCCTTACAATTCAACAGGACCAACATCAACTTAATACCAATCTGCCTCATACCGATTAAATAAACATAGCACGTAAGTTCAACACACACTGTGGCAACATATTAAGGAAGGAAAAATTAATGGTCTTCTGATGTATTTCAGAGAGAAGCTGCATATTTTGAACTTCCAATTGCAATGAGCATAACCAGATCCATTAAAGGGAAAGGACTAACTACTACAAGCTGAAGGAAACCATAGCCTACTACTATTAACCACTGTAAGCACCATATATCTTTAGGAAAGAAGCTTTTATTTGCTGTGTATGCCAAGACTAAGTCCAAACAAAAGATTATTAAATTGTCCTTCTGATTCAGGACAAGAGACATCACCCTGTATTTCAGTTGCACCCTTTTTACCATATCAATGCGGTGGGGGGTTTTCTGCCCTCTGCTTTCTTCCTATGGTTGAATACATTTGACTAATACTGTTTTCCCACTGGGCAAACACCGGTTAAAGAGCTGGTCCTTCATAAATTCTAAATAGTGATGCAACCAGGAATGTAAGAACTAGATCTTCTTTATATACAACTCTTACATACATCTGTCTGAAAGAGATACTATCTCTTCCTAAACTATCTAGAAGACAAACAAGAGCCCTGGGGAAAAAGACATGAGTTCACTCCTGAAATTTCTACATATTTAAAACACAGTCAGTTAGTATAGACAGAAGGTTAAGCCTGAACTGTGAGAGATCTTGATTTCTGCATCACTTCTTCAAGAGACCAAGCTATCACCCTAACAATCCCTCTAGACATAGCAAGATTAATGTCAGGTTTATGTGAGCTTCCTTCAATCCACATCAACATGTCGACCTAATCCAGCTTGATTAGAAATACGCTAACCAGGTCTAGGTCTATTCAGCAATAAGCATGAATGTACCTTGTTCTAAAAAAGTAAATTCTGTAACAATTCACTTGAAGCACTAAAAATCTCATGGATTTTTATTTAAAGCCATGTTGATCACAGGTGGTTCCTATGCACTTAATCTGGCAGAGTGCTCCCAACAGGTCCACCTGCGCAGGTCCAGCTAAGAAGTAGGGGCAGGACAGCTCAGGGACAGAGCTTGTCCACAGCTTCATGGTTTGCTGTAGGCCTGAGAAAACTTTTGAACAACTTTAACAGAAAGAAGGATAGATAACATATCACAACATAAAGAAAACCGTGACTGTCAAGTAATGCAAATTCCATTCACTGCAAATTGCCAAAATCATAGAATCACAGAATGGTTTGGGTTGGAAAGGACCTTAAAGATCATCTAGCTCCAACCCCCCTGCCATGGTCAGGGACAACTTCCACTAGACCAGGTTGCTCAAAGCCCCATCCAACCTGGCCTTGAACACTTCCAGGGATGGGGCAGCCACAACTTCTCTGGGCAACCTGTTCCAGAGCCTCACCACCCTCACAGTGAAGAATTCTTCCTAATAGCTAATCTAAATCTAACCTCTTACAGTTTTAAGCGATTCCCCCATGCCCTATAACTACATGCCCTTGTCAAAAGTCTCTCTCCAGCTTTCTCTAAGCCCCCGTTAGGTACTGGAAGGCTGTGATAAGGTCTACCCAAAGACTTCTCTTCTCCAGGCTGAACCCCCGCAACTGTCTCAGCCTGTCCTCACAGGAAAGGTGCTCCAGCCCTCTGATCATCTTCATGGCCCTCCTCCGGACTCGTTCCAACAGATCCACATCCTTCTTATGCTGGTGGCCCCAGAGCTGAAGGCAGTACTCCAGGTGGGGTCTCACGAGAGTGGAGTAGAGGGGGAGAATCACCTCCCTCAACCTGCTGGTCATGTTTCTTTTGATGCAGCCCAGGACATGGTTGGCCTTCTGAGCTGCAAGTGCACACTGCTGGACCATGCTGAGCTTCTCATACACCAACACCTTTAAGTCCTCCTCCTCAGGGCTACTCTCAATCCATTCTCCACTCAGCCTGTATCCATGCTTGGGATTGCCCCAGCCCACGTGCAGGACCTTGCACTTAGCCTTGTTGGACTTCATGAGGTTTGTATGGGCCCACCTCTCAAGCCTGTCAAGGTCCCTCTGGATGGCGTCCCTTCCCTCCAGTGTATTGACCACAACACTGAGCTTGGTGTTGTCAGCAGACTTGCTGAGGGTGCACTCGATCCCACTGTCCATGTCACTGACAGAGATATTGAGCAGCACCGGTCCCAATACCAACCCCTGAGGAGCAGTATTTGTCACTGATCTCCATTTGGACATCGACTGCAACTCTTTTGAGTGCCATTTCCTTATCCACTGAGTGGTCCATCCACCAAATCCACATCTCTTCAGTTTAGAGACAAGGATGTCACATGGGACAGTGTCAAATGCCTTCAACAAATCCAGTTGCTCTGTCACAGAAGGCCACCAATTTTGTCAGGCATGATTTGCCCTTAATAAAGCCATGCTGGCTGTCATCTCTTCATTTTCCACGTGCCTTAGCGTAGTTTCCAGGAGGATCTGCTCCATGATCTTGCTGGGCACAGAGGTGAGACTGACTGCCTCCATTTTTTACCTGTGGCCTTAAATTAGTGATGCTAGTTAACAAGAAAAGCAAGTGAAATGCTAGAATAAGGTTTGAATTAAAACTAAATAAGGTCTCAATTAGATAACTTTTTTAAGACAACACACTTCGACCGAATAAATCAAAACTACTAATTTCACTTGTTTCCAGGAATGCAAAACTGTTTGCCCAAGGGCAGGTGGTGGAAGAGGGCATGTCAAAAATGAACCCACAAAGGCAGAAACTTGGAAGCTAACCACAAAGGTGGAGCAAGTTTGGAAGCACTTCAGAAGGCACCAGGTGGACTCTGTCCACTGATGAGTGCCCAGGCTCCCAAGTCCGAGGAGCTCAGTATGGAGCTAATCATCAACCTGTGCTGGCACTGGCTCCCAGAAGCCAAATTCCAAAGAGAAACAGAGCGTCTCACTGAGCACGTGGCTGGTGACCACAGCTCTGCTGACTCATTCCTGGGGACAAACTCGGCCCCATGTTATGGCAGTCTCAGGCTGAGCAATTGAGCAGGGGCTGATCATCAAGTTGGTGCTGAGATTTTTTTAATAATTGTTACTAATGTTTGTGAAACACAGACACTTTTGGACACTATGTAAACAAGCAGGTCTTCCCTCAACCATCTGAGATGGAAACCTAGAGATCCAAAAGCTATGTATTTCCAGAGACTTAACTGCTGAGACAGAAACAGAAATACTTGATTTTAACAGATAAACAAGTAACTATCTGCCTAAATGTGCTGGTTTTGGCTGGGGTAGAGTTAATTTTCTTCATAGTAGCTAGTCTGGGGCTATGCTTTGTATTTGCATTGGAAACAGTGTTGATAACACAGGGATGTTTTCGTTACTGCCGAGCAGCGCTTACACAGAGCCAAGGCCCTTTCTGCCTCTCACCCCACCCCACCAGCGAGTGGGCTGGGGGGGCACAAGGAGCTGGGAGGGGACACAGCTGGCACAGCTGGCCACAGCTGACCAAAGGGATATTCCAGACCATGGGACATCATGCTCAGCATATAAAGCTGGGGAAAGAAGAAGGAAGGGGGGAAACATTCAGAGCAATGGCATTTGTCTTCCCAAGTAACCGTTACGTGCGATGGAGCCCTGATGTCCTGGAGATGGCTGAACACCTGCAACCGAGGAGAAGTGGTGAATAAATTCCTTGTTTTGCTTTGCGTGTGCGCACAGATTTTGCTTTACCTATTAAACTGCCTTTATCTCAGCCCATGAGTTTTCTCACTTTTACTCTTCTGATTCTCTCCCCCACCCCACCAGGAGGGAGGGAGCGAGCGAGCAGATGTGTGGCGCTTAGTTGCCGGCTGGGGTTAAACCACAACACTAAAGAAAGTAAGTCCCAGCTCCACAAGGTCAACTGAACAACTCTCTAGCCTGCCCTATTGTTCCAGGGCTTGGGCAAGCAACTGCCCTCTTCCTCCTCCATCCATTCTCTGAAGCCTCCAGGGGCAAGGACTCCACAGCCTCCTCTTTTTGTGGCCTGATCTGAGCAGTTTTGTAGTCCGAGAGCTTTTTGTACCACTAAGCCACTAATGGCTTAGACAAAATGGCTATCTCCAGCTCCTTATTTCCACTTTGTCTATGTACATTTTGACCAAGCAAAGAGTAGGAGTTACTTACTACCTAAGTATATTTCTTTCTTTAAACAGACACCCCCTCAATGATTTATGCAGGCTGTGTTGTTTTATTTTTTTTTTAAACAAGGATTATCAGACCTATGTCAAGTCCAAGTCAACCTCACACTTAAACAAAACTCTTAAAGTAATACTCCACTAATTATGGTTACCTCTGGCTTTATTGTAGCTAATAATGGCCTTTTTTAAAAAAAAAAAATTTATTCTAATGGTAGCAGCTATTTAGAGAGCACATCATCCCCCCCATCCCCTATAAGCTGAGCTTCACAAATTCCTGTGGTGCATGAAAAAACCTGTCAAGAAAAGCCAAAACAAATATTCACTACTGAGCTGAACTAAAAGATAAAGGTGAATAAGTAGGAGGAAGATCACATTGGGGTCGTTTGTTTACTTAATTCCATCTTAATTATTTAGACTCTCATCTCACTAACAGCTGTGCAGGTGCTAACTTTACTTCAAGAAGGACCTACAGTTTTTGTTTGCATAAATCAAGTACATTTAATCAAGTGCACATTAACTCATCAACACATTGGATCTGATGAGGAATTGCGTAAGTGACAATGCCAAGCTATTTTGGTGAATATTCATTATATCTCTGTGGAACAGTCTGACTGGAGGAGAGTGAGAACAAAATGACAGTAAAAGAACGGTAGCAATTACTTTACTAGCAGTTAACATTGCCATTAACTGCTTGCTGGCAAGGGCTTAAAGTTGCAAATCCCAATTTAAGCTTGTTACCTTAATTTTACAATTGTAATTCAATATTCAGAATGTGACACCAGTGTAGCAAATACCTTCATTCCATGCTTCATACAATAAATAGTTTGAAAGTATATGAGAAGTTCCAAATTATAGCTGTTACAGAAATATAAAATGCTTAGTACTAAGTCTTCATAAAAATAAATAAATGTACAAACTATTTTCTCAAAACCAAGCCAGAATCCAAACCCATTAGCAACAAGTCACCAGAATATTTTTTGCTCTTAATAGGCATTCATGAAGAGATCTCCCTTCAAAATGTAATTTGTTCTTAGGGAGCTTCTGCATGCAAGGCAAACAGTTCCCAGTTTTGTAAAGCTTTTATCCCGCTTCCAACATCTGCAGGAAAATTCAAGCAGAAGAGGGCTCTGCTGCTAGTGAGGATATTTTACATAATAGGTCTATAAGTTAGATGGACAAAGCAAGATTTGGCTAAAAGAAAAAACCTTTCTTTCACTTGCTAGTTCCCAGAATGGATGAAGGAGGAGGAGAGGAAGACTGTTCGGGTGCACCACCTACTATGTCCTTCTGAAACCCTGAACCCCACGTGCTGTGACTGACCTACTGAGAAGGTCACGCAACCTCTTCTGGTGCAGAGCTGTCTCCCCGCTACCACTGCCCACCCAGACACGGTACGAGGTAATATGCTGGAGTCACGTTCACCATCTAAGAAGAACATAGGTGCTTACAGGCTCTGGTTCACAGCTGCAGCTCGATTTAGCCGACTCCCAGCTGTCTGCCTGGTCCCCCTGCCAGGACAGGGACGAACAGGAGGCTCATGCTACCGGACTTCACAACATTACACACTAACACGAGCAGCCATAAAATGTACTTTGCATTCACATGCCACGCTGCAGATTCTGGTAGATTCAAAATTCAGTAGAAAAGAAGCCTGAATGGCAGAGTAACCTCTGGCAAAGGGACAGGATGAACAGCTGGATGTTTCCGCTCCTGGAGCGTAAGTCAGAGTCACAACTGTATTTATTTTGCTATCCTTCCCATGTTGTCAGCAATCCAGGAGTATCAAACAAGTCAAAGTATCAACACTGTTGTAACAGACTATCACGAGCATTCAAAGCTTCAGGTGCATGTTTTTGGCGTTGATTTTACTACAAAACACAGCATCACATTTTGGTGGGTTGGCTCCAGCTGCTTACAGTTATCAGATCATGTAAAAAGCTTTCGGAACCAGAATCCGCCATTCAAACTCCTTCCCCAAACACCGTCACCATTTACCTTCTGTGTTGGTTTAAGTAATGTATTTTAAGAAAAATAATTTTCTATTTCACATGCAGTCAAACTAGGTTCCCACCAGGGGTTCGGACTCAGGAGTATTCAAGGCAAGGTGGACAAGCCATGCCAGGCTCGGAAGCAGACTTCCTCCCTTTTGTTTTGCCTGGAAGCATGCTCTGTTCTGGCTTTTCCATCGCAGGCAGCTGCCCCCGTACCCGACCGTACCAGATACATTTCACACCAAAGAGGCAGCCTGGGCATTAAGCACCAGCCCAACGTGCTTATGTAATCTCAGTCCCTAGCTCTCAGCGAACGGGTCTCTCAGCTGATTTGCCTACAGCATGGTACACACAATCCTGGTCCTGCAAAGCCAGTTCTGTATTTCAATCTTTAGGAAGTGGGTGGGGGGGAAGATATTTTTTTCAGTCCAGCGTTGGGGTTGACGCCTTCTGAAAAGAACCATAAAGCAAGCTGAAGCTGATCCTAGGTACATACCGGCAGCCTATTACTTACCAACCTTTGCTTCCTTCTAGATTCCATTGTAATGAGAACATAAACAGTAAAATAAGCATGTATCTCCCATGAATGAATTACCTATTCAGAGTTCCCTCTGGTGTTCAATAAGCTTATCATCACATTCAAGGTAACAGCGTCAGTTACAAAAGCATCAAGTTCCCCCACAAGCCAGTTATCATTCGAGGACGAGCTCGGCCACAGGGACGGGACCATGGTGTTACAATTCACGGACAACAAAGGCAATGCCATTTTCCATGAGATTTCAGAGCTGCGATAAACTTCCGCTTCCTTCTTCGTATATTCACCTGAGCATCTGACTAACCCAGAAAGGACCCAAATCGTTATCTACCCCCTCCTGCCACCGAGGTTGTCGCAGTCCCGGCCAAGGCAAAGTCGCAGGTCCCAGGTCCCAGGTCCGGCCCGGCTCAGCAGGGCCGGGAGAGGGGCGCTGGCAGCCCCCCAGTAACAGCGCCTGGCGTCACAAGCCCTTCCAGCCCCGCACGGAACGCGAGCGAAGCGCAGCGTACCTAATTAACAGTTCGGAAAGAAAGTTTAAAACTGCCTCTGCGAAGGGACAAAACGCGTTTGCAGCAAAACCCAGGCGCGCCCCCGAGCCGGCAGGGCCGAGGCGAAGCGCGGGGCCGGGGCGAGCCTCGACCCCGG
>JAVJGI010000060.1:84874464-84928713 GCA_035590275.1 Ibycter americanus | reverse complement strand
GCTGGGGCCGGCACTGGCCGCCGCCGTGCGCTCCGACCCGCGGGGGAAGGGTCTCTTCGCTGAAGGCCCTGGGCCGCCCGGCGGGTGTCGGTGGTGTTTTGGGGGCTGCGTGATTTCCAGCCCCGAGCAGAGAGAGGCTCCTGGGCTCCCAGAGCTCGCCTGTCCTTTTGCGCACCCTGCCCTGTCGTTGTGGGGCCACAAATATGTCACTGGCAACGTTTTAGGTGCACTTGAAGTACCCTGGGGTTTATCTCTCACAGGTAGACTCTGTAATCACACTTTCTGAAGGTCTTTTCTCCTGTCTTCCCCCAGAAACGTGCCAACGGGAGTTAATGCAGGGCCCTGCCTGCAAGCACAGCATCGCCTTGCTTTAGCATCGCGATCTTACCCACATTCAGATCTCAAATTTGTCTCAACTGTAAGTGATGTAGGGATAATCTATTAAAAAGAGGGATGTCTTAGAAGAATGGCTCAGGTAAGCTTTGAGCAGGTTGTTTAGACTTTGTAGGTAGCTTTCCATCAGTCAAATGTGGACCAGCAATGTTGCGAGGAGTAATTAATTAGCTGCTGTTGGCACTTTGAGCGCAGCTTCATTAAATGCTGTGTGCATTGGGCTGAATGACACTGAAACAACAGGAGAGCGCTGGTGCGAAAGCCATCCTTCTCAAGCAGCACCCTGGAAGTTGCTGAAAAATCATCGTTGCACCTCAGAATGGCAGCAAACACCCAATAAATATCAGCTCCAAAACCTGGGCAAGAGTAAAAAGTGAGAGACTGTTGGAGAAGATGTTACAACCGGTTTTCAGACCTTGGCCGTGCAAAGTGCCGCCGCAGTCTTAGCGGTGGGTTGGGACCATTCCAAGGTAACGTGGTGGTTTGTGGGGTTTTCCCTCTGGGCTTGCTCTCGGGAGGCAGGCTGTGCTGGCTGGGTCTCACCCGTCTGGCCCGGTTTTTGTGCGAGCCTCCACCAGAAGGCCCTCGTCCTGGTTTGTTTGTCTCCTTCCTGCTCTTCACCTGACCAGGCTGAATCACTGTAAGATGAGAGAGAATGGCTCTGGCGTAATTGTGTAGCGTTGCTGAAGATCTGGATTCCCCCTCTGTACCTCTTCGCTTGCTGGAAGAGAGAAAGGGGAATCTGAAGAGGAGGGAGATGGGACTTCCCTAGGAAAATTGGGTTAGTCGTGTCCTGCAAGCCCTGGGAGGGATCCAGGACGGAGAAACTCACAGGCTGCTAATGGGCTTGGTAAGACCTCACTTTCCAGGCTGCTTTTCAACGTCTGGGCTTCTGGCCAGGTTGTGCCCAAACTTTTGGCAGAATGCCCTGGAATTACCAGCCAGGCAGCTCTCCCTGTGCCCTGGCCTGTGAATCCCTGCCTCCCAGCACGCTCTGCCCCAGGAGCTTTTGCTAGGGGCTCTGCCGTGTGTGTGTCCCTGCTCCAAGCCTAGTGATGCTGCCCTGCTGAGGGGCAGCAGCCCCAGGTGTGGGCCCACACCTGCTCCATCCCATGGCCACTGGCCAGGGCTGTACTTGCTGTACTTCTGCTGTCTCATAGTGGCTGTCCTCAGGCTAAATCTGAGCCTTAGCCCCCTGCCGGCACATCACACAATTCCCTCTGGCTGGAAGAGTTTCCTCTGACTCCTGTTGCTCCGGCCTCTAACAGCCTGATTTATTTTTTTTAGAAACCTGCCCGTGGACACGTACAGAGCCAGAGCAATGGTGACAGTTTATTTAACTCAAAAGAGGAGCTGGTGAAGTGAAGCTGTGCTGAATCTTCATCCAGTCTGTAGCAATTACCTGCTGTGCATTTGACCTTGCCAAGTGTGACAGGGATTATGAAGCTGAACTAGAGCTCGAGGTGGCCACACAGCATCCCATCCCAGGACAGCTGTCTCCTCTGCTAAGCCTCTGTAAGTGGCTGTTCTGCCAGGCACATGTGGATGTGCTATAGCATGGCCTATCGGCCCGTGCTCCTGCCAGCTGGGGCACAGATGTGTGCTGCAGCACTTTTGTTACTGAATTCAGCCCTGGATTCAGCACTTGGTCCACTTGCGAAGGTGCGAAGTGGTCACAAGGTGGTCTTCTGCCTCCCATCAGCCCTTCTTGTCTTAGAGCCAGCACATCATCCTTCTTCCCTGTGGAGAAGTATAGGATACGGGACATAACTCCTTGGTGAACCCAGATAAACAGCTGCACATCAAAAACTGCTATATGCAGCTGAAGGGTTATTCCCCTCCCTTATCACCACCCACCAAAAAAGAAAAGAAAAAAAAAAAAAAAAGAGGTCAAATCAAATCCTAAACGCAGAAATGCTTAGAAAAGAGCAACAAGTAGAGGACTGAATGATTAACAGCTTCCCAAGCACCTGGGGATCTTCACTGCCAGCGAGCGCTTACATGTGCAGAGTGTGCGGCTTGGGGTGGGGGAAAGCCTTGCTCTCTCCCTCTCCAGTGTAAGGACACAGATAATGGCACTGCATGTAAATAGGACTCTAGTCCAGATTTCAATTTCCTACTTATTTCCTCCCTCCACACTCACTCTTTCTCTCCTCACTTTGTTACCACCCGTTCGTCATTACACGCCTCCTTCTGTTTGTTTTTTTTCTCTGCCTGTTATTATCTTGTACACTGGATGCCACACTTGTGCCTCTCTCCCGCTTCCCTTTCCAGTGCCGTCAATTCTCAATTTTTATCTAAGGCACAGCATCACACAGGATCTTTCCTACTGCCAAGACCTTCAAGGCCTGTAAAAAAGCTGAATTTCCAGCCGTCGTGGAATTAAAACCACCTTGTTCCACAAGCAACAGGACTAATGAAGGTGGGTTTCCTGTGGCTTCATCTCTGACTCACTTGTTGCCATAAGCTTGTCTCCCGTTCCTCTTTCATGTCCGATGTGACATCTGTTCTCAGTGGCGAGAGGCAGCAGCCGCTGTCGCCGGTGCGGAGCGGCACACGCGTGCTGCCTGCGCAGCGTGGCTGCCTGCGCTGCCGGGGCGACTAGTGCTGCCAAGCGCAGCCCTTAGCAGCAGAGTTCCTCCTGCATCTCTCTCTGTTGGAAAACTAATTTGAGTCTCTAGTCACTGATGCTCACAATCCCCTAGGAACTTAATTATCTTTGAGGCTTCTACCTCTTTTATTCATTTGTTTGCAACTAGCCAATGTGTTCTGACATTTTTATGAGGGGCTGATGGGCAGATAAACAGCCAGATGATTGATTATCAGCCTTTAGGAAGCAAGGTTGTTGCCCTGTGGTCATGGAGATAACCTGTGAACAGCCCAAATGGCTGAAAAAGAACCTCAAATCCTTTCAAATAATTAAGATTGCACTTTCTGTGTGCAGAAAGTTTTGATTGTCTGCGTGCTCACAAGTTCGAGCAACCTCCTTACATCCTACTTGAGGATATCCTGCATCCCAACTCTCTTCTGAAGGGTGGGGAGGGGGAAGAAAGGGGAAAGGATTCTTCCTCGTGTAAGCAGCTATGCATCTGCCGTACCAGGCAACAGCTCTAGTTGAGATTCAGTCTGCCCTAGCACCGCTGCTACCGCCATCCTTTGTAAGAAATTTGTATCTGTGGTGGGAACGCAGAGAGCACAAGAAGTAGGACACTACCTGAGTGGTTTTAGTCTCTTGGTGAAGATATAAACAAGGGCTCTACAAGACTCTCACCCTCCATCTGATGTCTTTGGTTCTGATAGGACACCACATCATCTTCTGCTAGTGACTGAAATGACTCAAATATACATATTTATATTTTTACAGTCCATAAATCACCCTGGGATCTACTTTTTCTGCATGAAAAGTGCCAGATAAATCTAAGGTGTTGTTATTAGATTTGTGAAATGTCACTGCACACATCCTGACTTTCATGCCCTTTGCACCAAACTCACATGGCAGATCAATTTATATATATTTGGATATTTTTCTGGTTGACGGATTTCTCAGTGTCCATTTTCCAACAATCCAGGAAAAAAAAAAAAAGTTTAAGGATAAAATAACCTAAGGTTAATTGTATGATTCCCTTCATTTTTTTCCTTTGATGCTGGGAAATATTTGAACCACTGGGAGCAGGTGGGTTTTGGTATTTTCTAACCAACCCTCACTTGATAGATTTGTTTATCCCTGTGCAGAATGTTACCCAGTCACAATTTTGCTTTTGTTTAGTTTAGCAGACATTTTGCATATACTTTGCTACAAATATAAATTGCTGCACAACAGTGTGAGATAGAAAACCAGCAGGCCCTGGATACAATTTCCATGTGGAATCCGCAGAATGCCTAATATGAATGTGTGCAATGTCTATATGCATACATGTAACTATTACAAGTAGCAGCCCTCGCAGTCAAGACTTGACCTTCTGATATTGCCCTGGTTGTACCTCACTGTGTGTGAGCCCAGTTAAGAGATCCTTGACTAATGAAAAGGTTAATACAGGCAATGCTTGTATTTTTTAATGCTACCTTGAATTTTTTGAGGAATTTAATTAAAAAATTTATCAAAATATAAGAAATTTCAGTAGAAAGTTTAGTGTTGTTTCAAAATGTAGCTAAAATGAAAATGAATGTAAAATGTTGACAATATTTGGCCCTGCCTTTTTTCCCCCTCCTTTCTTTTTGGTTTAAATAGACCCTTCACAAACACACACCCACACCTGTATATATATTAACCAGACAGACCAGCATTTCCAACTTTAAGGCAGCTGCCTAGTGAAGTTCCAAAGCCACTGCTTTCCTATCACAAAGTAACCATTCATTTTAACTGCAGCCAATATACTTACACTCAACGGTATCGCTAATTCTGCAACTGGTTGGAGAACTGGATATTGGAATTAGTTAACTGCCATGCGTGCTGCTATACGTGGATCTATATTGTAGAAAAAATAATAGAATCTCATTATATACTAATATTTGAACTAGTTTTATTACAGAGAGCTAGGCTGTGGGAAGACAATTACAAGTAAAAGTGCGTGATTACAGTGTTCTGTTCAGAAGTGGAAAATCAGATTTTACTATTTTATGAGGGAAATAATGCATCTTTTTACATCAGTAACCTCAGACAGTGTATAATTAATATTTTCCGAACATATATTGCAGAAATTTTGTGTTTATACTATTCAAGTTTAGCTGCTATTATAGTAGTTAAACATATGGCTAAAATAGTAGGAGTTTAATAAGGTACAACAGCGTTACAGAAGCATTTATCATTTAAAAAGTCTTAGACCAATCAGAATTATCAATGACACATCAGTTAACATAGAAAAATGAAGTAATGACTAATAACACAGAGGCTGTATTTTACCTTTTTATTCATAGAAAGATTTTCAAGATAATATGGGTATTTTAAATGACTAGCTGAGTTTCCATCATGTGATGACAACTAATCAATAAATCATGTGTCATTGTTGTGGCTCAGTATGTCAAATAGCTGCATTTCAGTGTCCGTATTTACAGGCTTTGAGCAATTTTTTCGTTGTACATTTCCAGCTCATTAGCCCTGATTTTGAAAGTGGTTATTTTCATGTCAATGAAATTGGTAGAAAAATCACGTCGTATCTGTTTCTGCCACAGGGAGGAGACGGAATGGGGTAATCAATGGGAAACTTCTGCTACTGAACACTGCTTCCTACCCCATGTGGGTTTGCTAAAGTAGTTTTTCCTTATGAGCGAAGTGAAAAATAAATACATGGCATCCTGCTAGACACACTGGGTAGTTTGATGCTCATGGGAGATGGTAAAAGGATGAGTGTTTTCAAAAGCAGCTTTTGGCATACATAAATCATGAGGTTTGTCCTGAGGCCTGGGACATCCAACTCAAATGATTTTGGTTAGACAACAGCACGAAGACGGACTAATAAGAGTTTCAATTACCTCGCCCATCTCTGTTGCTTTTGCATACCAGAACTTCAGCGCAATCTCAATCTGCCATGTGAAAACTGCCCTGTGCGAGTAGGTGAAATAGCTGGTCAATGCGCACCCAAATCTCCGGTTTAAGAACAGTGGTATACAGCTCAAAAAGCATCAACCATTGTTATGATCTCCCATTGCCATTAATCACATTTTGAGTGCCTTTGCCATTGTGTCAGAGTACCTAAAGAAATGTTCTTGATGAAGGCATTGGTTCACTTGGACCCAGGGCAGAATAAAGCAGTGTTTGTCCTTGGAGAGAGATGGTACAAAGAACTGGCCAAAATGCAACCGCTGGCTTTTGTCTGTAGTGAACAGCCCTCGTTCATCAAGGTATTGCAGAATCTCAATGTCCTCTACGCATCAGTCTCAAAGGTGCCTCCCCCCCCTCCCCCCATGTTTTAGTTTATTAGAAGGTTATTTTCTTCTGGACAATGACTCAGGCTGTAAACACCTCGTGTTTATCACAGGCACATCAGATAACTGGAACTCATGCAATCTGAAGTGAGTTGTGAGGGTTTGTACGGGTTTCTGCAAGTACAAAACACAGATACTCATTTTTCCAATGGCTCTAATTTATGTGTGTATATATATGCATCGAATCTGCACTCATATTCTTTCCCTAGATGCAGTGTAAGAGAGCCTGGGTCTTCACTTCTGAAGCGATTAATAGTTGAGGCTGCAGGTATATTTCACTGCAATAATTCTTGCAGAAACTGTGCTCCTCTGAGACAAGGCAGAACACAAAGCCTGGTATAAAATTTGTGAGAGCTGAACAAAATTCAGTTACATCAAATCAACTACAGGACTGTCTTGCACGGTGGCTCAGGCAAATCAGGAATTTGGTCGTCTTTTAGATAGTTCTGAATGTTTCTTCCCTTCAAGAAAACTTTTACAGCACAAATACATTTCAGTTCACATTTCTTTTAGAAAGGAGAAAAGGTTGCCATACCCAGCTACAGCCCGGGTGATGCCTCCTCCCAAGGCTTGTCACACAAATAGGCACCATTGGGTGCAGAAGTCCAGTACCAACACCCTCTGCGACACGTGGTCTTTCTGGTGGGACTACATCTATTGCGTGACCTCATGCATGGAGGTTCGTAGACCCAGAGGGCTTGCAAGGACCTCTGAGGTATCTAGTACCCCTAACTTCAAGCAGTATCATCTATACCTGCAGGTAAATTTTGATGTGTTTGCCCATCTTCTAAAAATCTCCATTGTTGGAGGTCTGAGCACTTTGCAGGCCTTCTATCTACTGCTTAAATGTTATTGTAATCCAAATATCCCATCTGAACCTTCCTTGCTACAGATGAAATACTTTACTCCTGGTGCTAACAAGGATGCTGAAAGCAGGTGGGTTGTTCTTGCCTCTTCACAAAACCCCTTTATGTATTTGAAAACCATGATTATACCTTCTCTAAGCCTTCGTTTCTTTACACACCTCGTGCCCCATTCATTCAAACGTCTCATGTAGGATGAATTTTATGGGTCTCTGATTATTTTCTGGACCTGTGCAAGTGGGCAACTTCATCCTTGAAATGCAGCTTTTAACAATGGTCATGATCCTTCAGCCAAGCCCTTGTCGTCACTGAATATAGTGGAAAGATCACCTCAGCTGCTCTGCAAGACGCTCTTCCAAGTTTTCTGAAACTTGGAAGTCTGGGTTAAAAGGGCTATGGGGGAGTGGTGCACTGAAATGGAGGAGAATTGAGCCATGCTGGTAAGGGAAGAGTGGAGCTTTGCAGTAGATGGTTTTGCTTCTTTAAGTATGGTAGTGTTTCTAGTGAAGGTAAAGCCTACTATGATTAAATGACCAATGCCAATGTTATAGTACCCTGAAGATGTTATTTACTCCTGCTGGAGTTGTTTTGTTTTGCATTTAGCCTCCTTTTTTCGTGACTGAGGAAGAGAAGTACATAAAAGTAATAAAATATAACTTAAATTAGCTAGCAAAGTAAGTGTCCACGAGGATAACCTTCACTGCCATTAGAGAAAATAGCCCAGCATACATGTACAGGTCTAACCAGACAAAGCTATACTCCTTTTACACGACGGAATTAGGCCAGGTCCTGCACAGGCTGCCCAGTGCCCAAACGAAAATACCCTGTCAGTGCAACTCTGACCCAGTGCTGTGTCTCCTGGGGCAGCCTTCTATCATCTAGCAGCTCGAAGCCTGAGCAGGGGAGTTGAGTCTGAAGTTGTGGTCATCTAAAGACAGACTAAAACAGCAACTGAAGCCTGTAGCTGGCAACTCCCATCTCCCAAATCTTCACTCTAACCACATTGCTGCTACCTTTGGCGCCTCTCCCAAGCAGTACTCTCAGCATGCTGCTACATGGAAGTGAGCAAATGAACACTGGGAGTAGCAAATGATGATTAATGAGCACCTTGTCCCTCTGTTACACTGTCCTTCCCCTCCCAGCATGTCCTTGATAATTAATTTCTTCAGGAGAGGTTTCACTTTATGGATAAGCTGGTCTAAGGTTCTCTTCCATGATTGATGGTCCCTATCCCCTTCCCTGCTTCTGGCTATGTAATCCCCCAGCATCTCTTGGTCCAGCTCCAGTACATATCTGTTCCTATAATGAGCCTCTTTTGGGAGCCAACCATCAGGAAACAACAAGAAAAAGTGATATACTTTTTCCTGCTTCCAGAATACCTGATGATATTGCTCCCAGAGCTGACTTACCACAAGATCAATATGGAGCCAGCAGCAGCACATGGGTTGGAATGGGGTGAGAGAGTGGGACATGGAGGCAGCATACTACTAGATCAACTGATGGGTCAGCCTCAGCATCCTTTCTTCCTTTTAGAGGGGAAAAGAAGTCACAGGAAGACACTCGTCTGAAATTTGTGTTTTTAACAACACCTGAGCTTCAGCTCCTACATTAGTCTGAATTTGCAGCTGTCTCTGCTTGAAGTAGGTGGGAGGCTTAAGAATGGGAATGTTACAAAAAGGCAATGCAGTTTCAATTCTTCTTTGATCATCTATTTTTCTATTTTTCTGTAAGATTCCTCACTCCACCCCAGCTAGTCCCAGAGCTGAAGTCAATAATGCACTAGGAACATTTTAGATATTAAGCATTCTGCATACCAGCTATCATGGGGCATAGGAGCGCTGTGCGTGCGAACTCCTGCTGCCATCTGCCTCTCCTGCCTCCATCACTTACAGAAGGATGGAGGCAGCAGGAGGGTCAGCAGAAGCCAGAAATCATGCAACATGAGAAATGGCTGGAGAATTGGGACTGACAAGCAGGGGACTTGTAAGAGGCAAATTTTAAAGCCTCATTTCAGTTTTCCTTGTTAGGATGCTGTTAGGCCTCCTACAACAATGACAAACCTGATAGTATCTAAGCAATATTGTATGGCTCAGAGCTGAATGAGCCTCTATCAGACATTAGAATCTCTCCCTAATGTTTTACTTCTGATACGCAGGAAATTTTGTTCTGCACTTTGACCAGAAGAAAAATCATCGTTTGAATAAAATAAAGAAAAACAACCAAACATTTGGCAAATACATTATTTTAATTGTCAATGTGGTAACTATTTGGAAACGTTGATATTTTCTGGCAAGCACAGTGCACACATGTATGTTATTAGTCACCCAACACATTAGATCTGTGGTAAATACACTTCCTAAAATAGATTTACTCAGTGTTTAGAACTTTTGTCTTCTTTATTCAATAAATCTCCAAAACTGTAGCAGATGGAGCGGGGAAAACCATTTTTGACCTCAGAATGGAACAGTATGATGAAATTTCAGCAGACAGACAACTTCTGTGTGTTAATAGCATCATATTCAAAATGGTTATTACCATGGATCACAGCACTGTATTACAGGCTTATGATAAGTATTGCTACAGAGCACATTTAAATCTAGTTTGGGAAGGAAGGGTAGAAAGAAAAATAACTTCATGTACTGCATCTGCTCCTGAATCCTTTAGCAGTTTTTGTGGTTTGATATACATTCTTATTTTTACCACGTTTTCTTAAGGAAATAAGTCTTATGCAGTGATGGTTTGGATTTTTATCTGTTCCCCCATAATAAACTTGGAACCAAGACCTAACTTCAGGTTTCATATCTATTGAAGTCCTGGAAATTTTGTAAAAAATAGGTATAGAGGTAGAAGTAGCCAAATCAGTGGCCTCATAAAGGAAAAACATGATGTCAGTGAGGTTGTTGAGCTCGAAGGGATTGAAACAGGAGAGAGATGTAGGTATGTTTCAGGTATGGGAAAAGGTTCAAATGGTTGCTGTCACAGTTTTAGACACTGAAAAAGAGCCATAGGATCAGCTACAGAGCTGACTGATTTTGCTAATTATTCTGCCTTCTGTGTGATATGTCCTATAAGCAAAAAAGGGGCTGTTGTGTGCATGACACAAAATGAAGGAGACATTTTGCTTCCTTTTTAGTTGCTTTGGGTATTTGTCACAGCAGCAACAGCTTATGATCAGAATCTTGTTTCTCTCTGAATGTTTCAGATATGCAACCCCCTAAGAACTTCTGCAGGTTCGGTCTCCTGGGGTAGCTGGTAGAGGAGCGGACTCAGGTCTTGATCTCACCTACGTCTGCAGCCCGTTGTTAAATCTGTGCATATTGATAGCCCAAATGGGAGTATTTTTCTAGGTTTAAAACGAAGCACATGTGTAAGTGTTGGCAGGGTCAGTTCCCACCAGCTCGCTGTTTCTATCACCTAATGGAGCAGCCCTCTTAACTCAGGTGAGGTTGACACGGGTGCCTTGCAGAAGGTTTAATTCTCACTGACAGCTCATGTTAGCAGCTGAGTTTTCACATTGTTCCTTTGTTTTCACATGGTGCTTTGCCGGGTTACGAATACCTTTAAGCTGGTGCATGCCTGCAATGACATGTGAAAGGAATATTCATTGTCTTTCCAAATCATGTGCTGCAGAAGCCTGAGAGAGAAAACTGAATGGAAGGTCTTTTTGTGTGTGAAAAACATATCAATCTATGCTAACAGCTGATTTCAGCAGCCTCTTCTGTCACACTTCTGTGGGCAGCAAAAGGAAGGTTCTTTCTTTCCTCCAAGAAAACAGCCCCCCTAATGTAACTCTGAGGCAGAGTGAGGAGAGTGAAGAGGAAATCAGTGTTTCTTCTCTTTTCCTCATTTTGTTCCACTCAAAGGCGGTTAGCAGCCAATGAAAGCGGTTGTGCTCCTGTTGGCTGCCTTCTTTGTGTATTAGGCCGAGGGAAATGACAGCCTGCTGTAAAGGAAGGGCCCTTTTCACCAGAAATCATTGAAATTCCCTTATCCTGGCCCTGAACAAGCAAGCAAGGAAACAACAGCAGGAGATAGCGTGATGTGTTGGCAATGGAGGGGAACAGCCACGGAACAATTGATGTGAAAGTCTTCAGCTGAAATCAGCATGTGGTCCATGCAGCCGGCCAGCCTGGCCGCCTGTAGCTGCAGTGAGGTATTTACACCTTGGACAAAGTAAGAGAAGTGCTAAAAAAAACAACCATGGGAGAATCATTAGACTGTGTTTATTAACAGCACAGTGCTTTATCTTCAAAGTGTTGTGCACAATTAATCAATACATTCGGCAAGAGCAGTAAATGGATAGCATTCATTATCACCCAGTCACTAACTTACAAAACGGATTTAAAGTGATGAGAAGAAGATACACTTGGAGCCTTGGGAAGGAAGATTTTTAACCTAGTGTTTGAACTGATGCAACATTTTGAACTATTTCATAACACCTTGTCCTTTCAGTCTCTGTTTCACCAGGCAAGAATTGCCCACGGGGCTGAGAGGGCATTGCAGCATCCCTTTTTTTATCACTTCGATATCTGCCCATTAGGAGCTACAATGAAATCACTTCACTTCATAGGCAGACGTGATTACTCTTGGAGGAAAGTCATCACTTTCAATCATTAGCGGAAGTGGTCCTAAACCAGTATTTTATGTAAACATTGCCACCAGCTGTGCACCTGGCCTCTGGATACAGGGGAAGCTGCACTGGAACTGCACTTGGTTTGAACCTAAAACATGATGCCTTCTCCAGGTTTGGAGAGGGTGGGTATTCAGCAGCATTTAGATCAGTCCCTAAATCCTGGGTTGAATTTAAGCCACTGACAACAGCAAAAGAAATCTATAGCCAGTCCTCCAAGGCAGCCAGTTGATTTCTGATTAGCTGCAGAAATGGTACATAAAGTCAGACATTCCTACATGCTCTCACACAAAAATACATAGATTAGAAGACAAAATCAATCCCTGAAAGAGAATTCAGATCATGGAGAGCTCTTCTAGCATAAGACAATATAGTGGTGGTGTTGTCTGAGTATTGTCATTTAATGAATAGCAAACCTTTTCAAAGTGCTGTTGTTCATAGGAGAAAGTCACTTCAATATGGATGCACAAGTACCAGTTCCGAGAAATACTGGCAATCTTTTCATTAAGGCTTTTTTTGTGTTTGGCTTCTTTTGTTGTTCTTTTTTTTTCTTCTCTCTCCCTCCTACCATCACTCTTTCCCTCCCCAAAGAAAGCATTGCACAACAGCAGCAAGAGGAAAAATCTGTGGAACTCCATGTGAACAAGAAGGTCTCATTTCCATTAGATTTGTTTGGAACATTTAGCTATTTTTCTTAAAGACTGGGCTTCTAGTTCTGCTTGCTTCTGTAGAGTCTTTGAAATTTTAGACCATTTGAAATGACTCTGAGCAATCCTTTGGATGTTTTTTAGTGCTTTCTGAAGAACTACTCATCACAAACATCACTAGCTCCAGTAAACATGGAGCTTGTGCACTAGTACCAATGTACTTCCTTCTGCTTCTGTCATGTCTAACGTGTGAGAGATTGTTTGTTCAGCTAGGATTTTATTTGTGATAAATAAATAGTAAATAGGAAAAGGTAGTGATTAATTTACGTTGTTAATAAACTATCAAAGCTTCAAGTGCCACAATATTACAATACAAGTATTGTGAATCAAAATGGTAAGAAATGAGGAAATACAAAAAATAATAAAAAGATCTTTGATGGCACACACTTTCGTCCAGTTTGTACCAAAGAGCAGTCTGGCCATACAGAGAGTTCAACAGGCTAAACTGCAGGTCCAAGCTGTGCCACAGATTCCTGTGCTGCCTTAGATCAGCATTAGCACCTGCATATTTATAACAGTTGCTGATGCTCAGTCTTTGTTTCCGTCTTTGTATGCCCTAATGAGGAAGTAGCCGTCAATCCAGGACTGCTCCAGAGGCCTTGGTGCTTCAGCTGTTTGGCTGCAATGGGCCAAACTAGGCATCCCGCCTGCTGGAAATGGAATGAAGTCTCCCTTTGTTGCACACATTCATGATGACAGGAGCTACATGTGTAAAATGTAGCTGGGTGAACATGACTGTGGTAACTGCAACATTTTACATTTCCTTCCAATTGTAGCTAACTGTCCCAAAACGTTTTATGTTGCTAATGGCAACACATTACTTACTTTAGAAGTTTAAAACATGCATGGGTCGAAATACTTTGCCTCTTCAGGATCTTTCATTTTAGAGCTGTGATTTCACAAAAAATCCGCTGTAGGTTTAGAAATTTATGGTGACCTACAATATTTCAGGTACCCAGATTATTATCACCTTGCAGGCCAGGAGAAAAAAATTCAAATAGTTGGATTTGCAGCGATTGATTCCAAATGGCATGACAGCAGGACCACATTTCTGTTCTTAAATTGTACTGCAGCCCATTCACGGATTAAGGGCCCAACTGCTGTGTCTAAATGGGCAAAACTCTTGAACTATCAGCATTCAGCCTTACTTCATGGTTAAGACACAACTAAAGATCTTGGCAATTCAGAACAGAAGTATGCTCTTTCCCCCCTCTCTGTTCTTGCACGGTGTCATATGGCTGGAGGGGGCAGCTCAGACAGTGCTAGGGTGGGAGATGTACTGCAGCCTGCTCAGAGCCACTGTGGCAGGAAAGGGAAGGTGGTGCAGGCTGCCTGGCTAGGGTCTGGAGGAGAATGGCTGTTAATATGAGACAGCCCTTTAGGCAAAGTGCTTAAGACTCGACACAGGAAAAAAAAACAAAAGAAGTGTAAGGGACACATAGTGTGAACTTCTTAGCAGGATTGTTGCCAGACTGCTTTGGCTCTTGCTTGTGGAATCATCTTAGATGTGCCGCTGAAGTGTAAAGGTGTTGAACCGAAATGCCACTTCTCCATGGGTGCCTGGTCTCCTGTAATGCGACAGCAATTGCTCCTGGATGCCCCTTCTTCCCTGGTGGTGGCAAACTGCCTTTGTGCAAAGGGGAAGCCAAGATGCTCTGCAAGTAACACCCTCAGTACTATGGAAAATTATAGAAAATATACTTGGAAAATATAATTATAGAAAATATAATCCTGCTAGGATTCAGTCAAGGCTGTTGCAGCAGGGAAGGATGGAAATGTTTTTGGCTCACTTGTCTTCAGTCATTGCCTTGCTTTGTTCTACATGTGTGCTCACCTGCATGGACTGCTGGATGTCCACCGTTGTGCACTGCCATAGTGGCTTCTTACCTATAAACCTGGGAGATCCAATACCTCCACCTACTTCCAAACTGGCCTGTGATGGGCAGAAGCAGTACGCAAATAACAAGCTCATAGCTGATAGCAGAGCAAAAGCCTATGGCTGTGACTACTGGTGCTTGGTTGTCCCATCAGGTGCTGGCCTTTATAGCAATATCAAAATCTGGAGGTATGATAAGGTGCGTGATATTTAAGATGAATGTTCCAGTTTTAGTAAATATCCTGAGACAGATCCTGAATTTGCACTCAAATGAAACAATATTCAGATGGGGAGAATGACTATTTGCTGAAATAAGAAGGAAGGGACAGGAGAATTGGAGAAAATGCCTATGGACAGCAGTGGGAAAGCCAAAGACTGGAGTATGCACAGATATCTGGCTTACAATATCTGCTGGTACAAAGCCACTGTTTTTTCCAAGTTGATTTGAGCCTGCTGAATAACTTTACTCTGATCCGGACTTTTGCATTCTGTGGCTTTGGTGTGTTTGACCTAGCACTTGGGATCCCTGAAACAGGGTTTGTGTGTGAACAAGGGTCTCAAACAGGCAGTTAAACAGCACATCATTGCAGCTCCAGATGTTTTGTAGTGCGACTTGCAATTGCTTTTGCAGTTACTATTCCTTCAGGCAAGCAGACTTTCTAATTCCTGTGCATTTCATGGGAAGATTTGCAGATCTGCCCTTGAAGTTTTACTTCATCTGATCATTGTTAAGAAATACCAGGGACTTGAACTTGAATTCTCTGCCTGGAGACATTTTTGTTTGCTTAACAGATGACCAGCCCATACAGTGAAATTTTGAACAAAACTTTCTGCAGCTTCAAACTATATTTCCAATGTTCCTTTAAAGTTAGTTTGGTAGTGTTCAGAGATCTATGGATTACACAGTAAATGACTTACCCTGCCACAGTGTTCTTCATTAGTATAGAAAGAGTGAGACGAATTTCTTGGACAATGACTCTTCTAGGGTTAAATTTTAGGCTTGGTTTTCAGAAAGCCACATCAGTCCTGATCTAATTGTACTATTTCAGCAGAGCTGGCATTTAAAGTATGTGATAATTCTACCACTTCAGACAACCACTATTTCAAGGACTATCTCCTAGAAACTAAATTAAGGATCATCTAGATTCAAGTAAGAAGTGTTGAAGCATTGTTGAATAAAAAAAAATAAAAAAAGTTAATCTACAGGGAAAATAATTGTGATTTGTTTATGCAGGAATTTGAGATATACTAGCACTGAAAATATGCAGGTGGCCAGTCAGCTAGAAAGTTTTCACTTGCCAGAATTTCAAGTCATCTTTGTTCTACTGACATAAATTTATTGGTAACAAGACAGCTGTGTTTGGTTTTGATGCTTAAAACTGCATATTGGGAGAAAATGTCCCATGGATTAATCTTAATAAATGTCGCTCTCAAAAGACAACCAGCTTCAAAATCAATCTGTCAGTCCCAAGAATGTGCTTATGGTTAATACACTCTGTGTATTAAAAGGAACTTTTCACAGTAAAATGTTGGAAGTGGAGGTACTGTGGGGTCTCTGCCTGGAAGGCAAGCTACGAGGGGCTTATGTAGAATGGCTGGGCAAACAAAGCAGAGCAGGTAGCAACTGTTCCCTTGCTCCTCCGAAGATTAACATTGATAGCAATAAAGAGAAATAAAATAACATAATCCAAACCAGCACATTTCTCGACTTGGTTTTCAGCCAAGTCATATGTCAGTAAGTGTAGATCTCTGCCTCCCAAAGGCATTGCTTTCACTCTGCCTCTCCGAAAAGCAGTTCCCATGGCAGTTCACTGCCTGCTTAACTGGGGGAAGGAAAAGATGAACTGGTTAGGTGCTGGCACAGGGTCTTGCCGTAATATCTATTTGTTTGTTTCTCTTTTATAGCAGCACAGTTAAGAAACATGCTTATTTTGATTGTAAAAACAACTTTTGCATCATATTTCTGTTTCTTCTATGACATCATAGAATTATGATGCACTTTACACATGCAGGCATTGGCTCTGCATGAAAAGCTTGAAATGTAAAAAGAAAATAAGCCAAAGAAAATGAATGCAAGGTAAAGCAGAAGACAGCAGCACAGGAGAGAGGAGGAAAGAGAATTGGTTGTTTGGCAAGGTAAGATTTAGAGGGATTTTGAAGACAACCTGGAGGATGAAGACAGGATAATTATTAAATTGCAGGTACCCAAATGGACTGGGAAAATGGTGAAGCAAAACAATAAAGCAAAATGAGTAAGAATAGTAGAGAAATCAGGAGGAATGGAAAATAAAACCAGAGGTAGGCATTTTCAGATGTGTTTAGTTTTAAGTACCATTTCACACAACAGAACTTGGTATTTAGGCTGTGGAGGAAAGACGGGAACACTGACCAGTTAAGGAGCTGGTCTCAGCATCAGTAACCTTTCAAACTTAACCACGGACCTGAATAACAGAAAGGAGCAAGTATGGAAACTGGGCCATTTGGGGAAATGCTGACTGGCTGCACTGTAAGGCCAGACCGCAGTGCCTGCCCACTTGGCCCCAGCCGGTGGGGCCATGGACACGAAGCCTTTTCCCCTTGTGCCTCAGTTCTCCAGCTGCTTCCTTAACCCATTGTCATTATGGAAGACACTATGATGGAGGGGGCCAAATAACCACGTGAACAGATACATTGATGCCTGAGACTCACATAATCGGATGCCGCACAAGAGCCAGATGGGACGTATTCTGATGTACAGCCCGATATTCTGCAATCCTGGTTCTGCACAGCAGGGTTGTTGGTGAGCAGGTTTATTGGCAGTCGCAAGCACCAAGGTTGCAGCCTAGCTTTGCTACGCCTTTCTCTAATAGTCTGTCTTTAATTTGATGGGAGCTACTTACCACTAATAACACTCAACTTAAAAGACAGAATTATATTTGCATAAATTTTGAGGAATGCAAAGGCTCTGAGCACTTCTGTTGCACTTTGGGTAAGAGCTAGAATCTATGGGACCCACTGTCCTTCAGGGGTCCTTGTAGGCCTGGTTGGGATCACTTTAAAAACACTGTCTGCTTTTTGAGCACTTAATTTTAGGTGTACACCAGCAATAGATCATTGTAGTTTTTCATTGTGTATGAGGATGGAAAAAAATATTCTTTAAAGGAGGAGCAGCTGAAGCTGTACACTGTCTTGATTTTATTGTAGCTTTTCATACAGCCTCACATGACAGTCTCATAAGCAAACTCAAGAAATATGGTAAGTTCATCTGGATTACAAGGTGAATACACAATGGCTGAAAATTCTGCTTAGAATAGAATGCCGAGAAATACAGAACATTTATTGTCATGAAAAGGTTGCTATGCAGCCACAGCTTTATTAATCAATAGCCTTATGTTAGAAGTAAGGGAATGGTTAGAGAAGATACAGTTCCATTATTTATGGGGAAGTAAGCAACTAATGGACAACATAGGAAGAAGACTGAAACGTTCAGTGCTTTTCTGTCTCCACTGTTGAAAAAAAGCCTAGCTGTGACCACAAATTATTGACTATGCGAAAAAGAAACGTTAGGGACAGTGAAGCAGGAAAGAATGGATTAAAAAATGTATTTATAAAGTTAAATGAGTGATATAGCAAATTGATAATAATTTCAGGCCCCTAAATTCGTAACAAACAGCCAACATGCATTTATCAATGCTCACATAATAACAAATCAATCAGACTTCCTTTCCTGAGAAGCTAACCAGCTTAGAGTATAAAGGGAAGCAGTAGAAATAGTATATTTTAGAATGAGTCTTGATACAGAATCGTGTGATTGTCAATCCATGGAAGCAGGATTAAATGAATTTACACAGAAGGTTGAAAAGCTGCATTTGGAGAAGTTACCAATGGTTTCTTCTCAAACTGGGATGCAAGAATGGTTCTCATCCTCTGCTAATTTAATCAGCAGCAAATGATAAGGTAGAGAGGAGATCTAGATAGATGCAAACATGGTGGGAAGGATTACATACCCTGTGGAAGACAAGATCAAAATTCAAGATGATTTTGGTAAACAGAAGGAGTGGTTCAAAACAGTGAAAACAAATTCAATGAAGTGAAGGACAAAGTGGTTGTCCCATCTTTTGCTTAGGGAGCAAAAGTTACTTGACAAACACATGACAGCAAGAGGCAGCAGAATTGACAAGGGAGTAATTGCAAGAAGACACTAACGCTGTTGTGTTTTGTTTTTGGACATTAGGAGGCCGCGTCTGAGGGAATACGTGCAGCTTGTGTCCTACATTTTAAATGTGGATAACTGAAGGAAGTTCAGAGAGGAACTACAGGAATGCTAAGGGTTTAGAAAAAATGGTCTAGGCTGCAACTCTGGGAGAATTACTTTCTGGTACTGAAGAAAGTAGATTGTGAGAATGTGCTAAGAGTCTAATGATATATTGATACCTAGAGATCATTCTACAAAACAAAATAGTGATTAGATTTTTTCCATTTTTTGCTGGGCACAGGGCAAGCACTAGTGCATTTCACTTGTGTCAGAAAGACTCAGTTATGTAGCAAGGACTATCTTTGCTATTTGCTGTCTTATTTGTTGTTAGTATAGTGTAGACTAGAGTGGGCTATGGGAAGGTTGTAGAATTACTATTGTTAAGGAATTAAAGAGGCACCTGTTAAAGTTACTGTTACTCCTGTTTCATTGTAAGGGAATAGACTGGAGGCAGGCGTGCTCAGGGTGTGATGAACATCTGCATCACCTGGACGTGCCTCTTCCCAGAAACTAGAGAGGCAGTACTATGCAGTATGTAGGCTCCAATGTAGCTTCTCCAGAGTTAACTGGGAAGACATTTTTAGGCATTTGGCTCTTATCTGTTGTCGAGATCTTTGCATTGCTATTGCTTTCCTAGGTCCAGTTTATCATTCCCCATTACTCATTTGTGAGGGCCGGCTGGCACATGCTCTGTCAGCCTCTGTGCAGATATGCTAAGGGCACGGTGCTGACTGCCATTGTCTCTAAGGCAAAGGCACCTGCAGAAGGGATCACTTTCATCCCTTCATCCTGCCATTCTCTGCATCTAATATCATGCTTTCAGCTGTATCACCAGGGAAACTATCCCAGGTCAAAAGTAAGAAGTTTTTATTACTGGTGTTATTTGGAAATTTTTGCAGTTTATTTGCCTTTTGCATGGCCCACCAACCCTTATCTTTGTACAGCATAGAAAGAGATCCTTGTATGTGGGAGTTTCTGACATAAGCACCGCTGCCAAGAAGCTTAACATGCAATCCTACTCTTTACTTATCAGCTTGTGTCACTAAAACCCTTACAACAGCTTTTTCTTAGCAAAGATGACTTCTGACTGTATAGGAAGATGTCAGTACATTTCCAATGTCTAGTAGGATGTAATAATGTTCTGTCCTTGCTGGTGTCTAGTGTAGCCTTGAGTTAACAGAATGTTTTGAGTGCACGAGAAAGGAAGTAGTATAACAAAATGCGGTGAAGGATCATCCGGTTGACTACTCTCCAGCTTGTTATCCAGACATGGACGCCCAAGATGCTTTGAGCCCTCCTTTCTGTGTGGGGCCAGATCTGGTTTCCAGTCTCAGGCTCCCTTAGGAGCCACCCTGAATGCTGCTGTGCTTCTGGGAGTCCCAGCTTCCCCCTCAAACGCTGACATGCCCACAGGCCCAGGAGACTTGCAGAATGCATGAGCAAGCAAGTTTTGCACAGTGTTTCTAGGCCTCCTGTTGTCACTCAAGGGGGAAGCCATGAGAGGTTCCACTCCCCTGCCGGCAAGCCGGGAGGCTCCCTGTGGCAGCTGGCCACTGCGGGCAGCTGGGGAGGGCTCATTCACACCTAGTCACCAGGCAATGTGGCATCTCTTGAGTCCTCCCCAGTGAGGACCCCCACCAGGTGACTTCTGGCCAAAATCACCTTCTCTTTGCTCTCTTGAGTAGGAGCTGATTTATTGCGGAGGGTGATTACATTTCAGTGGGAGAGCACTTAGTCTAATTGCTCAGTATTGTTAGTCTTGTGCCAACATTCCTCTGGAGTTTTAGTTCAAAGGCCTGTGTTGCAATCAAAATACTTTGCTGTTTGACATAGATATACCTAGAGTCCATCAGCTGGGAGAGAATGACTGCATTATGTAGACAGAGTGCACAGACATTGTCAAAGGAGCAGGTAACCAAGAGCAAAATCCAAGGGTGAGATTTCCTGTGTAGGTTCCTGAGGACGAATAATTGTGAAGCCCTTTTCCTGCTGCTGGTGCTGTACTGAAGGACCATAAGTGATGTACCTTCTCATCACCAAAATTTACTTCATTGCTCAATTTCATGTCTTGATAAATGCAGTGGAGGTATTTATACCCAGTTCACTTGTTTAACTTGAGAAGCCATACAGAAGCAGTGAACTTCAGGCCATTTCATGATAGAACTCCCAGTCTAGTATAAAAAGAAAAATATTGGCCAAACCGAGTCTTATTGCTATTTACAACACGTGCTGTGGTTTTTTACTGTGAAATACTGTGACACCTATCAGCAAAGGTTAGTGCAGACAATTTCTTGGGAAAGCATGTGACAAGTATGAAATTCACAGCCTGTGTGCAGGAGGGTATGGCTGGAATAGTGGCTTTCTAGAGAGACCAGAGTCCATGAATCTTTGTAAAGAAAACAATGAGAAAATAATGAAAAGCATGTGTTTTCCTGATACCGCCCCCCCCCTTCAAATACAAATAATTTATTGTGGTGTGTTTTTCTAAAACATTGCTTTCATGTAGACCTTGCATTGTAAGTGTATTTGGTAAGTTCGGTATATGTTTGTGTGTGTATGCACACATGCTTCAGCATACATCACATCTTTTGGTGACTTCCCTCTTCCACCCAGGTAAAATCTGAAGTGCTTTCCAAACTTTAAAACAGATCAGGGGAGCTTTTTTGCTGGCACATGTGCTTGTTCTGCTCATTTTTACAGGGAAGCTGTTTAGCATGCAGCTATTCTGCAGAGTAGTTTAGAGCAGTAGAGCCAAATGAAATTATGGTGGGAGTTTTCAGCAGACAGGCTGTAATTATTCAGTTTGGAATTTGACCAGAGTGAAATAGAAGCCTGCCTACCAATAAGCATATTTGAGGTAACATGTTTTTGAAGTTTTTAAACAAAGAAGCTTCTTTGGATGGTGAAAGTGCAAGATGGGAGTCAGAAAATCCATGTTGCTGTGGCATACGTTTAGTAGTTATACTGTGAATTATTTAAGCTCTACTTCCCCCTGTTCTTTTCATCAAAAAGGAACGATTGTGTGGGGCCTTACCACACTTGCTCTCTTCATTTTTACCCTGTATTACCTCGGGAATGACGATGGGGTTGGCAGGAGTATCTTGGACTCCTAGCTTCCATGCTCACTGGGTTCTCATCTGTGACTCCAGAATGGCCTTGCCTGTACAGAGCCAAATTCATTACCGTGGCAAGGACAATCATGTGAGCCTTTGTCTGGAGTGACTCCTCCCTGTGGAATTATTTATAATTTTAGCAATTATTTAATTTTCAAAATATGATTGCCATTATTTCTTTATTTCAACAGTGTATTTTCCCATGGTGAATTATTCTATGATGGCTGTGAGCTGCTCTATGTAGACAATCTGCTTGCTTAGGACTTTTGCATCGCTCATCAGATCTGTGTGGAAATCACTAGGAAAAGTAAACTACCATAAAGGAGCTAACTGCAATACAGCAATCCAAAGCAACGTTTCAGTTGTGAAACAGCCATGTGAAAGTGAGGTTTTTTTCATGTTGAAAGTTTCCCCATAATTTTCACACCAGTATTCTTCACATGATTTTTGAAACTTCTGGATGTTGTTGTCTGTGAATTTGTTCATTAGTTTTGCCTTATGGAAGAGGAGAGAGCTTTAGCATGTACAGGATGAAGCAGCATACATATGTATACTTGTAGTAAGGCAGGGCAGAAGTGACAAAAGATTGATTTGCTCAGAATTGACCTCAATTACTGGTCTGCTGCAAAGGATATGCTAGGGCTAATTTTGCTCTAAGTGTCATGACACATCGAAGTGGCAATATGGGATGGATGAAGTGCCATCATGATATCCAGACATGGGCAACTAACAGGAAAATATGAAAGAGTGAAGAGTGTGTGGAGGCAAAACCAGTAACCTCTCAGGCTCACCTTCTGGATATGCTTCAAAAAACCTCTGAAACCCAGTAAAGCTGAAGCACTTGAAATTATACTCAGCATAATTAAGGTTTTGTGACAAAAATCAAATGCGTATCCAAACTATCAGTATTCATTGCAAAATTTACCAAGCTAGAAGGTTGTCTCTTCTTCAAAGACCAGATCTTTACTGATGCTGGTCTGAGTCACAAATCTCTCAGGATACAGGCTCAGGAGATCTCAGAAGGCAGGCAGCAGCTCTCTGTCATGCATTGTGCTGCAGTGAGGAACAGCACGGAATCTCTTTCTGATGCTACCTCCACAGTGATGGGATTTTTTTTAATTTCCTAGAGAAAAGCATATATTCTAGCCGTGGGCTCTATGTAAATGAGTCAAAAACATTCCTGACTAGATGGAGCAGATTTATAACTTTTGTGAAGCAGAACCAGCTTGTGATGTTGGAGCCATACAGCTAAAAATGCACTTAAATTCTTGTAGTCACCCTGAGAACATACCACACATACTTTCACACACAAAAAACTAGACATATAACCTTTCCCCCTTGCATTGCTTCATTTTTTCCTACTATTTCAAAAATCAGCTGTGTTTTCATTAAGGACAAAATGTGTTATGAATTTATCACTCAGCTCAGCACACTGTCATTCTTCCTTGTGTTTCTTCCAACCTAGTACTTCTATATTTTTTATTTTAAGGGGATATTAGGTAAGGTTGGATTCTGGTCTTGGTTACAGTGGCAGACCTCTGGAGGCATGGCACTGGCTGCAATCTGGCTTCACAGGTAATTAGGTGGCATTGTGCTTCTAAATTTTAAATTTGACCACCTAGATTCAAATGCCCAATTCTATTATTTAAAGAAACTACATTGTTCACATTTGCTGGTGATTGCAGTAGCTCATTGAAGTAGTGGCTAAGGGAAGACTGGGCTCCACACAGTTGAGCACTAATTTACATTGCCACATGTCCCACCATCTTCTTGGGATGCGTGACAATGGCTAACTACCCTGTCTGGTTTTAAAGTGTTTCAAGATCTGTGTTGCTGGCATTAATTCTGTTTATATTTACAGCACAACTGAGTCTCTGATTTGCTTAACTCAGTAAGATAGCGATAGACTACCCGTTACAAAGGAACACATAGTACAAAGAGCTCAGCTGCTGGTTGAAATATTCCAATCATAAAAAGTGCAGCTAATTTAGCTAGGCGATAAATACATTGATTGAGAATATTTATGAAGACTTGTTTGTGCAGATGGCCAAAGACAATAAGAATATGATATTTCCTTACTACATGAGAAGCTCATGTCTATCACATGCTAGTATGGCAGGTACTTACAATGTTTCGTTTCAGCATATGCATTTAGATGTCCAAGTTAGGGCCTGGACGCGATTTTATCTCATCTGACTTGAACATTTAACCAAGCTGGGTAAATCAGAAAGCAGAGCTGTTCCATTCCCCTTAAGTAATCAAAGCAGGGGAGGAGGGGAGAGAGAGAGAGAAGGAGAGAGGTGGGGGTGGGAGAGGGAGAGAAACACTTCTGAGGAAAAGCTTTTGTCCCTTGCAATCCAAGTTACCACCTGGAGATTAGATACCCAATTCCCCATTGATCAAAGTGACTCAGTTAAGTGCCTGAAGTCATGTGGGGTATATCTACATCACCCCTTAGAGTAGCCCATCTCTGTCCACTGGCAACATAATGGAGAATGGCCTCCTAACTTATCCATCCAAAGTCTGATGATTGAAGTAAGCTGCATGAATAGTCCTCCCCAGGTCAGAACCGATAAGAGGGAAATTGGTTTGAGGGTTATCCTTACCTCTAGGTTATTTGTCTCAAGGTAAGAAAAATGTAGTGGACTTTGGATTACCTGGTCCCAATCCTGTGCTTTTGCCAAAAGCAGCTTCATATCACTGAGGAGCGTTGTTTGTGAAAAAGGCACTCTTAAACCACATGTGTGTGATTCAGGTCCATCTTCTCAGGCTGGCTCTCCCACTGTGACCCAGTGCAGCCAGAGGGACACGTGGAGAGGTAGAAAACACCATTTTCTACTGTTTCAGTTACCTACATAGGAGGCCTTCTGGGACAAGAAGGAAGTTTTGTGCTTCTGATCATCCTGCCATTAATTTTTCCCGAAGTATATCTAATTGTAAAAAATTATTTGGCACAGAAAAGCTGAAACAGGCCACAGAGTTCTCAGCACTGAATTATTCCTAGTAGATCAAACACTCTTTTACGGGGGTTGGGTGGCAAGGGCACTTTCAGGGCTGCAGGGTTTAAAATCCAACCATGTCTGTATTGCTGTGCAATTTCATTATGTACTTAAGCGCATGTACTGAATGTGACTGTAACAGTCCTATGCCTTCCATCACCACATACTTTTGGACAAATCATCCATACTCTGCCTGTGATTTTTTTTTCCTGGGCAAAGCCTGCGTTGTACAACATTCCCATTCTTTGTTAACCACACTCCTAAAAAGCTCAATCAACCAGCTGTGCATAGTATCTCCCCTACTCTAACCTCTGTTTTGAAAGTTACAGATACTTGGAGAGAGCATATATGCACTCTGAATCCCATTCTATCATTAAATGAATTCTATTCTTTTCTTATCTCATAGGTTTTCTATGAGATAAAAACTTTTAAATTTCAAATAAAAGCCCATTTTCACTTAAAATGGGGAAACATCATAAGAAGATTATTTATAATGTAATTTACAATCGTTTACGTGGTTGTTTCTTTAGTGCTCATGGGAAAGATACTTCTAATTTCTGTACTTTAGCTGATGGTCTACAGACCAAATCTGGTCTGTGGCATGCTTCCATCTGGGTAGAGAAGACGGAGACCAATTGTTCTTTTTAATGCCCTATTGCATCTTTTAATTCCTATTTTTTTCAGAATTTGGAAAAAAACATCCCATACTGCATGGAGTGTACTCAAGTTATTCATAATATTTGTCCTGGATACAAAATAAACTACAATACAGCTAAAAGCTTAAAAACTCCGGGCGTGTGATTTCACTGTCTTCCTCATTACTCGTGTGATGGGCTGAAACTGAAGTTAGAGGAAATGAAAGTCAGGACTATGCAAAAACTGAGTGCAGACAGTGACTCAAAAGAAAAAGTGGTTAGGCTGAGAGTTTGTTTTGACAGCTTTTCAGGTAAAATTTGGGTCTAGTAGGTAATGCAAGAACATTGACATTCTGTTCCTTGTGCTGTCTTGAAAAGAGTGTCAAAGAAAGCATTAGCATACAAAGCTTCCTCACAAACAAAGGCTGGCAAAAATTCAGAAGTCATCATTTGTTCAAATTAAAGTTAATTCAGAAGCCGTTTCTGATACTTTTACTTCTCTTCTGGATAGCAGTTAGCAATGTGTCAGAGATGGAGGAGGACGTATTGTATAACCATGCTGAAGAGAGCCAACAACCACTGCTGTTCAAGAAAAACTATGTTCAGTGCCTTGCAGGTTGACATTGATTTAACCTCCTTTATTGTTCCTGACATTGTTCACAATCATATTAAAACATGATAGCATCAAGAATGCACAGACTTCTGGAACCTAATTTCTCTAAATCACTTTACAAATCTGTTCTTATTAGATATCTTTTTTTCAGTAGTAATTGGCTGGATATTTTAATCATTTCGATGTATTCTATGTCCCAGTTAATAAAAGCTTTGTAAGGGTATGTTGATCTCAGGGTGTTAGTGCTTATGAAAGATACAGGTCTGGTTGTTGTAAAAATGAAGCCTTTTATTATCTGTGAGCAAGAATAGCAGAAAAGTAGTGTTTTGATGTATCAAAGTACACAGACCCTGACCTAAAAGGAAGTTCAAATTCATTCTGCAATGAAGATTTTATGACTGACCTCCAGCTGCCAAATATGTGGAGGGTTTTTTTTAATGTGGACACCTGTCAAGAGTAAACAGCTTGAGACTACTCCTTTACTTCACATAAGCTACTAAGAACCTCCTCAAATTCATGCAATAGATAACACATGAGTAACCTGGAAGTGAATAGCATGCCCTCGCATGTACTGCAAAACCCCACTGGAGGAAAAAGCGAGGAACTAACAGCAAGCAACTTTCAGGTACTCACAAATCACACAAACGTAAAAGAGCAAGTGTCACACACTGAACCACACAACCTTTTATACTGTAACTTCTTTCTGAGAAATACAGAATAATATGAATAACATTCTTGCTCTTTGTCTTTCCCTGCAATAAACGGGTTTGTGAGTACAGAACAGAGGAATCAAAAGCAAATCTACTAGACACTCACTTCAAGGAAATGGATCAGATTTGAACGACCTACAGAGTCTAGCAATTTTTTCCCACTTAAGATCTCAAAGAATTCCAGACCCTTACCAGGACTCTGCCTACATACTCCTAGGAAGACTGATCTCAAACTGGAGTAACGCCTAAACCAAAACACCACAGTGAGAATTGGCATTACAATTGTCATCATTGGTATTATTTTCTAGGTGAACCCTAGAGTGCCAACCCACCCCTCAAAGAAAGAGTGCTGCTTATTATGTAAAGAAAAAAAGACAATAGAGTAATTGTACTGTTTTGAATCTCTCTGTTGAGCATGCAGTGTTTGATGTACTTAACTGGTTGTTTATTGTTTGTGGTGTCTAGATTGTATGGTATGCAGAGTACATGCAGGCACCACGTTCTAGGCAGCACTCAGTACAGACAGTGAATAGTCATACCCAAGTCATGGGCAGTCTCTTCTTCAATCCCAGAGTTTTCCCAGACAGCACATCCTTTGGCAAAGAACGGACTTGATCTTAAAAATATTTTCTAACCTAAATGATTCTATGATTCTGTGTTGATCACCAGCAAGTGAGAGGGAGGCTTGGTAAGCAAAGGATATGGGAGCAAGACAACAGCAGTCGTAGGCTGGTAATCTGGAGAGGCATGTGGATGCCTTGAACAAGCTGGAAATTGCTGCCTTTCACTGATTAGCATGGTTAGCTGCTCAGTTCTTCATCTCTTTAGTTCTCACCTTCCCCCCGTCCATTTTTCTTTCCTCACTGCTCATTCATTCTATGCTGTCCTTCCCTTCCCAGTTTCAGCTGAGGGGTGGCATGCATATTCCCCATTTCTTTCCTGGTTCCCACTTTTTTTGGTTACTGACCACTATGCTCAGCCTTTTCCTGGACTGCATATTGTTTCAGATGCTCCTTGCAGGTCTCTGATCTGCCGTCATGCTTTTGCTGGTTTATGCACTCTTAGTTTTATTGCTCCTCTGCTCACTCTGAAAAAAAATCCCATAGAGGAGCAAAGAAATTAACAATTACAGCGTCTTCTTATTTATTTCTGTTTGTGTTTCTGTACTCTTTATTTATGTCTTCTATATTTTAGCACAAAGGAAGAACTACGTTGAAGACACATAAAATGTTATGTTTTGGCATTAAATCACTCAAAAAAGCTATTTGTTGCTCTATATAATCTGACTTTCATAGAATACCTTAAACAGAACTTCTTGGTCACTTCCATCTTACGTTACATCTGCTTACTTCCCAAGAAAACAAGTTGTATTTCCAATAGATAAAGGTCCTAAGTGAATAACTTTTTGGCAAGAACAAAGGGCAAATAAAAAGGTACAAAATTACAGTGGATGAGGCTGTGAGAAGAGGTAGTAATTCAGGGAAATAAGGAAGGGTAGAAAAAGAAGGCAGAGATGCACAAGCAAGGTGAGCTGCATACTGTATTTGGACAAGCTCATCTAAATGTAACAGATCTTTAGAAGTCTTAAAAAGGAGTTTCCAGAGGTAAGATTTTTGCTTGATTCTGACCAAAAAAACCCCCAAAATGCTGGGTTTTAGGTATGTTACTTTCCCAATAAGGCTAAAAATAGAAGAACAACCTATTTCAGGGAGTTTTCCACTGAACTATACCTTATACTTCTGTTCACCCCAAGGAGAATTAACATTTTGAATTAAAGAGGAAGTTTATTTCCTACAAATACTTAGCTTATGAAATGCTCAATTTAATTTTTAATATTGCAAACTTTTCACAAGAGCCAGAGCTTGTCTTAAACTGACCTGTTCCTACATGTCTTTGAAGTTGCAGCTACAAGAGGTGAATGGAAGAAAGACCTCAGCAAAATATGGCACAACCTTTGCTTTCCAGGCTTGAATGTTACTGCTAAGACCTCTGACTTCCATAGCTGTCACTTCCTACCTCAGCAGTGAACTTGAGTTTGGTTTTCACTCAAGAAAAACCTCCACAGGTGCCAAGAAAGGCAGCGAAGTCAGAACTGTGAACTTGGTGATTTTGCAAGATTTTCTAGTTTTTGTGTTTATAGCAAAGTTTTTCTGCTCTGTAACAGGCTGGCAATTTCTACAAGAAATAAAAACCCCACCCAAAACAACAGAAACCCTCTGTGCTTTTAAGGTTACAATGAACCAAATCTACTGTTTTGCTGAGAAGCATCATCTCCCACTGTACAATTTTCCTTTAGTAGACTTAGGTCATTAATAAGGATTCAGCAAGAAATGAAATTAGATTGTCAATAACTGATTTCATAAACAGAAAATAAAAGTGAAAATACATTAAGTGAGGTTATTTTTGCCTGCTTTCAACAATCCATAGAAAAGCAATGTGTTATCGGTGATTTGATTTACTGACCTACTTTGCAAGACTCTATAGAAAGCTGTCTGTAAATGTTGAATCAGACTCTTTCAGATGAAACGTTGCTTTTCTTGCTGTGTGCATAAACAGCTAAGTATCATAATGATGTACAAACACAAAGGCTGATTCAACTCTAATTGATGGCAAAAATTCAGTAATGGAAGATCTGGTCTTTGGCAATTGGTAGAGATGTCTGCAAACAGTGAAGATGTTATAAGCAAAAGGCAGTAAAAGATTTGACAGTGGACAATACAACAGCTGTCTTTAGACTTCTCCTTTTAAAAGCTTGTGTGGGCTCCTATCCTGTGATGGAGACTGCTACCCCTTGCCTTACATCTACCTAACAAAGCAGGTAGTTGCAGCCTCCATGCCTAACTATCCTTTAACCTGTGATGTGATTTCTCTACGCTTACTTCTGAGGGACAGGGACTTACTGTTTTACTGAAGGGAAAGTGAACTACAGAGAAGCTGAGTAACTTTTCCATGGACCCACAGGGAGTTTACATTAGGGTAGGTATTTGAAGCTAGATCGGTGTTTTAAATACTAGGTCATGTTTTCTCCTGCTGGACTCCTGCTTGCCACATCTTCACAGCTGTGTGGGTTGAAGAAATCACTATTTCTCCCTGGAGCACTGCATGACAATAGTGTTCAGACTAACACTTGAAGCAGGAAGCAAAATTAAAATCTACAAAATGCATAGCATAACAGGCAAAATTTTAAAAGAAGAGAACACCTTTTAAATTTGTGCCTGTTACAGTAACTTAAGGTACTACTTAGAGCAACCATTAGCACCGGATGTGACAAGAACAAAAGATAGCATTGGAAATGTGATTTGCAAGGAGATTGTGTGCCCTTCAGCACACCAGTACTCTTCAGTCTTTCCAGTGGTGCTTTCTAGGAAGCATCTACCCAAATCAGTGCATCCACTCAGCAATCTGTTCAGGGAACCTTTCATAGGCTGGTCTTGCTTTCTGCTAGAGTAAAGCACCGGAACAACTCCAATATAAGCATCTCTTAAGCTATTTTTAATTTCAAAAGAACAATAACTAAATAAAGCTGTCTTTCACACAGCTCAGCTGTTCAGTCTCAAGTCTTAATCCTTCTTTACAAAGCCAGAAGTTAACTATCTCCCCTTCTTCTGACTTGGACCTCTATTTATATTCAGAAGCTTGAACATGAGTGTCTGGGCTGTGCCCTAGTATCTGTGCATAGTTTCTTTATGAAGCAGGACCATGTGTTCCTCTAGACCTACGTAAGGTCGATAGACTCTCCTACGTCACCTGGGTTATCATATAAACCTCTCTGCAAACACAGACTTTTGTGTCTCATTTGGAAGGCTCCATAGGATATTTGTCATATCCATCACCACAAAATGCATACCAATGCACTACAACAAATTTGAAAAAAACTGAAAAAACTAAAGCAAAATGTTAAAGTGCTGCAACAAAGGATCAGATCCAGAGTACAGTTTTTTTCTAAACTGGTAAAGTAAGCTGTGAGGTCCCATTATTTGACTGTTGCCTCTGCTATATTTTTCTATTTTCCTTATGTAAATAGAAGGATGCTACTAACAGTCACATAACTCATTCTGGTTTATGACCTAGTGGAGAAAGTCAGCTCCACCAAAGCAGAATATTTTTGCATGTGGTTCTGTTACACTGATTATCTGCACTGGAAGAACCATAAATCAGTATCTAGTACAACTTAAAGCATTTCAAGGTTAACAATTAAACATTATTTCCCACTGCAAGGAGACAAAACCCATCAGAAATGCCTCTGCATTTGATCTTCAAGGCATTTAATTTTAGCATCACTAAACATACAAGAATGTCCTCATTTTAGCCATTCTGATTTACAGAGCTTCGTGTGCACGCACGCATGTATTTGTGTATATATATATAAAATATATATTCAAACAAGAAATACAGTCTTATTTTACCTTACTAATACCTATAAGGGGAAATGTTTGCTAGGGAAAAGTGATAAGGTAACAGTCTGAAAAAAACATGAAGACTAAAATCTTGAAAATGGGTAACTTCTGGTAAGGTCATTTTAGATTAGGAAAGACAGTTTACCTTACCAAAACCTCCTGAGGCTCAACATAAAGCAAATCGTTTCCATGAAGCAGCAAGGCAATTAACACTTTTTCAGTGTCATCTCTCCAACTATGGTTATATGTACAAAGTCAGAATTCATCCACAATGAAGTCATGAAGACATGTCCACATTAACTACTGGTATGATAGGAGTAGAGATGGGTATCAGTTGATGTTCTAGGTTACTAAAGTGAGGTTGCAGCAAAGGTCAAATATTACAAAGACACGTCTTGTAATGTCTTCTAGAACATTGCTTTTTGCTTTGCTTGCCCCAGAGAGTGAAGAGCTTGATATAACATGTAAATGATAGGTTACATATGATTTAAGTGCATACATAGGTGCATACATGAGATAAAAACATCCATTTAGCAAGTGACTTTACGTTTCAAGATATATTTAGACTTTGTAAGGAGAAAGAAGGTTCCCTGGAAGACATGCAACTGTGTTATTTTTGTAAAAAAATCTTCAATTCATTCTTTAGCCAGAGAGAATTCAGAGCCTTGCAGAACTGGTTGTGGACCAGAAATGGTCTCTTAACGGGCAAGCTGTCCGAAATAATGTGCTAGCCAGGAGGGTAGCTGCCACTCCCAGCTATTCACCTCTTTGCTAACCTGGAAAATAACAGTTTTGTTCAGGCTTTCTTGGCTTTTACAAATGCTTTAGTAAACACTGAATGACAACTTCAAGCTGTTTATCCAGAATAACCAAATGGTTGGCATAATGGTGTCTGTTGCAACGGTGGCTAATACTGTATTACCTTATTAAGTTATCATTTCTGTTAATGAACTCATGTCCTGTTTACAGTAAACAGCAGTGCAGGAAGAAGAGAAATTAGCAGAAAAATATGGAAAAGAACACATATTATTACCTAAAAAAGGCTAACACCAACTGTGAAAACCATGCCGTTAATCAGGCTGTTGAAAGTGAGTGAAGTTTAAAAATGTAAAGAAAAAAAGAAAAAGAAACAATTAGATCAAAATTAACATTTTGTAGAAAGATTTCTGATGACCCAAAGAAACATTGCCCCTATGGAGTGAGCTGCTACGGACTAGGAATGAAAATTTGTTGTGTTGGTACTATGGAAATACTCCTGTGTTACTTGTGCATAAAATACTCACTAGTCTGGGGAAAAAAAAGAAATTAATATTGATCTGTAGGGATTCTAGAAAGAAAAAAATGCTCCTTTTCAATGTGTGTGAGCCACTACCAAAGCCTTTTAAGAGAAACTGATAGGTATTAATAGAAAGTTGTGCATTGATCACAGGCATGAACCTAATGAAGAAATACAGGGAAACATTCCAGTTTTGTTGAGAAGAAAAAGAAGTATGAAAACCTGTTAAGACTACCTTGTTTTGCTGCTGAGGCCAGCTAACAAGCCATGAACAACAGCCATAGCAATATAACTAAAAGAGACTGAGGACTGTAGGCTTAGCTCTTGATCAGTCTGGGGACAGAGCCAGAATGTGAAATTGAGGAGGGAGGGAGGACAGAGTGCAGTGCACTACAGCCTCAGATATTCAAGTAACAGCAGGGGATTTTGGAAGCCTGCTAATATTAGAAGATAAATGGCATAAATTATAAGAAAGCTGAAATCCTGGTAGCGATGGTGCATTTTTTCTAGAGATGTGCTTTAATGTGTTACCACATTTCAGATTCTAATAAAAGCCATTGGTTTCTGTGGTTTCAAATCTCTTTCTTCCCCTTCCCTATTTCTAATTAATTTAGAACATATTCCGGATTTCCTGAAAAGTAGGGTGTACCTACCACACTAATGCTTACAATGAGATATGAAGAAGAAAGCAAGCTATGCTTGTATTAAGCAACACTAGCAACATTTGAAGCATTGAACGAGGACACTAGCACTCATTTTCTGCGAAGTGGTGGAGAGGGAGGTCTCGGCATTTTTCAGTGTGTGAAGAAACAGGTCTGGTAAAGTTCCCTGGTAAAGGGAATCGTTACAGATTTGGGAACTCTCAGCTCCACAGGTTTGAGCCACGTCCCTTCTCCACGTTGGGGCAATGATGATGTTGTTAGCCACCCATTTGTGGCAGGGGAACTGCAGGGAACTCCTTACCCAGTCCCTGATCTGGACAGCTGGAGCAACATGAGTTGAGAAGACAGGAGTATGTCCCAGCTGGTCATCTAGACACAGCTTGAAATGCCAGGCAACAGTTACAGCAGAACAAGCTACATGTCTGACAATACCAGGAGTGCTCTGCTGACATCCCAAAAATATTTCACTCACCATCCTACTTGGAAGAGACATTTTCAGCATTACAAAACTACATTAAAATACAGTTTGACCGACAAATGTCAGCATTCAGCACAGTAGATGCAAACTTCATAAACTGACTATGCTGCCAGAGAAAATGTCCCTGTACCCTAAGTCCCCCTGTTTTTGCAGATGGAGATCAAAAGAGACTACACGTATATGTGTATGCCTCACCTACACATTTACAAACATTTCAATATTATACTGAAACTTCACACATAAGAGCAACAAAGAGGGGAAATCCATATGAGGAACAGCAACAGATGTATGGCAGGATTAATCTCACCTAACTTTAGACATCCAGAGCGTAGGCGTCTCCATCTGAGCTAGCCAGCCTGTGCTCCTTTTATAGTCAATGGAGAGAAATAGACGCTTCCAGGGCTTGATTTGTCTGCTTTATTTTAGATCACATCTACATTACAATGAGATGAGATGCATCCTAGAAATGCAATTTTCTTTCTATAGACTATGAAAGGACCTGGAGCTGAGTAACTTAAACACAAATTTGAAGGCTGGCTAAACCAAGAACTAAAAAAGTTCAACAAAACAGGGTTTTTTTGCAGGGATTTTTTTAATGCTAGCCTTGTCTTCTGTTTGGTTATAGCATGGTCCCATAAAACAATGTGGTTTATGAGCAAGTGACAAGGCCTGTGGGGCCAGAACTGTCTTAAATCATGTTGCTACAGAACTCTTCTGTGTCACGAAACCATGACTGTGATGTTAATCCCACATGGGGACTTAGGTACAACCTTGACAAATTGAAGATGCAGTAGATTAGCCCATCAAACAAAGCAGAAGTTTATTTAGCTCAACATGCACAGATTTGGGCCATCTACACTGTGGTTACCTGAGCGGTTATCCAACTGACCAGCAGATCCCTAGGGCCAAATGGCTGGCCTGGTTTGGAATGGGTATATATCTGGCTAATTAATGCATCCGTTCTTGATTACACTGTTTCTAACAGTGATAGCTATGGATGTAAATCATCTGAAAAACTGGAAGAAAGATCTTATCCCTAGCAAGTCTATTCTGTAACACAGACCAACATGAATCTTCCCACATCCCTGTAATATGAAAGATACCCATGAGCGACTCCCTGTAAATTTCAGTGCTTCCTTAAAAATGTTTTGCCGTAGGAGGATTAAAGTGTCTATTTAGTGGCCTTCAACTTTCTTGTGTGGTTTTTGTTTCTCCCCCCTCAGGGAGACTTTTGATACACTTTCTTGCTCAGACAAGCAAGGCACAAGTTGTTCACCTGCCCACTGAAGGCCCTTCCCGCCCTGCCCACCCGGACCATCCATCAGCTGAACTGCGGTACCTGGAGCAGTACAAAGCCGCCATGCTGCAGTATGTGCCTTACGGCTCTTCGCTTACCGTCTGTATTGTGGGGCAGATACAGGAGCTCACTCATTCCCTTTAGCTACATACTAGCTGATTTACTCATCTTGTTTCTAAATTAAATACATGACAAGGTGCATGCTGTAGCAATCTAATTGCAAAACTAGAGAAACACCAGAGAAGCCTCATTATCTCATACTTTGTTTCACATTCTCGCACATCAAAAGCTACTTCTCCCTGGATGTTTTTTCTGCATTTCAGTATCAGAGATTCAGTGTCCAAGACAGTTATTTATGGGAGACCAAGGTCTGAGCCTAAAGCAGAGAAAAAACAAATTTTGGATTGGGGATATATATTATCTGTTGATGGCAAATAATTTTGAGAGTTCCCTCAGTTACATCTTGCCTTTATTATAGTAGGAGATGGTGCCCCAGCAGTTGGGCCAGTTAATCTTTTTTTACATGACTTCTATGTAAAATGGACTTCTGGAAAGATTCAGCTTAAAAGCATAATTTATGTGTGTGTTGTGCCCCACCCCCCTAGCCCCCTCCACCCCCGCCCCCCTCCAATATTATCCTGGATTTGCTGTAAAAATAGTATGTAAGTATAGCCTGATTCTCCAGGTCCATGATTAGCAAGGCCAAAGTCCCTCTAGTAAACCCATCCAGCCATCATTTTACCAATAAGCTGAACACAACTTAGAACAGCATGCAGAGAAGTCAACAATGGACAGTAACTCTGGGCTCCTACATACAGTGTTGTTTTGCAAAATCATCTTAGTGTCTACCACATCTGAAATAGTTTTTGTTTTAACAGCATAATTTAAAACTTGCTTGAGGTGCATCCAATGAATAATAGGCTGGCAGCCAAAATATGCCAAAGGTATTCAAATTGACATTGAGCAGAGATTTGCAGGAAGCTCTGGACTATAAAATCTTTCTGATTAAAGTGTCGTTCTGGGCTGAAAAGTGTGTATGAAAATATGAAATACAGCACCTGCTTGATGTTTGCTCTAGAGATTAAGAATTTTCACTATAGCCTTGTTCCTGTTTCTGCTGCAAAGCTTTCTCAGGTACAAAAGAGTAATTTGGTTTTCTTTGCATTCCTGTATCCTTACAGTTATTAATTCAGTGTTAAATGCAGGGCTTGTTCTGTCTGATTTTGTTGTTGTTGTTGTTGTTTGTTTGTTTGTATTATTTACAAGTATTGTGTACTTATTAGCACCTTGGTTAGGTGTTAATAATCAAGGATCAGGTTTTCATTGTTCCAGTCTTTGCCTAAGAGAGCTCAGATTTAAATAGACAATATAGACACTGGGAAATCAGCAGCATCAGAGAACTGAATGATTTGCCTGATGTCTTGCAAGTGGGGGCAGAAGGGCCAGAGTAGGAATAACAATCAGGTCTCCTGACTCCAGCTTCAGGACCTACTAACTGAAAAATATTAACTTCTGAGTATATTTAACAATAAATAGTCCCTGACCAAAACAGTTTACAATTTAAGCACAATATGAAAGCAAAATGTGGAGGCTGGGAGAAAACACTAAGGCTGCAATGAGACGCACTCTCTAGCAATTTGCTCAAAGTGGTTTCCTGATATTTCCTATAGTCTCTTATTCTTTTCCTTTTCCCATTCCCTTCCCACTTCCTGTCCTCCTGGTAGCACAGTCTCTCCCACGCCTTTGAGATCTTCTCACTTACCAGCAACGCAGTACAGTCTGTCAAGGGGCAGAGCTCTGTCCTCCATCCATTACCTTCCAGCCAGGAGGGTGGGTGAGCTGCCTCACTGAGGGGGTAGAGGAACATCAGCCTTGGTGCAAGAGATGTGGATAAACTATACCATCAGCAGAAAAGCCTAGAAAGACTAGCAGCTAGAAGCTGTTAGAGCAGCTCCATCTTCCCTGTTGAACAGCACCCAAATGATGGCATGAATTAATTTTTGCTACTCCAGTATTGTTATTATTAATGAAGATTGCGATTGCCTCTACTCAGGAGAGCAATGAGAACACTGAGAAGTCCCTCCCAACATCTATCATTAGTCTTGCAGAAAACCCCTTGTTGCTAAGAATTATCACTGCTAGTGGTGCTGTGAGAGCAAGAAAAGTAGCAGGCTTTACTTTTGAGTCCCAGGTGTGTTTTGTAGAGACAGAAGTTCGTTAAACCACCTTGTGAAAGGAGTCTATTTGATCCTGAAGTCATTCAGACATGCTGCCATTGAACCCTAAAGTACGACTGCTGTGATTTTTCAAAATGTAAGTATTTCTATAAGTATCTGCTTCTCTTCTGAAGGATTCTAGTCAGAGGGAAACTCATGCTCAAAACAATGAGCTTTGACTGGTTTGGATAATCATAGTGTTGCTGTTATCCTCAAATTTAACTTGCTGTTTAAGAAAGTGAGCGTAAAAATTGGCCTGCTTAGAAGGCAACTGGGAAACTTTATTGAAGTGACAAACTATATGACAGCTAAGGAAATAGGCTTTTATGCACAGGGAAACAAGTGTTAAAGTCAAAACCACACAAGGCTTATTAAAATCTTATTGAGTGTTGGCAGTGAATAAGTGCAGATGGCTTTCTGAAAGCAGCTTCCTCATGGTTAAAAGAATAGAAAATAAAAACAAAACAAAAACAATTAACAAATTGCCATCATTATTGAGGTAGAGATGTGGGAAGATGGACAAAAGAAATTATTGAGTGTCAGGGCAAATTTGCTAGCTGGCAATGATGTTGCTTAAAAATGAAGTAGGTGAATGCACATTTACAAGTTCTCAGCTGCCAGCTGCCAAGAATGAAAGTCGCACATCTGGCTAATAAAATGGATTTGTACTTGATTGCTTGGTTTCTAGTGGTGTTAGCTAAAGATGTAAAATTCTGGAAGAAAGGAAAAAAGGTCTTGTCCCTAAGGACTCTGTTCTGCAACACAGACAAACATGAATCTTCTACATCCATGTAACATCCACTAGCAAGTCCCTGTAAATTTCAGTGCTTCCTTAAAAAAGTTTTGCTGTAGGAGGTTTAGAGTGACTGTTCAGTGGACTTCAGCTTTCTTGTGTTTTGGATCTTGTCCCTACTCCCCTAGGGACTTTTTTAACACACTGTCTTGCTCTGGCTGGTGATGCATGAACTGTTCGTCTACCTACTGAAGGTCCTTGCTGCCCTGCCCATCCGGCACCATCCACCAGTTGAACTGTGACACCTGGACCAGTAGAAAGCTGACATGCTCTAGTTACCATGTGGCTGGTCTTCCAGGTAAAGTTGTGGGGCAAGACAGAACTGGGAGGATAAGGAACATGGGGTTGAGGAGGTAGGGTAAAGGGTGGGAAGAAAAGGAAAAAAGGGCTGGGATTCTGAGAAGGTGCACAGAAGTATGACAAGTCAAGGTGAAGAATCTTCACTGGGGTGAAGATTCTTGCTTAAAACTGGATGATATGTGGCAAATGAATACATGTAGATGACATTGTTTAGTGTAGGGTTTTGACAGTTCATTTGGACATGGTGCAGCTCATTTACTCTTTAAAGAACTATCTACGGCCAAATCTTTCAATCTCTCTTGAACTATTGGCTCTTTTTACAGGTTAAACCTCATTTCTGATTCCCATTTTGGATTCCAGTTTCTGATTCCCAGTGATATAACACTTACATGCTTATGCAGGTCAGCTGATTCCTCTTTCACTGACATAAAATAGCATCCCCCAGCCCAGGCATGTTCTTTATTCTTTCATACCCATACAGTGCACTCTGACTGCCTATTTATCACTCCTGAAGTCAGGGTATTGCAAATCCCAGAGTTGTCAATAAAGTCACTCATATATCTATGAACTACTTTTTGTTTCCTCTCACAGGCTCAGGCATTCACTATTTACTACTTAATACTATTTTGACAGTACTTTTTGGTGAGGTTGGAAGTTGAATAGTTTTACTGCAGTTGGGCTTCAGCCAATAGTGCTTCCATTTCAATTGGGAAGGGAAAAAACCCAGAAAGTATAATAAATGTGTTTTTACTTAATTTCTCTATGTCAACCACAGCTGTTGCATTTACAGAACAGCATAAGGCCACACAGCCTCCTGGGCCACATGTGACTCACAAAGAGCTCCAGTATGACTTCCAAGATGGGGGTAAGCTTCATGACCAAGGGCTGTACTCATGTAATCCACATGTCTGTCTTAGAGGGGAAGTGAGTTAAAGGAATTGCTGAAACTGAGATAGTGGGTTGTCCTGGGACTCACCTGTACGTCCAACCCAGGTAAATCTTGGAGTGGAAAAGTGCGAACTGTGATTACTCCATACATGTGACATATATTACATGGCTGTTGGTATGTACACTGATAAAGCTTTGCATGACAATTTGCTAAAGTTTTTGGTGTGTGGCTCACAAGGTCAAGAAAGTTTGCAGCTGCAGCTTGGATGAGTGCAGGAGATGTAGTGATGCAAACATGCTTTATAGGGAGTCCAGGGCAGCAATGAGGAATGTATCTGATTTTGGCCTGGATTCATCCTTCCTGGCTTAGGGTACTAAACCAGATTTCTTTGTACCTCACCTACTTAGTGTAGAAAGATACAAAGATTCAGAGGGCCATGGAGTCCATTTATGATCTGAATTTCCCTCTAAAATGACTCATTGGTGAATAAGGTGCCTATAGCTACAACCCGCAGGTTTAGCCAGGTGTAAAGCCTGACAACATTAAGGGGACATGTGTATCTTTATTTAACAGGCATCTTTAGCCATGAAGAGTGCTGTGAGCAAACACAGTGAAAGCAAAGACTTTAGTATGTCAAGTGAGTACTGACATACTAACATTTCATAGTTTCTCATAATATAACACGAATAATAGATTTCTTGTAACATGCTAACCATTAATGGTGTAAATGGTAAACACAATCAGCTTTAGGGTAATCCTTCACAAGTGCAGTCCCACTTCTGAGCTATAAATTGTTGATGTGACAGTCAGCCACTGCAGTAAAAATGGACAAACCACCGAGGCTCCAATGTTCAATGTATATGTAAAAAGAAGAAAGAAATAAGCCCTGCCTAAGCTATTTGGTCTGCATTCTTTTCTCCACACACACAGTACTCTCATACCCAGTTGGTTCATTTGCATGGAATTAATTTCTGTACATGAATTGTAAGGTCAGTAATTTGATGCTCTTGAAAAGCAGGGAGTGTGCTGTTATTATCTGCTAGTGGATGGGGAAAAGTATGGCCTGAAATCTCCAAAAAGTCTTGATGAACAGAGGAGAGAGATCCCTATGCCAGACGTTGTAAGCTAAAGAAACTGGATGAGCAAACTGTGTCAGAGTGCCCAGCTGACAAGAAACCCTTTGCACAAATGGCTGCATTGAGTAGAGAAATATCATGGACAAAATTCAGCATGCTCCCTGTTGAACTTCAGGTAGTGGGCAACTGGAAGCCCATGAAAGCTGCTAGCTGCGCAAGGTCTCCAAGCTGGGGAGTGTAAAATTTGTGCAACTAACTAAGGTGTTATGCAAAATACAGAGGGGAAGATAATTTGACAGGTCCGTAACTTAAAAGAGTAAATTGCTGCATAAATAAATACCATAATCTTCTTTATGATTTCATGCCATAAAGATTTACAAGCTGCAGCTAGTGGGCAGCAAATAGAACGTCAAGAGCAGGCAGTACCGAGAGGATGCCAAGAGGAGTCAATAGGCAGGAGGAGCAGCAGACAAATGAGACCATTCAACACCAGCCTAAATCAGAGAGGTAAGTGAGGGCCTCCCTGCCTGGTGCCAGACCTATAAGTCACTTCATCTGGCATACGAACTCCTCTGGTGTGAATGCTATTTAGGGCCTGACCCCATTTGGACTTTTCTGAGGCTGCTTGTGGGAAGGAGTGGGGAAAGGACTGTGACAGTTGCCCATCCTTATAAAGGCACTGGTGAGAGGTGAGGTCACATTACTGGCAGGATACCTTGGAGGTATCCAGCTACAGGACAACAAGCAGGCCAGGAAAACATTCAGGGGACTGTAGATCAAAAACACTGCCCTATACAGCACAGGACATCTGAGTAATGTGATAGAGTTGCATCCACACAACTATGTATCCCTGTTTTCCACATTAGGCCCTCTAGTCTCATTGACTCATGATTTATTACCCAGTGTTCCCAAGCTAGTGTTTATTGCATTTTCCTTTTGATAAAGCTTTGTGGTTTAACACTTTGGATCAAGCGCTTGTTAGAGGTGAGACATAGTTCAAGAGTGCTTGGAACATGATACTCTGTTTTCTAGATTTGTGTGTGAGAGTTGGAGGTAGTTTTGCTTAAGTTTTGAGAAGCCCCTACTCTTGGTAAGTAATCCTCTTTGCTGCTTAGCAGCATCTTGCAGAAAAATGACATAATCATGCCTTGAGAGGCTGCTGGGTGTAATGTCTCTTTTGCTGTGTTTGTTGAGATAACAAAATTAAGCAGGAATATCATAAACTTCTTACTTAATATTCTATTAAACCTCATAAAAACAATGCCATCTTAAGACATAACAGTAACTTTCTCATTTTATTAAGTTGTTTGGCAGCTAAAGAGCTCTAATTCACAATCCTCCCTAGATTTCAGATGCAGTGTTTGAAGAGGCCATTCACCTAGATGTCCACCCCCTTCCTTTATGATTTGCCAGAGAAGGCAGAATGGATGCTATGTAGCAATGATGAAAATGGGTAGCCTTCTCATTAGCTACCACAATTCATGTCTGGTTTAGTTACATAACCTAAAATCAATGGCAATTTAAGTTAATTCACTGGCTGTGAACTGCAGCAGTTAAAAAATCTGATTCACAGTCCCTGGTGGATTATGCTGTGGCAGCTGAAGAAGTTGCTGCTCCAGCTGTGGGGGAGGTCACCTCCCTAGCCAACTGCAGCTAAATGTGACAAGGAAAATGAATCAAAGCTGTAAGGCATTTTCCTCTGGTTTGGGGAGAGGGTTTTTTTACAGGCTTTCTATTATACAATAAGTCTTGTGTATACTTTGCAGGCAGTTTGATGCTAGGCTTCATTCAGTATCACCCACTCAGCATCCAGCATTCCTTTTGCATCCTGCTTATGGAATTTTAGTGAAATGAAAGTTTCATCCAACTCCACATAGATGTTTATGGCTTGTTTTCCTAGTGAATGAAAAAGTCTGCAGCTTTTGTGCATGCCCATCCACCCTGTTGATTTCCACCATGGTTCAAAACACGTGCCTTGCTTTTGAGCACACAATTTATTCAAAGAAAATAGGGGGAGCTAGTTGACATATACTTGTTGATTGTATTTGGTCTTGGTATGCATGTTACATGTTTCACCATTGCTATCTGTACTAATTAAAATTCATTCAAATAGCTGGCACAACAGGCACTAAGGGGAGTGTATCTCTTGATATCAAACACGCATCTGTGCTCACTGGATCACCAGAAGACCAGTGTGGGAAGGCAGAAGTTTTCCTCCCAGACATGGCTTCCCACTCTTTTCTTTCTTTGAGGTGCCCTTTAAGTCAGCCTTATCAATTCTAATCACTGGCACACTTTGGTCACTTAACTGGCTGTGATGCAGTGACAGTGTGGTAGAATTTCCATTTCTTGATAAATCTTACAAATGTCTCTGGGATCTATTATTTGAAACTCTGCTTTTTAGGACACATTGGATATCTCTATTATGCCCACACTCCTGGAAGACTGATAGTGTTTATTCTCTGGCCTCTCTGAAAAAATAGTAGCTACAGGCATTTGTTAATTTTTCTTGCATAATTTGTCCTCGGACTTTTTGCTGAAGCTGGAATATGTATGGCTGTTTAGGTCTTCCTGTGTTTTTGCTGGCACAAGGACCTACTATGTTGGTTTTACTCTTCGCATCAGGTCAGAGTGCCTGGAAGGGTTGTAGAGTGGGGTTCATCTAACCTAATCCTCTGAGTCACTCGTCCAGGCTCTTTTAAAGTCCGTGGTGAGAAAGCGACACTTCCAATGCATGATTAATTTCGTCCTAATATAGATATCCAAAGTAGGTCAAGTGTATGCATTCTAGAAATGCCTGAAGTTAGAGAAGCTAAGTCTTTTCCCAAGTGTCCCCAGAACTGCAGTCAACTGCAGTTCTGCCAGGGAGACTTCCATTTATTTCCCTGGTGTTGCTGATCATAGCATTGGCTGCCATTGCTATCTGTTGCAGATTCCTCAAAGTTGTCTCCACATTAATACACTGGAATGCCATGCATCCATTTGGATTTGCAAGAGTCCTAGCAGTCCCTATTATTGGTGAAACTGATATTCTATTTTTGTAAATTGATCCCAAATTATGATCCCAAACATCTAGAACTACTCAATGCTATGCAAGATGAAAGAGAGTACCCACTCACTTCTGCTGTAATTCTTGGCTTTGACAACAATAGTACAGAGAAGGAAGGTAATTTTTAATTTAGCTGAAGGCACATGAGAACAATGCTTTAGTATATGTAAAAATGCAGTTTAGCTAAATTTAGCAGCGATACGTCCTTTTCCCACTCACTTTATTATTCCTGTATCTTTTTTCTCGTAATAGAGAGGTATGAGGCAGGAGTGTGGTTTGTGAACTGTTTTTGTCTATTTCCAGGTAAAATATGTCCAGAAGACATCCCAGCCTTCATACAGAACTTGCAACAAGAACGCTGCAATGTATTGCTGGGATATATTTTTTGTTTTCTTTATGTGCATATTATATGAATTGTTTGTTATGCTCATTCCCCATATAATGTCAGTACGTTCATTAATGAATTTATTTCAGTGGGACTTTCTGCACTACCTGTGACGTTAACCACGCTTCCTTGGGGCTCTGGCTCTTTGCTGTAGGCTGTTTCAGAGGGCTCCAATCAGTGCAGCCATTGCTTGCGACGGTCCAAACAGGGAAGTCCCGTTGGTAGTCCCACCGGAGAACTGCCAGTTTCCCCTCGCCTGGACTGTTCTGGCTGATGTACAACCACATTCAGACAATTTATGGAAGATATTTATACCTCTATGAAAAAACAATGACTCACCCTGTTTAACACCGTGATGAACCTTAGGCCATAATCCAACTTACTACCAACTGAATGACACACCCTTTCTCAGACAGAAACACAAGAAATTCATCATGTTTTCCCAGAGTCCATTGAATGGCTCAAGAACCTTGGACTAAACTTATTACTCTGCTTACAGTCTGCAGTATCCAAGTGATGGTGCCATCATATAATTTTAATTAGCCTTCATTTGTTTGCTGTTTCATTTTGAAATCTGTAATGCTATCGAAGTCTTTGCAACCTGGCATATTCACTACTGCCCCATTGCCTATTCATTATTTGGTTTCTGGTTTGCTGTGTGCTGTTGCCTTGTATTTGCATTTACTGATAGAGCATTCAGACATTCTTTCTTCCTCCACTGATAGTATGCTCTCTCATCAAACCTTTCCCAAAAGTAATTTTCCTATATTTAATCATACAGCAGCTGCCATCCTCTCTTTCCCTTTTTGTGTATTTATAATATCAGCAGCAATACCAAAACAATGCTTACTATTCATGATGCAGTGGTATGTGGCATTGAGCAAGAGCTGCTTCATGTATTATAGGTATATGGCGACAGCTTGATCACTCTGGGCAAACATTTAGATTCTTTGTGTAGTTCCAACAGAGGAAGATGGGGACTTTTCACTCCTCCTTTATAAAAGGGAAGTCTCATTCACAATCCTCTTCAGATCCCTTAGTAGGGTAGTATATATATCTTCCTTCCCCGGTTCTTTTAATGTTTATGGTATAAAAAAACAGAGGCAGAGAATAAAAGCTAAATATCTGCATATACATTAACATTTTGGTTTGCAGCAGTACAACAGTTCTGAAGTGAAACCCCTGATCAGCCTCACTGACGGCATGCATTGGCTTAGTTTGCAGAGCTATGCTGGTGTGTATTAACTAGATCACTTTCAGAGAAAACTAATCAAGAAAGTCTACTTAAGATCTGTAACCAATGTACTCCCCACTTCAACAGGAACACAAAGGTTGAAACTGATAAATGGCTCTTTGGACAGCCTTGACTCGCATGTATGCTTAGAACATGTGGTCGTGGGGATCAGCCTAAATCTAGCCTGCAGTACCCAAAACCTTGCATCAGGTAGATATGGTGGCCACTGCATTAACTGCTTTGATATACTAATCTGCTTCTATTGTGCTAAAATATTTGGTAATGTAGATAAGTCTTCTATCTTTGCAGAAAGATAAGAAAATAAGTACAGTCAATATGGCCTCAAATTCACTTGTACCATGTTAATATTGGTACTTAGTAACAAATAACTTGGAAAAAAAAAATCCATTAGAAACAATCTCTTCCAGCTGTGGTCTGAAGATATTGATTTTAAAACTAAAAAGTTCTAAATCAGATGGCTGCATGAGGACTTCCCACAAAAATGTTCTAACTTTTAGGACTGATGTGATCAATTTCACTCGAAATGTTCTTGCTTATTATAGCTGGCAGCACATACCCTAGCAAAGCTAATCAATAAGCACTAACACACAGATTGATACCATCCTCTGTCAGGCAGTTAGGAATTTAATGTGTTTGCAGAACAGGACCCTGGGAATGAAAAATAAAAGAAAAAATATTAGTTTATTGATTGTGCTCCTGTGACCCATTTCCTATACATTTTTACTCCATTTGTCACAATGTAGCTGGGTTAACCATATACGCCTGTGCACCATTCCATAGCATACTAACAATTCTGCACTAAACTGTAATTTGACTTAATAAAACATTATCATCAGAAGCTTGTAACTTAATCAGATATAATGCCAATATTTACAGAAATGCTCAAGGATACTTTTCAACAAGGGCTAGCCACAAGCCAGATTGAAATGTTCTGCCCTAAGTTGTTGCAATGGCAAATGTATTAAATTACAGAATTTTTTAAATGGAAAAAGAATTTGTTTTCTTTACCATTCTCATGGTTCAAGGAGATAAAACCATTTCCACTGAAACTGAAAACAAATAGACCTTTAGACAGGCTACCTTTATTACTAGTGGAAGCTCTCTGGAAAAAATGAGAGATTTACCTTACCTTCCATCTTCATCTGCATGCAATAAATTCCAGTGGAGTGGGAAAAATACGAATGGAAGGTCATCTTTTCTCTGGCAATAGCAGCCTTTAATGCACTTTATGTCCTTAATGACTCTTGATTAACTCAGGCAAAGGAGGTTAGCTCTGACCCCTTACAGAAATACAGACAATACTATCCTCCATATAAAACTGAAACACAAGAAATATGTTTTCAAACAGATGGTACAGAAATTAAATGAAACTGTAGAAGAACGTAAGTAGTGAGGACTTAAAGTGCATTTCTGAGAAACTAACAGAACTCCTGAGGAACTTAAGAATGCTTGTCATCAGTAGCAAACGTACAAGCTGAACGAATCAAAAAAACTGTCTTGATAGCACAGAAAAACTGATCTCTGAAGAAGAATGTTTGTTTGTATTGTCCAAGGAAACATTCTGCTGGTTCTATACAGCATATACTCATTCTAGACTACAATTTTACTTGTGCAGATGTAGCTTTGCACTAGAAGACATGATAACTGGATAAGTAACTATGTATGTTAATGCTATTTCTCCCAGACATAGTAGATTTAACATATTAAAGACTGTAAATAGGTATGACATTTGGATTTGAACCTGTAATCCCTAATCCCTATTATTTTCAGTCTGACAGGCTAATGCCAAATGGATTCATTACCCATGAACCACAGCTTGTCTAGTGCAGATATTGTGTTTATTATAAAAATAAGATTTAGAATTCTTGCAGCTTTTGAAGATGATGTAAGTAGTGTTTGGGATTTGCAGAAAAATGAGCAGACAGGTAAAGCTGAAGAAATGTACTCTCTCCTTTCAGTAAGAATAGCTGTTACTGTATTATGGATATGTTACACGCACATTTCTGATAGAAGTTAATGGTTGAAGACATTCATGTGAAGTTTTTCTGAGGTTGTAAACAGCTATGTCTGAAAAGAAGTCATTGATGCCTTCTCTGCCTTCCAGAACAGGGGAGGTAAGGGGTTTAATATTGCTTGTTTGCGCCAGAAAGTATGTTTACTGGACACAACTGGAACAAATAAAGCTGATTGTGTGCCAAAATATAACAGGTAACATCAGATAAACTAGGTCACAGCCTGGTCAGATGTTCATGACTTTTGGGAGACCTGGGACAGAGTTAATTGCCAAAAATTAGGCATCTGGTGCTGTGTGTGCATATTCTGCCCTGCTTCCAGTTGTAGGTCTCCTTCCAGCCCTCTGTCATGCTGGCAGCATGATAGAATAGAATTAAACAGAACAGAATAGAATAATTTCTGTTGAAAGGGACCTGCAATGATTATCTGGTCTGATGATGCAGATACCTCGGTTATCTTAGAGCATCTCAAATGGCATGATGTGAGTCTGTTTAAGGAACACAATACTGAACCTAGTATCCAACCCTTGAAGTTAAGTAATTAGTTTTAGTACGTTAGCCAGTAAGGTGGTTATGGTTCCAAACCCCAAATGGTGCTTTGGTTGCTCAGTGACAATTATGTCTGGGAGTAAAGAGGTGATATTAGGAGCTTTTACTTGCAGCAGCTTTGGAGCCAGGAAGTTTAGGGGTGGAATGAAGAAGCCGATGTTCTGTTACATAGTTAGAGCTAGGGTCTGAATAAAAAGTACCTTTTTCAGACAGTTTGGGTCCACTTTCAATATTTGTACTAACTAAACTGAAAAGAAATGGCAGATCACACCACAAAATAATTGGATATAGGGAAAAAAAAATAGAATGAGTGAAGATCCTCCAGGTAAATGGAAGGACAAAGAATGATCATAATTTGCCTCTGTTCAGAAGGGGAACTTCGTTAGTTTGTAATATAAAACTGGAAACCCTTAGTTTCAAGGCTCTAATTGAGCAAATTTTTTAGCTTGAAACATCAGTAGCTAGTTAATAACATGGAGATTTCTCACATCAGAGGGAGAGTGTTGACAGAAAGCACAAATATGGAGAGTCTTGTAAGTAAAGAAGAAATGTGGGATGAGTACTGGAGTAATGAAACTAAGCTTTAAAGTGATATTAGCCTTGCCCCTTTAGACCCTGGACTATGTAAGTTCCTAGAACAGACTTTTTCGATGTCGATACATTTCTCAGCAAATCTGTTCCTGTCATTATAGAATCATTTAGGTTGGAAAAGACCCTTAAGATCATTGAGTCAACCGTAAACCTAACACTGCCAAGTCCATCACTAAACCACATCCCTAAGTGCCACATCTATGGATCTTTTAAATACCACCAGGAGTGGTGATTCAGCCACTTCCCTGGGCAGCTTGTTCCAATGCTTGACAACCCTTTCAGTGAAAACATTTTTCCTAATATCCAATCTAAACCTCCCCTGGTGCAACTCGAGGCCATTTCCTCTTGTCCTATCACTTGTTACCTGAGAGAAGAGACTGACACCCACCTTGTTATAACCTCCTTTCAGGTAGTTGTAGAAAGTGATAAAGCCTCCTCTGAGGCTCCTTTTCTCCAGGCTAATCCACCCCAGTTCCCTCAGCTGCTCCTTGTAAGATTTGTGATCCAGACCCTTCACCAGCTTTGCTGCTCTTTGGATGCATTATAATCTAAATGACAATGTATGAGTGATATCAAGATTAGTGTAGGATGTTCTCTAGAGGAAACAAAATATGGATGGTTTTTATCTGGTAGCTTAATACTCTTGCTCTTCTCAAGATCAACTAATTTTACTCAGTTTGGTTTCTTTGCCAGCAGAGAAGTATTTATCTAGCTACTTAACAGTTTTAAGATCAGATATGTCCATCATTATGCAAATATGTCTCATACTATGGATTTTTAATTTTTATCTGCTGTCACTGTTTACTCTTTTGTTATGAATTCTTCTATCTTTTGAAGTCTGAATTCCATCATAAGAGATAGTTTTATGTGACAAAAGTGATGAATCAGCAGGAAAAGGATCCTCCCCCGTCTTCGTCCCATCCTGTAAAGCTAGCAGTCTCTACTCATATTTTGATAAAAATATAGTAATAGTTCCCATTTAAATCCTCACCTTCCTAGAGAAAAGATTTCCTGGGGTACTGCACAGGATTTTTGCAGTTTACCTTTTAAAATTTTATTTACCTTCATTCTTCTCTATTTGTTATTTTTATACTAGAGCAGGCACATGTGTCCTCCTTACTTTAAAAGGAAATAGTGCAAAATGAAAGCCACGCCAGCAAGTATAAAATAAGATTGTGCTGGCATGGCTGGCTTGTGTTTTTGACTTACCTTGTCTGCAGGTGTGGCAATCTGCTGAGGACAGAGGGAAAACGTGATGCTTAAAATCTATCTGCATAATACATAGATGACTAATTTTCTAAGTAGGAAGCAGATACCGGATCTGTTGAAATCAGTGGGAGGTTAGGTCCTGAAATATCCTCATGCATCTGGCACTTAAGGATATATTTAAACAGTATAAGTTCTACCTATATCCAAATATCTTGTCAGCAGAGGAATGTTTCAGAGCACCCACATAAGATGCCCAGAGCTAGACGAGGTACCAAGCAATATGAAACATTGGCACAAGAACATAGAATTTAGACAATGAACTGTGCAAACCCGTCTATGTCCGTGGTAGAGATACCTATTGGGTATTCATTTTAAGGGGTCTCAATTACCTATCTCTTCTCATAAAGCAGAGGTCATTGGATTAACATGATCAGCAGAAGGAGAACTAGATTACAACTCTGTCAGGGTCAAATGGTTTTTAGGGTACAGCTGAGCTGAACCGACAATCCCAGTAAGAAGTCTCTGGGAATTATAAACCTGCAGAAAGCTTTTAGATGCCAGTGCTAGAAGATAGTTCTGATGAGGGAAGCTATGAAATCCCTGAAATTCAAATAAAACAGAGTGACTCAATGCGAGGTGAGTCAGTTAAGATAAGGCTTGAGAAAGAAGCTGAAGCTAGTAGTTCTAAGATTGTTCCTGATATAGGGGTGCCCATCTTCAAAGGCCTTGAAGTATACATGTGAGGCCATTACAGCTTGAGACTAGAAAGTAATGCTAAGTGTTTTTCATGTTTTAGCCAGCTACCCAAACTCTCGAGAGTTTATTTGTCCTCTTGCTCACATTATATTCTGAGTTAAGGTTAGTAATGGCATGGACTCAAAATCAGTTCTACGGTACATGGGGATCCTCCCTAAACCAGACTTCTAACTACCTGTTTTGGTATGTATAGGCAAAACTGTATGAAGTTATTATAAAAAAAATGGAGAATCTCTCCCAGTTTCTCTGTGAAAGTTGAACATTCTTTTTTTCAGCTTTGTATCCACAGTCTATGGATAATAAATGATGTGTCAGTACTCAAATGTGTCAAGAAAATGCTGATATATTGTGCTCTTCACTCTCAATTATCCATGGGCTGTTTATCCAGGTTGCAGATTAACTGTGTCATGGATGCAAGACAAGGGGGCTGGCTTTCTGCACAGCTGGTTGGTTTTGGCTTGGATTAACTCAGGTGTAGTTGAAGCATTTCATCAGCTTTCATGTGGTACAGACCCTACACCAATAACTCATGTAAACCTGACCTGGCTACATGCAGACTTGGTGTGGGTGTCTCTCATTCCTGTTACTTTCTGCAGAGTGTCGATTCTTGTCTGAGTGGCTTGGGTGAAATTTGGCTTCTTAGCTCCCATTCAGAGCTGGTACTACTGGAACAAAGATGGTTTTGCAAAACCTTTGAGACTCAGATTTTGGGAGGGCTTGTCAGAGTGAACTCAGTCCCATGACAGTGCTCAGTGCAATTCTGGTATGGTACTGTGTCTGAGTTAAGAAGCCTCCGTGTCAGTAGCACTGGAGAGTGGAGTACACAAGTACCAAGTGAATAGTCTGTTCACTTGGTGAAAGAAAGACAGAAAGGCCTGTCCGGTTCTGTGCAGAGCTGTCAGGATGCCTCCTGTTAACACTTCCCAGGTTGCACGATCTGGGATGATCCCAGACCCTGCTTCTGTGACAAAAAGGTTTTACAGGCTTCACTGGTAACAGAGCTACAGAACAAAGTCTTTATTTAATGCAAAACACTAGAGCCACCATTTAAATTGGCGTGAGTCATTTCAGCTTGTCTTGAGATAGTCTGCTGGCTACCTCTCATTTTTCATTGCTCTCAGTTGTTTTTCTGGTTGCATAAGCCAAATAAGTTTGTTTGCTATATCAGCAAAACTGCCAATTATGTCTGTGTTCTAGTAACCCAGTCAGCTAAAATAAGCTTCTTACTTCTCAGCCTTCTGTCCTCTCTTCAATCAGGGAATATGGGACAGATTTATTTCAGGGGTCATAAACTGCCCGTTGGCACTGTATGTGAGGCATATACATAGCAGCATAGCCGCTACCACATCATGTGTGATGAGTATATTCTCTCTCCTTCTTTCCCTAGCAGGTGGCTGTTTCTGGCTGTCCATTTCCATGCCTACACAGTAGTCCTTTCTCCCTTATTTGAAATCAAAGACTCAGTGGCAGTAGGGCTGAGTCTTGAAGTTTACACCCGTTAGAAGAGACCCTTTCAGTCCTACTACAATGCTGTAACAGGCAGGTGCCACAGTGTGCTGTGAGCAGAGCTGCCGAGGGGAATACATGCAGTACATTATTTGGAGGAAAGAATGAGACAACAGCATGTTTCTGTAGAGCTGTGCGTATAGCTAGAGAAATTGTAAAGATCTTTTTTTTTGTTTTTGATCAGCTTAATTTGAGGTAAATTCTTTCAGTAAAATGTCCCAAAGCGAGGGTAAGGAAATTATCCCATATTCTTTTCCTATTTTGGAGACAGAATGGGAGGTCCAGTCCTTCATTTTGCAAAACAAGATAGAATTCCCAGGAGTATTCCTTTAAGAGACACACTGGAGCCCTACTAGCTGTTGGATAAACTACCCAAGAGGGAGGGTAGCTCATTCTCAAACCTAGCTCTTCCTTATTGATTCCCTTCTGTCTCCCCTCACTCCTTCAGAGCAAGCATGCCCACAGGAAAATTGATCAGGTCTAGTCTGCCTGGATATGACCTCTTCAGCATATTTTGATAGCAACAATCTAACTTCTTCCCCACTATCAGTCAAATGTCTTCAGCCCACAGCTGGAAGATATTATTTTTGATTGTAGAGTCATTTAGTCAATTTATGTGACTGAAATTATTGATGGCTAAAACAGGAAAAAGAAATGAGTATGTCCATGGAGGAAACTTCACAACCATGATGATCTACTCTTTGACAGAGAATGTGGGCCAAGGCATCACACATTTGTACTTACACTATTCAGTCCAAATCTCCTAAAAACTTGTTGCTCGTTACAGATTCCCCGAATAGGAGGAGAACCGACTGAAGTCTATAAGTTTAGAAGTCATGCTTCCAGTCAAATTACTGTGTTTCAACAGCTTACTGTGACGAACTGAGCTGTGGTAACTGTGTGAACGCAACTGAAGCTGTATGACTTCACACAACACTTTCTCAGTGTGGGCTGACAGTATCTATGTGCCAGCTGAGAAGTTTTTAGGCCACAGAAACCTGATCAGGAGTAACTTGATGCAACTATCACTAAGTTTTCAGTTGACATTATGGTTCAGATTCCTTCCTTTTTAAAGTGAAAACATGAAACTGTCTCTTGGTAGATGACATCTGACATGAGGAGGAGAAGGCAGGAAGGACAGATTGTCTTCTCTGAGCTGAGCTGGTCTAAAGTTCCAGTCTGAAGAACTATTTGTGTGGCACAGATGCTTTCAGGACTGACTGTTTTTCATCAAAAACTCTTGGAGATTTGGAGAGTTATAAATAGCTCCTACTTCATTAGCCGAGACCTCAAAGACTTCAAGCACAGGTGCAGGCATTTCTACAGGGATGAGAGAGGAAAGATCACTCTCAGTGGAACTGCTGTGTCCTTGAGAGTGAAAAATCACAAGTCACCTTTCTGTTTCTTGTTGCTGAATAGAATATAACCCTTAAACTGACACAAGCCACAGAGAAAGAATTAAAAGAGAGCAGATGTTGATTTTAGTAAAGCTTCCTTGGATTATTCTTGATTTTGAAATGATTTGAATGGAAGCTACTGTTAATTTGATAACGTGTTGTGAAAATGTGTGACAACTGGCTCCCATGAACAGTGAGAAAAATGGATTCATGGAAAGTATGGTATCTGATCAGAATATTAATAAACTCCTTCTCTTGTACATTAGACCAGCAAACCGTTTTAAAAGAATTATCTCTGTCATGAACATCTGCTACCAGTCAAGCAAACGTTAACAACAGTAAGCAGCCTTTCTTTCATCCTGTGCAGAGGTTCATCATTACACATCCCCAAGTTCAAAATGAAGGTCAGACTGGAAAGGTGAGAAACATGAGTTCTATAGCAAAACTCCAAAAAACCCCCAAGGTTATAGCTCTGCACTCTCCTCCTGAGTATCATTCCGATCCATAGCTTGGACAGATGTCATCTTTGTAGTACAAACAGGAAGAAATAGCATAACAACAAAACCATGAGTGTCTGAGCAATGGCTTTAATGAGGAAGAGGCCCATAAGAAGAGTTCAGCTAGTGGCAAAAGAAGAGGAAAACAGTACAGTCAAGGAACTTCTTAGCTTTGAGAATCTGAACATATTTTTATTCTGGCTGAAATGAAACATTTAAACATCTATTGAGGCCTATCAACTTAATCAGAATTTAATATATTATTAAAAATAAGCCAGTGATTGAAACATTTAACAAGTGAAATGTTTTAAGTAATAATATTACATAGGGTTTTGAAGACTGGGACCTATGCAAAAATAGGTCAGGATTCACATAGTACTAAATAGGCTGAGATTCTTACAACACTAAGATGTAATTCAACATTATAATTATTTTACATATTCACAGCTGTATTCAGATGTCTTACAAATAGTAACACAACAGCTGCTCTAATTTTTAAGTTTATAGATTTTTTTCCTCTATTTGTGATCAGAAAGCTAAGCAAGAGGAATCTGTTTTACATGTTGATCTGGCATGAATGGCAAGTTATTTCTTAGAATTTCTCACATCAAGACTGTCAGCCTTAGATCTATCATCAATAGAGTCCACTTGCTTATATAGTCATGTTCTTGATACCTAGAGATACCAGACAAAAAGCTGTCTGAAGATAACACGAGAGCTCGTAATTCTGGGAGTGACATTCATAGGCTGGATATGTGAATTAAAATGAATCTTGAAGGTATGGTGTGAAACAACTAAGTGGACTCACTAGTAAGGAAACCACATTGCAGTGATGAATGACAGAACAAGTAAGTATTTTGGTTGAATAGCTTAGTTTATGGTGGTAGTATGTCCTAGTTATAGTGGCTGGGACCAGTTTATCACTGTGTGGGTGTAACTGGAACTGTGTATTCTATACCCTCTC
>JAVJGI010000060.1:84793426-84874364 GCA_035590275.1 Ibycter americanus | reverse complement strand
TTTGCTGTGGCAATGGCATGAGTTTCCTGCCATAGCAATGTTGAGACAACACATCAGCTGTGGCAATGGTGGATCTCACCGGCGCAGTCTCTCACACACGGGTATCTGTTCAAGGCTAATATTAACAAGCTCTCATTCCGATCCCTCGGAGCAGCCGAATTTTCCCACAATGACTGCATTCTTTTTTAAGAGCTCCATAGAAAGGTAATGAAATGTTTAATAGCACAGTAATTGTACATACCAAGTGATGAAATATTTTGCTAATTCACTTGTTCATTAGCTGTCAAATAACTTAACATTTACCATTCACTCATGGTTGTGACAATTAAGCACCGAAAGGAGAATTTGCATTAAATTTCTTTGGCCTAACTGTAAGTAACATAGTAGTAATTTTTGCTTATTTTTCAATTGCTTTTATAGTGGTTTGGGGTTTTTTTGTTTTCCCTGTTTTCAAATGAAACAAAATGTTTGTCTCCAGAATGCGATTTTGGAAGGTTTGTCTTTTGGCAGTGTCCATTAAGCAGAATAGATCTTTTTGCCATAGAAAATTGCTGCTTATGGCTGCTGGGTCTCATCTGCTGTTATTTGCATGCTTGTCATCTTTGTACAAATTGGAAGACAGACTTGATTTTGAAGCCTTTTGCAGTGTGTTTAACTATTAGTTTTGAATTGGAATTCTCTTCAGAGAATTTCCTAATTCAAATAAGGTCAACTACCAAAAAAAAGAAAAAGATTAATGAATTTTGTTTCTTGTTAAGTATTCCGATTTTTTTGTGTAAATAGCCTACCTAGTTTTTCAGCTGGCCAATGCCTAAATGCCTTCATCTCCTACCAGTTCTCAAGGCACTTGTTCAAAGTTCAGACATTTTAGGAATGCAATTTGAAAGTTTTGTTAAGTTTTATTTGGATGGAATTCCAAAGTACATCTGAAAATCATAATTTCCACCCTGTATTTGTGATACGGTTTATTGCTAAGTATTAGGTTTCAAACAATCTCAGACCAGTTACTAGAGAAGAGAGTGTCTGTGTTTGTGGTGGAATCCTTTTGGAAACAATTTTCTTTCATTTGAGGAAAAAGGCTGGTCAAAAGTAAAATAGTAGGAAGGGTCTGGCTTCAGGATCAAATTGTGGTCTCATTGAAGTAGAAGAGGAGGCTAACAGGTATGAAAGTAACTGGAATCCATTGAAAGACTTGGAAGCATTTTCAAAGATAAGGAAACAAAGGAATGAAGATGGAAGTGGAAATATTTGCTGTATAATTAGTGGATGTTCATGAAATGTTGTTCTCCTGTTGCATGTTATGTGTAGATACTAAAGATGAGTAGTAATTTTGAGAATTTATAGCAAGAAATTGGAAAAAGAATACAATTTCAGTTGCTTCTGTTCAATTGGACCTTGTTCTTATTCCTTCTTATTGCCTCATCTAGAAGAGAGTAAGAACATCAGGTCTATATCATGCTGTGCTTTCAGAAATATTATACAGATCTTTTAAAAGGCCCTTTGGCCCAAAGTTTTCACCCATATGTCCTAGTTACAGTGGCTGGGACCAGTTTATCACTGTGTGGGTGTAACTGGAACTGTGTATTCTATACCCTCTCTGCCATTCATCGTGACCTGTTACTGATGCATTGTTGGCAGCAGCTGCCCAGGACACCCCTGACCCCTCAGGCTATGAGCTGGGTGCCTGAGAGGGCAGAGATGAGGGGGGCATGTCTGCTGATGGGCCAGCAAGTGGACCGGGGTGTCTTGTGACTTGCTGAGTGAGTTTGCCCGTTGTGAGGCCCCTCACCGTGGGGGAGGTGCTGGGCATTCCCGTCTGAACTCAAGCGTGTGTGTGCTTGGGGTTTGGGGACCTGGGGGTGCTTGTTTGCTCTCTCACTGGTCGGATCGGCGGCTCGGCGCGGCTCGGCTCGGTTTTCAAGATTGAGAGGGGGACCAGAACCTCAACAGGACTGCAGCTGCCACTATTGACCAGACTGCGACCACCAACCTTTTGGAAGGAAAACAGGTCTTCCTTTTTGCTTTGGACTCAGGGGGACCACGTGGTGCTCAGCACAGGGACGGGCGAACACCATTCTGTTTGTGCCCCAGGGGGCTGAGTTGTACAACTGGGTTTTGTGGGCTAAAACCAATTTTCCTGTGTATCAGTGTATCTATTGTAATTTTTTTTTTTTGTTAAATTGTAGTTCTGACTTCTAAACTCTTTTGAGTTGGGCTCATTTCTCTTGCCGGTTTACTTCTAAACCAGCACATAGTACAATAAACTTAGTTTAAAATTTGGTTTATTTGTGTTTTACCTGTGCTATTGCTTTGTACTCCTTTAGGGTTCCTATCATAAGCATCAGAATACTTCAACACTCTGAAAATTCACTAACTCAAAAGAACTGGAAAGCTGCAGTGTCAGTTCAGAAATGTCATTAGAATCCACTTAAAACTGACTCATATTTATGTTAGAAACAAAAAGCAGAAAGGAATTCAAGAGGTTACATTCACTCTGGTGCTTTTGGATACTTATGTAATGTAATTCAATTCAAATGCTATGTGAAACCAGGTATGATCTATTTTGCCTATCAGTAGTCTTCTTAAAGTTTGCTGACCAACACTTACGCACATGTATATACTGCCCAATACAAGTAAGTCCCTTCTTGTAGCTCTGTTTATAGCTCTATTTCTAAGCTGTGCAGCAACTTGCCAGAATTTCTCCTACGCCCTGCACTTGTCATTCTGAAATACAGCTGATCAGTACTGTACCAGTACTCAAAGTCATGAAATTTATATGACGATCTTAAGATTTTTCTACTTATTTTACTGGAAACACATCATGTTCTGTCTTAGGTTCTTAGCCCTCTCTATGTTAACAAATCAGAACCCTCAGCTGATCAGCTAGATATTCCAGTTTGTTTCCTCTCAGTCATGAAGTTCTTCCCATTTATAGCACATATTTTCTGTTATCACTCTGTAACTGCAGAATTTTGAAGCATTAACTGCCATACAATTACTGTTATGACAGTCTTCAAGGTCATCTGATGCTGCATGATAGCATGATGCTTCTCTATTGCAGATGCTTCCTAATTTTGCATCATAATTAACTTCTTAGAAAAAGGCCCCTATGCTTTTCTTTTCTTGAATTCCTGTTAGCCATTATGCTTTTCACTTTGCATGCTGAGCTACTGTCATTAATGAAAACTGAGATGAGGATACTTCATGTAATTTTCAGAGAAACAGCTTGTCATTGCTTGATGCCCCCCCCCCCCAATTTTTTTATGTATATGGTTCAAAAAGCCTGCTCTTTTTATTTTCTTGTCCTCTACCAGGTCTTATTCAGCTTCATTCTCACAAATCCCCTACATTTCCTGTGTTTGAAGACATAATTTTACCCTCATTCCCTTTCCTCTCAGTACACTTCTGCATTCCTTGTGGCCTCTTCTTCCTTCTAATCTTTCCCATAGCACCTGCTATCTTCGGTTACCCTTTTGCTTCCTGATCTTGCCACGCTTTTGCTTTTTCTCCTAAGGATTTGAAAAACTCCAGTGACTACCATGAGCTTTTAAGTGACACAACGTATTCTTCAACCAGGAGACTCACTTAATGGGACACTTGTGTCACTTGTCTCAACATGAAAGATAATCAGTTCATTCTTCTGGCTCTTATCAGAAGTCTCTTTAACCTCACAGTCTCATCTAATTTATATTCTTACTAAATGCATCTTGACAAGCAACGCATTTTCTACTGGGTCTGTTCAAATGATACATCTACAATTTCTTAGCCAGGACTCTTGGGTAATAAAAACCTGTCTCTTCGCTATGCTTTTAAGAGTCTTCAGTCCTTTATTCTCTCCCTTCTGTCTGATAGTCATGTTTCCCTCTCCTTCTCAACATCTTGAAAGTCGTTTATATTTCCCTTGGTCTCTCAGTCCTGGCCCTTTTTTGTTTTCCCTTAGTGAAAATAGGTTATCTTTTCTTCACTGCCATCTTGCTTTTTCTATTAATTTTCTAATGGAGCAAGTCAGTGTCTCAGTCTCTCTTGCTCTGGCCTCATCTCCCTCTGTCCCCATGGTCTTATGTCCCCATATCTTCATTTATGTCTGTTCTTAGATTTTGCCCAATGTGTGTTTGAAAATCTGAAGTTGTTTGTGCTTCTGGCATTCTTCCCACAAATACTCAAACTCACTCTTACATTCTGTGTTGATCACTGTCTACATTCTAGCACTCGGGTCTTCTCTCATGAGTTCTGTCAATTGACAGTTTGTGCATTAACAGATTGTGGTTTCCACTCAAGGACACTGTAGACCCTGAAACCTCTGCACCCAGTAATCCTGATTGTCTCAGCAAATCTAAAGATTTTACTTGCTGAAGGCTTAGCCACCATTACTGTCTTTTCTTACAAATTCCCAGCTTTAAAGAAATAAAGAAAATTATTCTGGTTTAGCCTCCATGCTACTGACTTCATGCCTTTATAAGCTTTTTTCTGGGTCAATGCTGTCAGCTCACTGAGACTCAGCAGTTAGCTGTTTTTCAGCTGTGATCAGTCAAAAACAGGAAGCTCTCTTAACACCATTAGCTGAAATGCTTCAGTCCTACTCATGAAAGAAAGATGTGACTTGAGAAGCTGGGAATATTCCAGAAAAACAGAACTGAGAGCTTTAAGATTGTTACCTGAAAGGGAAAAACGCCAGTGAGTGAATAAAAAGCAAAATATTCTAGAATGTTCTACTAACTCAAACATAACATTTTTAAAACTGTGAAAGAGGGATTTATTTAAATTGAATAATCTTTCATAAATCAATGAGACAAATTGAGTGTGTTGGACTATGGGTTTTTGGCATAAGGTTTGTTTGTATAAAGATTTTTTTCTTTTATTTAAGCTAGTAAATTTAAAGTTCCAGTTTCCACACAATTATTTTTCATGGTGGTTTGATGGCTTTATAGTTGGAAACTGAACCTTTGGTTAGATTGTAATGCTTACTGTTTGTCTTAAGTAAGCAAACATGCAATTACTTTTTCATAAGGATGAAATTACTTTCCATACCAATGTCACCTACCCTATTGCCAAATTCCAGAGATCTTATTACCTTACCATTTTCTGGCCATGATAGATACCAAAAGAGCATTAGGTGTTCTCCTAGAGAGCAACTACTTGGATCAATTCCATTATTCTAATTCCTTTTATGCCTTAATTCCCTAATGTCCCTCCTTTGCCCCCACAACCTGCATCTCCTTTGGCAAGGAAGGAGGAAAGAAATCTCCATATACTTACTTCAGATTAGATTTTTTTTTTCAGAGTAGAACTCTTCTCTGCTTTCCTGAGGGCTGTCCCATCAGCCTGTCACCTGTTTTCCTCTTATATGGAAGGCCATTAATTATCTTCAGTTTTGACCTTAAATATTGTATGTGGATGGATGTGCTTTCTTGAAACATACGGAAATTTTTGGTTTTAATCCAAACTGAAAATCAAGAGGACAGAGAACTTTCCTGTTTCTTTCATAACCCTCCTGAAATGTTCTGGCATATATTCAAATTTTTATCTTTAGCTAGACATAAAATGACCTAAAACAATATTGCTAGCTTGGTTTTTTTTCATCTATACTAGTTTGCCTAACTCTAGCCCAAACAACTTGTTGACTTTTTGCTTATAGGGATAGAAATATTCCTTCACCCTTCCTCCCAAGAGTTGTGCTTTCTACAGGTCAAGACAAATACAAGCACTGAATTGTGAAATCCCTCAGAGGAGTAATATGACTGCAACAAATGTCATGAAGGAAGATGAACAGCAAAACCAAATTGATGAACTGGGCCATTTCTATAGGTACTTTCAGCTTGGTCTCAGGAAGGGATGGTAATGTACTGTTTTGTCAGGAAAACTATTAGACATCATAGTAGGCTTTGGGCTAAATCCTCAACTGGCTGCAGTGTGTGGGTTCATTAATTTAAATGAAGCTACACCAGTTTATGCAATTTGAAGAAGAAGTCCCTTATATTCTCTCTCAAATATTAGCTTAATAACACTGAGTGCCTTTCAAGCAATTCCAAATATTATGTGGAGGAAGGACTGGAGGTATCAAAGCCATGACATCTGATTTATTTCATTAATTGCTTGCTTTTGTGATTTGTTTTGGCTATGTTTTGGGTTTGGGGTTTTTTTTGTGGGGTTTTTTTTTTTGGTTGTTTGGGGTTTTTTTTGCATAACCAGTTAGGGGATTAGAGGATTAGTGTTATATTGCTATATTCAGGGCCCTTGAACTGTGCTTCTAGCAAGAGATAAGAAAAATGGAAGGACAGAAAGACCAGCAGCTGCAATCAAGCCGTGCTACAAAAAGATGTTACAGACTTTAATTTTCCTTTACATCTCAGGAGATGACCTGTTGTCCAAGCTGCAAAGGGGTGCAATCATTTATTTGGCTCTAAGCTCAAATGTTCATGCTGAGCTTATTGCACTCCTGCTATATTCATATGTTGAAAATCGGCATATGGCTAGGAAAAGGATTTTAGAAGTATAACATTCCTCCTTGTGTTCTACATTTCCAAAGAAGCCCAAGGAGTAGGCATTCCTGCAGAGCAAAACCATGGTAGAGTTGAGAAGTGCATTGTTCCTTCAGCAGAATGTCTGGGCTCAGTCTGTATAGCTGCCTTCAACTGAGCTATAAGTCCTCTGCAATTACGAAGTGCTACAAATGTATGCCTTATCTCGCTGATACTAGAAGATGCAATTTCAGCTAGCATGGCTATAGCTCAGAAAGCAAAGTCCAGGCTCAGTCCGCAATGTCAGAGGAGTTACTGTCATTAAAATTAATCTGGCCTTAGATAATCAAAGAAAGTATTAGATGAAGAGCCAGAGAAGATCATATGCTCAGTATGCATGGCCTCCATGATACAGTGTGCGTATTTCTTTCAGGTACTCTTACACACAAGCTGTGGATGCTCAGCTTTTGGCTGCATAGCCACTTGGAAATGTCCCATGCTGTTTGATAAGACCCAGATGGTAACCAGATGGCTACATGTGACTCTTTGGAAGTGCTGCTGCAGGCAGGGACCAAGAAACCAAAGTAACTCTACACACATCTCCCTCTCTTTCCCATAACTTTTATTAATAGGGAGTAAAGATTACCATACTATGTCCCTACTGTTAAATAATGGCAGATGTGTGTCTGTGTGTTGCAGATCATTTTCCCGTTTCAGGAAAAACACAAGCACTCTGATCCAGAGTCTAGGCATTTTCCAATGATGACTTGTTTACTTGCTTGATATATCCTACATTGTCAAGTTGGGGACAGTTGAAATTGCTATGAAAATCCACAAATATTACACTATCTTCAGGAATACAGCAAACTCTGCTCCAGCTACTCCCTTTCTAAGAATTCTCCTTTTGCCCGACTTAGAAACCATCCATTTCTTAAAGGGAAAGGTACACTCTCCTGTGCACTAACCACCTAGCAGATGACATACAGGCAAACCCACCTTTTGGAAATCTTGGTTCTGACACCAATGACTAGCTCTCAAGAGAATTTCCATATAAAAGCTTATTTCAACTACAGAGATGCAAACAGAACTAAGCTCTTGCCATTTGTTAGTAACATCTCTTCCCAAACTAGAAGTACAAGAGTTGTAACATTTTTCTGCAGTACTTTTCCAGACATTGTTGTTTACGGTAAGAAAGAGAATGTACAGGATGGTGATGATTCACCCCACCACAGTGTTTTCCAGCCACATTCAAAGATAAGGTGATGATTCAGCTGCTTCTTCCAGTCACGTATCAGGAACTTGTAGTAGAATTTGAGCCAATTTTTTTCATTTCTCCAAACCATTGGCTGCCCATACACTTCTCTAAGTCATCATACTCTTTTCTAAACATAACAGAAAAGCCTCTTGTTATACAGAAAAGCTAAAAGGTGATTTAGCATAACCTGTAATACCAGACATCTTTCTCCCTCTCTCACACATTGTTTTAGTTTGCAGTTAGTGAAAACATGCTGATGCAAAGATTTAGAGATATAAATAGGGCCTGGAGTATTTAAGTGTTGCTAGCCTAATATTGCTACAATGCCACAAAAAGTTAACATATCCATTTCTACTTGTGTGGAAATACTGTGTTTTAGCAGGAATTTCTTTTGAGAAGTTCTTCGTAAGAATTTATTTGGCTACAGGTCGATTGTGTCTTCTCACCCTATTACCCTATTAATATTTCCCAACGTTGGTCAGTGATTTACTGTACAGTTTCTGTTTTACTTTAGTTTAAAGCCTGTTATGCAGTCATTACTTCTGTATGACAAAACACAGTAAAATACCTTCATAATGACAACTGACACGAGCATTTCAACATATCTGAGTTTAATGGTACCAAAGCTTCTTGGCATCAAATGCCATATACTTAATGAGTGATAAATTAAATAATTTTCAGCTCTGTAGGCAAAAGATACATTATGTTGGTTTGTAGTTAAATACATTAGATATTTATTAGGGACATAAACCAATTAGGTAATTTGTGTGCATCAATAGGCACGTATATGTGTTTGTATGCATGAAGGAGATACAATACAGAGAGGCAAAGGGATAGAAGGGAGACATCTGTGGTGGGGAATGGATTTAAATGCAGGAGAGTATTGCCACTCAGAATAAGAACCAAGATGTTCTTTTAAAATATCATAGCTGTCATTTTGATGGGAGAAGCAGCCCATCACAATTATGTTCATTGCAGCTTAAAGCTTTTCTAGGAGCTCACCAGGATCTAGTTGTATGTTAACATTTTTCTGAGTTAGTATTTTGAAACTGTACATTCTGTTAATGAACTTCTGTCAAAAGGTTTGTTACTTAATAATTACTCTATTTCAAATAATGTGTATTTTAATGATTCTTGTCCCTTCCTGAATATTTTCTCTCTGGGTGTTTCTCATTGCTAACCATTCTGAATTTTAATTTTGGTGAATACACCAAATATTAATATATATATTAATAAAATATTAAACTGTTCAGTCTTATTAAGAATGCAATAAAGTCAAGATTCGGGAAGATCCAATGTAGCTTTGGGAAGTCCCTACTGAAGCATTTGTTTTCTGTTTTCATGCTGCCATCTTGAGTATAAGTATTAAAACTACAATTATTACACATCCTTGCAATCATGCCTTTGCCTTCTTACATTAAAACATCATCTTGCATGCTTGAAAGTCGGTTTTGAATACTGCCAAATTAAAACAGTTGTACTTTATACACAGAGATGTAGATAAGTAAAGGTGAACCAAGTCGTCTGTGTTGACCGTTCAATACTACCACAACATCATGCTGAACAAACAGAAACCTGTACAAGACAGTAATTTGCCCTGTCATATATATTGGTTAGAAGAAACATTTCAGTTTTCAGCAAAACCCAGGAAGTATCTGAGTTAAGGATTATTTGTTGTCTTTTCCAACCTGGACATTTTTGTAGGTCCCTGAATTCCAGGAATGTGATGGGAGGGTACTAATTTGTAGGCACAGAACATTTATTTCCCCTTATTTTCTTATTCTCACATTTTATGTAAGAGTCTGTTCTGTTCTTTTTCTGTCTTCAAGAGTTAAGGATCAATCCCACAATCCCTAGCTTCCATTTTCAAGGTTGGCTAGTGATTTAGAGACTAACGATCTGATTCTTAGAAAGTTTTGAGCTACTTGCTCTCCAATCAGGCTACCTTAAGGGCAGTCACAGGCTGCTGGCTGAGAAGGCTGAGATGCTGTGGCTTAATGAATTATTGGTGATCAACTGAACCTTGCTGTTCATAAGTGCTGGTTGAAATTGTTGATGTTGTGCTTACAAGGACTCCTTCAGGACAGCATGATAATGGACAGGTCATTAATAGATGTATATAAGGATAAAGCCTTACAGTTCTTCCTTATCAAAGCCCTATCTGTTGATGTGTGTCCTGATATACATGAATCAAGGTCTTCAGAGATTGCCAGCTAGAAAATGTGAACAAGGGCTATATTCTCTATGGCTACACTGATTTAACAAAGCTTCTTGCCATTCAAGAAGCAGCGTTCATAAACAGATAGTGCCTTGCAGGAAAAAAACTGGCACCCTCCTCCAAAACCAGAAAAAGAAATCCAAATGTTTGATATTTACACAAAAGGCATCACACTGAATATTTGTTTAGTTACAAATAAGAACAATTTAGCTATATTAAGAGCAGGAAAGGTTTGTGTGCAAGTAAAAGCTATATTTTAAGATTAAAAAGATTAAAACATTTCATCTGGCAAGTTCTCCATGTTTTTCAGTCAAATGTAATGACAGTTTTTAGAGAATGATTGTGATTTTTGTGGTCATTCTGCTTTTATAATAGAAGAATAGATGAGCAGATATAATTTGTCTTTCTTCTTCTTTGCTTAAAAGTGATGCTTGGAATGACCATGTGGAACTCAAATTATATCCCTCGCTGCTTATTTTACTTGTGATTGTGCTTCAGACAGGCACAAAATTACAACTAGACTTTACACATATAATCATATAATCATATAATCATAGAATGGTTTGGGTTGGAAGGGACCTAAAAGATCATTTAGTCCCACCCCCTCCTGCCATAATCAGACAATACTCTTGACTGAGTGGGCAGGAGAAGCAGATGGGTTACATCATTATAGTATTCCTTATCACCAGAAAGAAAAGAAGAAAAGAAAAATATTTTTGTTATAGATACATAGCAGGGAGCATAGAAAAAGCTTCCTAGAAGAAGTTAACATGCATTGTCCTAAAAACATGTGATGCCAGGTTTCTGGGGTTGGGTCTAATCTAGGCACATATCGTTGTACCTCAGAAACTGTGGCACACCTTGAAATACATCTTGTCATTAATCCCATCTTCTCAAACTTACTTGCCTTTTTTTCATTTAACGCCTGCTGGGTTTTTTTCATTAAATGCCTGTTGAAAGCAAACCTACTTTCTCAAATGCATACATTTAGACAAGTGGCATCACATCCTCATATGATAACTGAAACATGAATTGGTCAAATAGTTGACAGTAACTTTTGGGAAACAAATGCTGCTCAACAAGTTTGCCTTTGAAGCACATTATATCTGGAATCCATTCTTCTTTTCAACTGAGAGGTGATTTCTTTGAAACAGTAAACACTGCTACTCATCAACACGGTGTGGTCTGAAACACACCATGTCTGTTCTTGGCCATGTTTTGAACCGGACACAGTCATTGGGAAGCTGATATTTTTCATGTAGCTTGGGGGAAAGTATGAAGGTACAAGGTGAACCAATGCTGGAGAAGTATGCACTATCATAAGGCCTTTTTGGTTCATTTAGTTTTGCTTTTGTCCTCTGAGTTGGCAAAAGAAGTGATTTGTCCAATTTTTAATATCATAGTAATTATAACACTGAAGATAAATTAACACCATAATGCAACAATGATTATGCAACTTTAGGATTGTTGTCATTAATTCCACTAATTCACAATAACCACACCAAAAAAAACAATTTTTTATGTAACTGTTTTGTTTAACTATGAAAATTACTCATAAACTTTAAAAAATTATGTGACTACATGGAAGAGAGCTCACATTCCATTTAGATGCCTAGATCAAATTAATGTTTCTAAGAACTACATTTTCATTGTTCGCGCTGCATGCTGAACAGCTATAAATATCTGGTCACTTTTTTCAAGGTTAATGTAATGAATCAGTAAACAATCAGACCTTTTCAAAATGAGCCCTTATTTGCCAAGATTATAACCCTCATTCCCTCCTTTTCTATCTCCTGTTTACTGCAGTCTTTGGCTGCCACTGACATTTACTTTCTTACTGCTTATCTGGGATCTGTATCTACCTTTTCCACATTTAGATTGTAAGTTTTCGGGGCAGGAACCATCTTTTTGTTCTCTTTATATAGTGCCTAACACAAAGTAGGTCACGTGCACTATATACTTGAGTATATCACCACTCTTGCAGAACTAAGAAAAAAAATATTGCTTTGTGCATCTAAGACAAAAACAAATAAAAAAAAATCCTTCAAATACTAAAATAATGACTTCAAGAATATTGAAGGAACTATTCTCATAGCCTCACTCAGACTCTATGTTGCAACTCCAGCAGTGATATATTAAAAAGGGCAGATCTCAAACATTGATGCTGTCCCATTATAGGTGCCCACTTTGAGAAAAACAAAGACATGATGGAGAGACTCCAAAGAAAACCAAGATAAAGATGTTTAGAAACTGAATGTGAAGGAATTTGTATAGTTAAATCTAAGGAAGAAAAATCTAATGGAGTACATATGATAATAATCTTTCACTGTGTAAAATAGCGTTCAGTAGAGGAGATGAAAGGAACAATAAGAAATTAATTTTTCTTGTACCGAAGTTGGCACAACTGTCTGTTTGGAATGATAAAGCGCTGGAGCCTAAGAATGCTATGAAATCTCTACCTGAGTGACCCAAACTATCCAAATAGCTGGTATGTGTTTGACCCTCCTCAGTTCAGCATCTGGCTAAAAGGACTCTTTCTAACCCTTTACCCTTCTGTAATTCTGTGTTGTCTAGGTGAAGACATACTGAACTCCCACTAATTTTTAGACCATTTGATCTACTATGCAGCAATTTACATTTGCACAAAATGATAGGCTGTCCATGTACAAGTGTAAGGGTTTGCATGGCAAGGCTTTGGTAGTGGGGAGGCTACAGAGGTGGCTTCTGTGAGAAGATGTTAGAAGCTTCCCCTATGTCCAGCAGAGCCAATGCCAGCCAGCTTCAGGATGAACCTGCCACTGGCCAAGGCTGAGCCCGTTAGCAATGGTGGTAGCACCTCTGATAACATTATTTAAGAAGGGGAAAAACACAAACCTGTGCAAATGCAGCCAGAGAGAGTGGTGAGAATATGTGAGAACAACAGCCCTGCAGACACTAAGGTCAGTGAAGAAGGAGGAGGAGGAGGTGCTCCAGGTGCCAGAGCAGAGATTCCCCTGCAGCCTGTGGTGAAGCCCATGGTGAGGCAGGCTGTGCCCCTGCAGCCCATGGAAGTTAACAGTGGAGCAGATATCCACCTGCAGCCTGTGGAGGACCCCACGCTGGAGCAGGTGAATGCACCTAAAGGAGGCTGTGACCCCATGGGAAGCCTGCGCTAGAGCAGGCTTGTGGCAGGACCTGTGACCCCATCAAGAGATAAGCCCACGCTGAAACAGGTTTGCTGGCAGGACCTGTGACCCCACAGGTGACCCACACTGGAGCAGTCTGTTCCTGAGGGCTGCACCCTGTGGAAGGGACCCATGCTGGAGCAGTTTGTGAAGAACTGCATCCCATGGGAAGGACTCATGCTGGAGAAGTTCATGGAGGACTGTCTCCTATGGGAGGTCCCCTGTGCTGGAGCAGGGGAAGAGTGTGAGGAGTCCTCCCCCTGAGGAGGAAGGAGTGGCACAGACAATGTATGATGAACTGATGGCAACACCCATTCCCCGTCCCCCCATGCAGCTTGCGGGGAGGAGGTAGAGAAATCGGCAGTGAAGTTGAGCCTGGGAAGAAGGGAGGGGTGGGGGAAAGGTGTTTTAAGATTTAGGCTGATTTCTCATTATCCTACTCTGATTTGATTGATAATACATTAAACTGATTTCCCCAAGTCATGTCTGTTTTGCCTGTGACAGTAACTGGTGAATGATCTCCCTGCCCTTATCTAGACCCATAAGCCTTTTGTTATGTTTTCTCTCCCCTGTCCAGCTGAAGAGGGGGAGTGATAGAGCGGCTTTGGTGGGCAGCTGGAGTCCAGCCAGGGTCAACCCACCACAATAAGGAACCTCAGAGGGAAGGGAGGAGCTGTAATTCAAGAAGAAGTGTAGAAATGTACATATAAGTAATCTATATATCTGTTTTCAGCATGTGCTGCAGATTCAAACCAGGACTTTAAGGTCAAATTAGTGAAACATCAGGAGGAGTGGGTAGTTTACACTGAAAATGGTGGCAACTTTCCCATCTGCTGAGAGCTGTTAAGTAACAGATTGCAGCTACCTTGCAAGAAACATCTAGGCTATGTAGGACCACATCATGTCCTAGATTCTACTGACATATATTGACTCTTAAGTGGCCCAACAAACTGCTACGTAGATCTTTTTACAGTATTCTACCCCTGTGGAAAGCCAGAGACTAGGAAGTTTTGGAAAGGAGAGTCACATTAATATGTATTCCAATTCAGCATGCTATTGGGAATTTATTTAGCACTGATCAGAAATGTTCTGAATTACTTTGCTTGGTACTATACATTTCAAAGAGCAAAAAAGCAGTATCACAGGAGACCCAGTGAAAAGGAAAATGGAGCTGTCAATAATGAAAACACTAAGCAGTAATGGTGCATCCAAATCCTTTTCAAACACAAAGAGCAAGGGGATAATTCTGTACAGGCCACCAATGCATAGGCTTCTGCAGCAAAAACTTTGATAACTGTTCAAGCCATAATTATTTGCAGGAAATCATGGAAGGGTCAGTAGTGAAAATGCAGGTTGCCATGCCTTGAGACTGCATTATCTGCCCTTTATTTATATGTCCTTAACTTTAATTTTTGGTATGGAAATTTGATATAGATAATAAGGAAATGAGAAATAACAATGATTTAAGAAAGCATCTGTCTAATTAGAATATGTGCAAACCAAATATAAAGTTTTCTGAGAAGCCAGTTTAATTACAAGTAATTTTATTTCTTTCTAAATATTCTGAGAAATAAGCTCACTGGCATCTTTGGTGAAAGAGTAATGGTTGTGGAATATGTCATAGGAAAGGAGCTGTTAAATACAAGTGCACTCTTATGATGAAGTCTCGTCTGATGTTGAAGTAATATTCGATTTTTGTATCTTTGGAAAATTCAGCAGCTCTATTCCCATTTTGAAAGGGATGCAGGGCTTGGCGTACTACTGTATTGTAGTGCAGAGACCACTTGATGGTGGTGTTGTGCCCCTGGAAGAGCAGCCCCTGAGAAGCTGCACCAGTTCTCATTCTTTGCAGCCAGGACAATCAGCATGAAAACAAGCCCCAGAATTCCTTCAGCTCATGGCTAGTGTTGCTCACTAATATATTGACCAGCCCATATGCTGCAGACCCCCTTGGAACTAGAAATAATTTAGGCTCAGTTTGAAGTCATTTAAACAAATCCATACCTAGCATGAGTAAAGTACCTCTGCAGTATATTCCAATTTTCTAAAGTGAAAAAAAAATTTTCAGACTCCCCACAAAACAGTTCAAGCTAAAAAGCAGCTATGGGGCATCCTGTTACTGATCTCTTTTCATGTTGCTAAAGTTTTATGATCTTCTTCCCTTAGCTTCACTTCTCTCTTCTTCTGGTTGATAGTCATTTAGGTGTTGGACAGGTCACAGCTGGGATAAGGGGAGCAACCTGGCAGAATAAGAAGTCATTGTAATCATAGCACTAATGTCTGAGTGGCATAAATCAGTCAAGCCTAAACATGCTATTGGTGTCTAAGGTAATGTGAGTTAGCTAGTTTAAAATGAGCTTGGCTGCTTTCTTTTTACACTGGGGCACCGACATACCCTCAGCCTGTTGTGTCCCCTGTGACAAAATCAGTTCTGTTTTTCACAGTGGGTAGACACCTGTAATGCTGGCAGGGCTGTTTTAAGGTGGCCCTGGAGATCGCATGAACACCTGGGCACAGCTGGCTGTCATGAGTGGGAGATGTTATGCATGCAGTCTCAGGCAGTTGGACATGAATTCAAATTAGGACAACTACGTGGGGCCTGGGTATTTCAGTTATCATAGTGCACTGGTAGCTGGTGCTTAAAAATATACAGCTCCTGAGAGCTGCAAGTTCTGTGGAATCTCACTAAAAATTGCTTCATCTCTGCGTCTACCATGCCAGCTGACAAGATCCATTACCTTTGTAAGTCACCCCCACCCTCCCATGTTTTTTTGACATTGGGTGGTGAAAAAGGTGAGGAAAGATTTAAAGCAGAACATACAGGTACCCAACCAGCCAGCTCTGGTGTTTTGGGTAATGTCTATTAGATGTTCTTGTGTTGTAAGCCCAGTCTCCACATTTGCAGAGTCTGTACGTCATGTTAATAAGTTCTTCGCAACATGTACATAGAAGTCTGCCTACCACCAGTATACTGGTTTTGCAGTTGTAGCAAGGAGGGACGTTACATATATTTACATTGACTGATAGAAACTGCAACCAAAGGCATTTGAGTGTTGAATTTACACGGACTCTGGATTAATTCATTGGTCAGTGCTGTTCAGTCTGACCATAGTCTCAAGGTAGTTTACTTTGACCTGTAAGCACAATTAGTAATCAAACAGGAAAGCAATTATCTAAATGTAGAATTTAGTCAACATTCCCATTCAATGTTTATTGGATTGGACTATAAAACTAGGCATCAGTTTCAGTGCCTGTGAAGTTACTGTTAGCTGGCATAAATCATGGTATTTCACTACTAATGTAGGCACTGAATAATTTCTGATTTTCTAAAAATGTATTTTTAATTCCCATCCTTAAGGATGACTAAGCCAGAATTGAAACATTTGTGACTGTTTGCCAAGTAGCTGTGTTCATCAGCAATTTTCAATATGCTCCTATATTTACAACGAAATGACTCACATGAAGTATGTTTCTTGACACTCAGATGGAAAGATGAATGAACTACAAGGTAAATGAAGAAACTGATGTTTATGACTTAAGCGCAGAGCAGTACAGCCTTTGTCCAATCATATCTGAACTGGCTGCTGTATTGATTTGTGCCAGTCATATTGGTCATTATGAAAATTAGATTAGAAGGCTGATCCCATATGAACCTCCATATTTTCCAAATGCTCTAATATCCCAAAATAAAAATAATTTTTCAAAATTAATTAGTAAATTAATATGAATTGTTGGTGAAAAAAATGGAGGTATTCAAATTTTGCTTTAGCAGCTTCTCAAGTCATCATTACTATGTAAATGACTATCAGAAAAAAAGGCTATTGATTTACTCCACAGATTGTTCAATTGCTAGCATGGTCCCCCTAACCAGAGCTGGAGACCTGAGCAGGTCTGACTACCCTCTTCCACGTTTAATATCTAATTGATAATGAGCGTAGACTAAGGTTGCCAAACTAAAGTTTAATCCAGATAAAATTGAGATAATGTGAGATTGTGACAAGCCACTGGAAAATCTGGAAAGAATTTTTATGTTAATATGCAACTGCAACACATTATAAGGATTTTCTGTCTAGGAATATTGTTGGATGCTTGCCATTGTTAGATGGCCTTATGGCAAAAGTTCATCCGAAGGCCTTTTTCTAACTTCATGGGTATTTTTTGGAGTAAATTATGCTCCATAATATAATTAAAGCTAAACCTAAGAAGTACCGTATACTGTTTGGTCAGAAAGTCTGTGATTTACTAAACTGGATCTTTTGTTTGACGGAGCATTTAAATTGCCTTAAACATTTTCCCATACCAAAAGCTGCAGTTGTGAGGTAGAGCTAGCACCAGATTTGTTTGCAGGTCAGACTTTTAACCTCTTTCTGCCCCAACCAAACACAGAGTTTATACGCCCCATCGGTTTTAATCTGTAATTCCTACAGTTGTGTGTGTTGTATAGGTCTGTATTGTAAAACACAACTCTTGCGAATGGTATGGTTTACACTTTCAGTCTTAAACTGCAGCCAGTTAAATTTTTGCACGTTGTCAAAAGAAGCCACCACAATGGAAAAAAAATCCCAGCAGCAACACCCTATATAGCTGCCAGGGCCTTTGCTGCTATAAGCACAAATATACTTCCATAGTAGATCCTTTAATTTACTGGAGTCCAATATCTAATTCTAGCAGCAGCCATTAGGAGATATTTCAAGGCATTAAAAAGCCCTTAGTCTGTGTGAATTACTGCAGAGAAAGAAAGTAAACTTCCAGCCCAAATTCTTTCAGAGACTTTCCCTCAGAGAACACTTTATTGTCCACAAGGCAGTCAGGGAGCCACAATCAAACTAAAACCACAGAGCAACCAGGCCAGGCAGAAAGGGAACACGCCCTTTCTGACCCTGCTTCCCCTTTCTTTTATAGTCTACCCCCAAACTGGTAGGACACACCAGCTGGAGGCTATTAACCCTCTACTAAGTGAATGTTGTTATCTACTATGCTGCCCAGAGAGGAAGTTTCTTTTTAATTTTTAAGCTTTTTTTCAGTCAGAAATTTTTTCAGCTTTTCTATTATTCTGTTATCTGATTTTGATAAAAATTACTTCTTAGTCTAAAGCTAATGAGCATAAAATGCTCATATCCCCCAATTTACTTTCTTTCTGTTCACATCACAAAAATTTTTTTCAGGCTTGACTTGTTCCCACCTGACCCCCTCTCTACCTTTCCTTCAAACACCTCCCTTACCAGGGCTTTGGAATGAAGTCAGAAAATAAGTAATTAACAATAAAAAGCCACAGACCAGTTACATAACTGCTGCATTTTACAGGTTCTTGTGAGGAAAGGGTTATGTGCACTACAAAAATTTATATTTGTACCGAAGCATTTGCTACATCAACCACATTGGTGACTTTGCCAATTGCTGGAAAAAAACCCAAACTAAAGCACAGTTTTTCTTTAAGTTAACATAGTAATGTATAGGAACTTTATTTATTGTACACTTTACAAAAAGGAATTTGTTTTTAAAAAAATAAAAACCTGTAAAAAAATGTAAAGCATTCTCATATTATTGGTATAGTACCTATTCATTATCTAGCTATATAAATATACCTGAATGTAGTATATGTAAATACAGAGGCAAATGTTCTGTCCTTACGTTATAAAGTTTCTCAGTTTAGCTCTATTGCTAAAAAATAAACTGAAATTCTTATGAAAATAAACTTAGAAATGTATGTATTTATCTAATAATTACAATAAATATAGTTTAATATCATAATAATCAAATGCACAAACCACAGCCATGAAGATCATGTAATAAGTAAAAGGTTTTTTTCAAGCTTATTTTTTCATGCCATTGCCCCTGGTTCAGCCTCTACCTAGGCTCCTCAACAGATTTCTCCAGCTCTCCTTTGCTTTTCACTATATTGGATTTTTTTCCCTTGTCCCCATCTCAGGCTGAAAAACAGTTTCAGAAAAATGTGATGTTTTGCCCCAGGTTAGAGCTGCAGCTCTCACCTGCAGAAACAGAAATCCCTGCAAATTACACTGTTGGGAAACTTGGGCCATTATCAGCGCAGCAATTTCACGTCCCCCAGAGGTGTAACTTGCTGGTGGCTGTTTTCTCCAGCTACTGACCGGAGATTGCCCTAGCTGGACACCTACCAGGGGTGAGGAGAAGCATGTAACACATCTACTATTTATCTGACTTTGCTGATGGGTTTAAATTTGGCCAAAACCCAGCTATTTACACTACCTGTAATGTTTTACTCCTTAAATAAAGCTACTTTAAATGTGCTGGTAGCTGTGGTGAGCTAATCAACCAAATGACATCATGACACACTTGCCACCCTTTCTTCAATCAGCATTTTGCTGTCTGCTTTTGGTTGTCTGGCTTCTTAGCAGCACCAGCTGCAGTTTCCCCAGTCGCCGGTCTCACCTAACTTTTAAACCACCTTGTGGCAACCATTTCCTTGGTTTCCTCACATCTCCCATGTGCTTTCCCTAAGTTGTGCACAGCTCCTTACAGTCCCTGTGCTGTGGACTGTGCAGGGAGAGTGAAGCTGTATCCCCTGACAAGATGGCTGCCACTCTGTGGTACAGTGGCTCCACCCACATCACTGCACCAGAGAGTAGCAGCCATTTTGTCAGGGACATGGCTTCACTGTCTGTGCAAAACAGAGGCAGCGGCAGCTGGCTTTGCTCACAGCAGTCTCTTGGTCAGAGTAAGGAGGAGGCATGGAGACGAAAGGGCAAACCTCCTCTGATTTCAGCTCCCTGTGGAGCTACAGGGAGATGGCTGCCATTTTGTGTAAAGGAGTATGCGCGTGATGGAGGCCTTTCAGCCAGCTAAGAAATGCAGCCAGGTCGTGAGAGCCGCAACACATCCCCACATGGTATCAGCCTCTGTGAGAAGTGTAGATTGCTGTTGCCCCATAAATGCTTTACCAGGCAGTCAGCTTAATAAGAAGTAAATAGCAGTAGTGGTAAGACAAGTCTTCCTTCCATGTAGACCTCTAGTTAGGAAATTGTCATTTCCTTAATGAGAACCTTCTCACAGCAGCTTTACCTTTGTTACAGTACATTGGTTTATTGTAATGTACCTGAGGTGAGATTATGCTTTAAATCAGCCTGAAAAATCAAAGCTTAAGTATACACTGTAACCCAGTTGCTGAAGGGACAATTCAGCTCGGAATACATGCCCGGGGGGGTTCAGGGCTCCACCTCTCTTTCCAAAGGCTGTCTGAGGTGATGCTTTAGGCCTAGTTTTGAAACATAAAAAGATAGATTTCAAAAAGTATTCCAAGATGGTTTCATTTTATTACCAAATGAAAAAAAACCCACAACCTATTGTTCCCACAAGTGAAGTTTATCACAGATTTCAAAAGAAAGCAGAGGCAGGTCAACTGCAAGTGCTTCTGAAAATCCTATAGTAAATATTTTGGTACCCTCTGTTTGCCCCTGTGCTGCACTGTTCAGGTGGTGCTCACACAAGGGTGCTGTTTCTATAAAAAAAGCAGGAAATAATGGGAGCACCTGAAACGATATTGGTGCTGTGGTAAGGCATGGGGTAACATTTCCATGTGCCTGAGATCTGTCAGCCAAAACTGCAGCTGGGGGAATATATGGCATCCAGTCATACACAATGAAATCCAATGCTCCGTATTAGAAAGTCTGGAGAAGCAGGATTTTATTTGCATGTTTGTAGCAGCTGGGTGTTATTTCCCAAATTACCCTGGCATATAGCAAATGGTACTGAATGTGAACAGGTAAATCACATGTATCCAGTGCAGACACACCAGATCTTCTGAGAATGTACTTGTTCTGTGCCTGTGCAGATTGTCTTAGCACCATGGCCACAGAGACTCTGACTGGACTAGCTCATTGCTGACTCATATGTCAGGAAGGAATTCTGCAACAACTTCTCAACAGATGTGGATGAGGTTTCTTTGCACTACAGGGAGACTCAATGGGCTCTCCAGATACGGGTAGGCACAAACCAGTACCTACCTAGTGTTATGGGCTATTATTTGCTGTCCTATAATTCATAGTGCCTGAATAAATGGCTTCCTTGGTAAGGCTATCATAGTCTGGAGATTTACTGATGGCAAAGATCTGGAAGCCAAAACACTATTTGTTAGGTTTTTGCTAGTTGGGGGAGGTACAGGCATGGAGGAGTTAGTTTATTTTTTATTTTATTGTGGGAGCATAAATAGTTTTAACTTACAGTAGAGACTTCCACAGCTCTAGATAAAGACTGGGGGAAAAAATAATGAAATACAAGGCTTTGCACCACAATGGTCCTGTCTTGCAATGCTTAGTGGTGTGTGCCTAAGCATATGCTTTCTCAGGTTTATTGAGCCCCATGAAGTGTTATTGCTACTGTTATCTGAAACCAAGCTTCACCTTGTGGCTATCAACAGAGTGGATGGCAGCTGAACTGTCCTGTGGGCCTGTCTTGCCTCTTTGGTAGCATTCTGTGGTCTGCAAGAGCTTCGTGGATAAGAAAGGATATAATTCATTCAGGAAATACCTAGACATTTGACTTCCTTTCACTTTATGCAGAAAACCAGTTGTACCAAGAGGCTCACTCCAGTGGCGATGGCTGCAGTACAAGTAGTAAGATACTGAACCCAGGAAAAAACGGAATACTTTTCTACTGTTTCAGTTTCTGTAATTGTCTGGCTGTAGAATCAGAGAAGATCTTGTGCTGCCCCACAGGAGCCTCTGGAAACAAAGTGGGTGGCTGACCAAAGGCAGCCTCAAATAGTATTACTTTAGATTGTCCTAAGGATGTTGAAATAAAGAGTTAGTGCAAAGTAGTAAATATACTGAAATTCATACCAAAGCTTGAATTCTGCCAGCTTTCCTGTATAAACAAGTTGAGATTGTTATATATAAAGTTCAAAGAATAGGTCATCAGAAGTAAAAGCAATGAATATTGTTTGACTAGATTCCTTCACCTAGTTAAATCATAAATAGATAAAACTGCCCTGGTCTGTAGTATCAGCTACAAAACCCAAAACCAAACAGAAAATCACGAAAGGGAAACAAAGAATGTAGTCTTTTTAGATATTGCCTTACTTCCTGTTCAGTCAACAGGAAGGGCATACAAACTTTTCACAAGACTTGTGAAATGGAAAGGTGAAAATGAAGTAGGCAAACTCCCTATGCTTTTACTGCCCCAGATCTGGGGAAGCAAAATGAAATGCTATTGTATGACCAGAGTGCTGGCAAGTCTCCCTTGTTTCTTGCTCCTAGGGGTGGGTAGGAGCATTTCTGAGGAATGACTGTATAAGTTCTCTCAGATGCTTAGTTCAGTACCAGTTCTGGTAATTAGCTAGTATTGTTGTTTCCATGAGTGACGTGAAAAGGGAAAGTGTGTTTCTTCCTTCTAATGGAAACTTCTCAGCTACTTTTCCATCCATATAAAACTGGGGCTACTTTTAAAGGTTTGAGTTGACCTACAAGACCCTGGGCAAGAACCTGCTATTAGATGCATGTACATGTGCCTGAAATTAGATACTCTGTGGGAACTTTGCAGATACGATCACTTCTGGCCAGAGGGGTCAAAAGTAATCTCTACTTTGGTAGAGAAGGGTTGAGTCAGACAATAAGGTTATAACTTGTCATATATTTATGATAAGTTTCCAGAAAGAGACTACTGAAAGAAACCTGTTCACAGCTGCAGAAATTAGGCTCTAAATTCTCAGTAATTATATGCGCTCAAGTACTTGAAATCTTCAGGTGATCAACACTGCAAAGGGGGTACAATTATCCCAGCTGAGGATACTATGCCTCACTCTGCTAGACTGTCTGTACTATCAGGCTGTGGATTTTGTGCAAATCTGCTTCCAAATTTGTTATGTTCTTCATGGGAGGATTAAGTGGGGTGGAGCATAATAGATTCAGGATAGGGAAAAGACAATCCTTTTCTCCACTCTGTTACAATGTAGAAGTGCAGCTGTGATCTCTCACCTTATCTTAGCTCTGCTGTATTTCCTCGTATTCCTTTTTCTACTCAACTGGTGCAGTGGTTTTTCTATTCTGCTAAAGCACCGTTCATTCTCTGCTCACCTTCCTTTTTCCTTATCAATTCACCTTGGGTATTCCAGGATATAATTCCAGAAGATCCCCACACGGGGTCTTCCACCTCCTGGGTTGACTGAACACACCATTTGTCTTAGACCATTTTAACACAGCAGTTGTCTTCTTTGGATATTAAATCCCACAATTCTGAGTCAGAAGCATCTCCCTGAAATGTTCTGTACAATATAGTGAACATACAAATGGCAAAATCAAAACAAAATTGAAAAGTGAAAAGTGAATGTTCAGTGATAAAAGTGTTCTGCTGGTTTATAAGATTACCAGTGATTACTATTTCATACATATCGAAACATTTATTTGTCAAATTGAAAGACACTGCCAACCCTTATTTCTCTGCAACAGGATTGTCTGACAAAAGCCTTTATATGGCTTTATTTCTGATTGTTAATACTGAAGGAAAACTATATAAGACTACTGCAAATCTACAATGGGAACACAGCCAAACAAAGCAGTGTAACTGGCCATTTCACAGACATGGGGATTTTGCTGATGACAGACTTCTGAAGAGCCAGTCTAAAGAAATACCAGCACTTAGAGACCTTGAAATCTAATGTTCTTACACTTACAACAGCAAATGAAAGAAACAAAGGGCATCTCTAGAACAGATAATCAAGTGTCTCAAGATCAGATTGAGTTTAATGCTCTGAAAGCTTTGGATCTTGGAAGAGCATGACATAACTACGAAAACAGATTGGTCTGAACCTCTTTTCCTGTATGCCAGTTTAATGCCATTGATTTTGATGAAGTTATTCCAGATTTGCACTAATGTAAGGTTAGAACATAGCCTATCACTTAGCCTACAGCTGTCTGGAAAATAGCCAGTCTTATAAAATCTCCCTGGCTACAACTACCTCTTCTTTTTTTTCTTCTCCTTTTTCTGTTTCCTTCTTTGCTTCTTCAGTATTTTGTCAAGCAATCTGAAAATACAGTGATTTAGCCTGGAAAGAACTAGAAGTGTCTGTACCTCATGCAAATGAGCGAGAATTAGGTAGAAACCTGAAACTGTTGACATCAGTAAAGTGTTGGTTAATTTGAATTTGTTCTAAGCACATACAATAGAAATAATTTCAATATACAAGAAAAATGCACTTCCTTAGGAGATGCACCAGTCTGCTACTAAAGGCTAGCCAAAGATGGATTTCAGCATAGCCACACTGGATGTTACAGTGTGGAGTTTTTAGATTGTCCAAGGTAACGATCTCTACAGGTGATCTAACCTAGAGCCGGCTTTTGCCACCAGATACTACAGTCTCCTCTCTTCCTGCAATGCTATAGCAGCAGCAGACTTTGCCTACTGATTTCCCCACTGCAGTCATCTCTGTCTCCTTGGTCTATCCCAGAGGGCTGCATTTCGGTTGTTGAGAGAAAGGAGTCTCTGCAATAAAACTAGAGAAAGTCCCTTGTCTCACAGCAGTACCTGGGCTCCCCTCTTGCCATCTTCCTTTCACCCACAGCCACTGCCAAATCTGTGTAGCAGGACATTATTAGAGCAGGAGGAAGAGTTCGGCCACTTGGGCAGTCAGTATTCATTGTTTGCGCTTCTTTAGGGAAACAGCAGTGGGCTGGACAGAAACATCTCATCTGCTGGATTTTAACTGAAATCTGTTAGCTGAATGTCATTACCTTTATAGGGCACAGTTAATGAGATAATGCATACAATTCAGTAGATTTTTTGGTTTTGCATTTTTAGAAATATGATTGGGAACAGTGTTAATCTTGGTTTTTATTAAATAGTTTAATAGGCTGCTGAATCTAAGATATTGATGTCAACTCTGTATGGAAGAGTTTTAGGTTCAATTTATTCTCATTTCTGAGAATCTCTGAACCTGATTTTTAAAAATTTCTCAGTTCTATATATCAAAAAAATAGCAAGGAACTGAAGTAAAATAGATTGGATGGGACAAATAGGAATATGCTCACTATCCCTCACAGTAGAAGTATTCCACTTCAAACACAGTAATACATTGGCTGGGGAGAGAGCATGACTCCGTAGCTCACTGCTGAGTCTGACTCTCAAAAGGATCAACAAATGTGTTTTGCATTACATGTTCTTTGGAGACGATCTGCTGTTGGACACATGAGTATTTTGGATACTAGACTACAAAGTGGTATTTCTTTCTAGTCTTTTCCTTCCCTATATTAATTATTCCGTGTAAAGTGTAACTCAACCTGCACATGAGGCTCACATAGCCTTTGTAGAATAATCCATGCTAGAAGTTGCCTTTGCCTGGGGACAATGATGCAGGTTCAAATCCCTTTGCCATCCAGCAAGAATGCTCTAACAATTGATTGAACGATTTAGTAGGGGAGCACAGCAGAAGCACTGCCTCATCTGGCTGTACTTTGTGCAGACTGTAATCTGATATGTGTAGCTAGAAAACGCCTATTTGATCAGACTTTGCTGAAAAATGGCAGGGATCCTGTGCTCATGGATCCTGAGGGATTTACCCTATTATTAGTTTCGATGTTATGACCTGAATCTGGGAGTGCTTACAAGCTGATTCAGTTTATGGGACCTTACTGTTGGAATTGTAAGTGGTTAGGCATTTCAAAGATTATGCAAAAAAAGCTGAGCATGTGTTTGAAGATCTTTATGTTTAAATTAGGTCTTTTCACAGACAGTTGGATGTGTAAAAGTCTCTTTGGATCTAGCCATGAGCATCTGATTCCACAAACCTTTCTGCAGCCTAATGGGTTTTAATGAGATTTAACATACGTGTTTACAGGATTGGGGCCTAATTCCATAAAGTATCACATTTTTATATTTTTCTATGTGCTGAAATTACTTTTTAGTACTGGAAGTGTTGCAAAAGTGTAACAATTCACATGCCTTATGGTAAAGAGATGTCTGGGACAAGTACTGATTGAAGTTATTTTTTTGGAAAAAAGCAGCTTATTTGAAGAACTTTTCTTTATACTACTCTATACAAAGACCTGAGTACCTCGTTATGACTGACTTTACAAAGTTCTGGCATGTATTTCCGTTCCACATCCATATGGAATGACATACAAATGTTTAAATACAACAGATTTTAAAAAACTCAAACGATGTCTCTAATTGGATATAATGGCATGCTTTTTAAAAAAATGTGCACCCTTGAAGTACATAATTAATTTTACATTAACTTTTTCTCTTGTTCTCCAGATCACAAATAAGAATAATGATTTTTGTAATTACAAGCAGTAAAACAAGGCTTGTATGCCAGCGCATTAATGGTTTTTACAAATATGCATTTATCACATAGATTTTCAAGGCCTTTTTCCTCTGTGGGAGCTATTTCTGTCTCCACAGGAACACTTTCTTGCTACACAGCATTTATTACTAAAACCAGACAAACACTTATTCCACAAAATACAAGAAGTAAATAAATGAACACAACTGCTATGTTAAAATGGTACCGTTAAAAAAATCTAACCCCCATTGGAAGTGGCTAACAAAAGCATTCATCCAATTTCATCCTACAGCAAATGACTTTAATATTAGTTGCAGCTGCTCAGCTTTTCAGCATGTCTCTCTCGGCCTGATGTGTCCTTTAAAAGGCAATGGCACATATTGCTGCACATGTTCAGTTGCTCTACCTTTGTGCTGCAGTTCTTTACTCTGTAAAATGTTCTTCTCGGTACACAAAAGCAGCTGCTGATGAAACCGCTTCAGACTGAGGGTGAAAGAACTGATGGCAGCACCACTAAGCAAACTTCAGTAGAGACTGAGAGAGCGAGACGGTGCAGAGACACCAAAGGAGCTTCTGTGAGAAACAAAAATATCAGCATTATTACCTGTCATCAGAATCCCAGGTGAGATTGAAAAGCCACTAGAGACTTTTTGGCTGTATATCTATGGACCTGTGTTATACTTGACGTGAAAGGTTTCACCTTAGATTATGAAATAGAATATTTTGCAGAAATAATGCCAGCAGCTTTTTCTTTTTCCTTTGCCTCACCAGTAATGATGATGATGATTTTTTTGCAATAGCAACAAAATAATTCTGGGGGAAGTTGTCTGTACCTTTTGGAAGTTTCATTGGTCATTGTTAGGTTAATTAATTAAAAATTCCAATGCACACAGACTTCAGAAATGTCTATAGCTGGCTAAGTTATCCATGCAATACATCGGTGCCTCCTGAAAGTGGTGGCAGAAAGCCAAACAGGCAAAAACTGATGCTTGCTACTGAATTTACAACCTTATATTTAAATATATTTTATTCTAATCATTTGTACTGACAGATTTACCCTGGAAGAGCCCCAAAAGCTTCATGTGAAACATGCACAGTTATTTCTGTTAGTGCTCAGCCTTTATTTCAGGCAAAGTTTTTTTGCATTACTCTAGCCATGCAGCGATCTGTAAAGGGAACCTACTCTGATACAGTTTGAAAAGTGCATTTTGTACTTGGCTCTCCCTTTGATCGAATTAATCTGGGCTTTTTTGTAGTTCTAAATGAGGCCTATGGGCTGACAATGTAGCTGTTTAAAGGGGATTTTAGGGGATAATAGCCAATGCAAATAGTGCCATGAGAATGGCAACTTGCTTTTGCACTTTCAATCACATAATAACAGCAAAGAAAGCTTTTAAAATGAATTGAAATTTTGTGGCATGCCATCTGGGATTATTTGGGGAAACAGTTCTGAATACTATGGTTGTGTAAAAGAATGGTACTATGGGGCACTCTTAAGCTGACATGTTTCAGATGGCACCCTTATGCTAACTGCTGCAAAGTTGGCTAGCATTTTTTTTTATTATTTTCTTTCTCCTGGATTATCTGCAAAAAATTCTCTTTGCTGGTATTTGGGCCTGAAAAACTTTTCTATTGTTAAAGAATTCAATTCAAACCCCTTGCAGCTGCTGATCCCTTTATTGTTCCAAACGTTATGTATACGCGTCTCAGATGAATGTAGCCAAGCCTTTTAGTGCCTTAATAGGTGTCTGTATAAAGGTCATTTATTCTGCAGTACTTGTTTTAACAAAAGTTTATACACAAATAACAACTACAGCTAAAACATTCACATTAATCAATGCTCCTTGCAGTGTAAAATGCAGAGAGAAAAAGCTTAACTGAAGAAAGTATGTCCAAACATGAGAACTCTTTCTGTGTTTAACTGTGAAGCAGCATGCATTTAAGACTCCATCATCAAAAGCTGCATGAAAAATCATTTCAAAGCTGTTCTGAGCAAGGATGGATGATTTCAGACTTTTCAGGACAAGCACAGTTTTGATGAGGTCACTGAAGTTTAATACACAGGAATTGGTGGAAATGTGGAAAAAAATGTATATCCGAGTTCCCCTTTCCAATTAGTTTTGGAACTGAGCTTTAGGCTAGCCAGCACCTTGACATTTTAGTTGACATAGCTGGCTTCTTTTCTTTCCCTTTCCTTTTGTCTTGCCTCCAACTGGCTGCCCTTATAAACACTCCTTGAGGAATTAGGGTGCATGTCAGATATCTTAGATGAGAACTGAGTACACTTCTCTGGCACGCAAGATTTTTCTTTTTATAGAAATATTAAAATACCATCTGTAAGCTTTAGGAATGTAGGTCATGTCCATGGAGAGTTTAAATTTGAGGTTATGACAGATGCTGGGTGGTGAATTAAAAATTTGGCTCCAAGTCTGTAAATGTAACTTGATTCCATTGACTTCCCTGGAGTTAGTTCTGCTGACACACATGTAATGAGATCAGATTCTGACTATCTAAGTACTCATTTAAGCTCAGCAGAACATAAATCCATCAGTGATATGAGGGATGAGGCTTGTCAGAAAAATAACGTGCAAGCTACAGTGGGGACACATGAGGAATAGGGCCAAAGAAGCCCAACTACTTGATCTCTGATAGAAGAAAACATAGAGAATGCTATGCTTCCTTGTTTGCTGCTTAGTATTTTTTATCATTCTTGAGAATAATAGATAGTGCTTTGATCTCTAAATGTTGTGCGATTTTAAAATATGTAACAATGAAGCTATTACTACTGCTACTAGGAGCATTTACTGTATACCACTCCACCATTCTGTGTCAAACTGTATACATGAATCACAATTGCTCTGTACAAAAAGCTTAATAATAAATTGTTACAGCAGAGGTCTGAGAAAGATTGATGCGTATTCCACTGTGTTGGTCATTTGATCAGCAGCTCTGGGCTCTGTCAGATAGGTGAGGACATTTCTCTGTCAAGGATTGCAGTGAGAATACCATGTGGCTCCAGCCTCAGATTCTTAGCCAGCACAACTCAGTTGCTCTAACACGCTACCTGTGAGACAGTGGCAGCCTGCCTGCGGCTGCCTCATGCAGGACTTCACAGAGCACCATCACTTCCACTGCAGCCATATGCAAATAGGTGGAAAGGGCAGTGTTTGGAAAGCTGGTGTACTATGTGCCTCACAGCTAACGCTGTTAATCTCATGGGCAGCCACATACTGCTCTAGCTGTAGCTTCCAGGTGGTCTTCAAAACCAGCCACATGTATAATGTATTGCAATAATCCCATTTGGTAGCAGCATAGACACAGCTAACTGTGGCTAGGTCCTCATCCAAGTGAATGACTGCAATTTTGCCAGAGAAGATAAGGTGCCAATGCACTTGACTAGTGAGACAATTGGTCAAAATCCCAAATCAGAAAACACAAATCCTTCTTGTTTTGGTAGGTAAACCCAGTTGCCACAAGTGTTCTAAATATTTAATAACAACAATGTAGTGATTCTTCAGGACAGATACCAAAGAGCCATGGTGTGGTGCTGCAGAATGCACTGCAGGAATGGCAGAAGGGGATAGGGAATGCCATTGTCAAAAGCAGAGAGAAAAGGTTTCCTCCTGGTAAATCTAGCCTTACTAAGACTAATAAAACATCAGGGAGTAATTAAAAACAAAAAAACCCAAACCAAACAGAATGTGCTACCAATCATGGAGGCAGGTTTCCTATATGAGAAAATTTCCCAACTTCTGCTGAGCGCATTCCACCTCGAAATGTGTGATGCTGGAGTCAGTGTTCATTACAGAAGCAAGATACCACTAATTAGCTGCTTAGTGGTATTTTCCTGCACTGAATAGTAGCAGCTCCTGGCCAGCGTACCTACTGCTGTGTGCAGGAACTCTAGGAAAGCAGCACCTGGCACCAGGTTCTTGAAGACATTCTGGATGAGGCTGTTTTGCCCCAGAACAGGAGGTACGGCTGTGGTTTTTACAGGGAAAGGGCTTTTATGGCAGTTTGTGCCATGTCACTTGGCCTTGATCTGTGCCAAACTAGCATACAAATAACAGAAACTCAAAGCAAAGGACAAACTTCTCAAGATGTACATAAGAGGTGAGGTCACCAGGTATTTAGGGTGTTCCATAAAGATTTTGCATACTTAAGTTAGGGTGTATTTGGTTTAAAACTAGAAAAGGGTTTTTAACAACTTCAGTGTTTATCGTAGCAAGGGAAACACATTTACAGAGAAAAAGAAACATGCACCATCAAGAAGCAAGAATCCTGCCTTCATCCAGCATTCTGACTACAGTGCAGCAGGGGAAGGGTGAGAGGAACTACTACTGTGTCACAAAAGCTGCTGAAATTTCTACTGCTGCCACTGAGGGAGCAGTAGCTATGTCTGAAAACAAAAGGATCCACCCACCATGGTCCACCAGTGAATTCGGACTCTGGAAACCATACCCTCCCCCTGGTCCTGCCTGTTGTCTCCCCTGGTTCGTGATATGAAACCACTTCAATTCTAATGGAAAGGACTGGTCCTCCTATCAATAGTATAGCTCATGCAGAAGATCAGAAGCTGCCCACACACTGTTGGGGTTGTTTTATGGTAAAAAAAGGCTATGCTCTTCCTGTTTTTATTTGAATTTAGTCCTTTTCAATTCATTAAGACTAATATAATGATATAATACTGAAGCTGAGATCTGTTCATTGAAATCTGACCTGGTGTTTTGGGTTGACATGATCATACCATTTTCAAAATGTTATTCATCTATTTTAAGTTGGGTAATTGCTTCATCAATGCTGCCAACTATAATAATTGCTCTGGATAGCTTAATTAATATAAGAGCATTCACAAAATATTTTTTGTGACTGATTTGTGTTTCCTGAAAAAGGTGAAATGTTTGTAGGATGCTGTTATGCCTATATCAGGCCTGTTTTCATAAAATGAGGAATTAGGCAGATCTCTAAATGGCTTTTACAATGTATCTGCAATCAAGCCTTTAGCTGGGTAAAATGGTTAATATCCTTTTACCTCGTTCTTCAGATTGCAAGCCTGATCTCACAAATCCCAGAGTATCACTTTTCAACACAATCAGTATCACTTTTTTTCCTGCTTTTTCTGTAAATCCATTGCCCCAATTTCTGCAATGTCCATGACTGCAAAGTAGATGCTTGCATGAAATTAATCTTTAATATCGCATGATACAACAGGTGTAAGTGCAAATGCATTTCTGTTATCCCTGAGAAACACCTACACACCTTCAATTTGCTTCATCACAAAATCAGCTATGAATGGCTATATAGCAACAGCAAACAATATTGGTAGTTAATACTGTATTCTGAAATATTGACTCTGACTTAAAGGCTGGAGTGATCACTAGCAAAAAACTGACACGGACTGTGAAGAAGACCAATCATCTGATCAAAGATTTATTATAAGTAAGGTTAATAACACCACCAAATGCTCAGCAACACAACTTTACTGATTGGTGGCAGGCAACTTTTTAATCTTCTGAAGGATATGTTTTTAAGAAAGTTGCATTCTTGTGTATCGACTCACCCAATATTCTTAATCTTTGAGAACACTGTATTCTTCCTGAGGCAGCAAAGCTAGTAATTATAATACATAAAAATAGCTAAATACCCAGGATATATGTAATTATTTTGTCACTCACAAGTCAATTATTTTAGTTCAGCATGAACTATGCATTGTGCCTTAATACAGTACTTGTGTAATTCTTTTACTTAAAAAAAACAAACCCACCCAAACCCCAGTAAAATGTGGTAAAAAATGTTATGCAAAAGACTAACATTGAGTTGTTTGTGGTAGATTGGAGGTAGTTGGCAGGCTGTGCAGGAACTGCAGAAGTATTAGGATTTATTATTTTCACTGGTTTAATCTCCAGATTCTCTGATTGAATTTGTAGACAAATTAGGATTGTAGCTGTCTCATAAACATGTAGTAATACATGGTCCCTGCACTGATAAGCGTAAAAATCTGCTACCATTGTCAGGGTATTTGAGGGTGTTTTCTCAGCAAACAGTCCACAGGTACTCTTCATGGGAGATGTTGCAATTGTAGAGTTTTTTTTTTTCTCTTTCCCCAGCTTCATTTGAATGGTTATTCTGCTATGAATAAAAGCGGCATAGGAATGATTCCTTAGGCAGAGGCATCTACGACAAACTCTAAGATCTCTGCACTGAATTGCCACAGACCAATTTGTAGAGAGTGTAGGCTGCTGTTAACCTTTTGTTGAACTGTGTCAGAAAAAAAGTTAACCTCTCAAAAAGAGGCAATTTGAAACAAATGCAATGAGACTGTTCCTGGCCCGTACCTCATCCCCTTATCAGTGAAAGAGCTATATGAAGTCCCAGGAAACAATTCTCTGGTCATAGATGTTGAAGCTGATATAAAGGGCCCTACACTCACACTCTTACATGGGGATAAATAGGATCTCAGGGTAAACAGAGATGGTAAGATCTGTTTGTGTAGTACCACGGGGATTTTGGGGAGCAAAGCACTCTCTTGGAAACTGGTCTGACTTGTCATTGCAGTCCTTGCAGTGCCCCTGAAGGGCATGACAGGATTGTAGAGTCCTCTTTACCTCCTGACATTTTATGCTACACTTTTCCATGATGTGACACAGCTAAACCCAGGGCGTGCAGTTTTTTGCTTTACTGAGCAAGGTGAGAGTAACAGGTTTAAAGTTACTGACTCCTGTGATGTGGTATAGGAATGCCACATTCCCTTGTGACTTAGACTACACTGGATCCATAATAACTAGAATATATTTACTGTAAAGAAAGTAAAAATAGAAGTGGTTACATAATTTCTTTTCCACCATTCTGTCTAACAAAGTTCAGTATTTTCATTGTCTGGTATCGTTCACAGGTATTATACTCCAGAGCTGTGAAACAGGCTGAACCACAACAAAGAAAATCTTGTTTAAAGTCTTGATTACCTTGGCTGAATCTTACCCATTTTGTACTTTGCATCACAGATAAAAATGACTGGCACAGGCAATTTCCCCTGTGTAAATCATTATATAGCTGGGGTGAATAGCCCTCTAGGATTATGAGGCTTGGGTCTTACTCTGAGCACAGTACGGCTTGACTAATCATGGTCTGCCAATCTAACTTGCTTTCTGCAGATCCAAATATCTAGGATGGTCCTCTCTGTCATTTGTTTCCCTGTTCATGCTGGCATCACAGGAGTGCGTAAGGCACACCTAAGAGTAAGTACTGTGTTGAGGAGATGTGGTAATGTCCTTTGGTCAAGAGACTGTTTCTCCCAGGGAAGGAGGGCAAACAGGTTGCAGGGAGAGCACTGGAGCCCATACATGACATGAACTGGGAACTGGAGGATTTTTTGAACTCTCATTTACCTTGGAAGAGGAATTGTTTTTTAATGTGCTGAAGGCTGAATTAATTATTGAACTGTTGAAAAGGAGGCTACCAATCACCAGACAAGTGAAGACAAGACTATTCTGTGACCTTGAATGACTACAGGATTTGCTGCCAGTTCAATTTAGCGTTCAATTTGTTGCTGATGTTGCTTCTTTTCAGAAATACTGGAGTCATGCAGTAGAAAACACAGGGCACATACTGAAACATTGCTTCTTAGGTCAGCAAGAGTTTAGATGGCTGTTACTAATGTAACACTTTGCTTTGCTAAATACACTGTGGAACAGGGTCATAAGAGCTGGCTTTGTCATTAGGTGCTGAACTTGGAAAGCCTCAGTTCTCAAATCACACATCTTTGCTCTGAAGGGTAATTATAGTAGCTGATTATAGTAGTAGGTCTTTATCTTCTGTGAGGACAGCCAGTAGGGGAGTAGAGGAGCTTGTTGTTATGCTAAAAAGCAAGCAGATCCAGTTGCCTCTTTGTTTGTTTGTTGGTTTTTCTGTAGAGTTTACCTCCTCATTTAGCTTTTCTTTATAAAAATGCTCATGTGCAAGCACAGACCACTACGACAATAGGAGGAATATCATAGTGCAGCTTCACTCTTTTATTATTCTGGTCAAACTCATCTCACTTTTTTGCAGCAAGGGAGCAATGAAAAAGATACCAGGTTGCTAGTTTGTTCTTAAACGGCTTGCATTTAAGTCGCTGTTGTCCTGAAGACTGGTATTTCATTTCCAGGTTCCGTCTTACACATAGGGCAAGCTAAACAGAAAAACTTTTGTGACTGAATTTTAATATGTCTTTCAGTGCTTTGCAGGACGCATTGCTTACTATGGTTGACATGCTGATGTCAGGAATGCTGAAACAGTCTCTAGACACGCAATACACATTGGTATGCATTGATACGTTGTAACTGTTGTTGGACCTCAGCTGCATATGGACCTCAGCAGATATGGATCTAATCAGATTAAGTCTTCAGGTTTTTGTCTCACATTTGTTTTTTCCTATCTGGTTGACTTACATGTGGAGATGGAGGTGTATTAATTTAGGTTCAGCTCTTCGGTCTTTTGAAAATGTAGAATTGTAAAGATGCCATTGTAGTTTGGCAGACCTATTACCAACAGGTGTCAGTGCTGTAGCGTATTTTTATGGTTCAAGGTCTGTTCCTATTCTGCTTTGCTAGACATCTTTGCTTCAGACGAGTAACACACCACACAGTTCCAGATGTGGACATAGCTTTAACACATCCCATCCTGAAGAAGAGCCATGAAGAGAAGTACTTTTTTTTCTGGTCTTGGTAGTGAAGGCTACTAGCAAAATATTTCGTATTGCAGATTGCTAAATTAAACAAAGCTCACCTAGTGATACCGTATTAGGTAATGATGGTGGCTGGGAAATAAAAGGAAGAATATAAAGCACTGTAAGTCTAGCTGATTGCAAGAAAACTTGCAGTACTGGCAGTTACTGTCTTCTTAAATAAGGGCTAGATTTCTTGTCTATAGTTCATTGGCTTGATCCTTCAAAATAAAATGGTTATGTTACTTTTCAGATGTTGATGGAAAAAACCACTTCATCCCTGTTTTCTGTATGGCAATAAGTAAACATCTTTTTTTTTTTTTTTTTTTTTAATTGATAGTGACAACAAGTAACTGTTGATAGTGACTTTTAAGTGAAGTTAATATGATACATGTAATGGGACTAAGATTTGCTGGATCACTTTCAAATATCAAAGACAAAATATTTTAAGAGTGGTGTCTAAATTTAAGATCTACATTCATAGTTAAGCCCATGAATAACAGATTTACAAAGAACCTTCATATGTTCCTCACAAATATTTGCCTTATTGAGTCTTCACATGCCTCATACAAGCTATGATTTGTAGCAAAAACCTGATTGCGTACCTACATTTCTAACAGATCAGAGTAGGTGAACTCTCATCTTAACTGAGCAGAACAGCTCAGCATCTTTATCTGTCTAGAGACTTTCAAAATTCACAAATTAGGTGTCTGTATGTCTAAATCCTTGGTCAGCCCCACCTGGCAGGGGTGGTCTGAGCATATCTAGCCCACAGCGTCATCACTGAATTCTGTTAAAGGCACAAAGCGAAATATAAGGACATCTCCATTTCATGTATTTCATATATATGCAACAGCAAAGACCTGCCTGCTTTATCTTTTTCCTTTTCAGGGACAAAAGAATTTTCCCCTTACTTTGATACTGTATTGAGATGCTTTTCCCCATTTTTAATCCCATCTGCTATGACGTAGCAGTCAATTAACAACCTTCTGTCTGGATGAGTCAGGGTACTATTCATTTCTCAAGTTTTATCACTTCTTGGGGGTACCATTCTGGAAAAAAAAACCAAACCTGAAGCCAGGTTAAACCACAGGTTAAACAATGACAGGTAGTCAAGACTGACTTTGGAAAATCCTAGGTGGGGGTAAAAAAGGGAATTTAACTGGGCATTCCATGGCATTATACTTTTGTTAGCCTGGGCAGTGTGAAAGCTACATCTAAGAAAGCATCTAACTCAAAAAAACCCCAAATAAAATGAAAACCAACACCAAAATACGCACACAGACACACAGAGACAGAAAACAAAAACCAAACCCCAAACCCAAACTCCTCCCCAAAAGTTTATATAAAATAGATTATAATTAATGAAATGATGCATTTGTCACTATATCTTCCTTATGCACTTGTGTGATGCAGGACTGTACTGACAGTCTCAGTCGTTCAAAAACTATAAGCTGAGCCCCCAAAGCCCTGTCTTAAACCCATGATTTAAAAGATAATGGGTTGTATTTGCCAACTTATGGAAGCTTTTCTTTGTTGCTTTGAAAAGCGTGCTTAAAACAACACAGTGCAAAGCGGAAAAGATGCCTTATTTCCCTCCAGAAGTAAGATGCTAGTTGTCTACTTAAAATTGCCTTCTTTAGTAAAACTGTTGTATCTGGGAATTAAGCAATCACTAGTGCATATCAGCTGCCTGCTGCAATGTGCTGACTTGGTGCTGTATACAATGGTTATGAGGAAGTAAAAAGCACCTGATACTTAAACATTTGTAGCAAAATATGTAAATGTACTCCATGGTGCTCTGTTGCATTGGCACCTTGAAAGGGAGAGGTAGATAGCCTGTTGCATGTGTGTAAAGAAAATGAATAAATATTCTCCAATTCAGTGCTACAGACCACCGTGAAAAAGCTGAACTTGACAGCAGAAGTTAATAGCAAAGGATTTTATTGCATTGTTTAGTGTAGGTGTTCGTGAAGAAATATATGAAATCTGATTTGTATTGCATCTGATGGTGCAGAGCATATTTGAATTGTATGCATTAAAGAAACAATTCAATAAAAGTTAACTCACGAGAGTGTAACACTCACTGTTGCTAAGATTAGCAAGAAATTAGTCATATAAATGTTGGTTCTGTGACACACCTGCAAGTGTCTTACTGAGCGTGTATACTGGCAGCTATTGCTGTATTACGTTACTGATAGAAATAAACCCAGGGTTGAACTGAAGCCCAGTATCAGAGTTGCTCTGGCTTAGGTGAAAATCATAAAGCTTATGTGGTGTGTTGTCCCTGGCCAGTAACCGAGAACCCACCCAGCTGCTTGCTCACTCCCCTTTCGCTGGTATAGGGACAATATAGAAAGAAAGTGAAAAGACTTGTGGATTGAGATGAAGACAGTTTAATAGGTGAAGCAAAAGCTGCACATGCAGGAAAGCAAAATCAGAAGTTTATTCTCTACTTTTCACTTCTTTGAAAGCAGGGCATCAGCATATGTAATGGTTGGTTGGGAAGAAAAATGCCACAAACACAAGTGTCCCCCATTCCTCCTCCTTTCCTTGACCTTTCATTGCTGAGCATGACATCATATGGTATGGAATATCCATTTGGCCAATTCTGGTCAGCTGTCCTGGCTTCGTCCCCTCCCAGTTTCTTGCCTACCGGCAGCCTACTCACTGTGCAAGCACTGCTCAGCCACAGGAAAAACACTGGTGTGTTATCAAAACTGGTTTAGTCCCAGATCCAAAATGCAGCACCATACAGGCTGCTACAAAGACAGATAACTACCCGAGCCAGACCCAACACAGCTTATCAAGACCGAAGGTGCAGGACACAAAGGATTCATTAGAAATTTGCCCCCTCATTCCCCCCTCCACTGCTTTTTCTCTCTGCTGCTTAAAAAAGTAGTGCTCTTGATAAGCGAAGGCATGGTCCTCATCGGTATCTGTCACTGACAGAAAATGAGTGAAGGCTGTATACTTGTTTGCTGTGGCAGGGCATCCTGTCTGCAGTCATCTGAATCCTTTCTGCAATATCAGATGTCACATCTCTTCTTCTGAAGAATGGTAATTCCATAGGACATGCTGAAGCAAATTGAGCAGGAGTGTAGGTTCAACTTTAATAAAAAAAGATGGTAACAGTACTTGCAATGTGTCACACTTTTATCTGATGCATGAAAGAAAATCAAATGCCATACATAACCTCAGTGTTATTAACATCAATAGGAGTTACATATACAAAATTGCAAATGCTTGGCAGAAGTAAAATGCACCACAGTTACTTTATTATATTAGTCTAAAAGATGATTGGCACAGTATAAATTATTAATATAGATGATTAGTATTAATATAAAAGGTGATGAAGCATAAGTTTTATGATTTAACAACAGTTTTTTGTTTACTTTAGGGTTCCAAATACTATTGAAATACTTGCACAGTCTATTAGGGAATATATGCTTCATGTCTATAGCATCACAGCTGAGTGCAAATACAGAAATATCTTTGGTATCATGAGTATTTTACATAAGAATGGTTTTTAGATCACTCTGATAGGAAATTAAACATGATGTTATTACCAACGTAAGGTGAGGGACTGAATTTCCCTTCTTAGAGTTGGCTGTCCTTCCCAGAGCTGCCCTTCCGACACAATACTCCCCTTAGCCTTGCCCAGTTCCTAGAGTTACCACTGCGCCTTCTAGGTATACATTCCCCTAAGATTTTGAAATGCATTCTCCAAATGCAAATGGAATTTCAAGCTGGTTTAGCCTGGTTTCCAAAGGAAGTCAGACGTATGTATGTGCTTACCTACCAGTGCTCTGCAAATAATATTAACAATTTGCCAATGTTAGTCACAATTGACAAGGGTGTAGGGGTCTCTGAGATAATTAAATTTACATCTTACAAAAATCACCAGCTGGGCAGGACAAAGATACAGTTAACGTGGCATTGAAAAAGCAGTTGCAGTTACCTGCTTTGTTTAGTATGTTAGCTCTCCAGTCAGTGCTGACATGCAGATGGATCCATATAATCAACACATTAATAGTTTGGAGCCATTGGAAGTGGGTGAGTTCTTCCTGCCCAGATAGCAGAAGACACTGGAGTGGGCTGGGGCTTACTGTCCAACAGGAGAACGAAACAGAGGAGCTTCTGGCACTGCATTGGAACTGATATTGCAAAGAATACATAGAGTTAAGATTTGGGTTTGTTACTGCAGAATAGTAAAGGGATGCTGAAAACATCTGCAGGAAAACATGGTTCATTAGTTTTGTGGTTCTCAGTTAGGCTGGTTTATTTTTTCTTTTCTTCCTTTTCTGAACAGCTCTGTTGTCTTCAGTCTGCCTTACCACTTTCTTCTATCCTCTATGTCTGGGTCCTTCCGTTTGTGCACCTAAGAAACAATTGTCTGAAGACTTGTAAACCCTTTAACACTGTTTACGTTTACAGTTTGAAGGATTTCTGAAACAATGAGGCATCTACCTTTGTCCTCCTGTTTGCAGCATTTTTACCATAATTAGCATAGTATGTGAAAAACAGAGTACCTTTATTCTTCAAAACAGGGGAAATTGGTTTGGTTTTTTTTTTTGTTTGTTTGTTTTTTATAATTTTTTTAATAGCTAAAGCAGGGTAAGAGTTTTCTAATAAAAAGGAAAGAGAAATGTTATTTTCCCTGCAGTGTCTTTCAAATATATTGTGCTTGTAATTTAAATAAACAAGGATCATTAATTCTTCTAGCAAGTTTTTATTTACTTTTTATTGCTTACCCTAAAATGTAAATGTAATATGAGAAATTATTTGCCTGAGTTTTTATCTGTTTCATTTTCTTTAAGTCATATGCCGCTTTGATTACTTTGTACAAAACATGATTATTTCAACAGTTTTTACTCTATTAATGCAAATTTGTATCATCTTTTTCTGATGTTAAATTCAAGATGGAATTAAAACATTCAGTTGTACAAATGAAAAAGCAAGGAAAATTTATGCTGTAAGCCAAAATGATATATTAACAAAACATTTAAAAAGAATGAATGCCTGCTGTAGAAAATTTTATGGAGTACAATCACTATGTTGAGACAAATTGTATACTTTGTTGTATTTTTGGAGCTGTTTATTTATGCTAACCAGATGAGATGTACTGCAATACATTTTTACTTGTCAAATTAGCAGATGTTTTTGGTTTGGGGTCCTGTTATATTCTCGCTTTCTCTAAATGTGCATATTAATATATATTTATATAAAAGCTTCACAAGAACTTTTTGTAAAAGCTCCAAAAGTTTTTAATTTACCTTGATGACACTTAAAATTATCTAAAAAAGTTTGAATGAACGGTATCATTACTTACTAAATATCAATTATTCGTAATGTTACCTCAAAGGCAAGTCAGACCATTTGTAAGCCACGAGTTTGTAAAATGTGCACGGGAAAATACGTGATTGATGACTTTCTAAGGTGAAGTCATAGAAACCGCATAGACAAATGCTACAGGGCAGCATTCCCTTAGCCTTCCCCTAAAGCTTCCCACCACTGAAGTAAACAGTAAGATGCTTCAGAAATGCAGCAATACATTTGCAGCTTAGGACAAGCACTACTTTGGAAATGGAGACAAATTGTTCCATTCAAGGAGTGGTGGCTGGGCCTGATTGTATGTAAGAGACTGGCTTTTTATCAGCAGAAATTCCTCTGAAGTGAGGTGGAAAAGGGATCCAGTCCCGTGCTTTTAACCCTGCTTGACCACAACAGCTGTTCCAAGTTGCTGTTTCGTCACCATGTGACCAAGATATTGGTTGAACCACTATTTGGAGATTTGTTTGTATTTGTTCCTAATAGCAACATATTTTCTGACCTTTCAGGTGCTTGAAACTGGTAAAAGTGAGATATGTCTGATTTATTTTTGCACAGCCCATTCCACGTTTTTCTGTGTTTTTAATTAACATAGAACACAGGATTTAATGATTTGTTTTATAGTAGGTAAAAAAATGAAGGACACTACACAAACATAATTTTTTAGGCCACGAAGTCATCTACACAAAACTTATGAAAGCCATAGTTAGAGATGCCACCAAAAAAAAAAAAAAAAATTGATCCATTGTATGGCCATCTGCTGCATTAAACCAGATGAGTTTCTGTGTAAAAAATGAACTATAGAATGACATTAATTAGCAGTAGGACATCCACAGAAGGTGACCGCTGGCAGACAGTTGGGAGACCCTGCCACAGTCTGTTTCTCCTCCGCTCCTCCATAGCAGGGGGACACCCTTGCCTTGCATATGTTTTCTGGAAAAGAGCTGACCCTCTGAAATTCACATTCTGGAAAATATTTTCCTTTCTTTCTCAAGTTAGTGATTAAATGAATTGATTAAAATTCATAAGAAGACACAAGGTTGTTATCAAAAAGGCAAATTGCTGGCTGATGGTCCTTTGTCTGTTGTAAAGTAGATTCCTAGTCCCTGACTTTGGCCAGGTTTCAGATTTCTAGTGGGGTCTGTGAGAAGCTGCTTCTTAAAGCAGGGATCACCTTGCTGACAATAACCCACATCTGTGTAAAGCAGTGTCTCCTGAAGCCAGAACTCTCTGGAAACTGGTAGCCAGGAGCTTTAGGCTCTCATAGATACCTCCCTTAAGGTGTTATGCCCCAGAGCTAGGCTGGTTCTGTATTTGCCTTTGGGAATCAGTGCAACACGTTGCTGACTCCCTCTTCTGCTGTGTCCGTGTGCTGGCCTTGAATCATATCAAGTAGAAAGCCTGATCTGTGTCATCCATTCACGTTTTGTTTGAAAAGCTCCCAAGCAGTACCAAGTAACAGCATTGCTTCTGGTCAGTGATCTGTTAATGCGGACTAATTTGATTATTCTTTTATTTTATTACGCGACCTTAAAAAGGCTGTAACTGGCTACCTTTACCAGGTAAAAATTAAATGAAGCATCAAGGTGAGAAAGATAGATCAAAGGCAATATGAGCTGCCTGTGGAGAAATACAAAGGAAAAAGCAAGAAATTAACTTAAAATGGCAAGAGTGATACCCTGAAATTAAGGTTTTAAAATCTTTCAGGAGAACAGTCTAATTAGCCCAGAATAATTGCTAGTGAGGGCCAGAAGGCAGTTGCACAGGGTATAGATCTTACTACAGCATTGGGCCCATAAACCGTAGATGACTTGCAGAGGCTACCTCACTTCCAGTCCCCAAAGCCTCCAGCATCCGAAATAACTTTTTCCTGCTCTTATCTGCCAGCTTTGAATCTGAATGTTGTTAATAGTGAGGCCACTAAAAAATGCAGTGTCAGTAGCAGTCCTCCAAAGGCGATACTGCACATGCAGCCCTCAGAACAAGCAGAGCCCACCTACTAATTTAAAGAATGCAAAAGGTCATAGGATGGGGGTCATATGAAGAAGAGTGATATGAAACGTGAAGTCTACAGGCTAGGAAATGAACTATAGTCTGAACAGTCTACAATGAGAATTGTACTTGCACAAGTACAAGTAGTAGAGTTAATCCAAGTCAAGAAATTACTGCTCATTCTCCAGTAAGTTACTCCCCTTCATAATTCACTGACCATGAGCTCTTAGTCTATTACAGTGGCAAGTAAAATGGTTTATTTAAGCTTAAATGCAGTCTTTATAGATTAAACTGTCACCTGAATAGGTCACAGACTTAGGAGGTTTTCCATCAGATGAGATATATTTTAAAGATTAATTTTCTTGCTGAAAGAAGGTAACAGTAATACTGTTTTTTGAACCTATTTATAATTGAGGTGCTTTCTTTCTTATGTATCTTGGTTAATACAATTTTCTTGACAAGTCTTTTCATCTTGGCTATTTTTAGAGTGTATAATTCTCCATAAGTGATACAATAACTTTTTCATAGCTACAGATTGTGATATGACAAACTTGATACTGTGGTCTATTAATGTCAACAATCTGAAGAAACATGTTTTGAAGCAGAGAGCTGCTAATTAAAAATACATAATACACAAATTAAATTCAGCAGAGAACTAAAAGAAGTTCTTCACTTACAAATAAATAAATTATTTTCTAAAATAATCAAACATTTTTCAAAAGGAGGAAAGCAACCAGCCAAGATGCAAGACAACAATTTGCCAGCTGAAAAGTGCTAAAGCTTGCAAGATGTCATCACAGCTTTTCTTGAGACTTGCGTGTATTTTTCTGATGGAACTGGAAGCTGGAATTCTCCCTTTGATTTTGGTGGGGATGTATTTTAGCTTAAAGAACAGAGCCTGGAGGGAAATCAGTCTTGTGGTATGGAAAAGATAAAATATAGAATAGGTAAAGAGGAAAGGGACAAAGCATGCTCTGTATTTACTGGAGACTGGACAAGAAATAGCCATAAATGCCAGCAAAGGAAATTTGGATTTAACATTAGGATTTTTTCTGGCAGTCAGAATATGTAAATCCTGAGGAAGTTTGCCAAAGGCAGTTGTGGTATTAGGGATTTTAAAATACGGTTTAGACGAGAGGTTTAAAGAAGTTAGACAAGATTTTAAAGAAGAGGTTAAATAACTGTGAGAAATGATTTAGATACAGTTGGTTCTCTGAAAGAACTAGGTTCTTTAGGTGACCAATTTGGATCTCAAATTTTTTGTTAAAAATACTTCCAGACAGACCTGATCTGTGTATTGCTGTCCCCTTCCAGGACAAGACTTAATGAGAGGTTCCTTCTCTCCGGATTTAGGACTGGCCCTGAAAATCCCTGTCTCCCTAAGCGGAAAGAAAAATGGGGATATTTTTGTACTATGTCTTTGACCCAGTAAAGATAAGCAAAATGTAATCCAGAATATGAAGCATTCCAAAGGTCTCTACCAGAGTTAAAAAGAAAAATGTTTAATTTATAATGTATTATTTCTTCGACTCTGGCTATTTGCTTTGTAGGAAAGAAAACGGTCTCTGTGACCCACCTTTTATTACACACAACAAATATGCGCAAGTTTGGTTCATTGAGAAATAGATTCAACCATAATGTAGAACTTTTCAGCATCATAAATGTCCTTCACCTTTTTGTTGTTCTTGTTTTTACAGAAATTCATTTGACTCCTGTTAGAGAGCTGAATATTTGTTTTCTTTCTGAGCTTTTGTGTACTGAAGGTGAGGAATGGAAAGTACAGTGAGACAGTATTCCTGTCCTTAGTCCCTCTAAGGATATTTTTTGAGTAAGGGAAGATATCAGTTACCGCAGTTTGAATGTTCATTGACTTAAGTGACTTCCTCTTCTCCAGGCTTAAATTTGCTGTTTGTGTGTTTACTATTCCTAGGCAGATGGTGTGTGTGTGTGTAGCAGCAGAAATTATACCACAGTTGTGCTAACACTGTTTTCATCTTTTCTTTGATGTTGCCAACTGTTTCATTTTAGTAAGGCTCTTGGCACTGGTGCATGATATAGTTGAAACACAATTCCAGAAATTTTATGGAGAATAATACAGCAGTGAGGTAGAATCTATTTTTTGTGTATTTTTTATCCTTGGTTTCCTTGCAGAGGCTGACCATTCTTTCCTTGGTAACTTGGTGCTAAATTTCTTATTTCTCTTTCTTAATGGTGTTATCCAAGATATTACCTCTACTCTTACCACACATGGATTATTCTCAATCATAGACAAGGACAAATGAGAAAAAAATGCACCTGTATTTTACATTACTTCATAGATTAGGGGTTTTTCCTTGTAATATTGTAATAATAATACCAGATTTGGTTCCTTTCTTGGGCTTCATTTACATTTCTGATTCGCTCTGATGCAGACATAAGATCTGAATCCCATTAAGGAGGAAGGGTCTGCAGATTTTAATTTCAAATATTAAACTTGGAAAATAATGTGACCTTAAAAAATAAAAAATACACATTTCCCTGCTTTCAAAAATTTTCCAAATTATCCATTCCCAAACATAAGGTACACCATGTAGTCTTGAAGAAAATGGCATTTGACAGCTTCAAAAAAATTGTGTAGGAGGGAAAAAAAAAATACCATTTTAATTGTCAAAGCACTGAATTTTGAGTGCTTCAGGGTTTAACTGTGTCTACAGTACACAGATAATGAGTGCAGCAAAAATACATCATTGCTCAGATACTTTCAAATTATTTTTATGCTTTGTTTTACTTAAAATTTAGCATTTGATCTCAACAAATATCTCACATTTAAAACATAAATATATGTTGAAACTAAAAAGTGAAAAAAATAAGAGAAATTTTTGTTGTCGGTGCTCTGGGATTATTCTCTGCAGCATTTTGTGAAGGCAGGAATGTTCACAAAAATGTTAACTTTGAAGTGCAAAATGTTGAAGAATATTTGATTGAACTATGCTTTGAATTTGTAAGTAAATCTTAATGTCATATTCTGGATTCTAAGAGCAATACTCACACTGGCAGGAGTCAGATCCGATAGTATGTGACCCACATAAGGAATGAAATCTAATTGAAACTTTTCAAATTGCAGATGTTGGTATGAACTGCTTGCTTGCGAGCAATGTTCAGAGCAAAACTCGTTCATCTAATTATCCACTGGATGACTCTGAATAACAAATATAATTGAGCAAACTGTAAGCTACTCTTCAACAACTCTTGAACAGAATGATGCTTGATCCATCCAATTACTCACAATGTATTTGTGAAGCTGTAACAGCAGTGATATCTGCAGAGGTTCCCTCCAGCAAATTATATCACTGCTAATATCTTGGTCACATGGCTGCTAAGTTTATTCATATAAAACTCCCACTAACATCTCCTAACGTCTGCAGAATGTTGAAGCAAAGGCTGGGGGTTAATATGTCGTGACTGTGATGGAGACCTGCATATATGTTTGTAACATCCATTGCTGCACAGCTTTTTGTGTCCATGAACACAATCGCAGTTTTGTGTTCAGTGACAGATTATCAGGCCTTTTTACAGCTTGCACCTCACTGTTACAAAGATTACAAAGGTTCTTCTCCTTGCAATATTCCCTTTTATCTTTTTTTTTTTTTTTTTTTTTTTTAAATTATGGTATATATTTAGCATAGCCATACCTGAAGTTCTTGTACTTTTCACAGGTGATGAATGAGCGATGAGTCTAACCTTTTAAGACCCTCAGGTCCAGATGTCATACGTGGTGTACTTACGCCCGTGTGGACCCACTTGCAGGGTGTTTCATTCATGGTTCCCGTTGTTCTAGGTCTGCTAGCAGGGGCAAATCTGCTGAAACTCCAAATGACAAGAGTCTGGTGTAGGCACTCTCAACTTTCTGCTGGTTTCCATCTCATCGGAAATGCACTTCACGCTTTCATGCTTCACTCTAATGGTGTTGATTTTAGTTGGTAAATGTTTAGACCATATAACCATATCATTTCCTTATAATTTCAAGATAACATGCATCATTGTATTTTCTCATTACTTTCCTTTGTTATCTTGTCTGTCATCGTGACCTGAAGCCTGGTATTTCCATCTTTCACAATTTGTGTCCTTTAATTTTCTAATCGTTTTCATCATGCCACCATCTGAATGAAAGTTGTACTCCTTTGAGAGGACAAGGGAGCTACTCATGTTGGCAGCAAAGAGATTGCTAATACTCAAAACTGTAAATTTTGAATGTAACGTGCTGGGTGCTGGTGCCCCGGTGCCAGCGGCGGGGCTGGGGCGGCTTCTGTGAGGTGCGGCCGGGGCTGTCCCTGACCGGGCACGGCCGGTTCCAGCCGGCTCCAGCCCACCCGCCGCAGGGCACTGCTGGGCACCGCGGCCACAGTGGCGGCACCTCAGGGAAAATGTATTTGAGAAAGGGCAAAATGCTGTACAGCAGTGAGGAGTGAAGAAAAAGCGTGTGAGAAACAGCCCTGTGGCACCAGGTGAGATAAGAAGGAGGGGAAGAAGGTGCTCCAGGGGCTGGAGCAGAGATTCCCCTGCAGCCCGTGGAGGGCCACAATGGAGCAGGTGGATATTTCCTGAAGGACTGCAGCCTGTGGAGAGCCCACACAGGAGCAGATAATCCCAAAGGACTGCAGCCCCTAGGTGGGACCCACGCTGGAACAGGGGAATAGTGTGAGGAGGAAGGATCGGCAGAGAGGAGCTGTCTGGACTGACCACAGCTCCCCGCTCCCCACACCCCTGCGCCACTGGAAGGTTGGGTGGGTGGAAGTCTCAGGAATGAAGAGGCCAAGTTAAGCCTGGGAAGAAGGTGTCGGGGCCGGGGGGAGGTGTTGTTTTTGTCTTTGTTTCTCACTATTCAAATCTATTTGAACTGGCAATGAACTAAATTAATTTTCCCCAAGTTGAGTGTGTTGTGCCTGTGGTAAGTGACGTCCCTGTCCTTATCTTGACCCACAATTTTTTTTTCCCCATCTTATTTTCTCCCCCTTGTCCTGCTGAGGAAGGAGAGTGTGAGAGCATCCGGGTGGGTGTCTGGCAGCCAGCAAACTCAACCCACTAAACATGTAACCTCATGAAGTCAAAAGTGCTTTCAAATAACAAGCATTTTTCTGTCAGTAACACTGCAAGTAAATTTACGACTGCTATTTATGAAATATAAAAAATCTACGTACACATAGGATCTAGTGTGGTTTGGATGGATCTTCCAAGTTTTCCTGCAGGTAGATACTTTCCACCATATTCTCCCTTTTGAGTTATCAGACTTCAAGTTCATAATGCTACTTATGCAAGAATTACAAGTCACCAGAAAATCTGAAATATTATTACTGTGTGAATCCCCTCCTCACTTGGTCCTGTTAAGTGACTAGTTGAAGATCTGCCTTCAAAGACAAAAATATATGTCAAACAAGGAAATGCCTTTCTGCTATAAAATCTGTATGATTTTTCCCCATTGGATGTTACAACATTGAGTTTGGTGTATTCTACTGACAAGAAAATTTCCATGTTGAAAATCCTTATATGATGTCAAGAAAAGCAAGAACCGCGAAGCAAGATTTACTTTCCTGGTGCGCAGAAGAAAGCAGGAACAAGACCTGTTCCAGGCCCTTTGACCCTGAATACTGAGTCTAAGCTATTCTAAGAACAACTGCTGTAGGGCTGATTCATGAGGTAGGTGGTCCGTTTTTTAATCTGTATGGGATTTTATTTTTTAATGTTTGTAATTCTTGATTTCTATTTCTGTTTCTCTTTTTAGATACCTTTTATAATAAGGAAGGAATGTGAAAGCAAAAAGATGCAGGACTGCCCTGTGAAGGACACATTTGGGAAGGGAGGAAGAGAAGTCTTGAGCCTTCTGGAGACATAAATATATATAAGATGAATATGTACCTACAGAGCAACCTCATATGGTATATACCATCTAAGTAACAATAAAATATTCTCTTTATATTGTAAAAAAGATTGATGGACTGGGCAAACCTACCTCTCTGAAACATCATAGACTTTTAAAAGAAAGATTATGCTACAGGGCTACTGTAGTTAGAAATACACAGCGTTGTACAGTCCTCTGAAAGACTGATTATAACAACAGTTTTAAAGACCTGTTCTTCCACTCGTATAAGCAGTATAATTCCAGTTATAAATAATGGAAGTATTGGCCTTGAAACTTTTATTTCATAGCCTTATTGTCCTTTTGGATATGGAAACTAATTAAAAAAAAAAAAAAAAAATCCTACCTAACTTCTTTACTTTTGTGCCAAGACCCTTTTTTTGCTGATAGAATGAAAAATTATGCTGGATTCTCAATGTGATTTAGTAAGTAATGGTTTGGAGGATGTTTGACAAAAGACTGGCTTAATGTAAGAACTAATTGTTTGCATCCAGAAATATAAACTTTACTATAGATTGTATTGTCTAGTAGTATGCTGAGGCAAAGCTTACTGCCTGAAATGCAAAGCATTACTGAGTCTTTCTTTCCCTCTGGATTTTGAAAAATGCTAAGGTTTGATAAAAACTCACCAGCTGAGAAGGTGGAATACAGGGTCTTAATTAAGAGCTTACAAATAATGTATTCTACCTTTTCACTCAGCCTGACAACTCCTTAGCGCATCACTCATATTGGCTTTGTTCATATTAAACTGAATCCATTTATACCTTAAGGAAGTATTCTTACCGCTGGTGAACTGCTGTAAACACGTCATCCTACTGAAGCTAATGAAACTGGCCTGAATTGCCCACATGGTGTATATAGCCCTTAGTTTGTAACCTTCCAAGCCAAAACAATTAGTTTGGGATTTACCCCTGAAGTGGTTTTAAAGCTTCATGAACAGTTAAGCAAATGAATATTACTACAAAAAAATTTTAACAAATGCTTATCCTTTGGAAGAGAGTGTATTCTAAAAAATACATACTTTTTTAATTGAACAAAGTGGTCTTAAAAATACTATTCTTGAAGAAGAATTTGGGGAATCACCAAGGAACTCCCTCCCCACCCTTCTGGGACTGGATAGTAACACACTATCTCTTAGGTCACTTAGGTTTGGGAAACTGGTTGTATTCTCGAAAGACATCACACTCTCTAGATTTATAATGCTTATCAACAGCAGTGAGGTAAAAGTGTGATAGCTCATGTCAAAATAATCAAGTGATGTTGTAGCTATACCTTCTGTGCTGTTGTATAAATAACAAGGATGACAAGATACATGCTCACTGCTGTATATACTACAGGTGGTGTCTGTGCACATCTGAAAAGTAAACATAATGAATACAGATGTTCATTGGCATTTAATAGTCCCTGCTATTTCCCTATTGGCCTCTTTTTCTGTTTTAATTCAGGAATGCATCATAGAGCCCTAGGTTGCTAAAGCATACAGGATGCAGAATATCTTTACTGTGGTGACTTCAGTTACAGATGTGCTCTCTAAAGCTATCAGCTCCCCCTGTTTTTTTAAAAAAGATGTTCCATAATGCAAGAGCAAATGGAACTTAATGATGGGAATGTCTCATGTGCCTTAAACAAATTAAAGGAATTTATCTTCATACCCAGGATATGGGCTAGCAATTTGGATAATGTGCAGGATTCGTTTCTGTAAATCTATTGCAGTAGTGGCTTTTAAAAGGATGTTGACATTTTTTAGGAACTAAAGATAATACAATCCAAGACAGGGAGAACCTAAGGCTTTATGAAACCTTGCTTGCCTGGATGTTGATTAGGAGTCATCCTAGACTAGAAAACCAACTGTGAAATCTATATTGTCTGCAATAAGCATATTCAGAATAAACATATTCAGGAGCTGTGTGTGTTTCAGAAATGCAGCAGCAAGTCAGCAAATGGTCTTAAAAGAATCGTGTGTGACTTCCATAAAAACACATGATGATTTTATACGTATGGCTGGCTAAAATTCAGCTGGGAAGCTAAATATGAGAAATAAACACAAACTCCTCCAGGATTCAGCATAAGAACACACTGCATAATTTTAAAGAACGTGAAGAGAGCTGTATCATCTATCTTTCAAAATGTTACTGTTCCATTTGCACAGAAGAAAAGGGCAGAACTTTCTAATATTTCTGTATGCTTTTTTTCACACATAGCTCTTTAAGAATAGTATTTCTACATTATTCTGGTCTTAAAAATTAGACAGGAATATCTACAGATAGTCCTGAGATGTGAGGTGCGAATAACTCCCAAGACTATGCTGCTGAGGGTAGCCCTTCTGGATTTTTCACAGGTAAATCAGTAAAGTAAACCATCTTTTCAGTAAAACAGTACTAAGAAAAGCCTTTAAGGAACAAAATTTAAAAGATGCTAAAGGCATTCTCCTAGATGTCAGCAGCAGCCATGTGTGTTGGTTTTGGCTGCGGTAGAGTTAATTTTCTTGATAGTAGCTAGTTTGGGGCTATGCTTTGGATATGTGCTGAAAACAGTGTTGATAACACAGGGATGTTTTCGTTACTGCCGAGCAGCGCTTACACAGAGCCAAGGCCCTTTCTGCCTCTCACCGCACCCCACCAGCGAGTGGGCTGGGGGGGCACAAGGAGTTGGGAGGGGACACAGCTGGCACAGCTGGCCCCAGCTGACCAAAGGGATATTCCAGACCATGGGACGTCATGCTGGGGGAAGGAGGAAGGGGTAGATGTTCGGAGTGATGGCGTTTGTCTTCCCAAGTAACTGTTACATGTGACGGAGCCCTGCTGTCCTGGAGGTGGCTGAACATCTGCCTGCCGATGGGAAGTGGTGAATGAATTGCTTGTTTTGCTTTGTGTGTGTGCGTGGCTTTTGCTTTACCTATTAAACTGTCTTTATCTCAGCTCGTGAGTTTTCTCACTTTTACTCTTCTGATTCTCTCCCCTGTCCCACCAGGGGGGAGTGAGCAAGTGGCTGTGTGGTGCTCAGTTGCCGGCTGGTGTTAAACCACGACACCATGGAATACATCAAGACCTCGTTCCAGGCAATGCCAAATGTAAGAGTTTATGCCCCATAAATTTCAGATTATGCTTAACTCCGTAGTCCTGATTCATGAACTCTAATGGAAAATGTCCTTTTGGCTCCCACCACAGAATGAGTTTGACTCCTGCATGGATATGCACAAAAATGTGGCCAGCTGGCCTGGAGTCATGTTGAGTCTAGTATTGTTTGAGCCCTGCACATTGCACATTGTAGTAGGGGAAAAGAGGCTGCTTGTAGGCAGAAACAATCAGTGGATTGTCTTGAACTCCAGGCTCTTTCTTGCAGAATGGAAAACATTTTTTATTCTCATTACATTCAGAAAGCATTGAAGGAACTCAGTACCTTATACAGTGGACCGTAAGTAATTGGGAGAGAATTTTTAACAGATGAAAATAATAAACCAGAAGTTGATGTGGAAGTACATTACAAGTAGACGTGCAGAATACTTCTTGGGTACCTCCCAAGACTAACCTTGTCTCTTTCTGCTCAAGGGTTGTCTGGATTCCATGTTCTTCCCTCTATTGAAGCTATTCGCAGGAGCCATCCAGATCTGTACGCACTGTCCCTTGCACACCTGGCTGACAGTTTAGTTCCTCTGCTGTCCTTGTACAAATCGGGCTAGCAGAGAGGCCTGTGGTAATAGCCTACTTTGACTCAGGGAGTTCCAAGGTCTAAATAAATCCCTCAAACTGTGGTTATATATTAATGGAGCAGGTTGTAGGAAAAGGTAACAACTTTTATTAGATCAAATGATATAGCTGGAAAAAACCAGACAAGCTTTGGGGTGTTTAAATTTTCCTTTAGATATGAAATACAAACTGGTTGGAAATGTGCAGGCCCTTTTTCAAAACCAAAGAAGGATATTACTTTACCCTATGCTTTAGAGACTCATTTTTATCTTTAGGATGTTACAACTACTGCTTCTGCTTCTTGCGGCTTCTGCTTACAGCTACAATGTCTTTTACATTTGAAATAGTCCTTACATGACCTGTTTATGTTCTAGATTCAATTTTGAGAAATTACATAGGATTCAAATGGTACATATATGTTGTACTAATTCTTTATATCAGGTACATTTAAGCAGATATTAACTACATTTGTTTGAAAACCTCAAGAGACTCTAAAAACAGCCACAGAGGGGCAGTAGACATTTACATTCAAATGATATGATGCTTGTATGCTTTCCTCACCGGTTCTGTTTTCTGTTTAATGAAAAAAATCCCACACCTTTGGAAAATGTCAGGCTAGACTTTTCCTTTGGGAAGCACAATCTCTTCTTCACTTCCTTCCTGAAAATGTCATTAAAAATGTAGGGTAAAAATGCATACTTACAGGCAAAAATCTTTATAATTTTTTTAATTTAGTACTTTTTTCAGCCTTGTTTTTCAAGGAGGCCTGGTGCCTAATATTGGAGTCTAGGCCTATTATGTTACCCCTATAGCTTTTGATTTTCAGATATAATGTTAAAAGGACACACAAAAAATTACTCATCCTCACTGGTGGACAAATTGCTGGCTTTTGTTTTTTCTGCACTAAAGGTATCAAACAAAAGCTCTGAAGACTCCTTGAACAAATAATTTCCTGTATAGAAGTTATTCTTTACCAGATAAGAAGTGAACATTGAATGTCAGTTCCAGTATAAGCCTTCTACAGTGTAAAAGAAAAAAAACCCATAATCATATCTATAACCACCTTTGCCTATTCATTGATTTTCAGGACAGAAATGTGAAGATATTTTTGTAAACATCTTCCATAGAGATGTGATTAAAATTTAATTTGTGTTATGTGTTTTCTATCATTTGCATTGTGACCTCTTTGTTCTTCTGTAGCAACTACTGTTTGCAATAGTGGACAGGCAATTAAGAGGTGATTATTTAATCAGATAATTATGATTCATTTAAAAACAGTAGTTTACGTACCCTTGCATTTGTAAGTATCAGTAGTCTAACCTGAGTAGGATCTTATCATAAGCTTCAAGTAACGTACAAGCTTACATATGTTTTCCTGAAACAGGCCTACTTAAACTAGCAGATATGCAACATTTCATTTTCTGCATGTGATTTATTGCAATGTTTGTGTTGTAGTTACAGACCTTTAAATAAAGGTGTCCTGGATTTTTACTCTTTCATTTTCAGCAATTTAATTTTTCCAGAATGTGACTATATCAGCTGAAAATTCTTATGTTTGTTCACTCATATGTGAACATTTCTCCAAAGTTAAAAGGAAATCCATTCAGTTCATTTTTAATGATCTGTATATTGTGAGAAGCCTGTGGTTTTCATACTTTCAGAAAATTGCTCAGTTGTTATTTCTTCTTGGATAACTCAGAAATCTGTTGAATGTAATACTTCAAACTTGGCATAAACAAAATTGCTAAGCTGAAATTAGAGGTTTACTAAATTTAAACTGAAATGGAAAAAACCCTCAAGCTCTGCGTATACAAGCTCTGCATGTACAAGATCTGCATATAACATACTCCACACACGCAGTATGCAGTTTTCTACTAATATCTTCAAATTTTCATTCTGCAGGCACTGATACCTGCATATCGATGCAAGACAGAGTCATAACTGGGCACAAAGAGGCAAGTAATAAGGCTATCACTGTGCCCGAGCAGCTAGCCTAACAAAGTTTATGCAGGAGGTATCACTCTTCTTTTAGCTATGTTACAAGAATAAAATTATGCCACAGGTGTTTCCTCAGTCCAATAGCTTGAACTGTCCCTGACTATGTGATACCCATGTGGACTCTGTTCAAGCTGGAAGAAAAATACAATGTCATTCCTTTTTAAGAGGGAGTTTCACCGTGTTTAAACCCTGAGGATACTGACAAAGATGTTGCTGAGAGGAAGTAAAGATTCCTTTTCCAATATATAAAAAGTGTTGGCTGCACTGAAGGCACAACTTGTCTCTGTCTCCCCTCTATTTTTTATGATTTGCAAAAAATCATGTTACTCTCTGAATGTGATATTGTACCTCAAATGAAAAGACAGGTGAAAAATCAAGTGATACATTTCCTATGACTGGCTTCAGAAGGTTTGTTTTAAGGTTTATCTTTAATGAAACAGTCAGTTCAGATAAATTGGAGTTAACTTTCTTCCTGGCAGCTTACCTACTCTGACTAAAGAGCAGCGACCTACACCAGCCTTGCTAAAGTGAGGGTGATCACACTTTGTGATGATACAGCTCCAAAGAGTGATTTGATTAGCAGCTCAAAATTTTAGCAGTTGGATTAAACTAGCCCCTGCTGGTACACCCTCAGTATGTGTATCTGCACAGACTTACTATACACTCATTCCTCCACATAAAGATTTCCCATTGCCTGTTGGTTCTTCACTCATGCTGTGACTTTTTTTCAGTTCTTATGATAAGCCAGATCAGTGCATTGAATAGCTACTCTTCCTGACAACTTGCATTTCAGTTGTGTCAGTGAACTGGTCCAGGTTTCCACGCAGCCTTACATAACCATTGGGTCAGCACAACTAAGACTGCAGTAAATAGATGTCTAATGCTCATGAAGATGATTCCTTAAGGCCTGATTGCTGCCAAGAAAAAGGTGCATGGGGTCATACCCTAAATGAGCATTGGGAACATTCAAAAGCTTCAGCCAAATCCCATCAAGGTTATGGCACTAATGGACACATGGACAATGGCTTGATGTATAAAACTGGAGCAAATCACACTTGTGACAGCTGCTTACGATAAAGTAAGCTGTGCATCTGAAAGCATGAGAAATAAACAGTCTGTGTATTGAAAGGCGTACAATTAAAAACTGACAAAATTGCTTCTGATGCATCCAAGGGTAAATTTGTCACTGCCAGAGAAGGGCCATATTGTTTCTAGAGGTTGAATCGTGTCTGTGGGTTTTAAAAACTTGGACAGTTTAAAATACTATTTAACCCATTCATGTATACATGGCTTATGCTGGATCTGTGGATGCTGCATTCACTGTAGAAATACTAAGCTACTGTTAAGGTAGCTAGCCCAGGTACTTCCAGTTATCTGGGCAATCAGCCAGTAATTCTGTGAAAGCTATCCACTTAAATGCTTATCCAGCAATTTCAGCTATTGTTAACACTTGCAGCATCATCAAATGAAGGGAAAAACCTGGTTACAACTAAAAGTAAACAGTTGTGAAGAAGCCCTCAGAAATGGAGGGATGGGAGGAAATTTTATAGAAAATTATGCAGAAAGTACCTGCAGCTCCACACAGTCTGACTTGTTAAAGAGCATTAATACTCACTTAAAGGACTTCCACCAAAGAAATTCAGTCCAATGTACTTTGGATGTATTTTCTGCACCATCAGAATGACTAGAACCAGAAATGAGGTTTGCAGTGACAGAAAAAATGTGGTAATAGAGGGTCCCACAGGCCAATAGAATTTTTTCGTAAGAACAGGAGCACCATTTCTACAAATACATATTGGTCATGAGCAGGGCATGCAAGTGGGTTCACTGGTTTGAGTGTCTCTCATAGTAAAAACTGTGCTATTGTAGATGATGTGCGTTTGTTCCTGAATCACCTGCAATATCCTTTCAATTAATATATAGATGTTGTTTACCAAATGGCTTGGATGAGCAGATTCTATTCTAGCTTGTTAATAACCTAGTCAAACATTTGCTGTTAATTGTTTCATGGTTGTGAAATACAAGTTTCTTCGTTACTCTGTCTGTGCCACAAGGTAATTGTAACTGTCTACTTTTATGCTAGAGTATCAATTGCTGTGCAAATTTGTTTGCCTATAACAATATCTTATGAAGAACGGCAACTTCTCAAACACCACAATGAACAAAACTCCCTTTCCATAAATGCTCAGAAACAGTTAATAACAAGGGGCACTAAAAGCATCACAAAATCCAAATGTTTTGAATTCCGATGAAGGCTCATGAATACTGCCTCACTAAATGCCATGCCACATTTATGACTTCAGGGCAAAATATATGAACACCAGACAATGTGAACATATTAATTAATGCTAATTACATCTCTGCAGTACAGATGGGCTCTATTCTCTTGACATGAGTACGTAATAGATTTGGCATAAATGTCACTTAATGTATTTATGCAGAAAAAAAGTCTGTAGTTTGCAAATACACAATCAGCAGTTTTTTATTTGTGAAGATGTTATGTGCTACAGCTCATACGCGTTGACCTGCAATGCAAATGGTGCAGATTTTCACCCTCATATTTACTCTTTTACAATGACTCCCAGGGATCCTTAAGCTTTTTGATGTTCCTGCTGTGTGAATATTAGTACAGCATGGATGCAGATGCAGTACAGGCAGGGGCTGCATTGCCTCCTCTGTGTCACATAATTGAGGGTCGAAGGGAGGAAAGATACGTCTGCACTACTTCTACTATTGCCAGTGTGTATTCCAATACTGTACTTGTATGTCTTTGTGTCAGCTGGTTATAGTCACTGGTGTGGACAGGAGGTAGGATTTCTGTCTGCCTGCACTTCCATCCCTTTGGAGTTCTGAGCGTCACCATTCTGATCTGCAGGTATTCTGTTCATAGAATCATAGCATCAATCATAAAATCATAGAATGGTTTGTGTTGGAATGGACATTTCAAGGTCATCTAGTCCAACCGCCCTGCAATAAGCAGGGACATCTTCAACTAGATCAGGTTGCTCAGACCCCCGTCCAACTCGACCTTGAATGTTTCTCGGGATAGGGCATCTACCACCTCTCTGTGCACGTGTTCCAGTGTTTCACTACCCTCACTGTAAACAATTTCTTCCTTATATGTAGTCAGAATCTATCCTCTTTTAGTTTAAAACCATTACACCGTGTCCTGTCACTAAAGGCCCTATTCAAAAGTCTGTCTCCATCTTTCTTATAAGCTCCCTTTACACATTGAAAGGCCACAATAAGGTCTCCCCACAACCTTCTCTTCTCCAGGCTCAACAACCCCAACGCTCTTAGCCTGTCTTCACTGCAGAGGTGCTCCAGCCCTCTGATAATCCTTGTGGCCCTCCTCTGGACCTGCTCCAACAGGTCCATGTCTTTCTTGTACTGAGGGCTCCAGAGCTGGATGTAGAACCCCAGGTGGGGTCTCATGAGAGGAGAGCAGAGGGGCAGAATCACCTCCCTCAACCTGCTGGCCATGCTTTTTTTGATGCAGCCCAGGACACAGTTGGCCTTCTGGGCTGCAAGTGCACATTGCTGGTTCATGTGCAGTTTTTCATCCACCAGTATCCCCAGGTCTTTCTTGGCAGGGCTGCTCTCAATCCTTTCGTCCTCCAGCCTGTATTGATACCAGGGGTTGCCCTGACCCATGTGCAGAACCTTGCACTTGGCTTTGTTGAACCTCATGAGGTTCACATGGGTCTACTTTTTGAGCTTGTCCAGGTCCTTCTGAATGTCATCCTGTTCCTCAGGTGTGTCAACTGCACCACTCAGCTTGGTGTCATCTGTTCAGTGAAACACAGAAGAGTAAGGCCTGCAGTTGTGTCCAGCCTTTGTGTGCAGACAGAGTAGTAAAAAGCTAGCCAACAGTGATCGTAAACAAAGGCCAGAAAAAATAAATATAGGCCGTTTTTACAGTTTACTATTATATTTTCCAAGGTTTGGGATCGGGTGACTATTTATCCTTTCTCTGCAATGTCTTTGTAGAATCTCTCCAGAGTGCTTCAGCAATGCCATGAATGAGAAGAAGTGCCTCTTGGATGAATGTTTTTGGTTTTTGATTCAAGAGCTAGTATGTTTATTTAGGCATGGAAGCAACAAACTTCTAGCGTGCTTCTGTGTGCCTCAGTATGTTGGTAAAGTACAACATCCCAATACACATAGTGACACACAATTCCATCTAAGCAAACATGGTTACTTGTACCCTAGCTTCTGTCCTTTCCTTCCTGTGTAACTTCTTTCCCTTTTTTCTACTTTTTTTCTTTTGTCAACATTAATTACCTTTCCCTTTGGAACAGGCATAAGTGACAAACATTAGATTTTCGGTGTTCTAGGAACACAATACATTAATTGTGAACCTGACATTCACTAATTGTCTGGCAAGCTGTTACTATCTAATTCTAAAAACACTTCCAACTATCATCAGTTGAAGAGTTACAAAAGCATTCCAATGAGCAGTAATGCACTCCACTGTGAATGTTAAAATCTCAAAAGCAGCATATTCAGGAGGTGGTGCCATCCAGTCTTTAACAAAGGTGGCCTCTAAGATGTGCTGGTTTTAAGCCCTGACTCTGTAGTTTACTAGCGCAGACTCCCATGTCTGCAGGACACATCCAGCAATGGGCCCATTCCATGTCATTCATTCCAGTTCCATTCTGGTGCTGGTCTGAATTACAGCACTGAGACTGAGCATGTACTCAGAACTTCTTTTCCAGCACAACCATAACTAAAAGATGCTGGTTAATTTAGCTTAATATAACATTATGCATCACATTAACTTCAAGTAAAACATCTTATTAAAAGATTATTAAAACAGGCGATAAAAAATACACATTTTGGCTTTTTATAACAAGAGTTATTATACTAAAATGTTATTGGGCACTTTTCCACTGACTTAATCAACCTGATGTCTGTGAGCTTGGCTTGAAACAGGCATGTAAAATTAGGCCTTCAGCATTTGTTTCATGACTAGCAATTATTTGTAATACTTAGAGGACATATTCCAGAGCTCTTAGGAGATGACAGTTTGACAGTAATAGCTGTCCTCAATATCTTAGGTGTTCTGGAAATGCCTCTCTTTAACTGGTTTTAAATAATTATTTGCAGTACAGGAATTTTCAGTATGTAGCTCATTTATCATTATTTCAATGCTCCACAGTTTATGGCATACTGGATATGTTTCCAGTGTTTCCTGACTGTTACTTCAAGTCAAACAAGATTCTTAAGTCTTTCCCTCAAACTCTTTCCTTTCTATCATTTATACTACTGTAATCAACACCACCTTATCTCAGAGCATACCAACTGATAACAGATACCTTCTTTCTCTGTGCACACCTATTATGTATGACTTGCAGTATTTTTTCTTTAAGACTCTCTCTGATGTGTATCCTCTTCTAGTGAGCAACACAGCTAAACCTGTAGTGTAAGATATAAGAGTACATTTTTTCTCTAAGACTGAATTTTCTTTTCCTGATCTGGATCCTGCCTTTTCTTAATCACATTTCTCCAAAAGAACATTTTTTGTGACATTGACTGTGACTGCTTTCCATGGGTTTCTCCTCCATCAGAACCTACTTATTGCTGCTAACACTATTTTCCAACCAGCTTTCTCATATTCCCTATCAAAATATGGATACCTACATCTGCTTGTGAGTGACAGCAGCCTACAGCACTCCATTGCTGAGATTTCAGACAAGCACATTACTTGTTATGCTCCAGCTGCGCTGCACGCTGGTGAGGAAATCTTTGTGCATATCTGGAACCATGTGAATAGCCACAAGTCCCTTCTCAAAGTTCTTCTTTTGCATAATGTTTGCTAAAAGACTGGACAGTGTCAGGTTACTGTGCTGTGACCACTGCCTCATTGTTTCCCCATCCCATCTCTGTCAGCAACCATCTCTTCTGTGGCTCTTTTGTCTTTCACCTCTTTGTGGGCAGGGACTGATTTTTGTTAGGTTGGTACAAGCCAAAGTCTCCTGCTACCAAAATCTGAATAAATAATAATAGTGCCTAATTATATCAAATATTTGAACAGTTCTACTTATCTTTGAATCATGTAGCTAAAACTTCTAGTACTGTTTTTCTGCTCAAAAAGTAGTTGTTCTGGTTCTACAATGAAGGCCAAAGAGATAGACTGTGAAGACTGCAACAAAGAACTGAAAAACATTCACCATCTGTCATTTGAAACAATTCCAAGAAATATAGCAGTGGAATTAAAAAAAATAATCGAACAGTGAAAACAGTAAGTAGTGATTGTTTAGTGACTCACTTACAAAATATAATGCAAACAAATTCCTGTAAATGGAAAATTTTGATTTATGAGTACACTTCTAAAATGGGGTACTATACTGCATACAAATTTTACCACCTGATATGACAACTGTGACATGACATTGGAGATACTAGCCACTGCTTCTACTATGCCTGCTGTTGCAGTAGAACCCTATTATTCATATCCATTCATTACTTACCATTATCTAGTGGATATTAACAAAGAAATTTTGTGTGTCAGGATTTCAAGGCATTTTACAAACATTAGCAAATCAAGCATACACAAGTGTTTTATTGTCTCTGATCAATGTAATTCAACAGAGAGCCCATGAACGGAATCAGCCATGCAGTACATTTCCATATAGCTGCTATTCTTCCTCAGAGTGGATGGGAAAGGTTGTCTGAGTAGCAAACACCTTCCAAATACTTGCACACTGCATTTGCAGCCCAAAGCAGACCCGGCATCTGCTGCTCTGCTGCTTTTCCCCTTACCTTGGTGACAGCATCAACATTTGTGGTACGTTTTCCCCACCCCACAGTAGTATTCAGTCTGTGAAAGGAGCAGAGGTTGCATTCATTCACCTTCTACTGCTGGAAGGAAAAAGGTAATTTTTTGTGTGGAATGGAGAGAGAAGGTCCTTGTTCATAATTGACAGGCTATAGCTTCCTGAAGAATGAAGGCTGAGTGTACAGATTTGACTGCAACGTAGCAGAGGAGTCTTCATCAGAACTAACGCTAGGACTTGGGTCCAGAGAACAAACTCCTTTTGAGGAGGAAAATTTCTTTCTAAAGGAATTAAGAAACCCCAACAAACTAGCAAGAGCAGCGAAAGAAAAGAAAGAACACCCTCTTTCTGATGGAATGTATATAAAAGGACGTTGAAAAAAGGAAAGTTCTTGAACTCAGTTGATTATATATACAAATTAAGGTATGAAGTCACACAAATTCCTATGAATTTACAGAAATCAAAATGAAGACCAGAATAAGACCTTAAGAAACAACACTATTATCTTAACTTATGGTATATAACATCTTAATTTTCAGAAGTGTTGCAACAGAACTGCATCTATTATATTGCCTGGGACTTCCTGGAACTGGTAATTTTGAAAAGATTTTCAAGAGTACTTATATGATACATGCATTTAAATTAAATTGTGAGCAATTTGTGCTCCTATGTAATTTTGTGAATCTGTTCTACAGAAATCTTGTTTACAGCCAGCCTTGGTATGGCTAACTTTTACATACCTTCCTTCCCTCCAAAATGTATACATTGTGTGCTTAATAGTGCAAAGGAGGCTGAGCACCTCAGACTGGACTGCAGAATAGGCGCTGAGCAAAAGAGCTAAACTGAAGGTTCCTGAGACCCTTGCCTTGCCAGAAAGTATGCATCTAAGTCAGGGTTGCAGGGAAGCATTGCCCGGCCGTTTCTTCAGTGGGGTACCTAAGCTGGCCATTAAAAAAAAAAAACAACACACAAACCCCCAAACAAAAATCAAGTCAGGAGTTAGGGATTTTTATTATTTTAAAGGAAAGGTAAAAGATACTATGCTTGTATTCTTTTTACAGCATTTACCACCCTGATGTTTAGCATGTCTGCCAAGAACACGGGGACCTAAAGTCAGTTCTGGTGCCTTCCTTTGGGAATTTGTTAACACAGAATAAAAAAACTATGACAGGTCCTCGGTATTGTGACCAAGCACAGATAATTAAATGTAAAGAAAGATGAGAGAATAAGGAACACAATTTTATGTCTCCTAAGCAGCTAAAGAAATCTGGGGGGTTGTATTACAGTTTGGGATCTCTTATCCTGATCCCTAATTCAAGTGAATTGCTTTTGCTTATGTAAGACAGGTGAAGTCCTATGGAATCACCAGGGAATGGGATCCATGAACATAGTTGTTCTGCGGTTCTGAACAGTTTCTGAACACAGTTTGAAAGAGCTTATTCTTGTTCCTACCTTTACTCTCCTCCGCAGCTTATGGCTTCTGTCTCTAGTCAGGAAGCTTGGACTCTTGTAGAACAATCTTAGTCCAAGCTTGCTAACTGGAGACAGAAATAATTGCAAGAGAGGAAAGAATTAAGACATAGATGCCATTTGGGACAGTTCCCATGTGACTGAAGGAACTGAACTTCATCTTTCTTCCACGTCCTGCCACAAGAGCATGCTCTACTTGTCCATTCGAGTTCATACCAAAGGGAAATGCCTTGATCAACTAGTCCTTGCCCCTCACACACTCACTCCTTCCTCTGTTCCTCATTAGGTCACTTTGTAGTTCTTGCATGGTCCTGGAGCTTGTCTAAGGCACTGCACTAGGAAACACAACTTTCCAGCTCAGTGGAAGCAGAAAGGAGACAGAAGCTGATGGGATTAGGGAAGCTCCTGGCTCTGTAATGATGTGGTAAAGGCAGTACTTCCCATTGTCACTATATTATTGTCTGACATTTTTCCATTTATAACATCCAGGTTTTATTTCTCACATTGCGAATAGTAACTGTCTGCCCTCAAAATCTGCTGCCTAAGACTAACCAATAAGAATCTTCATTCCTGTAACAAGGTTAAGGAGAACTATGTGTATTTATATTTTTTTTTTAAGAAGTCTGACAATTATTTGAGAAGTTCTACTGTCTTAATACTTTGGTGCAGGGGTCTTGAAAGTTGCTGTGCTGTTGATCTTTATGTCTGCTCACAGCTGGTCAACTTACAGACTTTTGAAAAACTGCTACTCTGCCAATATTACCAGAGATGTACCTAAGATTCTTAGCCAAAGTTCCCAGTGACCCTGCACTCAAGCTGAGACCCAAGCTGAGAACCTTTCTGAAGTGGTAGTTCCTACCTAACTGGGGTGAACTGGTTTTGAGCAAGGTTTGCTGTTGTCAACTGCCATGTGTTCTCACCCTTATACTCTCAAAATTTATGCTTGGACCATATGGAAGAGGACATACACTGAATCAAGTGTTGATAGCTGAAGATTTCTACTCTGTGCAAGCAGTGTAGGAAGAGAGCAGACTGAAATAATCAGTGTGCAGAGGCACAACTCGACCAGTTGAGCTTGCAAGGTGAAAGAGACTGTGTTGAGTGATGGAGCAACACAGAATGCACTAGCAGTACCTGGGAAGTCTGGACTAGTTCTCTAGGCAGACTAGATGATAAAAAGGAAAAGCTAAGAGAAGAGCCTGCAACCAAGGGGTCACAGATGGACAAACAATTCTTAAGTGATATAGAGATTTTTAAACCTTCAAAGGTATCTTCTGTCCTATGGGCTGTGTAGTTCTGACATTACCAGTGGTAGGAATGTTTTTTTTACTGAAGGTGTTTGTTTCTTGAAATCCTTGGCATGGTGAGAAATAAACCCAGGATTATCATTGGTGCAACCTAATGCAGACCCATTCTGCGAGGACTGATGGGATTCTTAGGAAGCCATTATCATCTCTTGCCTGTCAGTCGTCCTGGAGTTCTTCATGTGTTGTTACTCAGCCACTATTGGCATACAGTTCATAGGATCCAAAAGGTTGGCTATTATTGCAGTAAATGGCAGAGGACAAGCAATCAGATGTGGCAGGCAGTGCTGTAAAGGAAAGAGGGAAAAACTGGTCTGGTCTGATGGGGCAGCCTTAGAGAATTACTTTTACTTTCTGTCTCTGTCACATAATTAGATACTATGCAAATACCTTAAACTAGGCTTTTCTTACCTTATATGATGATCAATTTTGTATTTGTTTTATGGATACTGGACTTGAAACTGCAGTTTCATTTGAGAGTGCTCATAGCAACCTCTGAAGTTAACAACGGCATTTTGAATTTAATGGAGTCAGTACTATGCTGCTTACACCGAAAAATCACATCATGAAAGTCTCAAACTGAGTACTCAAATTAGTAAGTACTTTTGACCTTAGTGTCTTTGTGTGTTTCATAGTTAGTAAAAGAAAGAGGGTAGTATCTCTAATGTCATTTGTGAAAATAAATGTTTGGGAAGTATTCAGTTCCTGTACTGATGTATATTATGGAAGAACTTCTAAGAAAATTAGTAACTCAGAGCAGGAGTTGAATTGTGTACTATAAATAGGGCATAGGACACACTGCACAATGAGGAGAAAACAGTTTATTGGAGAATTGGTTATTAAAGGCGCTCAGTGCATTATGGGCACCGGGTGAATACTAGCTTTGCAACTTTAGTGTTCTTTTAATGTAGCTTTTATGTTTAATATCTCCAGCAGTAGTCTGTAGTACTTCTAGCAGAATTAAGCTTAAGGCTTTAGAAGATGATATTTAAAATCGAATTTTTAAACTGTAGAATAATTTTAGGTTATAAAAATTATGGGAGATAATTTCATAACCTATTTTATTTTATAGATAATGCTGTTTTATACTGTAAAATCAATTTCTGAAATACTTCTTATTTCCAGACATACTTTATAATTTTGTGATCTGTGCAGAAAACAAAAGGTATTTCTTTCTATTAAAAATAAGTTTCTGACAGTTTTCTTTAGTTTTAACTACAGTGATTAGTGAGTGAGTGGAGTTACAATAAGTGAGAAAAAGTTAAGCAGCCACAGAGCAAAGAGGCATTTTGGTTTATCTTTGTTTCTCTTACCCTTTTACTCATTATTTACTAATCCCTATTAAGATATCTCCAATAACAAACAGACACTTCAGGGAAAGGTTTGGTGCCTTTTTAGATCCTCTGTTAAGTATTCTCCAGCAGAATCAGGCAACACCAGGCCTCACATTTATATTATTAGTCTGTTAAAATAATGTAAAATCAAACAATAATAAATGAAGTTAAAAACCTTTCAGGACTAACCAGGAAAAAACAAAACAAAAATATTTATCACCTTTGGCAGTCAACATGAAGCATTGGTTTGGGGTAGATGTAGACACTTATGCTTTTCCTGGGCATATACGAAAGGAATCAGACAGCTGTTTGGGGCAGTTCTTCAAGAATACTGTATTATGCTGATCACAGGATTGGCAGCTGGACAGGAAGGGGTGCCATAAAACCATATGAGACATCTACAGGAAATCTAAGTGAAAACCATTTTTTTAAAAAAGGGGTGAAAATAATAGGGTTAAATAAACCAAACTTAGAAGAATCAAAGAGAAGACAGTCAAAGACCTTGATCTTAGTTGGCTGCAACAAGGCGGTGAATTACAAAAACTTTAAACCTCTTCTGGCATAACAATATCACTGCCAATCAACAAAAGGGAGAAACAGCACATGTAATCAAGGAACATTAAGCATGTCAAAGGATTATGTACATTGAGAGGGACAACTATAAAAGAAGTCCTGATTCTCTAGTAGATTTCTAGGTGGAATGATAAAAGATTTCGAACTTTGATGGCTCATTTATGATACTGATGCAGATTTAGCAGATGCAGTTAGCACAGATTTCTCCTGGTCTGCTCCATCAGGCATGAGTAATATCCCTCACAGTTATTCTTCCATCATTTGCTACATCTTGGCTTATTCCAAAGGGAAGGATGAAGTGGTACATTTCTCTACCCAATCCTCTTTTAAAGGGCTTGTAGATTATGTGTCTCCCTGACTTTGCTTCTAGGCGACGAGTTTGTCCCAAGCCATTTGAACACTTGTCCAATTAAGAAAGAAAAAATATTTGTGGCTTTAAAAATAATCACTTTAGAATATAACAGGTACAGAACCCTTACCCACCATGCAGTCCTGCACAAAAACATAACCTTGCTGGTTTAAATGACAGTTTGTAAAAATGACATTGCCTACTCAGATCTTGATTCTGCAGATAGCTCTGAGTGAATGGATACCTGTTCCTTTGAATAATAATCCAGATTGTCAAGGTTGTCATAGATATGGATGATTTTGGATGCTTCCCCCCCCCTTTTTTTTTTCTTTTCTTTTTTTTCTCTTTTTTTCTTTCTTTTCTCTCAGGGCTAGATTTTCAGAAAGCAGGGATAAATACCTTTGGAAAACTGATCACCTTTAAGGGTCTTGCACACACAGTTATTAGCTGATAGTGAAGATTCTGAAAAAGTTATCTCAGGTTTTTTGCTGTGAAGGCAGGCAGAAGACCCCTTTCCTCCTCAGATGCATTATGTGGCTTGCTTCTACTACTGAACTTTTCTACTATTACTTTTGCTAGTATGAGTAATAGGAAGTACACTTGCCTGGAGTGTGCTGATCTGTGTGCTCTGCTCTCGTGTCCCAGAATCTACAAAAAATCCTACCTGGTCCAGTCAGCAGATGTGGGCACACAGAACATCATCAACACTAGCCTGCTGTGACCTCAATACATTTGGTATCTTGTTTGTAAGTATGCATTTAGCTAAGTGTGGACACAGGCCAGGCTTCAGAGCTTTCTGGAGGAAGAAAGCTGGTGCCTGTTCAGCAGCTCAGTGCCTGCTCAGGCTCTGCCTGCGTGGGCTGAGTCTTCCCTGGGCAGAGAAGAACGTGGCATTGCAGAGGTGCCATGCCACAGGGAGCTCAGGCTCTGCTCTTCCAGTCTGGAGGCATGGATGCACTGTGGCACAACCACAGCTGGCAGCTGCTAGTGCCAGGGATACAAAAGCACGTTTAAATCTTTGTCAGGTTTGCTGCTTGCCTCATCCTGCAAGGACAACCTTAGTGTATAAATGCTGCCAACAGCTTGCACTAATTTGAAGCAAAAAGTACTTCTCCCCCAAGCAGTGACTTGGCCTGAGATTTTTATGAAGGGAATAAGGATTTTCTGAGAGAATACATGGGATAATGGGATGGTACTGATCTTAGTATAACATGCTGAATGGTTGTATATTGTGTTTTTAAAAATAAGTAAGTAAAAAAAAATTTGAAATTGTCCTTACAAAAATAAGAACAAATCACCACTGGCTGTTTGAAAAATGAGCTGGGGAATGTGACAAAACAGAAGGAATAAGACTAAGCAGTTAGTGGCAAGCCAATGGAGAGGAATTTGACTGTGAGGAGCAGTTGCTGAGCATGTAAATAAAATTAGCGGTGATTAGAGATGGAGTGAGAAAGAAAATAAATATACACAAAGACAGCATGAATAGCTGCATGCCAGCATGCAGTCAAAATAGTATGAATTTATTGCACACATTTCAGACAAGCCATTCCTCAAATGTCAGAAAAAAGACAGGGCTCTAATGGATGTTAAACACGTATGCAGCCCACTAACCTCTGTTAAGTCAGGATGATCTGCACTTAAACTGTGAAGATCTAGGTCTAAAAGATGTCTTAAAACCTCAGGATGACCGAGATTCTACAGTTCCCCAGGCAACCTACACCAGTGCTTGGGATCTTGCTGTTAAAAAATCCTTCCTAAGGTCTAGTCTAAACCTTCTTCGCAACATTGTAAGTTTTCTACATTTTACTCTTTATTCTTATGACCTAGTGAACAATTTTTCTTCGTTCCTTGATGCTACACTTACATATTGGAAGTTTTCAGTCCAAATTCAAGATCTGTAATACTTTTGATGTTTCTTATAGGTCACGTTCTTTAGAAATTTTTCATACTTACAGATTTCTTCTGGATCATTTATCTTGAAATGCAATGCCAAAACCTGGCCAGTTTTCCAGCTAACTAGAGTTGAGCTGAAGAAAAATATTAATTCAAGTTTATACTTCACCACTTGATGCTTTTCATTTTCTGGAGCAGTATGACATTTCTGACTCTTGCTCTGCTTGTCATCCACTATATCCCCAGGAAGCTTTTCTGCAGAACTTCTGTCTAGAAAATCATAAGCATTTCATAAGAACTTGTGGCCTTTCATGCTTGACCGAAAGGCAGTGCAACCCAGACCACGCTCACAACAGAAGCCAGTATGCAAAAATTCCAAAAAGAGCCTAACAGTGATTCTACCTCTGCATTATTTTCTCAGCCTAAGAGCTCTCTGCACTGAAGGCCATCATGTTTAACAGCTACAAATGTCCTTTTCCACATACATTTATCCACCACTTTTGGAACTCATTTGTACTTTTAGTTTCCAAAGCATTTGGTGGCAATGAGGCTGTAGTTTAGTTAGGTATTATATTAAGATATATTGTTTAACTTCTGCCTGATAATTTTTTTGAGGGTCTGACAGATTTTATGAGGTTAGAAATAATTAATAAGCACTCCCTGTTTATCTTATTCAAAGCATTTACAATTTTATAGACCTATATAATATCCCTCCCTATCATCTCTTCTCCAAACATGGAAAGTTGTGGTCCTATTTCTCCTCCCTTGTACAGAAGCTGTTGTTCAACTCAGTGACTGACTCTCCTTTACAGTATTTTTAAAAATTCTGTAACACTTCTTTTGAAAACATATAATCAGAACTGTAGCAAGCACTTGAAAGGAGGATCAAGATGAGTTGACATAGTGACACATAGGATTTTCTGTTTAGTTCTCCCTGTTCCTAGTAATTTCTAACATTCTCTTCAATGTTTGGTTTTTTTCCCATCTGCAGTGGTTCCAGACCTCTTTCTGAAGGAGAATGGACACCATAGTTTGAGATAGCTGTTACATATTTATAATTAGGGTATTTTTATCTCATATGCAATGCTATTATACTTGTCATGATTTAATTTGGTTGTTTTTACTGAAAAGTTCGTCAGTATTTTGAGATCCCTATGGATTCCTTTTCAGGCAGTTTTATGTTTCTTTAGCACGCATAATACTTCATCACCTCAAAATGCTATCCTTTCACAATTCACTCCTTTTCCATATGGTTATGACTGCTTTACACACCAAAGATTCTACCTCAGATTCTTAAGAGGTCTCCACTGGTAGTTTCTTCTCACTGTAAAACCTGATTATTTAACATTATTCTTATTTTTAAATCTTACGTATGACAGTGTAACTTATCTAAGTGCTTTTGATGAGAGTATCTATGAAAAATGTATCATTCAGATGACATTTATCTTATTATTTTCTTCAGAGGTCTCTAACAGACTGGTAAGGCATGACTCCCCAACAGAAGTTCTGCTGACTCTCTGTCAATATGTTATATTTATCCATGTACTTACTAGAATAGTATTTAATTATGTAGAGAGAAAACTGATTGAAGATATAAATCAGATTTCAGGGACAGTAGTACCAAGAATTTATCTTGAAGCCTTTTTTAAAATTGGTGTCACATTTGTCAGTGTCCAGAGCTCTGGCCCTAAAAGGCTGATTGAAACCACAGGTTATGTACCGCAGTATTACTGCTCAGCGATTTCATGTTTGAATTTCTTTACAACTCTGGGATGATTACATCTTGTCCTTGTAATCTGGTATGGTTAATGTTATGGGTTTGTTCTAAAACCTCTTTTATTAATAGTTTGAATTGAGACATTTCCTCAGACTCATCACTCATGAACAATGGCGTTAAGAACTGCCCTGACCTCTTCAGTGAAAACCAATGCAAAGAATTAATTTAGCTTTTTCTGATATAGTTTATCTTTGCTGAGTGCTGCTTGTGATCACTGATCAATTCCACTGACATCTGGTGAGCTGCTGCTTTTTGACATGGTTAAAATGTTAAAATGCCTTTGAACATTTATCTAGGGCTTCTTTAAAACAGTGTTTTTGTACTTATCTGGGATTTTACATTTAACTTCATAGAGCTTCTCCTTCTGTTGTTTTTCCCTCTTTTGGACATGACTACATTTTTTTTGAAGTTATTCCTATATTTTAGTATCTTCCTTTGCAGTTTAATCACACTAGTGTTGTTCTACTTTTAAATGCTTTTGATATCTTCCTAATTGAGGGTATTCATTGACTTTTGGGCTATGTAATATGATGTTTTCATGGAGTCTCCAGTCCAAAGCAAACTTTCAGATTTTCCTTTTCTTCTCAAAACTGAATGTTAGTGTTAAAGAAGTCTCATCTCAATTTGTCCATAACCTTTACCATCTCAAGACAGGTTATTCACACCTGCTTCCTGATTGCTGGGGATCTTTATCACATGACAGCAAATAATTGAAGTCTCTCATTATAATAATTTTCTGCTTCACTGATTTCTTCAGCAGTTTGTGATAACTGTTACTGTTCTGGTAATCTGATAAACTGTAGCTCCAATATTTTATTTCTGTTTAGGAATATAATTCACAGAGATTCACACACACACTCTGGTAGCATCTTTACCTTATTCCCCTGTATGATTTTTTAAATTATTAATGCTTGTGTGCCACCCACATGTCTATTCTTACATGAGAGCAGAATTTCACATTTACAGATTTGAAAAATGTCTTCTTTTTGTAGACTACTCTTTGAATCCACCAAAATAATTTTAAATTCTCATGCTAGCCTTCTGCGTGCTTGCAGATCCTTCAGCTTGAAATCACCTACAAATTTGACAAACATACTGAATTATGAATGAACATATTTAATGGTATTGGACCAGGACAGAGTCTTAATATAATTTTCTAGTTTGACAGTAAACCATTGATAAACTGTCCTTGCCTGTGGTTTTCCAGTCACATTAGCTTGCTTATGAATGAGAATCCCACATAAGAAAACATCAAAAGTCTTCCTGAAATCCTGCTAGATTCCACTTCTCTTTTTCTCGAGGCCTATTACTCATTAAGGAAAGTAAGATGACTTGTTGTGATTTGTACTTGGCAGGTATATGTTGACTTTTACATATCTCCTTTATCTTCTAAATGCTTAATAATAGTGTCTTCCATTACCTGCTTCAGCATCTGGGGGGACTGAAGATAAACTGACAGGTTTGTTAAATCCTTGGCTTGTCTTTTTCCTCTTCTTTAAAGAGAAATGGTGTGTTTACCCTCTTCCAATGTTTATACCTTTTAACACAGGATGAGTTAACATCAATGCTGGATTAATGGAATCCAACTGTTCTTCTGCTGTGTAATAGCCCAGGGCTACTACAATCCTCTATGGGCTCTGGCTTATTCCTTTGCACATAACTAACTGAATTCACTAGTTGTCTGGGACCCAGTCTATGCTACATACTCTATATGACAGTAAAAACTGGGAGACACAACATGTTCACCAGACTAGTCATAAGATCAAATTCACCTGGTTTTCAGAACTCTTCTTTAATATCTATACTGCTTAATACAAAACAATTATTAACTGTGGAGTAGTTCAAGGAGATGTATTGTAAGTGAAGCAAATGACAGAATTAATTCACCTGAGAGGCAGCTGGCACCATTCTTGGACAATGTATTTTGAATGGCCAATTAAATATTATGTCCTAAGTTATTTTCGAGGAAGTATCAGAAAAGTGTGCCAAGCTGATGAATGAAAAAAATGCCGATTTGCACACCAACATTTTCTTTCATACAATAATACAAAAAAAATAGTAAAAGTTGTGGAATAAGAACAGTTTGAGCAACAGTCATGGTGCACTCCTTCATGGACAAAATATCCTCTGCCAGTCTCACTTCAGTTAAGTTTCATTAGCATAAATTTCATTCACACAGGTACTGTCAAAATGTGAGAGAAACCCAGTAGGTCAGCATCAGAGCAGAGCAGTCATGCTCATTATAAGACTTCATTCTCCGTTTGAGGTTTGATTCCTTGAGACTTTGTCATTGCTGTCTAATTCCAGCTTGAACGGAGGCTGCTGAAATATGTTGCTACTGATGTAACTGCTCACTTCTTTTATGGCTGAATACTTCGTAACCTTCTGATTCCCGTTTTTTTAGTGCATATCTTTCTTATGCATTCATGGACCTTGAACGCTGAAATAGGAAGAGCCTTGTGTCAATCTTTTCTGTCACATTTGTTGTACACTCTCTTTTGTCCAGATCTGTGTTGTGCTTTGTACACCCCAATTTGTACCTTTAGGTTATTGTCATTGACTTTATTTTAATGAAAGTGTCCTTTATTCTGGACTTCTAGTTCGAATTGGACATGCCATGTACTGCTATCCAAGAAGCAAATCTAATTTGCAGTGCAAATGCAAACTGCATTTAGCTTTAATGTAGTGGCAATCAACTGTCTATCTGAATAAAACTCTCATCTCATTTTGCTTTTCTACAGTTTTAGCCTCACCTCCTAAGGAAGCAAAATTTACTCTATTGCACATTCTGTCAGTCTGAATCTTGCAATAGCTTTGGAACCCACTTGAAATTTCAACCAGTTTTAACAGAGTGCTCAAGGTCGCAGTGTTGTAACATTCCCACAAGCTGAGTGGAGCCAGGCAGAGCACGGAAACCCAATCAGTCTCACACTGAGGGCAGAGCAGCACCTCAGTTCATTTACATGGATATTCTTTCTCTTAGACATATGTAAACTAGCTTATCAGCTGTCTATCACCAGTATTCATTAGGCCATATAGCATCTCATTTCTTCAGTTCATCATGTGATTTATCATTTGTGGTCCTTCTTTATACAAAATAGTATTTTTTATGCTTATTGGGTTAGTTGTATCTAGCTGATTCATGTATTGCAATCCTACAACTTCTTGTTCTTAGGACTTTTGATAGTATTATTTCTGAAATTCAGCTTTCATATTTCTTTGATTTTCATGGTTTGTCCTCAGACATCTTGAAGTACTTGTATGTGTTCCTTGGTGTTGAGTAATATCTTGCAAATTTGCTAATGCAATCAGAATTTCTCAAACAAAACTTAAAAGCCTGCTATTGTCCTGCAATATAGGACTTGAATTACAAACACATACACATATATAAATAAGCTTATGAAAATAGTTCCTTCCTTTTTGAATAGAAATAATTTTACTATTTCTGGTTTTGCTACACACTGTTGCTCTGATTAGAGCCAGGGCCTGGATGTTTATGTTTATACTTCCTGTTTGCTTTTACTACAAATGCTAAGAAAATGGTCAGCCAACAGGATAATCTCATTACAAGTCATAAAACCACAGGAAACGGCTTAATGAATTCTACTGCTTGATCTTCCTTTCTTGACTTCCTACTTCTTCCTCCCCTTTTCTGTTATACTTCTTACTGTCAGTCTTGCCTGCATTATTCTTAAACTATTGCACTTTATCACTTCCTTTCATTCTAAATCTTTCCTACAGCTTTTCTAATTCATTCTCCCCTCCTCTCATGAATGTCTCTCATTCTCACTTTCCTCCTCTGAGACTCCTCCCAGATATATTTCTGTCACTCTCATATTTCTCTAAACTACCTCCCACACTCTACTGCTTCCCATCCCTTCCTACGCTATATCCATACAACTGCATGTGTACATACACACGAACACACATATGCATACAGGGAAACATATGCTCTTGCCTATTTTTCTCCAGTAGTTTCCCCTCACCATCACATTTTGAGATAAATTTAGGAGTATGCTCCTTTATCTTTTTCACTAAATGGATTTGGAATCCTTAGGTCTTCTCTTCCCTTTCCTCTCTCTTCTGTCTTCAACAGTCTCTACATCCTTTGCCATCACCTGCAGAAGAAAGAGACAGCAGGCAATGCTTTATACTGATTTAAAAATTCACTAGCTTCATAAAGAGGAATAGCTGTTCCATACCCTACATGGTACGGAACATATTCACCTTGTGAATCAACATGCTAGACTAGGTCTGCATTTGGCCGCAAATCGCTTATCCATATACATTCTCCTCCATTTCCTAGTGTACATCATAAGTATAATTAAACCCTTAAAATATATATGCCCCAATTAAATAATTTCTAAAAGCATGCATCTCATTGTGTTGCATATCTGTTTGTATTTTGTATTAATCAGATTAATCAGGGATGAGAACATGAATTAAATTAATTTTATGTTCATTCTACAGGAAGACTGTACAGGGGAAAAAACCACTGGACTGGATGAAAACCGAATGTGGTAAGAAGATGAAAATTCATTATATAATACAATAAGCGAGCCTTCATTTTTCCTAATATATTTAGAGTCATTCTTTTGCTAAATAAACTATCAGTACTGTGAGAAGCACACTTTTTTTTACCCAGCTAGGCAGGTACAGTAAACTACAAGGGAACGAAAAGTAAGAAGGGGAGAATACTTACACAGAATGATGCTTTTCTTAAGAAATGTATGCAAGACAAATTATTTTAAAGTTGGAAATCATGCTGTACTTGTTAGTGATCCATGAGGAGGAGATGAGAATACTGGAACTTCTTGGCTAGTTGAGGTCAAGTTCTCAATGGCACAAGTGCCCAAGTCCCACTCCAGCTACCCAAGCTATGTCTTCAATGCAGTTAAGACTTTTTTTTCCTTGTTTCTTGTAAGAGAGGGTTACTGACCCTACTGATCTGACCACTCAGAATGTCTTCTTGGTGCATTACAATGGTTGCTCCTTGTCACCTGCAGTTTGCCACAGCTTTTCTTCTCAGTTGTTCCTAGCTACACAGATTTTTTTCTAAAAAAACCCATTTACTCTGTATGCTATATAATTCTTCTGTCAGAAACCACTGTCAGAAGAAGGTGCAGCACTGAAATGGGCAACCTGGATTCCAGTCCCCATGGAACTTTGCTTGAGATCGAACCACCAGCTCATGCTTTCCACAGAAGTGCTGTAATCACAAGCTAAATACTTCTAGGGCAGAAGATTTTTCCTGCCTCCATATGAAGCTGTGTCACTGTGCAACCAGGAATCAAAGCTGAAGTATAAAGGGAAAAAACCCAAATAGGCTGAATCTGTGATCAAATGATGACAAGGATCTCCTACAGGAGAGATGCATTGCAAATTGTTCCCTTTGCTAAACTTTATAGTAGTGCACCAGAAAGCACAGAAGGGAATTAGACCTCATGAGAAGTCTAATTAACTGTGAGTTTTACTAACTTTGTAAATAAATTAATTATGGGTAAGATAATACACATAGCAGTTTATTTTTATCCCAAAAGTGTAATGAAGCTTTGTGTTAATTGGGGAACAGAGCATGAAGATGCAGCTGCTTGTTAGACTGGCATACATACTAAGATTCAGAATTATTCTAGCCCAGGGATTTTCCATAACATCCTATCAAGGCTAAGGCATAAGGATAGTGTAAACATTGCAATTATGTGCAAATGTAGATTTGATGCAAATATAACTGAATTTAAGATTCCACCAAAAACATGAGGCATCCAAATATACACAGTTTAAAACTGTGAATATTGTAACCAAGTTGTACTGGGTTATGAAACAGCATGAGGAGAACTAGTTCACATCATTTCATTTGTAGTGCATAAAAAACTTTTAATGTACTTTTTTGCAGTGACTGGCCCAAGAAAAAACAACTTAGAGTTGTCTGAGTGATCCCACTTTTATCTGAAAGTCAACGTGTCTGTGTCTAAAGACTTGTTTATTCATTTCCCATTTAAGTGTCATTGGATATAAATAAATAAACAGCATTGGGAATTGCAACCAGAACTCAGTATTGTTTTTCCCCTTCCCCAAATTAATCTTATTCTCAATAGAATCAGCCTGTCTTTGTTAATCTCTCTATAGCCCCCCAGCTCTTGCATTCATGATTGAACTGTGCCTTGTGCTTAACAAAAGGGGTCTCTAATGTGTAGTTCAGGATTTAGAAATCAAGGTCTTCTGCTTTCTTGGTAAGTGTTCTACCCATCTGGCCACCACGAACACAGAGACTCTAACAAAGGAGTCTTCATGTGCCTGAAACAGTCTGAATTGCTTTCAGACTTCTATGTCTAAAATTTATTTAATCTGGAGTTTATGAATGTATAGTTCATCATGGGATGCTTTCAGTGAGAACATTGGATGAAGCCACATCGGATCAGTAAGTTAAACTAAGAGTGATGTATTAAGAAATGCTGGAAAATCTGTATTTGCAGTGAAACACTTTATGACTATGATTTGTGACACTGCTTGATTAGCACACATTACGTGTGAGATCCTTCAATTTATGCAACTCTACCTTCATCTCTGCAAAACTGAACTCTGCTCAGTGCAGCATCACAGCATTAATTCACTTCAACTGAGAATTATCTTCTCCTAGGAAAAACTACTGTGAAGCCAAGTGCTTCATTCAAAATGCATCCCAAATACAGAAAAAAAAGTCAGTGGTCACAGTGTATGAGGAAAAGTTTTACTAATCAAATCTTACAGCCCTTAGATGTATAAACAGATGGCAAGGCATCTCAGCAGGTGTTACTACCAGCCCTTTGGTAGAACAAAACCTCTCAGTGGACACTAGACCTACTATAACAACTATATGAGATAATGTCTTGATACCCTCTACCAAAAAACTTTGCCCTTGCTGGACTACTTCATTACACATTTTGAAAGCACAATCCAGTAACTAAGAGAAACTGTTCTGAATCTTTGATTTCTCAAAGCCGTTAACCACAACAGAGAAACAATTCAAAAAGAATTTAATCAAATTGTAACAGAAGTCTTAGTTCAAAACATCTCACCAGTTCCATATCATCTAAAAGACAATGAATAAAGATGCTGTTTCAAAGTCTGCTGGTTAGGTTGAGAACATTAGCCAGAGAAAAAAAGCTAAACTCAAAACCCAACCCCTAATAATGTTCTTTATGCCTAGAATTTACATGAAGTGGATCAAAAGGATTTTCATCCTTATCTTTGATATATGGAAGAGCATCCTGCTCTTTTTAACACTGCATGTGGTTTAGCTGTGAATTTCCACGCACACTGGACACAAGCTAATTATGGACTGTGTGAAGAATAACTTCTTATTGTTTTAAATATCTTTTCTTATCTATGTAGGACAAAGAGAAAGTTTACTCAGTTTTTGCCCCACCATTTTTATTCAATACGTTTTATTATAAGGTATTTATAGATTCTCATTATCATTCATATTTAATGGAGGAATATTCCATTTATCGATGTCAGGCAACATCATTGGCTTGTTTTTCATTTACACAATGAAACTCAAATTGGATCTTAGTTCCAGTTTATCCTGTTGGATGAACAACTGCAGCAGTGTGTTGTGAAGTGAGCTTTACTGGGATCTTCGACACCTTGATTCAAAGTTCTCACACAGCACTGCCAGTCACTGGCTGAAAAGACTCCCCTCTGCAAGTACCCTCCTGAAGGCATCTTCTGTTAGGTCAGGTGGAACTACCTGATCTGTGCTGGAAACTTTATGAGTACCAGAGACACTCTGTACATTACCGGCCATCTGACTGGTCAAAGTCTGGGTGCATTTGCTTGCCCACAGCACTAATTGGTTGCAATATAAACTACAAAATGAGTTAAACACAACCATATACAGATTGGGGTCTTCCACCCACAAACAAGTTACAAGGTCAACTAAGTTACTGAGATTCTTACATGCATGCAACACTGCCCATTTTTTCTGGTCTTCCTTAAGAGTGGAATGCAAAAGTTATGAAAATGTATTTTAAGATAGAATAAGATTTCAGGTGCTATTTGGCCATCCTCCAAAAATAAGCAACTCCCCCCCGCCACCCAACAAAATAAATAGTACTTAACCTTATTTTAATTGGAATTTCTAAAACTGGAGAGAGGGAAGGCAGAAGGGTAAATTTTGCTTAACCTGTCTCATTGTCTTTGATGGTGAAATGAGTGGCTCTGTGGATGAGGGAAAAGCAGAGTAGCATTTACCTTGATTTTAGCTAGGGTATCCACATGAACTCTCCTGGCATCCCTCTAGCCAAATCCAAATGTAACTGGGTGGGCAGAGTACAAGGCATATAGCTGGCTGGACTGTTCAGGATCAAAAGGGTTGCAGTCAGTAGTTTGAAATCTTACTGGCAGCTAGTTATGGGCGGTGTTCCTCAAGAAGCAAATTAGGGCTTATGCTGTTTAACATACTCGGTGATCTGGATGATGAGTTGGAATGCACGCTCAGCACATGCATGACGTGAAACCGGGGGTCTGGCTGATGTGCTGGAGGACAGGGTGGGTGCATGAAGAGACCTTGAACAACCTGGAGAATGGGCTGACAGGACAAAGTCTTGCATCCAAGACAAAAAAACCCCTATGCAATGGTATAGGCTGAGGACTAACTAATGAGAAACCAGCCCTGCAAAAAGGGGCCCGTGGGTCCCAATGAACAATTGAATGAGGGTCAGCACTGTACCTTTGATGTGATGAAGGCTAACCACATACCATGCTACATTAACAAGCGTACAGCCAGCAGGTGAAGGGAAATTATTATTCTTCCCTACTCAGCATTTGTGAGGTCACATCTGGAATACTGTGTCCAGCTTGGGCTCCCAAGTATGCAAGAGATACCTAGAAGCTGAAGAGTATCCAGAAGGTAATCAAGATGATTCCAGGGCCTAGAGCGTATGACATCAGGGGAGGCTGAAGGAACTCAGTTTCTATATCTTGAAGACGAGAACACTGAGAGGGGATATAATCCCTATGCTTCACTGAGGGGGGTGGTTATTACAAAGGTGGAACTACACATTTTTTCAGAGGTGAACAGGAAAAGGAAAAGAAGGAATGTCCGTAATCTGCACAAAGAGAAACTTTGATTGCATAGAAGGAGAAAAAATTTACATTGAGAGTGGCTAAACATAGAGGAAGACCCAAGAAGTTATGGAAGCTCTACTCTTTCAAGATTTTCAAGACTTGGTAGGACAAGGCTATGAGCAACCTGATTTGACTTTGAAGATAGCCCCGCTCTGAGCAGGAAGCTGGGCAAGATGGTCTCCAGCCTAAATTGCTCTGCAATTTTATATGGGGTTTAACCTACAGCTAAAATTGTGCATGTGATATGTAAGAAATCATGATTTTTCTGAAGCTGAACAGGAATTAATAGTTATAGAACTGGCAGAAGTAGCACTAATAAGCTTTTGCTTTGTCCCTTGTCTTTGATCCCTGCACTTCAGAGATGACATTTATAAGCTGATATCAAGGTATTCGTGTTTGAGCAACGGCTACTACAGTAAAATATTCTATAGTGAGCTGGATCTCAGCAAAGGACTATGGCATGTTAAAAAGTGCCTCACTGGGGTGCTGAATTGCGGAACGCCATTGCCACTGATTTGGGCAGGTATTCTTGCTCTCCAGCCCTCAATTCCATGCAGTGGTTCACCTGCACTGGATTCCTTTTCTCACTGTTGAAATCTTTAAGCATTGTCCCCCTAAATGAGCTGGATCTTGAGAAATTTTATTAGATTTTATCAGCAAAGTTCAAGGAGGAGGTGGAGGAACTACCACTGTATAGCTCACTTTTGAAGACACCATGCCTTGCCAAGACTTTTCTGAGGCAGGAGTGAACTTTTGGATAATTATTTTTGGAAACATTTTGGAAATAGAAAAGATCTCCCTTTTGAAACTAAGACAAATAGTGGCTGGGATTGTAAGAAATCATTAACGATCAGCAGACTTCTGTTACTCCAGTTCTTTCTGCTGGGACTTTACCAGGAAACGAACAATGACTATGTTTGCTTCTTTTCTGTGCCAGCTGGTGGCATTCAGACACTCAAAAAAGTTACTAACTTCTTTAGTCACTTGAAATACAACCAAAAGTTTCTGAATTGCTATTGCTGATTTTATGATTTGCAGGTTGCTTTTCTCTTTCTTATTTTTTGATCACTCATTAAAATTATATTGGTAAAAAGGCTACCAGTGTTCATCGTAAAGAACCAAGATGCAAAGTTAGGCTGCTGTTACTCTACTATTTCAACATTTGTAGCACAGTGGCATCAGCGAGAATGGAAGATGATCTTACTTTGAACCTGATACCCCCATCTCTGGGAGATGGGGAATTCTCTGAGTTTGTTAATTCTTGGGTAAGTACAGCAGTCAGTAGGGTATCATGCAGAAAAAGAGTTGACAGCTGTGTTCCTTGCCCTTTGTTACCCATGAGCTTTGCAGTTTTATGCAAGTGCGCTATACATGGGCTGAATGCAGCTACACGGCTGGGTGGAGTTTAAGCTTCTTCCAGTCTGTGTCTAAAACACAGCAGAGCTCAGGGTGTGGCTGAGCTCATCAAGCTGAGAGCACCTCGGGACATATGCATTGACTTGCATTTGGTTGCCTAACATGAATGTTTTAATTGACATCTGCTGTACTTCAGACTTAAGATGCTGCTTTGCACTAGGCTGTTCGAACTGTTCTCTGACATGTAAGATGCCACCAGTTTATTAACCAAATTCAAACGGACTTTATGGAGTTTGAATTTGGCCTCCTGTTGCTTTGGAAAAAGATGACTTGTTGGTGAAGTCGATGTCCCTATTTTAAAGGAAGACTTCATTGCTTTCAGGTTGATGGTCAGATGATCAGCTCCCTCTGTGTCTGATTTGAGATACTCTGTGAGACAACTTACTCTGACACGGGCAGTAGATTCGACTTTGCATATTGTCTAAAACCACGAATTCCACCTCCATTTAAGACGTGGTGCTATGACAACCCAAAGCTTGACAGATTGTGTCCGTGTTAGTACCATCACTCCGCATTTTTTCTGTAACGATGTGCTTATTCCTTACATTTCAATACAGAACCTTTCCCTGAAACAACAGCAGCTCTTCATTAAGCGGAAGAAGACTTAATTGTGTGCTTTTCTTTGGCAAAACCTGAAGATTACCTTTTCACCAACCCAAGCTGCTAAGAGAAGCGCATTAAGAGAGCACAGGGCTAAGCAGACGCCCTGTGGAAACGTATCTGGAGACAGAACAGTTGCCCGGCCGTTCGCTGCAGAGCACCCACGTCCTCTTGCCGGTACTGGGAATACACACCACGCAATCCTCGCAGAAAAGGAGTTTTTCCTCCAGGCGTTGAAAGCATTGACCTATCCTTTTCCATCGTGAATTTACTAGAACCACTGGTGGTTGTGTTGTTTTTTTTTTTAATTAAAAACCCAACCGGCAGCAAGGCAGACCGGGCTGAGACGGGGCAGAAACGCCAGCTCAGGCGCTGCTGGCCGCTCCC
>JAVJGI010000060.1:84745099-84792513 GCA_035590275.1 Ibycter americanus | reverse complement strand
AGGGCGGTGTGGGACCTGCTGTGAACAATGGCAGGGTGCCGCTGCCTCCTGGCCTGCCCCGGCCGTGCCGCTGCAGGAGGCGGGTGTGCGGGGCTAGCGCTCTCCTGAGCCGCCTCGTCTCCGGGGGTGACAGTTAATTTGCTTCTTTTAGCAGAAACGAGCTGCTGGATGTAGAGGGAAAGTAGGTCGTGCGCACGGAAAATGCCGCTGAGGGACAAGTGTTGTCAGACTGACCACCACCACCATGGATGCTGTGAACCAGGTACGGTGCTGTGGGATGCTATGGCTGTTTTACTCATCTCCTCCGTTAAAACCTTGCGGGAACTGCTGTGATGTTGCAGATGTGCATCATTAGTGACACTTTGGGATATCAAAAGTGTCCGAACTTGGTTTGGAAATGCTTTTTGATATCCTTGAACTGTCGCATTAAAATTATTTCAGGAAGACGATTTCTCAGTTCCTGCAGGATGTACAGTAATCCCCAAGCCACCGCATGGGCATTGTATGCAGTGAGCAGAGGAAGGCCAGAAGTTGTGTAAAACAACTGGCCTTTTTGTTTCCAGAAAGTGTAATATCCTGCTTTTTCTGTAAAATGACATTTCTGGCAATATCTTGCACTTGCTGTTTATCTTTTTACTTTACATCTTTGGTGAGCTCTGATGAAGTTGAAGATCTTCTCAGAGGACGAGAAAACCACCAAGTCCTGAAACTGCTGTTTGCATTCCACTGCTGTGTGACACGGAAGATGCCATCAGTGGAAAGTGTAATGATACTTTGGAGGTTCAGCCAGCTTGCTAGATTTTTTTTGTACTTGTTCTGCCTACTGTTATAATTGGTAACCTAAAAGGAAGTCTGGTTCCTTTCTTGTTGCCTTGTTGTTGAGTTTGTTATTTGGATGCTTTCACTTGTGTTTTGAAAAGAAAGGCGTCAGTTTGGGGAATTAATAGTTGAAAGCGTGAGCATGGCAACTTTGATAATGCTCCTTTAATTAAATGTAATTTGAGACTAGGTATTGTTCAGCTAGTAGAAACATTGCTTTGTGTTTAAGAAAAAATGGTTTTGAGTGATTCTAATGCTTTAAAAAGGCTAAAATACTTTTCTTGCCTTACAAATAACAGTGCTGTGTTATGTCTGCTTCACATATGTCACTTCTCTTGATGTCAGTGGGTGTTGAGCATGCATATTAGAGGCAGTATACAAACCAAAATATACTATTTGGAAGAATAGGGAATAGGCTAGTAGAATACAATATGTCATTGTGTTAGAGATCCCCAAACGATTAGCTGATTTGTAATGGTTGTTATGTGTTCGTATATATAATAGTATGTTATGGGGCCAGCGTAGTTGTGTGCAGTGTTCATTCTATCGTTCTTTTCTTAGCCTGCTTTTCTTTCTGATGTTCCTTTCAGCTTGAATTTGTTTATAACCTTACATCTTCTAGAACAACTTTCCCGTCAAAATGTGTTCAATCTATTTGCACTTAGTATCTCTAAATAGTTTTGTACCATGCCTCTGCTGCTCCGTATCAAAAATAAATTTCTTAGAGATGCTCAGTGCTTCATTTAAAAATAGAAACCTTACAATGGGCTTAAAAATCAAACCAAATGGATAAGGTAGGAACTGATTTATAAAGTACAAAACTAGTTATTTTGTCAATAAGAAATCAAAAAGAAGACCTAACTAAGGATTCTGCAAACACGTGCTTGAATAAGTGCTCTGATTCATTTAAATTTGGTTTTCACTCTGGGAAAAAATTAATTGCCCTATGCATATACAGCAGTGGAATGGTATTAATTTTCATATGCATAAATACTGCATATTGGAATAACTAATAAATATCCTGCTCAATAAAGGTTTTAATTTCAATAGAGTTTACAAAGATTGTGATGTGGAATGAAGCTTCAGAAGTTAGGCATTACTTCAGCAGTTTGCTGGAACCAGAAGCATTTCCTGAATGTGGCTTTACTGGTTAAAAATACTGTAATAGCTTGTTTTGGTATATATTACGTAGTTGTGCTTTTTTCTGGTCATTGCTAGTGCTCTAGATGTGCACTGACAACATTGAAATCACATAGTAGGCTGTGAAGTACAGTATTTGGTTATGCTTTTTTGCGCAGCTGTTTCAGTTTGAATGATGGAAGTCAAGGAGATTGTTCTGGGGAATTGCTTTAATTGACCAAGATTTCTAGTGAGTTAGTTTGGTTTGATATATTTATATGCTTTTGTGCTTGATACATGTAGCTTTGAAAACACATTTTCTTTAAATAATCAGAATGACAGCAAACTGTCAGAAGGGATCGTGGCTGGAAAATTCGGTGTTGACTGTTTTTTAATTCCATGTAGATGAATTTTTTTGAGTAAGGCAACTTCTGCTGTAGTCCTGGACTTTCTTTTTAGCTAGTTTACTGTATGCACAGAAAATCCGTAACTTAATAAAAGTCACCTGAGTATTTTCTAATGGCTTATTACCCTTTTATATATTTCAGTGCATGTGTTGGAACCTGGTGATCCTCCGTTATTACAGCAGCCTCTACAAACATCAAAATCTGGTATTCAACAAATCATTGAGTGTTTTCGTTCAGGTATGAAACTGTCTGACTCTTGTGAAGTTCATTACCTTGCTATAAGAGTTATGTATATGTAGTATATTAAAATAACCAACGCTTGACTTTCTACATATTTGCAAACTATTTGTAGTTTTTTGGAATTAGGTGCTGTTCATTTTAATAAGGTTTTTCATATAAAGTAGTGAAGCTACAGCTCCTGCTGTATAAGTATCTTTCAAAAACATTAAAAATTAGGTGGTGGTTCTGCTTCGTGTCATCCCTCCTGCTGTTATTAATGAGTTTATCCTAAAACTCCAGAGATTAAGAGAAAATACACTCTTTACCTTGAACTTTTTAGAATTGCTTTATCATGTTACTTTCAAGGTGTTCGTTGATTGTTTTTGGGAGTTGCCATACATAGCAATGACCGTAAGAATAACAACTGAGTGGGTGAGTATGCAGGAAGTGACTGAAACCTTTAATGTTTTCTAGCTATTTCTACACCTCTGATATGACAAACTGAATATTTTACTTTCACAGCCCTTGGTGCAAGAACACAGCAGTTCTTACAAAAATTAAAGTGATGTTTTTAATTCTTCTATTTACATGTTTCTAGGTTTTTCCACATGGAACTGTTATATATATGAAATGTTTCATGTATAAGTCATCGCTGCTATGTAATGGGACGCATGTCTGGGCTGAGTCTTGTAGAAGAGCACAGTATCTATGTTCTCCACTAGCATTTCAACAGCTTAATACAAGAAGAGAAACTGGATGTGAGAGTCGTCATTAGTAACCTTTTTTAGTTTAGTTGAGATTGCCTAAAGCCTCAGATATGCGTGGCAGGCTTCTTTTGCTTGAAGCAGATTGATGGAATCTCTACTGGTCATGGCACGAACTAGCTGCAAGTACCCTTGCCTCTGGGCTACTGCCAGATTGTCCTCGCTGGCAGGTGTTAAATTGATAGCTTACCTTGGCATCTTCAGTCATGTGCACCAGGCAATTTGGACAGAAGGCAAAAGGACTTAGACCAAGATTTTACTGTTTAGTTTTGAACAAGCAACATTTCATTATGGAGAATAAACTTATTTTGATTCTTGTGGTAAAGAAATAGAGATTAAAGCCAGAGTATTGTCCGTAACTATTTAAGTGGTTTTAGCAGAAACTTCTGTCATCCAAAGCATTAAGAATAATAGATGAATTTGAATATTTTTCTTTTTTTTTCTAAAAATGAAATCGCTAAAGGCATAAACTTTGGTATTTCTGCCAGGGAAGTATTTCTAATAACCTCTGTTCAGTTCCGATGTCTTGTGGCTATGATGTTATTCTAGTGTCAACATTTACAAATATTAACAGAATTTGACAAAGTATCACCTGCTCCCGTTAGATGTAACTACAAAACTGAGAAGGCTTCAGTAAGCTGGAGGCAGCATACGCTGGCAGAAGACTGACTGCTTATTGCCATGATCTGCAATTGTTGAAGAATAAGATGATTTTTTTCTCTGCCTGCTGTGTCCACAAAACCAGTGGATGTTTTAAATTTCCAGAAGTCCCTAAAGGTCTACAGTCTAATTCAAAAGGACCAATTATTTTTTCACTCCCACCAGTGAAAATCTTGATATTTGCATAAGGATGGTTTGAAGCCAGAGTGACTGCCATGTCATCTAGTCTGACCTTCAGTATGCCATAAATCCTTTAATCTCACCCAGTAATTCTTAAGCCAATAATTTGGATTAGACAAAACCATTTCATTCCTGAACGGAAAGAGATTGAAATATAAGTATAATGGAAGAGAGAAGGAGGCACTAGTGTGTCCCTTGATTGGGAAATAATGGAGAATTAGATTATTTGTTTTGTTTTGTTTGGGAGTGTGGTTTGTGGCTAGGGCATGCATCAACAGCATGGCCAAATTTTGGTTTATTGCGTGCTGTCACCAAATAGGAGGTCTTTTGTTTGAACTATAGTTTAGTAACTTATTGGAATTTTACCTACATAGAACATCTTCAGTTTTGTTCAGCTGGGTTTTTGTCAGTGGTTTTCTTTATATGTAGAAATTCTAACATTGGTTGGTGAGATATGAGTAAACAATTTGCTTTTGGGGGAATTCTGTACAGTTTTTAAATTTGGGGTTTTCACTACATCTAAATATTTGTCCAGTAGTCTGTAAAAATAGAGGTCAGGTGAAGGTGAGGTTAGTAACACTTGAGGAAAGAGCAGTAAGAAGAAAAGACAAGAGGCTAGGGCTGTGGCCCAGGAAAGGCATAGGAGGAGAGAAAAACTGGACGGTAGCCTCAGATAGTCAAGTTTGGGTCCTATTTTTAAGCAATTGTTGAAGAAGACACTGTTCTTTGCCAAAACCCAGTTGTAAAAACATTTGTTGTGCTACTTTTACACCAAGAAATAAAAATTGATCTTGGTAAGGCCCATTTTTATTGAGGAATTATTGTTTGTTATGAAATTATTATTTGAGTTTTAGCAAATAGTTCTGCAATGTGACTCTGAGTTTGATCTTTAAAAGAAATTCTTAAGAGACATGTCTGTGATGACAGAATCTTCTATATTTCTATTCTACAGACAGAATCTATAGAACTTCTATTTCAGCTTGAAGAGTGTCTTGATGCTGTTTCATAGTTGACTGGTATTATTTATTCTTGGTTGAGTTTCACTATTTTTGCTTGCTGGACTAATTTTGATTAATTTTGGTTAATTCCATTATAAGAAAAAACCCAAGATAAATTAGCTGAATTTGACTAGCTAGCATTTCTTTCTAATTTGCAGTGGGTAAGTATTCATCATTTAGTAATCCATTGCTAATTGTAGACATTACGTTTGTAATTTTCATGAGATGAGAAATGAAGGAGTGGATTTAAAGTGTAACTTAAACTCTGAAGCTTTTAGTTCTTTAAGCAAAGCAGGATCTGGAATACATCAGCAGTGCTACATCAAACTTATCTTCGGGGTTATTTTGGAATATACAGTGTGTAATAGTCTGGAAAGCCTCCATAGCTTGTCACACTGCCTATGTTTTAATAGAAAAGTTTCTGACTTAAATTATATGCATTTTCCTTTCCGCAGACTGAAAATATGTCTGCAGTTCTACTTTATTGCCTAAGCATCATCATCTTGATCTTGGGTCAGATACCTAGATGTAGTAACATTGCTTGACCTGTTAGTTACTTCTCTTTGTTTTTTGTATGCTCTATTTTTTTGCCTTACCAGGTACTGTTTTTACATGAAATAACTGTACATATCTTATTTTCTTAGCACTGTTGGATAAACTTGAAGAAAAAATACTGCAGTCATCTTCAAGTGCTCTAGGTGCTTATTCTGTCCTGTTGGGCAATTGTATTGCAGCAACCAGATACTGTAGTATGGACTGCTTCCTAATGTTAGCTATTAGTTTTTATCGTAAATGATCATGCTTTCCCTGTAAACTGTAATGTGCGTAACCCTTGACTTTTTCTTGGTGTTTTTTTTTTTTTTTCCAAACTAGTCTTGTTTTCATAGTGAAACTTGGAGCATGTATCACGAATTTACAGTGCAATGAAGTAGCATTAACACAAGATAAAACGCTGTTACAATTGTCACATTTTAAAGTGTTTCCACTTTCATGGGATGATGTGAATTAAAAGATGAACAGAATACCTTCGTTAAGTGTAACATTTCTTTTGTTACAGGAACTAAACAACTTAAACATATCTTATTAAAAGATGTGGACACCATTTTTGAGTGTAAATTGTGCCGGAGTCTCTTCAGAGGATTACCAAATTTAATTACTCATAAAAAGTTTTATTGTCCTCCAAGTCTCCAGATGGATGATAGTAAGTCATACTAATTGAAATATTTAATAAAGCTATCTGAAGTTGAGAAAATTATCTTTCTGTACCACTTATACAAACACACCAGAAACAAATTGCAAAAAAGAAGTGGAATTAAATTTCAATAGTAGCATCTGTAGATAACTTTTATGGTAGTAAAGAAGGCACTGCACTGACTCAGTATGTATTAACAACCAAGTTAAGGTTGCATTAACCCATGTTAAGGTTATAATTTGACAGCTAGTTTGTATGTCCAACCTTGTAATGAAGAGTGTCACTGTTAACGTTCTTCCACTTTTTCTTTTCTGTCTTTCCTTCTTTACTGTGAAAGGTACCAAAATGTATGCCAAAGGACTGGGAAATAAATCTTGTAGGAAAGTATGGATCTAACAAGGCTTTTCCATTTTAGATCAGCATAGTTCTGATGGACTTCAGCTGGATCCTGTAAAGTGGCTTGGATCAGTATCTGTGATTTTCTCCAGTACTTGGGAAACGCTCAGTGTCATGGACACAATTCTTTAGTCTTACTCATTATGAAGCATAGACTAAAAGTTCACCCTTTTCTTTAAGGACTTGTGCTCCCATAATACTATCTCTTTCCCACCACTTCACCTTACCTCATGCTGCTTTAAGATATTCTATGTGATCATGCCTAGCCCACCACCTTTGCTGTAGAAATTAAACCTTATTATTGAAAGAAAATAATTTAAATGATGAGGAGAAACTAAAGAATTATGCTTTTATGGAAAAAGAAATTTATTGAAGTCTTATTCCAGTGATGACTTTTTGTTGATCTGAGTAAAGCTGAATAATTTGGAAAAGTGCTAGCATTCAAAATTTTTTTGTAAAGCTTTCTAATTATCCTGATCTCTTGACTAGATCAACATAGGTGCAGTGAGGACTTTTCTTTCCTGATTAATGCCTTCCTGCCTCAATATTTAAAAAATTAGGAACAGAGATTTAGGGAGCTGATTCTTTTCCCACATTGTGTCAGCTAGTGTCGTGAAGGAGAAGGTGAAAAGGCTAGTGCTGTAACCTTCCTTAAATGAGTGTGCTTGGCCAGTTGTAGAGAGTCACAGAGCTTCTCTGTGAAAAGTGATGAGTTGTATTTTCAAAGCAAGGTTAGAAGTGCATCTGATTTAGAAACAAAAGTTGCTAAGCAAAATAAGATTACCCTGAGTAAAGATTTCCCATCCAGCTCCTGCCATTCTAGCCTTCGTTTAATTGGCTGGTTAGCTTTCATAGTTCACTGTTCACTAGAAGGGGGTGCAAATGAAGAGAATACTACTACATGCTCTGAATAAAACTTTATAAATACTTACATTTTGTATAAAATTGAGTCTGATGGTTACTGAATAAAGTGGCAGGTTTTTTCAATAAAAAAGATTAAAAGATAGTGAACAAGAGGTAGGAATAACAGTTAAGTGTCCCCACAGTGAAAAGTTCCAAAGACTATTCCCTGACGACTTTTTGAGATGTATTCTGTTAGGTAGTCATTAAGTAGTCTGATAAGGTGCTATAAAATAGGAAGGACTTTTTACCCTTGATAAAAATTATATAGATAGTCCCATTTGAAACTGACTGCAAAAGGTGCTAAAAATTCAGTGTTAAAAGATGGGTTCTGAGCAACAAGCCAGCATATTTCTGGTACTGACGCTCTTTTCGTGTATTGTTGGCAGTGTGGAAGGATCAACCGTGACTAAGTGTGGATTTTTAATTAGCTGTTACCAGGAATCACATCTTTAAGTCATTGTGGATAATTTTGAACTGTATCATTTCAATGCCTCATCTTTTTGCTGTAGCACCCTGACTTCTTAGTTATGCCAGTGCAGATGCTTAGCATATCGTACTGGAAGCTAGGTCACCGAATTAATTCGGCATTTAAGAACTGAGTCCTGTAAAAGCATGAATGACATGAAGGTAAATAGGAGCAATTCTTTTTTTTTTTTTTTTTTTTTCTTGTCTTGTCTTTTTTTCATTGTACAAAAACTGTGGGGTATCCAGCAAAATTATCAGACAGTAAAATTACTAATATTTCTGGTAGAACAAACAAGGAAACACCACTTAACATTGTGTAGCCAAGAACATAAATGCTTCAAAAGCATTTGAATAAACTTTTTGGAAAATAGGTGTATTAAAACAGTACTTTAAAGGCAGACTTCAGCTTGAGAAGTTTACTGGTGTCACACAAACAAGGAGAATCTCTGTATCCTTCTTTATTGCTTTTTAAGTCTGCTCCAACTCATTAGCAGGGCAGAACACAGGATGAACCTTTAGTAAATCTCAGTAAAGTTCTCCTTTCTTAAAATAACGTCTTTGGCTCAGTTTTTATTGTTTTGAGGAATTAGTACAGTGTTGTGTCCGTCTGTCCCATCCCCTGAATAATACAGAATTTTTCTGTCCTTAACATTTACTATCTTACTGTATCATTGAGCCTGTTAACTGCTTTGGCATTACTAAAAGCTTTCCCTGCCCCAGAATTAAGTTCTCTCCTATGTACTTACATCTTTGTGCAATGCTGAGGTTACACAGATGTTTCGTTCTTTCTGAAGGACTGTTCATAGTTCACAGAGAAGAGCTTATTTCCAGAATTAGGTTCCTTTATTGAGAACGCCCGTTTCCAGCAGTAGGAAAATCAGTTTCTAATGATACTGCAGGCTTAGTTTCACGCCTGCAGAACAAGCTCAGTTGTATGATGCTATTTTTGCAATTGATACAGGTTTTTAGAGATCAGTTTAATTCCAGGCAAACTAATTTTTAGTTTTAGTGGCTTTTGCATTAGCGTGCTAGAAGGGTGTACTTCCAGTATTGGCTTTTAATAAAAAAAGTAACTTGTATGGATGTGATAACAATGACTACTCAAAGCCTCCAAGTATAAATGGTCAGAAAAATACAAATACAGGATTTGTCCAAATTTGGTGACTGAATTGACACAATGGTTAAAAGATACTTTGAAATTGATATAATTTGAAATCACAAATATTTAAAAAATACCTTTGCCTCTTTTCACAGACCTCCCAGATATAAATGATAAACAGAGTCAAGCCATAAATGACCTCCTGGAAGCAATCTATCCAAGGGTAGATAAGCAAGAATATGTTGTTAAATTGGAACCTATAGAAACTAATCAGAATGCTGTATTTCAATATGTATCGAGGACTGATAGCCCTGATGAGAACATAGAAAGTAGTAGTACCCCTGATCAAGCTCCAGTGCAGATACAGGAACCCAGCACTGAGCAACCCAAGACTGTTTCAGCTCCAGCCCCAGCCCCAGCTGGGGAGACTGTAGAATTACCTCCTGCTGATCCCGTTACAAACAAGGTGGTACCTACTCCTGAAGAACAGCCTCCAGCAGTAAATCCTGACTTGGACTCTCTGGATAATTCTGACTTTGGCCACCAGTTGATATGTTGCCTTTGCAGGAAAGAATTTCATTCCAGACGCAGTGTACGCCGGCACATTCGAAAAGTGCACAAAAAAAAGATGGAAGAGCTAAAGAAGTACATAGAAACAAAAAAGAAACCAAATCAGTGCTCCATGAAAGGGCGAAATAAGAATGTTCTTGTAACATTAGGTAGAAGTTGTCCTGTATGTTATAAATCATTTGCTACAAAAGCCAACGTAAGGAGGCATTTTGACGAAGTTCATAGAGGATTAAGAAGGGATTCCATTACTCCTGATATAGCTACAAAGCCTGGGCAACCTTTGTTCTTGGATACAGTTTCTGCTAAAAAATCTTTTAAGACCCGAAAACAAAAGTCGTCTTCAAAGGCTGAATACAATTTAACTGCATGCAAATGCCTTCTGTGCAAGAGAAAATATAGTTCACAAATAATGCTGAAAAGGCACATGCAAATTGTTCACAAGATAACTCTTTCTGGAAAGAACTCTAAAAGAGAGAAAGGACCCAACAATACTGCCAATGGCACAGAAATAAAAGTAAAAGTTGAACCAGCAGATTCTGTAGAACCTTCACCCCCTTCCATTGCCCTTTCTCCACAGAATGAATTAAAGGGAACAAATCATTCAAATGAGAAAAAGAGCACACCGTCAGCACAGAAAAATAAAGTTAAACAGGACCCTGAAAACCCTAAATCAACTTCTAAATCAACCACTAAATCAACTTGTAAATCAACCACTAAATCAACCTCTAAACCAACCAATGCATCTGCTGCAGGTGGCCAGCAGAAAACCAGGAAGCCAAAACTTTCAGCTGGCTTTGACTTCAAGCAGCTTTACTGTAAACTCTGTAAACGCCAATTTACTTCTAAACAGAACTTGACAAAACACATTGAATTACACACAGATGGAAATAACATTTATGTTAAATACTACAGGTGTCCACTCTGCTCTTATGAAACACGTCGCAAACGTGATGTGATAAGACATATAACTGTAGTTCATAAAAAGTCGCCACGCTACCTTGGGAAAATAACTGCGAGTTTAGAAATTAGAGCAATAAAAAAGCCAATTGATCTTGTTCTAAATAAGGTGACAAAAAGAGGCCCTCAGAGGGATGAAACAAAACAGATTGGTTCAAAACAGGATGTCACCTCTAATTCTCCCAATAAGAAGTATGAAGGAGCTGATGTTGGTATTGAAGTAAAAGTAACAAAAAACTTTTCTCTGCACCGATGCAATAAATGCGGGAAAGCGTTTGCCAGAAAAGCTTTTCTAGAACATCATAAGAAAACCCACAAAGCAAATGTATCTCATTCACCTGAAGAAAATAAAACCAAAGGCAGAAGTACAAGATCTAAAGCTGTTGTCTGGTGAGGAAAAAGAAAAATGTTTTGTCTTTTTTTTTTTTGTTAAAAAAAAGCAAAACAAAACCATTGCCTTTCTTTTGCTGTTGTTGATTTATTGCCGAAAACATATTTTTCCATAGATTTTACGGTTTAGCGGCTTAAATACTAAGGTAGATATCAAATTTTTTTCTTAAATTTTGTTTTTAGTGTTTTGGAAAAGAGTTACTTTCTAAATTTGTCATTGTAGGAAGCTGGAATAGAATATAGACTAAACTGTACTGAGTCAGCTCTTTAAATTGTCTTAAGCCATTTATTGTAATCAAGCTAATATACGTACATTTCTAAAATAGTAATTTTTTAAAATTAACAATACTTTGGTTTGAATAACGTAACCTGTTAATTAACTTCTCTGTGACCCAGTTGAAGAAGTACTAAAGGTACTACAGTAAAAGCTGTTGACAGAAAAAATCTTTATGAACTTACTGGAATTTGTCATTCGTGCATTTATTTTTATTTTTTTAAAACTTGGATGTGTATTGCCTATGCCCTGTCAACAAAAGGACATCGAACTGTTTTTTGGAATGTAATTTGGATGTTTAATTGCTTTGATTTAAAATCAGTACACGTTAGGTGCTTACAAACACCTTTAAAATCCTCAAATTTAGGATTTGATTCTTTTAATGCTTATTTATAGAAGCATGGGTTTGAAGACTTCTGATCATTTATTTTTTAAAGTGTTTGAGTCTCATCAAGATTTTTTTAAACCTAAATATGTGTAGAAGTCTGGCCAAGAATTTTCTAAAGTTCTGCTTATATGGTACTCTGGGAATTTTTTTACACTTGGAGTGGTTGTATTTGCAGTTTCTCAGTCTTCTGTAGCCTTCATGTTAAAGGTGGCCTATTTTTAAAATAACCTTTTAAAAAAGGAAAAAAACTTTTATCTGTGGTGAATTTGTATTTCAGAATGACTGATGTCTGAAGGTTGGGGGATTGTACAAAAAATTATAATGAAGAGAAACAGTAGTTACACCAAGATTTTTTAACATCCTTATTCAGAATTATCGTTGTAGCATATTTGGTGAAAAAAACCATAAATGTATGTGCCTTGTTCTGTATTTCAACTCTGAAATGCTGTTTCCCAGGAGGTAGTTTGATTTGAGTTCAGCTTTCATAGTGAATTGCCACCCAGCTATGTTAAGTTGTAATCTGGTGCTTTTGTGACTTCATAACAAATCCTGGCTAGGTGAGATGGAACTTCAAAAATTAACTGAGCTGGACCCTGAATTCAAGAGGAGGAGTGACTTCTACATTTTGATCAAGAATTAAAAATTTAGCCTTGTAAATTATTTATGTTGTGTAATTTAAAACAGAATTATATGGGTAAACTCAAAGTATTAATTTATTCCCATTTCTCCTCAGATAGGTTCAAGTGATGTTCGGAAAGTTTGGAGTTCATATGAATGAAAAAGACTTTAGTTTGTTGTTGGAACTGCTAATATCTTGATAATGGTACTATAAGGAGGAAATATTTTCATAAGCTGTTGTTTTCTTACTAAATTAGTAAACATTCTGACTGCTTGTAGGACAGTGCCTCCTCCCAAAACAGTGAAGTAGTTGAAATGCACATGTGCTTCTAAATTAGCAGTTATCTCTATGCAGTTGAGGTTTGATGCAGTATAGAAGGAGCTTCCTGAAATGAAAAAAGTACAGAGGCAAGTTAATGAACAGCAGCTTTGGAAGAAGATTTTTTTGTTCCTCATTCAGGAAATCATCTTCAGAGAGCTCATCGTGTGTACTGGTCCTCCCTGGTAGCGCTAATTGATGAATAGCTCTTACCTTTTTTGTGATATCCTACTTTGGCAAATGTGTTGTATACTGTTTTAAATTTATTACAAATGAATGTATAAGAGCAAACAATGTAGTGTATATTGGCTGAATTGTACTAATTTTTAGTATTTGCCACAACATCAGTTTGTTCATATTGACTAATTTCCCAGTTCTGGGACATTCTGAATTTCACTGAACTGAAGTTGCTTCTAAGATCTCCATTTTTTTTCTGTATGTGGTTCACAGGCAAACTTTGTAAACATCTAGGAAGTTTACAAGAGTATCCACATTCCTCTATTCTTTAATTTTTTTTAAAAAAAATTATACATAAGCACTTTAATGATAGTTGCAGTTTATTTTTTCAGTTTGTATTTTGAAAGATCAACACACTAATGTTAATATGAAGGTAGTGAATATTTGCTGATGTATTATAGACAGACAATCTGTGCACAACCACTTATAATGTTAGCTTATTTCATTAAATATTAATAAAAAGGGAGGATAGCGTGGGAGAAACTAAAAATATTTTTTCTCTCAAGATCATGAATGACCACTTTAGGTAGCACTTGACTTTGTATAATTTGGAAAATGTTTTAGATACCTTTTTTTAACCTTTTAATCAAGACTGTAGTAAACCAGTCGCATGCCTACCATTATGAAATTCTTGGCAGGTTTCATGTGTCAGTGGTTTGGGGTTGGGTTTTTTTGGCTTTTTTTTTTTTTTTTTTTTTTTTTTACTTCTTAGAAAATATTTTCTTTAGTGATTTGTGTCAAATTGCTACAATTTGAAAGGTATTGTACATCAGAAGAAATACCATGTTTTTTATATAGGTTCACTCCCTTACTTAGGGAGGTGCCTCATGTTCATATATACTTTTTGTATAAAATATATCTAAAAATGTTGATCACAAGATCAGGAGTAAAAATACTTTTATGGATAGAGAAATATTTGGCCCTGTTAGTGCATTGCACTAAAAATACTGTGAATGGAAACTGGACTGTAGCTGTTGCTCAAAATGTTCTATATTGAATGTACATGCTTTTGTTTGGATAAATGTACTGTATTTGATGGAAAATAAAGCAGTCTGGAAATTGCATTTAAGTGTGCATAAACAAAAAGATGTTGTGTTTGTAAACCTGGAATATCTGTCCCTCCACAATCATAAACTACAATGTTTGCATTTTTGTAAAGTTTTACTCTTTGATCACTAAAACTAGTTGTTTGTAATATTCTGTTGTAATAAATGTTCTTTTGGTTATTAAAAATTTGGCACTTGTGGAGTGAACACTTCTCCACACTGATGGTTGACCCTTGCTGTATTTTTAGGAAACACTGTTCATAACTGGCTTTTTTTCCCTCTGAAGGTGTCTCTTCCTTAGCTGAGCAAAGCTTGTTTTTATTATCCTTTTAAAACAAAAGTGAATGTTAATACTGAAGGAGTTTGTTGGTTTTTTTTAAAATAAGAAAGTAGGGTTTACCTAGTTTTACATTGCAAGTAATGTTGGTGGCCATGTAATGTTACTTCTTTTAATGATTTGGATATAAGAACAGAACTGCCATATTCATTGTCTATTCTTTTGTAAAAGAAAACATCAAGCTATTTATGGAAGTGCATTTTAACTAATGTTCTTGAATGCCTCTGGATTAAGGTTAGGATATTAAAATGCAGGCGTAGTGATAGAATAACTGTTCATTTCTCAGCTAATCCTTGTGGTTTCTGCTGTCTGTTTTGGGTAAGTGTGCAGTCTGCATCCTGAAATATGTGAAGGTACTCCTATTTCAAAGGTAAGCTTTCTGCCAAAGGATCTCCAGTTCTGCGTCCATGTAGATAAACAGAGCTACAAAACTGGTTTGTTTTACTTGAAGCTTTGGGTAGCATATTTCTTCTTAAGAGATGTGGCTTAATTTGCAATTTCCACAACTTTTTAAATTTTTTTTTAATGTCTTCCTATGAGGTTATATCTAGTGGGTAGCTCCTTTGAAGCACAAGTCTCTTCTTCATTTTGACTTGTAGAATAGCTTTGTTTTCTGTTTTTCCAGTAATGAAAATAAATTATTTGATTGTGATGGACTTTTTCAATTTACTGTTGGGTTTTTTTTTAATCTTTCCATGCAGACATCTTGAATGGGAGGAAACAAAAATTTGAAGGGAGAAGGATTGCTAATTACTGCTTTTAATGCACATAATGCATATTTTTCAACAAATCCTGAAAAGTTGCAGTAAAGCTTTGAATATAGTCAAGATCCATGTGGGCACTTACGCGCAGGGTCACGCATTGATGTGTCTGGATATGAGTTTTTAATTAGGATGCAGTCTTGCTCGTTGGTTTGGCTTGTTTTGCTTGGATTAGCTAAAGACAATTGTAAATTCTTCAGTGGGCCTTCAGAATTACATTTGAGTCCTGTTACAAGAGATTTTTCTTCAGAATGAATGTGAGATACCTTACAGAAAACTTTGAGGATGATCTAAGCGTTCTGTATGGAAGCCTGTTTGATTTTTTTTTTTTGAAGTGATACATACATATCTTCTAACACTTAAGGCTTTGAGGAACTAGCTTTAATTGATGTCAAATCTTGCATAAAGAAGTGAAACTGAAGGCATCAGACTTGCTGAAGTCTAATAAAGTGCTGACTTCTGATTCAAAACCGTTTTTTCTTTAGTTAATCATCTCTCAGCTGAGGGTGGCTGATTTTCTTGGTTTTATTTTTCTGTATTTAATGTTGGAGTGTTTTCAGTTTTTATGTTTTACTTGTCTTTTCTGTCTGCATTGTTAAGATTCCAGGGCTTGAAGTCCTTGTAAAGTTTGGTCTCCTCAATTTTATAGGAGAATAAAGAAAACTAGCTTAGGTAGTTGGTAATTGTGATCACCATTTGGTTTTGGTTGGCTTCTGTTGGGATGATCTTCAAGCTACTGTGTGAAGGGTTTGTGTGACTGGTCAAGTGCTTGAAGTACTTTGCAGATGAGATCGGTTTTGACTGATGGCAGAAAGGGCAGTGGTAGGTATTTAAAGTCATTCTCTTTGGCTGAATAGTGAAATGCAGCAATGGGGTAACCACAATGCGAGACCGGTCTGTTGGTTGGGGGATGAGGGGTAGAGGAGCATGGAACCTCAATACCTGTATTGATGAACTCCCGGTGTTTGTACTAATAAGGAGACTTTCAAGAGGGGCTGCTGGCCAGGTATAAAAGTTCTCCACTCATCCTGAAAAGGGGAGCAGAGGGGAATGATGTGGAATATGCTTTAGTTCCCTTTTGTAGCGAGCTTGCTTCCCAGCATCCCTCAGTTACAGTCTTAGAGTAGTAGTTTCATAGACACAAAGTGGAATGGAATTTGAAAACTTCGGATTGTTTGGGTTCATTGATCCCTTTGGGGACTGGCAAGATATTGGTAATCTTAATAAAAGCGTTGCGTACTTGGAACCATATCTCAAATGAGGAAACGTTATCATTGATTTTGGAGGATTTAGTGGGAAATGAAGATAGCCTGAGCCTTTGATAGCACAAAGACCAAATATGTTTTTCTTCAGAACAGATTAAACTATGTACTGTTTCGCTGCATTGCCAGCAGCGATGCTGGCATGGTTGTGAGATTTGCATGGCTGAGGAGGATGTGGTCTTGTATCTTGCTATAATATTATTCTTCAGAAGTAGATTTTACAGTGGTTTTACCTCAGGTATAAGTAGGGTTGAGGTTCTCCGTTTCAGTGATTCACTGCACTAAATTTATTAGCATCTGGTAATAGTGGTATTTTTTCCCCAGGTTGTTTTCCTGCCATTTCAATCTAAGGCAACTTGGATTTACCTGGTCTGTCCACTCAGCACAAACCTTTCCAGAGCAATAGCTAGTTCAGCTCTCTTGGCTGAGCTGGGTTAGCTCCTTTTGAGCCTGGGACTTGGCTTTTTATTAGGGCCAAAGTGGCCTGCTTTGATCATCTTCCCACAGCTGCTGATGTTACCTAAAAGAGTTCAGTTGCCAGAACACAACAAAAAAACACAGTCCAGGATTTACAGCGTATCTTGTGTGCACATGTTTTTACATTTTTTTGCTCCCTTGCTCAGATGTTTTATTCTCCAGGATGTTGTGGTTTTACAGTTCTCCTCAGCTTGTAACTTTCTGCAGCAAACAAAGGGATGGGCAAGGTGGTTTAAAGTCACTATTTTGTGGCAAGGCAGGTTGGTTGCAGCTTAGACTTAAAATAGATGGGGATGTGCAAAATGTAGTAATCAATTTCCTTGATAACAGTGTATCTGAACTATCACTCTCTCTTTGAAGAAACACATCTACCTAAGAATGAACAAATCTAAAACGGGCACATTCCATCCTTTAAATGTGTAAAGCTGCATTTTCCATCAAAAATACATTCTTGATATTGGCAGGTAACTGGAGATCAATAATTTCTCTCAGATAAAAAGGTGAGAACCGCTTTCCAAATTCACTGAGGCGTTCCTCTGCATGGTGTCAAACTGGTAGTAGATTAGGCGGTGTCTGGATTCACAGGGTTTAATGTCAGATGTCTATGCTGGTTCAGGGTACTTGTTCCCATTAGTATAAATGAGGAAAACAAGGTGCACACCTCTGTTCACCTTGCTCGGAACTGATCAGAATGTGGGTGACTTTTTTATGAGGGTGACTGAGATATTTACTTATCTCAGTAGGTAAATACAGACATTTGCTCCTCAAATAACACTTGCGTGTGTGCTATTTCATTATTTTTTTCTGTGCATATGTGTGACTTCGAAATGGATAAGGATGTAAGTGTTGACAGAAAAATAAGGATGCCTGAGATGATGTTTTTGGTATGCTGACATGGAATTTTGCATGGGTACCATGTCAGGATAAAAAGGAGAAAGCTGAGAGAATATTGATGGGCTACTTGGGGAGAATTTAGATAGCAAGGCTGAGGTGTATACACCCATCTTTAAATGATGGTGTTGAGTTGACCAGAGCCTTGAGGTGAAACTGTCCCACATTTTCTTTTAAATAGCTACAACAGCAGCCTTCCAACCTGTGAAATACAGATGCTATTGGAACTGAAAATACTAAAGCAGAGAAATAATACTTTGTATGGGAACAGAATCTGCCAGTTTAAACATAAAAGTGTTGAAAAATGAAGCTCCTTCTGCCCTCTTTGCATATGGGTGTCATTCTTTCTAGTATGACCTAACTTCCAGTGTCTTTCTAGTTTGCACCCAACTGCTTGCTGTCACTCCTGAGGTTTGTCGGACCCTTTCACCATGACCATAGATTTTCATTGCTGCAAGTCTCTTGCTTTTCTTAGAAGTTTGCTAGTGTTATCACAAGCTCCCTCCCTCCTTCCCATGTTTGTCCAGCAACCTGGAGGCATCTCCCAGCTGACCATGCCTAGTTATCCTTAGGGAAGGAGCAGTGGAAGTATCCTTTTCTTTGCTTCTACTTGCTGAGGGCAGTGGCAGCAGTGGTCCCATGGTAAACCTGGTGTCTGTTTTTTGTTGTTTTTGTTGTTTTGTGGGGTTTTGGGTGGTGTTTTTTTTTTTTTTTTAATGTTGTCTACACATTACCTGTGTCCTCACTGCTTGGAGACAGAGCTATCCTGGAGAGCCCTTTGTAGAGATTGATGGCAAAGCAAAAACCTGCCTGTGAGGGGCATCTTTGGTGACCTGCACTGACTACCTCCTCTCACGTCTTGATGTCCAAAGCTAGAATCACCTCTGGTAAACCTATGACTCCTGTAGATGCCTTTCTGAGGGAACTGCCTCACCCCTTGCGATGTGTTGTTATCAAGACAAGACAGTAGGCGTCAAATCTCTTTGGTCCCATCATTTATGTAAGAGCAGTGCCAAGGTGGACTGTTTTGACTTGAGACTTCAAGAATTTAACATACTCTTCCTACAGTCTGTGATTGGGGGCATCTTGGGAACATCATAAGTGTTTGTGGGGTGATGACAGTGGTGGGGTTTTTTGGTGGTTTGTTTTTTGGTGTTTTTTTTTTTTTTGTTTTTTTTTTTTTTTGTTTTGGGTCATCTTTTAAAGAGTTTTGGCTGCAGTGCCATTCCTAGAAACTGAAGTCAACTGTTTGATATTGCAGATTCCTATAAGTGAAAATGCTTACAGCTGGTATAGAAAGTACCTTGGAAACATGCTTGGAACTACTAACAAATAAGGCATTATGAAAATGGTCTTCCACACTTAAAAGACTGAAGGGACTGTTTTCTTCAATCTCAATAATGTCTAGAAGCTCAAGCTGGGATCAGTTCCATTCGTGCAAGCCATGGTTTTTTCAGTGTAACATCTCATAAACTATATTTCATCTGGCTGTTGCTATTGTGGGTTACAGTTTAATTATCATTGTTTCATGATTCTATCTTTAGAATTTGCTCTTCTGCTATTCAGGGTGATACTGGAGATATTGTACTTTCCAGAGTTGTTTTAAAATTGTTGTTTTCAGTAAGCTGTCTTTTAGTTTACAGTCATCTTATCAGGATGCAGTGATAGGATGTTTGTTTTCCTTGTCTGATCTCTCTGTAAATGTTATGGGAACTAACTGATTGCAGCAACGCAGAGTCAAGTGCTCAGTTGTTCTGAGTGAGACTTCCTTTCAAAAAGAAATTTCATCTTGGAAAAACGTGTACTGAGAATTAAGAAGGATACGTTTGAAAGTTTTTGTGAATGCATGCACAGCCATGGACTGACCCACAATGATAGGAAATGGTAAGAAAAATATTAGCATTCATGGCTTTAAAACCAGACTAACAGACTAGGATAATTCCGCATCTTGAAATACAGAACAATACATCTTTGTATCTTGGAGCTAATTTTCTCATCTCAGTAGATTGGTTTCTAATGCCTGCAACAGTGTAACACAGGGCAATATGATCTAAAAGTAGTAGAATTCATTAAGATAATTTTTTGAACAGGTTTTGGGGGGCAAGTTTCCTTAAGGATCTCTTAAAGGAGGAGAGGATAAAACTAACTGTAGCTATGATAGCTACAGCAGCACAGGTACAGGACAATGCCCTCATTCTTTCTTAAAAAATCTCTTCCCTTGTAGAAGGTGCTTTCTGTTTTTCTGTTTCCATCAGATAGTGGGGTGGTTATCTTCTTACTCAGCTGTGTAGTCCCCACTCCAATTTTTAACTTTTTCTGTTTGGCTGTGGTTGAGTTATGCTGAATTATAATTTATCTGCTCATTATTTTAGCTTCTTTAAACACCTGATTTATTTAAAGTAGGAATTTTTGGGTGCCTGTTTTGAAAGCTGTTTTGAAACCACTTGGCATTTGATAGTGTTGGGTCAGTGATTTTTTTCTGGAGAGTGAGGTGATACAAACACCACTGATGTGGGAGTTGAGCATTTGGTTGTGGAGTCTCCCAGAAGGTGATTTTGTATAAGGCAAGGCAGAGCAGGGAGAGATCCAGGCAGGAACAATGTGGATCCTCTTATATTTATGCCTTTAGAAATAGATTAATGAAACAGTTGCCAGGAATAATATTTCTCTCCCTGCACTAGGCACCTAGTAAATGGCTTGAGGTCTTCAGGCTCTGTCCAGCCCTATTTTTCTCACTATTTCTGTGTGTTTGCATCAGAAGTGAAGTGCTTATTTTTCTCATTTTTTTGTGTTGGTTGTTGTTTTTTTAGGTAATGTTTGATGCCCTTGATTTGCTCTCTCTGTAGTCATTAACTTGTTCTGAGCCAATGAATGGTAGTACGTAACTAAATTCAAGTCATTAAGAAATCCTGGTTTCTCCTGCTCTGAATGGACTTGCTGTCTGTGGAGCTACACCTTCTTTTTGGAGCAAAACCAAATAAATAAATAAACAAAATTAATCAGAGTAACCAGGTAACTGTGGTAAGACTCATGAAAACACTTGAGGCTGGTGTATTTGTTTGAACTGCTTTTTGCTAGGCGTATGTGAGAGGAACAGGGTAATTCCTGCCCTGCAGGATTCACAAACTTAAGACCTTATTTTGTCTTCACTTTACTTTGGCAGAAAGAGTGAAGGGCTTTGGGCAGATGTTTTGTGTGTGGACAGGAAGGGCAGTATGGCTATGGTTATTATTAAGTTGTGTCGATCCGCTGCCATACTGCCACATCCTCTTCCCTGGACCAGGGAGATGTCGGAAGAGGAGTGGAAAGACGCTGAGCCAGGAAGGAATGTGGGTTTTGGAGCAGTGGCTGCAAACAGAGCAGCAGAAAGTCTTGGTGTGAGGGGTGGGCATGAAGAAAACTGGGCAGAGCAGCTCAGCGGCAGTGAGGGATAAGGCTTTTCAGGTCTGCAGTGGCTTTTGAGGAGAGAGCCTGAATGTGGGTGGGGAGCTGGTCCAGAGAGAACCCAACGATGCCTGGAGGCCACCTGCCCCTCTTGGTCCTTTTCTAGGATGGGATGGGCAAGGTGGGTGGTCGGACTGCGTCACCCGAGCTCCTACTGGTCTGATTTTCAGAGGAGCGAATGAAAATCAGTTATTTGATTATTATATCGCAACTGTTTTCAAAAAAGGCCTTTCTAATGTTGCCTTTTGCTGTAGTCACCCGAGTGACTCGGTGTTGCAGGGTACAGGGCAGCAGCGCTGCGGGGCCGAGCCCTGCCGAGCCGGCCGCCAGGTGGCAGCACGCAGCCTGCTGGCGCGGGGAGCTCGGCCGGGTTTGGAGATGGCGAATCCACGAGTATTTTTAGTACGGCTAGTTAGTCCAAGCACATCCTTGGAAAAAGAGGTGGATATTCTAAAAGTGAAGACAAATGACTGTGGAAGGGTCAGCCTTGGTCAAGTCTGTGATATAGGAATGAGTCATTAATGTGATTTCTGTAAGCAGTTCCTAGGTTGTGGCATTTGAAATTCTGGAACGATATTTCTAAGGATGAAGGCTTTAAGTTTGCTTGATTGCATTCATTTTTGTCCCCATGGCTGTGGGATAGCTGGGGACAATGCATTGTAACAGGGTTAGGTGGCACCTGCTCAGACACTCTCTCAAAATTAGCGCATCAAGACCCTGTGCAGCTCCGTAGCATTTAAGCTCAGTGCTGTTATTTAATCCCTTACTATCAACAGAGGAATTGTACTTTATTAATGCCTGCTACCTCTTCCAAGCTTCATTTAACTTACCTCTATATTTAAAAAGCAAAATACTGACAGCAAAATTACCTCCACCTTTTAAAATGCAGAAGCTTTATCTTGGGGATGGCAGAAGAGATGTCATAAATAGAAATTTCTGCATTGTTATGTTATTTAGCATGTGTAAACATGTTGTTTTCAGACCTGGAATTCTGTTATATTCCCAGACCTATCATTTGGAAAGGAAAAACGTGGGTCATGTCTACAGATAGATACTATCTCCTTTATGCTTTTGGTGAAGACTACTACTCAACTTCAAGTTAGCAAAACTTCTGCCATAATAATAATAATAATGATAATAATAATTATGATAATAATAACATTAATAATAATAATATGATTAATGTATTTTACAAATAAGTACCTTTTTATTTATTTATTTTCTTTTTCAAAAGGGAAAATGTCTGAGTATTCTCATAATCTGAGCGGTAACTGCAGGGAATACAGCACTATGTTGGTAGCTATCCTGAGGCATACACAGGTCAGTGTGCAGTATAGTGACTGCTCTGTGTCTTGGATGATGGCTAAAATCAGTAGTGCCACATCAGAGCCTCTCATTTTCACAGCTTGTAATTCTGCCTAGGAAGAAATGTTTATGTATACTGTATAAAACATATGCAGTGAGCTCAGTTATTCTGTTTGTATGCAGTCAAATCAGACCTTTTCAAGACACGTGGGATTTAATACATGGATGCTGATCGGTTGTCTGTGGGCCCATTTGCATGTGCAAGCACTCTGTAGCACTTTGTGTCAGATTTAAAGGATTCACATGGTGTGCAGCTTAAATTTAATGCTTTTGTGAAATGATGGGTTTGCTGCAAACGAGTGCTCTGCAGCGGTTATACCTGCAATTCTGAACATCCAGAAATCTTGACTCAAGGTACTAAATGCTTAAATTTCATACTGAAACTTAGCACTGCATGGGTACTGTGGGAGTGCATTGAGCCAGTGAGGAGACTGCCCGGCTCACCGGTATCACGATCCCCCCAGCTCCCAGCTCATCCTGGCCTGGGGAGCAGCCCCATGTGTGCTGCTCCCTGGGCTGTTCCTGCTGTACCCCAGCCCTTCGCTGCCCGCAGCGCCTGCTGCTAATACAGTACCTCTGCCAGCATCCTTGACCCCATGGCCCTTTGTGAGAATGAAGAAAGGTGTGTCATTTGTGATTCCCAAGAATGCTATTTCTCTTTTGGCCTTCCCTCTCTGGTTTCAGCCAGCCCTTTCAACCAGGTCAGATCTCTTGCTCCTTCTAAGCTTGGAGATATGCAGGTAGCTCAAGCTTCAGCTCCACAGAGTGAAGAGTATGGTCCAGGCTCTGAAGATCTTTAGTTAGAGGATTGTTCCATCCTCATATCCATGCCACAGTTGTCCATAGGGACAGCTGTTGCGGTTGCAGCATGTACCTAGCAACCACATGATTTTAACAGATATCTGAGAGCATAGGAAGATGTGTATGAGCTGCGTCAATGTTAGAATAGATTATTATTTCCCTGCTGCAGCCTATGTGTTGCTTTAAGGTGAGTGAAATGCTGCCAGTACCAGCATGAACTTTCAGTCCTTGCTGTTCACTTGGGGTTTGCAGATATTTCTGTTCTAACTGAAAACAGCAGGATTTCAGTAGTTTCTTACAGATAAATAGTGCCCTGCAATTGTTAACTAAGAAACTATTTCATTAAATTCTTCCATTTTGTTTCAAGAGAAAAGAGAACTGATTCCTTCAAGGGAATAAGCTCTTTTTTTAGGGCTATCATTGTGTTTTTGGTAATATCAGTGATGGCCAGTTACAGTCATTAGGGAGAAGCTGTTCGTCCAACATGCATACTGTTTTTATCTGCAGGGGAAATGAATTAACAGGATGCTTCACCTGCCAAATTCACTGCCACGGTCTCATTGCCAGCTGATCCACCAGGCTGGTCACTATCCTTAAGGAATGCTCAGCTTTCAATGAGGCCCGAGGCCCCGTGGTGCTCGCTTTCCCCCTGCTCATTGAGAGTGCGTGGGCCATGGTGCGGTGCGTGGCAGCACCCGTTTTTGGATGGGGTCTCATATGGAGCTCCAGGCTGACAAATCCATCCATGGTGCTGCAGGAGCCCTTTGACATGCTCATCAGTGTGGTTCACGTCTGCATCTTTCCATCAAAATGAATTTTTAAGTAGATCTAATATCTCACTCTAACATGAATGCTCAGGACATCTGACCACTCTGTATATGTCATGTATATGTATATGTCAAAGGACCTTGGAAACCCCTGAGACTTACTGACATTAATGGTATCATACTTCCCTTTTTTCCCCTTCCCAAGCCTATAGTATCCACTACAAGGGGATACTTCAGATATATGCCAACTTTTATGTTGACAGAAGTAAGCCAGTTAGTATGTACTGCAATTTGTCATAGGGGAAAAGACCAGATTGTATTAATACAGGCACTTTCTATGTAGGGACTTCCACCTCCATCGAGTTGTGCTGGCAAATAACTATGTTTGATCCACTCAGACAGGATTATACAACTTTTATGGCTTTTAAATAATGTTCCAATGTTCCAGTGCTAGAAATCTGTACAGGAGATTGTATGTTACAAACTCAGTGCTACCCTATGGTAGAAGGGCCAAAGAAATAATTTTTGGTGGAGTAGTCCTGTAGTCTTTCTTCAGAAAGATGCCAAGCAGCTACTCCCTATGAGATGTGTCACTTCCTGTGAAAACTGATAGAGGGATATATACTGAGAGAGAGATGTCAAGAATAAACAGTTAATGCTTTTTACGTACTGCCTCTGCTATCATGATAACGTGAGGGTTTTAGTTCAACTTAGACTTACACCTTTCCTTGATTTTATGCTTAGTATTCACATCTGTCTTTATACAGATGTAATTTAGATTTATGAGGCCAGAAAGGACCATCATGATCAGGTAATCTGACCTGAATAACAGAGGCTGTAGACTTTTGCCTAAGCTTGTGCCTACGTTAGACCTGTCCCCTCTGGCTGACTTCCAACAGGTTACTGAGAAAGATCTCCAGTTGTGATTTTAATATTAACCTTTTGTTGCTTGTTCTTTCTCTCCCCCTGTCTCTTTTGTTATATCCTGTGTTACCTGTCTCCTGCTCCTTTCGGCAATATCTATCACGCTTCACGCAGATGGAGCCCCTTTAATCTTTAGTTAATTGCTTTCCTGTTCTTCTAATAAAGCCTGAAGACTTCTTTTTTCAGTAAGGAAAAAGGATTCTGTGTTAATTAGCCTCTTTGCATATGGTTAGAGAAAATATAGTCATGGTTTTGTGTGGTGGGACAGTAGGAGTCCTGAATCTAATCTGTGCTGTACGTCAAGGATTCGTGAAGCTGTTATATACCATAATTAACTGCAACTTCTATTTTCTATAGCACGTGCTATGCTTTTATTATAACCTGAGAAATGAGAGTTGGTCTCTTAATATAGTGACCCAGCTTCAGAAGAAACTGTTTGTTGATTTCTGTTCAAATTATCTATTTCTCTTGATACCTATTGTCCCTGCCTGTTGAAATAATAAAAACCTGAAATATTTCGAATTATATATAGTAAGTACATCTACACTTTACTATGTGATAGCTACGTATGGAGTCTGAAATGCTGGCTCTAGAATGTATTTGTAGTTTACTGAGCAATGGTAGTGGGGAAGCATCTTGCCCAGCTGTCTGAAGCCTCCATTTTATGTTTCAATGACAAGTACATATGGTATCAGGACTCCTAAAGCTGGTCCTAAATTCCCTATCTAGTCAAGGAAAAAGATAGGTGGCTTTGAGTCCTCCAGACAGAAATCATCTTTGCCGTAAGTTTGGGCATATAAGTCATCCACAAACTACAGTCATGCACCTTTCCAGACAGGCAACAGAGTCATGCGCTGTTGGGAGATCATTTTAGCGAGTGAAAATAAACATTGAAGTTAATTGGAGAACAAGATTACTTTGTATAATGCACAAGAGTGGTGATTGGATTTAATACTTTCTTGTATGTTAGGCAAGTAAGAGATTGGTGTTTTCCTTGAAATAATTGTTCAGAGCCTTGGAAAAAATTTTTGATGTGATCTTTTCCTGTAAGTGGAGGCTAGTAGGTATTGCACCGGCAGACTGGGTGTCTATAGTGTGCAAAAGTTGCTTATAAATGCTAGATCTTTATTTTGTCATTTAATTTACATAACCACCATATGGCAACAGTCCATCTACCACATACGGGCTGTAACTAATTTTAACATTATTATTCATCTTTCTTCCAGTAACAGAAGGAAAGAACTTCTGCTCTTTGAAATTGTATACATTACCCAATGTGTAGTAAAACGGTGTGTTCTGCCTTAGCTATAACGCAGTCTCATCATTGCAGAGCCAAAACCTGGAAAATAGAATACAGAATTGCAAAACTGGACACTAATTTCTGAATTATTTCTGTGCCTTTAGCAACATTTTGTTTTGATCAAGGTTGAAGGTTTCTCTGCTTATCCATTGGGAATGCGCTAGTGATGGTCTGTTGAACAAAGTGGTGCAACTGGGGAATAGTTGTCTGAATAGGTGGTTAATAATGGAGAAAAATGATTGAAAGCATGAGAGATGTTGAGCTGAATATTCACTCTGTCTGTTGGAAAGAACAGAAGAGAAGCTGGCCAAGATCTAGATTAGCTGACTGATCTATAAGATGTAGTTTCTAAGCCAAATCATTAAGCCTTGAAAGCTAGCTATTAATCATCCATAAAGGCTTTTGTATCCTCTGTAGAGCATTGCTTAGAGAAAGCAGAAATAGCCCTGGTGTATGTGCAGGAAACTGGAGAGTAGAGGCAGCCACTCCAGACCAAGTAAAGCCTATGTGCTAACCTGGGGAGGGCCGAGAAACAAGAGCACAGCAAGGCACCCTTATCTAATCTGTGAAAGAAGCTAACTAGTCATGATGAAGGGATTGCTTTTAAAGGATCCAGGATGTTAACTTTTTTGTTTGTTTTTTGGTTATATATATATAGGCAAGCTGAGAATCATAGGGCTGCAAGGGACATTTGGAGTTTATCTTTACTCCGAGGCAGGGTCAATTGTCTTTTTCAAGGAAGGTTTGTCTGGTCTCTTTTTCAAGCAGTCCGTTCTCACATTTCATTATTCTAACCAACAGAGAAAATCCCCTGTCTTGAAGTGTTAAAATTTAAGCCTGTTACTTTTCCCCCTCTCCTAGATGGACATGGGGAACTGTTCAATCCTTCCCTGCAGCAGCATTTTATGTGCTTGAGGGTTGTCAGTATTGTCATGTCTTAGTCTCATGTTCTTTGGATTCAATAGCTCACTGCTCCATCTTTCCTCCAGGGTCATGTTCTCTAGGACTGACTGTTCTTGCAGCTCTCCTCTGCGTTCCTTCCAGCTGGCCACATGAGTTTTTACTTATTTGCTTACTTATTTTTGTATGGTGAGAACATGGCTGTATCACAGCTGTGCCTTGTAGTGCAGAGCAGAAGGGTTTTTCCATATGTTTTGCATACTATATTCTGGCTCTTGGGTGCATGCAGAATCCTGTTGGTACCTAAAGAAACCTGCCATAGCTTGATGTTGGCTTATGTTTGGCTCCTATTTGATATTGTTCAAGGTCCTGTTCTACAGAACTGATTTCTAATCAGCTATTTCCTCTTCTGTATTTGTGTGGTTCATTCGCTTTTATGATATCTTCAACTTCACCCTGTTGGGGTACATTCTGTTTTTATTCCCCAGACCTTATTTCCATCTTTGTCAAGATTATTTTGTCCTTTGCAATACTTTCATTTCCTTCTAGGTTCTTGCCATCTCTAAATTTAATATGCATTCTCTGAATCATGAAGTAAATACTGAAATGCATTGCAGCCAGGACAGACCCCTGGAGAACCCCATGTGCCACATCCGTCTGTTCTGATGCTTACTCATATATGGCAATGCTCTGGGATAGACGCAAACCTAAATTCTCAATTTGAGAATTTTCTGGCCACAGGATTGTAATTTTTACTTTCTCCTGGCTTTATGTGTCTACATTAATTAATGTTATCTGTTTGAATTTGGGAAATATATATAATCATGGCATCTAGAAGGATGGAGAGGTTGAAAAAGTGTTACTCCCAGGTGAATCACTACTTTCAAACATAGATCTTGGCCTTTATTCCTTTCCTCTAAGGAAAAGAAAACTTGCTGTTGCATATTATTCAGGTCTGTTTGCGAAGGACAAATTGGCTAATACACTGGAGGAAAATGAAGGAAAGACTATGGTGGTATACTCAACCCCTCCTGCCAACTGTAATGTCTTTCTTGAGATACAGTTTATCTCAGTTGACAGCAGGTCCTGCAAACTTAAATGAAGACAAGCTTTATGGTTGAAAAGGGTATTTATGAGGTTGTTTTGTTTTGTTTAAATGTTCATATTTTTTTTTAAGTTAAAAATTCGGGCTGTACCAACACAATCTATGTTTACCTTATATCATTGCCCCATTCTAGCTTTTTTATTCATGGGGAGATCAGAGGGCATTAGAAACTACTTCCTATAAAGCACATCTTGTTTCCAGATGCTGGGGGTTATGTAGGAGTTGAGCATTTATGCCAACTTCCTTTTTTTTTTTTTTTTAAATACAATTTTGCAAGAAATACTAATTGTGTTGGTGCATAATGTGTGTTTTATAACATTTCCAATTGTTCTGGAACATGTGTGTCCAGCCTTTGTCACCTGTCTGAGGTGATCTCACATCACCTCATGAGAGCAATAGCTGCTTTCTCACTCTTGAACTCACTTAGTATCACAGGAAGTTAATTGACTCAGTTTAGGATAACTGAGTTGCCTGAATGATGGGAAGAAAAGACCTTCTTGTGTAGTTCTGTTGCTCTGTTTTTTCTGCTTTTGCAGATGTCATGATTCCCAGCTTTCCTTTATTCTTCATTTCATTTTTCACTGTTCTCCTTGGGTACTTTCCTTTGCTTTCCCTCTTCATTCTCTTTTGTTTGTTCTCATCTGCACCTGTCCTCCCCGCAGGAGGACATTTGGTGTGTGGGGAGGTGAGAAGCCCTGTTATCAGTCAAAATATCTCCTATTTTCCCACTCTTTTCCTTCTTTCACACTTACTGCTCCACTTCTGACAGCAGTGAAGCCTCCCAGTGTGAAAGCCTCCATCCTTGCTCCTGTGGTGGGGACAGCACTGAGGGCAGTTATCTTTCTGTCCCTGTAGTGTGTGATGGGACTCTGCATCAGAGAAAGTTTTTAATATTATATTCTTATATTAAATAATATTTTTATATTATATTCTTGTATTAAATTCTCTCAGACTAAAGTTGGTGGTTTAGTTTTCTTTAACGTCAAACAAGGTAAACTTTATTTGAGTAAAACCTAGAAAATTAAGTTTTCCAATTGAGAGAACTTAGAGCTCTTGAGAAAGACAAAATGAAATGAACAAAACCCAACAAAACCTGCTCTTTCAGGTGAGCCCTTGCTTTAACCAACTCAGTGACCTGCCGAGATACAGCAAACTCTGTCCAGTTTCCTCTTCCCTGGGAAGTTCTTGTTCTTCCTGAGGGCCAACAGGCTCCTTGGTGCTTCTTGGCATCTCCTCTTTCCATGCAATGACTCCATTGCTTCCTCTGTTGCCTTAAGCATCCCTTAAGCACAATAAACAACTCCCCAAAGAAGACTGAGGTTCTTCCCTCTTAAGTTCTGGCTGACACTGTATTTTCAAAAGGAAATAGCAAGAACTTAGAAGCAGCAAATAGAACAGAATCTGTACCACAGCATCTGAGGAAGAGGGATTGTCTTGAGCATCGGTGGGTGCATGGGGAAAGAGTATATGAACAGGACATGTATGGTTACAGTTGTACTTTGCTAGAAGGAAACTCCTAATGAAACAAGATAAATGAAAACCAGGATTCTGAACATCATTGCTCATCTGGGATTTTGGAAGAGGAGCTTAATAGTTAATGCAGAGTGTAATTTTACTTAAATGTCCCCAGTGACTACAGTATTGTTATTTATTTATGCCAGTGCCCACAATTTACTGGACACTTTCCAAACATTCAGGAAAAGACAGTCTCTGGTCTGCAAACTTGCAGTCTAAGGATAGAGAGAGGTGAATAGATGCAGATTAGCTATATTTGTTGAATTTCTAATGCATCAGGAAGATGATTGCTTATCTGGTACTAATGGAAACATCTGCTTATGATAGATCTGTCGTGTAAGAAGAGGGAGTTTTGCTTAAATTAAGAAAATTTCTTGAGCTCTAATACAGCTTCACAATTTCATCTGTATTTATAATCTTCTCTGTATTATTAAGTCTGTTTTCCTGAAACACAAGTTATACAAAGATTAGCAATGTGTGAAAATGTGTATCTTCATCTGAAGCTGTAGGGCAAAAGCATTATTGTTAGGGATTTAAGAGGAATAATTTGTCAGGTATATGAGATACTTGAAAAAAGCTAAGGTTGCAGTTACACTTGCAGGAAGGCTGACTGGCAAGGAAGGTGCTGAGTCAGAGCAAGGTGCTGGTGATCTGCAGGGGAAGGGGTCTTTCTCACAATGTGTAATGTTCAGTGTGCTGGACGACAGCATGCATTGATTCTCTTTTCCATTTAGTTCTCTGTACTTCAGGTTTTAGCTCTTTCTCTACTTCCCCAGAGATGTTGCTGAGTTGTAGACTGGAATAATTTCGCCTGTTGGGTCCTGTTCAGACAACTCCCCCTATAATTTTATTTATTAGCTTTTTTAAAAGTCTGCTTATCTTTTTTTTCTTTTTAGCTCTTGCATCGAAAATATGGAGAGATTAAAAGTGCGTTGCCCATAGTGCTGTACCTGTAGATGTATGGCTGCACTTGTTTCGGAGTATTTCTTTCTGTGCAGCTCACCTTGTCTTCAGTGAGTGCTTCACACTGCAGATCCTGACCCTTTTCTTCCCCGTTGGACCCTTTGGCAAGTCATGCTCATTCTTGCAAATGTGTGTGTGTTACAGAAGGCAGCTGCCTGGCCTGAGCAGTGTCTAATTGCTGCTTTGTTTTTTTCCCCTGTATTCATACGCTTAAACCAGCAGCTGAAGTTCAGTATTGAGTCCTAAGTTTGTAACTGAGCTACAAACATGCCTTTTAGCAAAGTATGTCCTCGTAAAGGCTCCAAAAAATGATTGATTTATGGTGATCCCAATTTAGTTGTCCCAATGGATAATAAATGTTCACTTAATTTTAATTGGAATTACTTTGGCTTGTGGTTCTCATGTTAGGTCTTGTTACGCTTCTGTTGGTCTAGTAAGCTAGGGAAACATCCAAACCTCTGTTTTCAAACTGTGTATTGAAGAAGTCCAACTTTAGATCCTTCTTGCAGCTCATTTATAATATTTCTTGGCTTCCTGTGTTCTTAAAATACTGACATTGGACTCAGCTTCCAATATTTGAATTACAGTCTCAGCTGACAGCAAATTTGGAATTTCAGAGATTCCCTCTTCCAAAGCAGAATAAAAAGAGAAGATATTAACAATTTCTACAACTGTAGGCTCAAAAGTGATCTTACAGCAAACTTGAAACATTTCATTACAGTTTGACTTTCAATATTTTTAGTATGATATGACGTCACCTGAAATTTAAAGTCGTATTAAATTTAAAACCAACACATGTATATTTAAAAATACAATAAAGTGTAAGGAAAATCAAAATCTTTTCCCACTTTTTACTAAAGAGTTTTATTTAAATTCCACCTCTCTCTGAGTGTGTTGAATTTTCTGATGAAAAATGTCAGAAAAAAAATATCCCAATTAACTCTTCTTGGTTGGGCCATATGCAATCATCCTATTTCGAATAGATTAATTCTTATTTACATGTCTGATCATATTAGCCCTCATAATCACACTGTCATGTTAGTACGGGTTTTTTTCATTTGCTATTTCCCTTAAAGTAGAATTCTTCTCAATGTCATTAATTACAGGATACTGCTTTTCCATACCTGGATATTTGACCTATATTCTTTGTTCAAATGTAACTAGCACTTCTAGCACCTCAGTCTCTGTGTTGAGCCAACCCATTCCTATCATTTAGCATTCTGCCAGAGTTTGTACTTTAGCTGCAGTGTTTCTTTTGTATTCACTTCAATAATAAAGGTATTTCATACTGTTGAGGCAAGAATAGAAACTCTGCAACACCATTTAAAATACTGCGGTTTAGAAATGTATAAATCCAATTTCCATTTGAAATCCCTTTTATATTCCAGCATCTGCAACTGGATGATGAACTAGATAATCTTAGGAAATTTTTTCATCTTATATTTCTTACAAGTCTACACTTTTTTTTTTTGTACAAAACTTGTTTTTAAACAGAAAGTCCTGCAGCGTGATGTAAAATGTCTTGTCAAAACCCATTATGTTAGTATAATTACCTTTATCACCTAAACTTCTAATCTCCTCCAGTAATGGTATCTGTGACAAAATCTGTTCTCCATAATTCTTACTGAATTGCATTAATTATGTTACCATACTCTTACTCATGGCAAATGGCATCCCTATCAGCCTTCCATCATTTTGTGTGCGATCAATACCAGTCTATCCCTTTAGGTCATCCTTCTTAACCTTCTTAATATCTAATTAGCTTTTTGCCATTATTTCCGCATTATACCAATATTTCTTAAAAATCGATGTCAATCTTCTCCCAAACTTTCTCGTTTCTTGAAGAAGCTCAAGGACAAAACTCTTCTAGTTCCTAGGGAATGTTGAGGCTGTATGAACTATTCACACAGGTCCCATTACCGCAAGCTGAGAAGCCATTTGAGCAATAGTTGTATTACACCTGGACGTGCAAAGTGGGGAAATGTGTTTCAGGTGAAACTTTGTACTCAGTTGACTATTATTTGGAGAAATGGGTTATACTGTAACCTCTGTAATGACTGGAAGTGATCTTAGCGAGACCTTATAGGTTGCCTCTCATGTCAATGTTGACATGTGATCGGCCGGCTGGAATGGTAAAGCAACATGAGAGAGGCAGCGTGCTTTAGGTCCCTGAGCCTGGCCCTGAGCTGGGAGACAAGGACTGTCCTGTGTCCCAGCCCACTACTGCCACACTCTTTCCGTGGGACTTCGTGTGCTTTTCTTTCAAGTAACAAACTTTCTGCTTCCATTTCTGAAAAACAAAGGGTATCATCTATGCTTGTCTGGTAGCTGTCAAACACCTCAGCTGAAAATATTTACAAACTGTACATCTACCTCTTCAGTCTGGCTGGGCTTGTGAGTCACAGCCCGGGGCTCCCCCATCTGCTCTGGCAGGAAAAGAGGGAAAACATGCAGCCACAAAATGTGTGTGCGTGCTTGGAGAACTGAGGATTGTCCTTCATGATAAAGGCATGCAGGCAGTAAGGGAGAGGAATTTGCTTTATTTTAAATTGTAATAACTTCTTTGATACTTTGCAGCCCTGCATTGGATTGTTTGGCTTGACCCACTCCAGCAAGGACCTTTGCTGTGATAAGCTAAGATATCATCAACGTTACCTGCAATTTGAGATTGGCAAGAAGATGACACTAAAAAGACATCAGCTAGCTGGTGGCCATCTTGGACTCAACTGAGTAGTATCAGAATTGGCAGGTTAATGTGTAAAAGCCAAACATCTACAGCACCAGGTCAGCACATGGCAGAAATGCACAACGATTTTCAAATTTCCATACTCTTTTTATGAACCATACATATACCAGCTTCTAAATCTCCTCTGGCCTGAGGAACTGGAACTCATGACCTGTTAATACTTCAAACAAGAAAGTTTGTTATGTAAAATGAGTCCATTTTCAGGCATAAATATCTGAATTGAATCATAATGTCATTTGTTGCACATGATAAAAAGTATTATTGACCAGATAAAGGCTGAATGCTATGCTATGAACTTCTGAATGTGCATAAAGTGTTAGCTTTACAATGCCTAAGATTTAAATGTTCAGATCTTCAAATGTCCAGTATTCCTGAAGCACATGGGATTAAATGATTATATTAGTAAACCAATCCCCTTGAAGACAGCAGAAAAAAGCCTTAGGCTGGTTAGCCAAGTTCCTATTGATTTCGAACTGGCATGTAGATATTGTCTCCTTCCTCCTGCTCACATAACGCAGTCACTAAAAAATGTCTGGCTTTCTGTTTTATAATTGAGTTTCACCTCTGTGTGAGTCTTGTCTAGCAAAAGTGTCCAAGATCAGCCTTTGTGTCTGAAAAAAAAATATATCAGATTTTCTGTATATACAATTGCATATTTCATCTTTGACTTCACTACCACTGCTATTTATCTGTGAAAGAATTGTGAGATCCTTGTGATACTGGTTTTGGCTGGATATATTGAAGGCAATAGTATGCAAAGCTATCGCTGGCACACAGTATTTAAACTGGTTGTGTTATACTCTACCCCTCATTTGCCCATTTTTTATCAGCTCTGGAACCATATGTATTATCTGGTTTGGGAGTATTTTCACTGTGACTACACTTGTCATGGGGTTTGCCAAGCTAAGCAGAAATTGGCAAAAGCCTTCTCCATCATGTGTCCAAAACAAGCAGCCTGCTGGGGTAAGCGCTCAGTCCCGATGCTGTTTAGATGGGGTTTTATGCTTACAAATCTCATTAGGTGGGCTTTCACTCTAGACCTAGTTATTTTGCTCAGAAAGACCCACAAATAGATTTGTCTGTCCATGTAGCTGTAAACTTTTGCATGGTCTGACTGATCTCAAAAGGAGAGTGGGAACTGGAGGCAGCCGCATCTCACTTTTCACAATGTGCAGCTGCAGAACTAGGTCTGTGCTTTGGCACGGACTGTTTCCCGTAACATTTTATTAGCATAATAAAATATATAGAAGAAGTCATGTTTTCAACTGGTTTTCACCTCTACCTTATTGGTTAGCATTTACTGCTACTTGGCAGTATCTTCTTCCCAGTGTACCAAAGGCCAGAAGCAAGGTACAAGATTCCCATCCCTAATGTGGGATTTGGTCATTATATAGGCTTATTTCAGTTACTAAAACTTAGGTGTTTAGTTCCATTTATGAGGTGGTGGGGTATCTGCTGGCCTCCTGCTGCCACCCCAGGAAACCGGAGGTCTCCCACGTGGCCTGCGCCATCTCTCCCAGCTGTACGTCCCCAGGGCGTGACAAACATTGCTGGACATCTTTTATGGTTAGACAACTGGGCTGAGCTCCCGGTGCTGCTTATCCAAACATCCTTTCTCAATGGCTGCTTAACCCTTAAGGTTTCTAAATGCCTTTGGGGCTCTTCAACTCGGTCTGCAATGCTGCCTGCCTACGCGCCCAAGCCTCAGTGGACCCCAAAACTAGGCAGAGAAACACGCAAAATCCTTTGAAGTGAGCCTGCCTTCCACACCGCCAAAACTGTGTCCCTCCCAAGTGGTAATTATGGGTAAGATGTTTCTAATGAGGGTCTCATACCTAGCATTGTGGCTGCAGCACTCACCCAGGAGGCAGAAGCACGCATGGGGTGCCCTCCTCAACCGGGGGGACTTCAGGCCCACGCTCCCTCTCCTGCAGCAAAGCGCTGCCGCCATGGGGCAGCGTCAGGCCTGCTGGTGAAACCCAGGAGGGGGCAAAGCTCAGCAGCCACACGAGGCTTTAGCTGTGGAGAGGCAGGCCGTAGCAGAACGGGGGGACCGGGGTTCTTGCCACTGCTCAGGGGTCTTAGTTCTTCCTGCTGAGTGGTCTATCTCCAGTTTTGGAAGGAGCTCAGGTATCTGGCTCTGGATTTCATTCCGCAAGTCGGCCTAAAAGTTAGGTATCGCTGCCTTTAAATCCTTTACTGGACCTAATCCAAAAGGAATGAGAAGAAATATCTGAACAGTCCTTCTGTACTTCTGATGATCTCATACATATCTTTGTAATTGTTCGCCCTGTAATGCTGAGGGGTAAATGTCAGTGTCGGCAGCTCTTGTGACATTGGCTATGAGTCTTGTGAGATGTGTGACCATTTGTAAACACCTAGAAGGTGGATAAATACCAGGATGCATTAAGTTTCCATTAAAAAAAAATTTAAAAACCTTGATAATTTGTCTTCAGTGAAAAACTGAGGCCCAGAAGACAAGTATGACTCCAGGTGTAACAAATGACTAACATTCCTAATTTCAGCTAATATAACTGAGCCCTGACATGATTTTTTGATTGAATTGTAGCTGCAGAACTGAACCTGGCTAAGTTACAGAAAAGTCTGCTGAACACTTGAAGTGGTAAATGGATAGTGTGGGTATCAGAAGGATCAGGCTGGAAAACAAGAAATCTCTCAGGTCATTCCAAAATGGATCAATTGTTCATTCACCTGGCATTACAGATCACTTAATCCTAGATAAACCACTGTCTAGAAAACTTTTAAATGAGGCTTTATTGCAAGCTTAACACATGCATTAACTGTTTCAGCTCTGAGGGAATATTACAGGGTAATTTTGCAATGAGTCCACGGACAAGTTTTCTTTTTTTCCTCAGACTGTTTTACATCATTTTGATTTCATGCTTCTTTCTACTGAAGAATTGTGTTATATGGGGCATACACAGGCACTGTGATATCGAATATAATGCATCAGGTTGTAGTAGTATTGTTAGCACCAAGGATGTCATCAATCACTGCTGAGGACTGCCCAATTTTTAAATTTTAAAAAAACTGGTAAAACCCTCTAGTCTTCATGCAAGAAAGTACTACCAGCAGATTAAAACATGCTTTTTTAGAAAAGCCATTTCTCAAAGCAAGGGTGTTAATGGATGCAAATCTAATAACCTAGGGCTTATTTTAAGTTTTTAATAAGTCACATGTGCTCTAAATACTCATTGGAGGCAGAGCTATTTTGAAGGGGTGATTGGTAAGAAAAGATCCTTAAGCAAACATCAAATGTATGAGGGGAGAAAAAAATCTGAATATCTCTATTAGCTGTTCATTTAATCCCAAAATTAAAATTGACTCTACTGAGGAAAAGCTTTAAAAATTATCCACATTAACCCACTTAGCTTCTCTAGAGATTTTAAATTTAATTGTAAAAATGTATATTTAACTGGCAAATACCAGATTAAATTAGTTTTTGTTTTAGCAAATATGTATATGTTTTAATCTTAACTTCCTTTCATTCAATTAAACTCTTCTCATGGTTGATGTAACAACTTTAAATATCGTGGCTAAGAAGCAGAAGCATTTCAGAATCCCGATGAGATGTGCTCGAGTCAAATGTTCCTCTGCAAGGCTGCAGTTACGAGTGTTAAGTGTTAAAATCCTGCTTATAAATAGCTAATTCATAGGATGTACCTGTAATGCACTGAAAAACCTGGACCCAAACAGACCCCCTCCTGGAAATCTGCACCTGCTGACAAAGAGCAGATTTGTGGAAAATGTGGATCTGTTAAACACCAATACCAGCTCGCTTCAATTTCAGGTTCCTCTCTGGAAGGTATTGTACAAAGAGAGATATTTTCATGGTCCCTGTGGGACTGCAGGAAGAGAAACGTCTGTGCTGATTCAGGGTAAAACCTTGTTCCCAATTAAGTTGTGTGCTTGTATTTCCTTTCCCCGGGGTCCTTGAGGCTGCAGAGCTCCTCTAGTTCAGCTGTGTGAGTGCTAACACATCTGTGCTGACATTGGTCTAGATTAGGCAGAGAGGCTGGATTTAGGTAGAAATGGTCAGGTAAGGTGCTCGTGCTGATGCAGGCACTTCTGGCTGTGTAATCAGAGCAGATACGCAACCCACCGTGCAGAGGCAGCCCCGACGCCTGCTGTGCCCCTCTTGTGGGACTGTGCTCCCTGCACTGGGAAGAAGAGTGTGCCCCATGCATCGGCCTGGGTGGTGGTGTGAGGCTGTCCCCCCCTCTCCCTTCCCAAAGCCCCCGGGTCAATGTTCCCCCCGGGGGAACTATGGCTCAGGGCAGGAGCATCTGAGCTGTCTGCATGGAGGCTGTGGAGGGGGACATTGAGGGCAGCTGGGAAAGGGCAAAACCCTTCAGACCCTCCCACTAGGAAATCTGTGTCTAAAACAGGAGCAAAGACCTTTGATTTAGTTGTCTTTTTTTTGGTCAGAAATGACTTGGATCCTTATGTGTAGATAGTCGTGGCTGTAGATGTCTGAAGCGAGTGTCCCCCTTGTTAGTCCCCTGAGACTCCCTCTGTGGTCAACGGAGAGAGACTACCACATCTATGAGTTAATTTACTAAACCTTTTTAAGGCATCTGTTTGAGAATGAAGTGATTGCCCTGGAGAAGACTATTTCTCTTCCTGCTCTATAAAAAAGTTTAGGGTTACTGTTAGACACCTGCATGAACCGTAACATGCCTAAGCCAATGGGGCACGTGAATCTTGGTCCCCAGATTTCCTGGAGGATACTGTCAGCCCTCAAAATTTGTCACAGAACATGATGCACTATGCAGCCTTCAGCTTAGTGGTAAATACATTTAACATGCTCCTCACCTGTGACCTCCAAATCTGAGCCTGAAAATCACTCGTGTAACTAGCTAACACATACTAGCTAGACATTGTAAAACCAATATTATTCCGTAATGTGACAAGCTTATTCAGTGTTTGCTAAAGCTACAGGATTTTATATTTGCCTGTTGCTTCATATGATTGAAGTTTATAACAACAGTCTGTGTTAATGTTTCAAAGCTAACAAGTAATAGTGATACCTTAACATACTGTTTTAGTCCATTTTTTTTGCATTTTAAAATGTGTATGCAGCATAGCATATTGTAATGTTAATTTTGTAGAAGTGTAGCTTCCAGACTGCAGTGAGTACAGTTTCCACTTATACTAGCATACAGTGCAACTGCAGGAAGGAAAGGTAATTTTTAAGTCTTTGACCTGTAAATCCATCAAAATATGTCATTGAAATAATATGATTAATAAGGTTTCTTTCTGATGATTGACAAACCAGAGTTTTCATAAACCATTATGTGGTGTTTATGTGATTTCCCCCCCTGTTACTAGGAAATAGAAGTGGCAGAAGGAAATGTGACTATTGACTTGCAGCAATTGCTTCCATGGGCTCTCATCCAGCAGTTAGCAATCGTGCTTATGTGGATCTATCTACACAAAAGTGGTTCCTGACAGAACTGGCAGAAACTTGATTTTTATGAAAATTGCTGATATTTTAAAACATCTCTTTTTTTGCTGTTTGAGAATGATTACAAGGTTTTAAATTTTTCTGTGAAGCAAAAATGATGAAAAGAGATGTTTGGGACACGTCAATACATAGTCATTTCCAGATAAAATATGTATTTCCTGGCCTGAAACTGATGAAAATCTTCATTATTTTCTCAATGCCTATAGAGCATTTCTGCAACTAGCTTGCTGAAGGGATAGTATGCCAAGCAGCAGAGAACTGGGGCAATTTTACTACAACCTCCTGAGCGGTTTTTTTTTCTTTCTTCTTTTTTTTTTCTTCCCCTTGAGCAGAAGGCTGAATATCATTCCAGTCAGCACCATCTACCTGGGCTCATTCTTAAACACACTCTCTGGCCCAATGGGTATTTTTTGATCTGAAACAGAAAACACTGCACAAGAAAGAAGGAGATAAGATGTGAAGAGCATGTCATTTAGCATGGGCACTAAGGGCCTCGTGTCCATGCTGTCCCTAGTCCAGGGGTGTCACCTGGGACTAGGGCTAGTCTGGTTCTGAGGTCTGGTTGCCCAACGGAGCTGGAGCACAGCTTGTATTTTGGCTTCATCTGAGAGAGTGATACTGTTGGTGTGGTCCAAGACAGCTCTGTGGTACAATCTGAGTGCTGTAAATAGGGGTGAAAAAGAGGTTTGCTTCAAAATAGCACTCCTAATCCAAGCGAAAATGCAAATATAGACACATGCAATGAAACCCATCCTGGCCTATGCTTGACATTAGGGCATTTTCTTGATGTCAAGGTGTGCTGTTTTCAGTCATTGGTTACCATGAGTCAGAAAGAGGATGCCTGCACGTGACAGATTTTTCTGTCACGGCAAGTGAATAACATAGCTACAAGATCGGAGAAAGGGGTCTGCTCCCACCAGTTTCTCCTCTTGCATATCCCCAGCCCTTCATTTTCAAATTTCCTTTGTTTTTTTCAAGTGTTGAATAAAAATTAAAACCCACCAACAAAACAACATAATATCGTTTAGGAAGTAAAACAAATTTTAAAAAATAAAGCAGAAATATTTTTTGTCAGATCCTAGATTATTTATTTTATTTTGAGTTCATTCAGATACATTATTTCATCACCCTCTCTCTTTGAGTGATTGTCAGTTAGTCTGCCAAATAAGTTTTAGCCTATGGACTTTTCCAACTAAATCATCCCCAGTGAAGGAAATAGAATGATACTATGTTCTCAAAGGAATATTTTATTTCTTGAAAGCTCTTGGCTGAATACTTGACTTAATTCTTCTACTGAAGAAAAGGGTTTCAGTTTGGGCTCCATTTTACCTGTTTGGCCAGGTAGCAGGCACACTTTTTTCTTATTAGCACCATTGTGGCTATTGAGGGTTAATATTGAGAAGAAACACAAGGCAATCTGGGAGAAGCAGCTAGACGCATTAAGGAATATACATATTTTATGCCAAGTTTTACAAAAGAATACAATTTCTATAAATCCATGCTAATGTGACTATTATTATTTGAGTACATTTAATTTATCTATTAAAGTCCCTAAACTCCTCCAGAACCTATTTAGACAATGAAATGTTTAAGGCGAGGACAGATTGCTGAGTTTTCCCCAACTTCATTTTCTGCATGTATGTCCTCCTTGAAATGGTTTTGTGACCACGCTAATGAAAATCCCACCTATGTGTGTCTTTGTCCCCTTGCTGAATGCAAGTTGAAGAGTGAAAATGCATGGATAAATATTTTAGCATCTAACATAGTGCTACAGTAGTTGTATTTCATATCAAACCAGCTCTATGCCTATTGCCAGTCCCAAAGTTGCCCAGTAAGACCAATGAGGTAGTGTTTAAGAACTAGAAATGTTTCTGCAGTGGAAGCGTCCCTACTCAGTAAGTGTCTGATACAACACTCGCTTAATTATACCATTAGTGATTACCAGTCTTCAGGTCAGAGTTAAGCAATGAAGCACAAGAAAGCAAGACTCATTAACCTTATTACTAATGACATGGCAAAGTAGCTTTTAGCTATCCTAGTTTGTTTTGTTTTTTTTTTTTTTTAAGACAAGAAACCACCACAATCATAAAAGTACATTGCAATTCGTCTTTCTTGATTAAAATAATGTCATTGATTGTTTTGTACTGTAAGCAGAATTTAAATAATGAAGGGATTTATTAACATCACCTTATCATTGACAAATGAAGGTAATTCCCAAGCTGCAGATGCAGAGCAGAACACTAGATGAATGTTGCGTCGTTGTGCACTTAATCTTCCTCCCAACAGCACTGATAGGGAGTTCTCTGTTGTTTCAGTAGCACAGATTCTACAGAAAATACAGTTGCATGTAAGTTTTCTTATCCTCCGCTATATTAAAAAAGTTCAATCTTCACTTTACACATATAAGGTAGAATCATGTACATTACATACAGCTGGTAACCATTGAATAAAGATTGAAATTTCCTTGTGAAACATGCCATGCATCATGCTAGCCTTTAATTAGTTGCAGGATCTAACTGTCCTAGAACTTCAGCACAGTCTGTCAGCTCTGGCCCTCTAGGGAATACCAGGACAGTTTTCAGGAGCATAACTTCAATCTGACATGGTCTATGTTTATCTTAACTATTTCCATGGGGCAGTGCAGGTCTACAGAGCGAAATATTTGGTGCTGATGAGTTGATGTCCACACTGCATGTGGACATGTGGATCATTTCAGACTAGCTCTAGTTGGGTCTGTTAATGGTTGTAACACTTTAGGCACTCTCCTGGAGTGCAACTTCAACTTCTGTCTTCCCTTGAGAGGAATCCAGTCCATGAGCTCCAGGACTGCTCTGTTACATTAACCAAAGCACATAGTAAGTGGGGACAACTAGGAGGTTTACTTCTAAAGCGTGCTTATGATCCAAGCTGAAATGCTAATGTGAACTCCCCCACAAAATGCCATATGGATGTAAAAAGTCATCATATGCGAATCATGAGCAGCAGCTCAATTACATCTTGTTCATGTAAAAGTCAAGCAGGAAAAAACCCAGCCATGACCATTTCCTTTCTCACAAGCAGTTAATTAAACTGATTGCTTGATTTTGTACCAATTAAATTAATTTTTAGGTAAAAGTTGCAGAATTATTTCCTTCTGAATGTATAACTTCTTAATAAATACAAAATACGTATTTTTTTTTCTAAGGGTTTTTCACTTTTAAATACTTGGCACACAGTTGATTGACTTCTTAAGACCATTTAGTGTATTTGACAGCAGCTTACTGTGGGGAGAGAAGGGGAAGAGGAAGGGATCATTAGTGCTGGAGTATTACCTACCACCAGAACAGATGTAATGAGGAGTAAAACTAGTCATGAGCTGCTGGTGAGTGCTCTCAGAACCTGAGCCTGACCTGTGGTTTTTACTGTCTTGCACCTTTCCATGATCCAGTTAGTGGCGGATACACCTCACCTCACGCTGATCATCTACAATGCAGACATTTACATCTGAGCCAGTTGTCTAGACTCTTTTTATAGTCCATGGAGAAAAAAAGACACTTCTCAGGCATGATTTACATGTTCTATTTAGACATCTATGGTAATATCAGATGACTCATTGCCTGGAAAGTAGCTATTTCTTTCCACTTCCATATTTTGCATTTACACAGGGAGCCTGGAGGAATATTTTAAATACAGGAGTTTACATTTTGGATGTTTGAGAATCTATCTTGAAGACCTGTGTATTTTGCCCAGGAAAATTAATCTACATTTTTAATGTCGTCTAACTAAGCACTGAACAATATATTTACATGATTCTTAAAGAACAGTTTCAGGAGCAACAGCTAATAGGGCACATTTACCTGCTAACTCTGAGGGTATGGGTCTGGGCACCTGAGGTGATGCCATAATCTACTTAACATCATTCTTGTGAGGTTACATATCCACTCAGATAATAACCTCAGGCCAAATGTGAAGCTGGACATACATCTGCTGCCTGTATGGACACTGTATGGATGCCATGGTTTTAGGGGAATTCTCAGAACCTTCTCAAAATGCTTTCCAGGCTCAATGCTGCTTGAGGGTGGGTCTTACAACATTTAAGCTTACAGCTGAATTTAAGCAAAACATTTTTTTACTTCAAGTGAGTCTTCATTCATGATTTTGATGATTCCTAGAGCTGCAATTCTATTGCTTCTGCAACAAGCCAATAAAAGTAACGTTTGGCTTTGCAGTACAATGCCTTGAACTCTAGACGACAGATTAATGGTTTGTTTTCTAGCTAATAGGCAGTATTAAAAGTAGAAAACCAAGTTTATCTTATATCAAGTCTTGAGTACATTTTTTATCTAGGGAGTTTGCAGGTCATTTTGCACACTTGGTTTAGAAAACAGTCTTCTGACGAATACGGCTGTCCACAAAAACGATGGAAGTACCAGACTTGAAGATTAGCTATTTCCACACATTGCTAACCTCAGAAGATTTTGCCAACAGCCTACAAAGTGGCTGGAACAAGGCAGAGCATGGTCAGCTCCACTTGTCATTTGACAAATGACATTGTATGCAAATAACTTCTTTGGAAGGGTAAATAAATGCAAAGAGTGGTTTTTTTCATATAATATAGCTGTGTTCATCTGCTGTCATTTAAGAGGAAAGGTTATGGCTCACGTGTTGAAAAGGTAATGTGGCTTTACTTTCTGATTTATAAACCTTCTTTGTATCTCACCTCAAAGATGTCAGCGTTTCAAAGGCTGGTGAAGTAATCACTATATATAGCTTTTTATCAGTTTTTGTAAAGTGGCTTAGAATGAAAGGCACTCTTAAACATGGTTTCATTTTTTCTTTAGTGAAGGGCAAAATGAAAGACTAAGGTTTTAGAATCTGCAGAACTTAGTACCTATATAGACACTTTATTAAATATAGGTATAAAACCACACAGTCATTATACTAGAGGACATGCTAGTGGAGACTGTCCCCATTATAAAGGTATAACAATGCATAACTCCCTTTGTGGGTGTAGTAATTTTTACTTAATTAGGACTGAGTCTCTCTTCTCTTTAGCAAATATTATGTTGCTTCACAACTGTCTCTGCTGACTTCAATGCTCTGACTTGTGTGGGAGAGGATTTTGCAGGCTCATCATCCACTTGTATTTTGGAAACACTGTATTTGATTCATAAATATACTACATTCTTCACTTATATTTAGTGTGAGTCCACCATTTCTAACTTCCAGATGGGCCTCCTTCAGATTTCAATCACGTTGAGAGGGATATTCTTACACTGTGCGTTAAGAAAATTTATCAAGTTTTATGACAGTGTTCAGGACAGATGTGTCATTGTCATCCTCTAGCTCTCTGCAGAAAAAGGAGATGTAAAAGAATATGACAGACTTCAACCAGTATATCAGTGAGGGCCAAGAGCCCTGCCCTGCTCCTATGGGTTTGGCAGCCTGTGCTCAAGGCTGGCTCTGACACAGTGGCCTTGGGGCAGGCTGCCGAGGAGACAGCTTCATGAGAAAGCTGTAAGAAATCCCATCTGGGCTCCCTAGCATCACTCAGGAACCTTTTTAAGCTCTGACACTCCTTCTTTGCTCTTTCCTGAGCTGTTGCAGCCATGCCTATGTCTTGCCATGTACCGAAGATCCTGATCCTCCAGCTTGACTTCTCAGCTTGACCTTGGACTTGCCTCACCACTGCAACTTGTCCAGAAATCACTGGGATGCACTGACCCCGGCTGCTGCCACCAGACCGGCTCTGCTCCATAGTTTGGCTGCTGTGGGACTGCCTTTTGTGGAGGACACTGCCCCTGCTCACTGTATTGCCCGCCTCGGCCCCTGGCTTGCCCTCTCCTGCACCGCAGCTGGCTCATCCTGTCTCCTGAATGGAGAGATTCAAAAACCCATTTACAGAACAGTGTTCTTGTGCTGCTCCTTCCGACAGAGGGATGGTTTCCAACTGTTAAAATCTTCTAACATACTGGAATTTGTTAGACACATTTGGAAATTAGATACTAAAAATATTCTGGTTCTGAAAATATCTTCCCTGGAAACAGTGCTACCTTTCCTACATGATGGCTATCTTTCTTTTTATAGTTTAAGCTTTGACATCTCCTGTTCACTGCTGAAAAGTTTATTTGAAATAAGTCACAGTTTGGGCCTTCCAAAGGTGTGTTCTATTTTACAGATGGTTGCACACTTTCTTTGGCCTCCAGGTAACGCTTTTTGTCATAGTTACTACTGTGAAATGCCTCTTCTCCCTCTTTTATTTTTTTTCACCATGCAATAGATTTTGTGAAGAAATATTAGCCTTACAAACGTGCACAGAAAACACACAAGTGTCAAGTTCTTTTTCGAGTGATTATGTTTTCTTGAAAAATTCCAACACTTATATTCTGAAACATCTTACAACTCAGAACCCAGTATCCACTATCACTTTAATGGAAATCACTGACTTTGTGGCCCTGTATTCCTTGATGGCTATTAATCAGCAGACCTTTGCCTAAAAGCGATTATTCAAGTGGTTTTATTGCCTTGGTAGGTTTAATTCCCATGTTTGAGTAACTCCCAAACTCACGTTTCTATCACTTGAATAGCAATAAAAAACCACACCCAGAGCTCAGAATGTCTTACTTTGCACTATTTCAAAGTTACAAAAAATCAACCCCATTTGAATGTCACTAAAAACTGTACTGGTGAGTGCAGTTATGGAATAGTGCCAGTGGAACATGAGCTGCTCTGCCAAAAGCACTGCTTAGATACACGGAGGATCAATGTCTTCTGTGTAGAAGAAACAGAGGAACAGAGATGGTCTGTAGCATTTGATTTCGCTTGGCTTTATAGAGATGTCTAGAGCAAGCATTTATTCTAGGCAGTAATTAAAACTGAAGCCTCTCAGTTCATGTCTCTACGGTCCTGACATTTTAGTATGGCCTTTAGTCTGTGCCAGTCTCCTAACATGTAAGATGCCTACTGTGAGAATCAGGACTTCTCACTTGAAAAAGGGTCATTTAAGAGCTCCTGTACAACAGTTTGGTCCCCAGAATGGGATTTCTTCCCTCCTGAGTTAGTTGTACAGCTAGTAGTTGACACCACTCCTGATATTAGTCTTCTGTACAAACTGACATCAGACATTAGCTGCCATTGGGCTTGAAGAAGAATGAATACTACTCAAAAAACGATTGATGTGTTTTGCTTCTCTTCTATGTCATCTCAAATCCTCACAAAACAACCATTTCCATGTAAAGCTTCTCATTCTTTCCTTTTCTCTCCCTCACTGCGCCCACTCCCCTCCATTTATTTACTCTGCATTTAGTCAAAACACAGCACGCATCTCTTTGGTTATGCATTTATTTATTGTACTCCCACTGAAAAGTCATTGTGCTCCTTACTGTAAACATAGGTAATAAGATATGGCCCCAATGCCCCCCAAACTGTGCTTTAGAGAAGGTGTGGCTAGGAGAGATAGGGCGAGGCAACAGACTACATTCAGGTTGGTGGCCAACCTGGAAACATATCAGAGCTTTCCTTATCCTAATCTTTTGACCTCAGCCTGCATCTCCAGCTGCAAGATTTACAGAAAAGTTCAGGCATCAGCTGTGCCCTCAGAACCACCAGGTTTTGCTTTGCTGAACTTTCTGTTAAGCTGCTAGAGCTGCAGAGTGTAAATGAAGTTGGAAATTGGTCTATCCAACACTCCTGATAACTCATACACGGCTTTTTTTCCTGATGGGTGTTAAGGAGGATCTCTGCTTTAAAATGGAATTTTGCTCATGGTTGAACATCAGGATTTAACCTATGTGACTATATTCCAGATTTCTGTGGTAAGACCACTGAAATCACAGCTCCTCAGACTTCTTTCATGGAAGGTTTTGAGAGAAAAACCAAATGGAAACATGAGTAAATATACTCTAAGACCTGGCCGATTCCCCAGTGCTATTTTTCCAACAGTAAAGTATCTTCTCCATAGGAGAAGTTACGGGCTGGAAAGACTCATTCAGATATTGCCTGAGTCCTGCGGCTTGCCTGGGGCAGACCTTTAACACATAAAGCCAGGCAGTACCATATAACAAAGATGATCGTGGAAGCACTGGCTGGGTGTACTGGAGCACACCTGGAATTCTTTCTCCTTCCAGCAACGACGTTCTCAGTAAGCAAGGCAACTCTGGGCAAAGCAAAGCAAAGCATTATTTGTCATTAAGGAGAGTAGCTCAGAGCAGCCTGAAATGGGAAGCGGGAAGAGGTCTGGCTGATGCCAGGAGGCTGGGGCAGCGGACATCCCGCTCAGCCCGTGGAGTCTGGAGCCCCCTCCCATGCCAGGGGCCTGGGGCTGAGCCGTGCCGAGCCGCGCGGGGCCCGGCGCCGCGCCTGCAGTTGCG
>JAVJGI010000060.1:84730342-84741901 GCA_035590275.1 Ibycter americanus | reverse complement strand
GGGGCCGCCGGCGGGGTCGGGCGCGGACACGGGGGGCTTTCCTGCAGCACGGCCCGGGATGACTCCGGCGGGCAGCTGCCTTTGGCGGGGCAGGCTGGGCTGCGCTGTCAGCGCCTGCTCGGAACCCAGCTGTGCCGGCTGGGGAGCGGGAGTCTGGTGGGAAGAGGGGGAAATGAAAACAAAAACAACAGAGAAAGCTCTCCTAGGCTGCCAGGGAAAATCTCCTTGGTCATCGCTTGCCAGACCAGAGGTGAAACCAACTCTAAAGGTGTTAATATTGATGGGGTTTATTCAGCTGTGAGACCAGGCAAGGGCAGAGGGAAATACCGGATGCTGTTTCCTTTTCAAAAATTGTAAGCTCCTGTTAGTCTCACCCGGGCAGAAGGGCCTGTGCTGGTTTTTAGCAGGGCAGCTTGTTTGGAAAATGGATATTTGCAGGGTAGAAAGTGAAGGCAGGTGCTCTGAGGTTTTTGAAAAGAGGCTGATCAGGCTGAGTGGAGATGTTTCTCTCATGGTGCACTAGGAAGAAATAGTTCCTGTAAACGAGATGCTGAGGGTGATTTGCCTTGAAGTCGTGGTTATTGTGTAAAGGTTACCTCTCTGGCAGGGGCACAGCAAATCATTACGGAAGAGCTGAGGTAGATAAGACTGCTTACATCAGTGAAGAATTCTCCTGCAAGTTAGGAGTTGCCATATCAAGGCCAAAGGTTTTCCAAATTCCCTTCTGTTGTCAGCAGAACCCATTAATCTTCTGTATGTGTCAGGCTACTGTATGCAGGTGGCAACTCTTTACTTGCTCTGTGTGGAAATTCAGCTATTTGTTCATTGCTGAATGCTGTGCAGGAGAAAGAGGCAACTTTTATGAACACTAAAATGAACATTAGCAAGATAATTCTTATTTGATAGTTCAGAAGTAGCATATCAGTAGTAAAAAGTCAAAATAATTGCATTTTTGCAATTTTTTTTTTCCTCCTCAGAGCTTCACAGTGGAAGATGCTGTTATTTTGTTTTCATTCAGTAAAACCAGATCAGTTTTGTATTGACTGGGCAATCTGACATTTTGTGAAAGTAGAAATGGGTTTTTACCCTAAACCTCCTCCTTTTCTAGTTCACAGAATATTGGTTTTATTTTATTTTAGTGCAATTCCAACTGTGCTTCAAATGCAATGACAAATGAATTTTCTGGCCTCAAACAAAATTTTAAATACTTTTCCTCAGATGTTTTTTCCCCCCACTAAACAGCTTTTTTTTTGTCCCTCAGTAAAGGGTCTGTCTGTCTGGCAACGTCAATTAGAAAATGTTCCATGAAGTTCAGTGAACATGTTTTCCTGTTCATGCTGCAGAGAGTCCTGCTTGCTCTTGTGGCTGTCTTACCTGTGAGATTTTTTTAAAACAATATTTCCAGGTGATTGTATTGAATCTTTCTATATGATTTCAGCCATGACTTCAGTGCCTGCTGAAGATGGCTCTTTCAGGAACTTTGTTACCAAAACAGAGACATTGCCTATATTTATTTACGTATTTCTCCGTCACTCTCAGCTCATTATTTGGACTGTTTCATTAACGTAACTCCCATAATAAGCCTGTCTCTCAGTGCAGTGGGTCTGTGGCTGGAATAGCGACTGGTCCAGGCACATGCTGATGCACTGACTCTGGCAACATGGTATCAAAGCACCCAGCTTTCAGTACCAAATATCTGATAAAGCTGAATGATTTTATAAAGGAAGCAATTTCAGAACCAGACACTACATGCAGAAGTTTCCATGTCCCCTGTCTTGCAGTACCCCGCCTCCTTAGGTTTAAAAATAAATATATATTCTAGCAGAACAAGTGGAGGTTTTTGCTGAAATACTGACTTTAAAAATAGCAATATGTTCTGATAATGCCAGATATTTTTAATGAATTAAACCCAAGAGAAGCATGTATTGCAAGGTGACTGGAAGAGAGGCTTTGTGGTGTACTTACTCTTGGACTGTGCTGGGAAAATGTGTGAATTTCTTCTCTGAAGTCATGTTTCCAGTGAACACCAACTACTACAGTGGGGAACCTGGTAAATTGAGAATATATCTGCATTAATTCAAACTTTTATGGTCAATTGGAAAAGGACGATGGACTTTGAATGAAGTCTCTGCGCATGAGGAAAATTCATTCAGGCTTTATAGCCCAGAGGCCCATGTTTTTCAATAAAATTCATTGATAAAAATGGAGTTCATTTAGATCAGATACTTTCTGCTTAGCTACACAAGCTTACAACATTCTGTAAAAGTTAATATTAATCAATATATGTAAAGCAGTGTGGCATGAATAAACTAGGCAATGTAATAGAAGCTTTTATTACTTAGGTAACATAAAAAAAGACTAAAAGGTCTTAAATTTTTAAGAAGAACATTTTAAAATTTTATTTCTGTTTTATAGACAAGCTGTGGACACTTGCAGCAAAGAAACATACCTTCTCATGAAAACATGCAAGCTGAGGCAGAGCAATTAGTGCTTATGTAGACTATAATGTTGAAAAATGCTTATTATCAATTTCTTTGACTTTCATTCAGTTCCAGATAAGGTATTGGACTGATCATATTGGGCTCACTGTAGTTTCTCCATTGTTGTTGGAATTTGGGTTGCAATAGTTGAATTCATCACTGTTTGTTTGTAGAAAGACTGACGGTTTTATTTTCTGGGCGTTCTTTGATTGCAAGGAATAGACCTGAGGCTGAGAAAGAGAAAAAGCAGCATTTCTTTCCTTCATGAATATTTTCATTTTTTCAGTGGTGCTTTCTTGTTCTCTGTAGAGTGTTAAATAAGAGTAGTCTTATCTTTTTTTCCCTTGGAGAGTTGCTCCCTGAATGGGTGGTACATACATGCATAAACTAATGATTTGGTTGTTCATTGTGGAACCAGAAAGGAAATTGTCTCCATGCCTATTTTAGGGGTAGCTACAACCTTCATTATTTACTATTTTGAACCCTTTGTTTTTGTACTGAGGCAATCAAGACAACAGATGGTTGAAGCTAGTTAATAGTTCATACAATCTTTTCTCTATAGTGTGGGCCATATATGAAACATCCCATGGGGCTGGGTCAACTCACACAGTGATGTTAGTCAAGTTCCTCCATTTGTGACTGAGTCTGAGTTTGGCTCATGGGGCTGAAGCCACGGCAGCTTTGTAAACTATGTGCCCAAAAGAAGTCAAAGGAGAATGATGGGATTATCGCATGAAACAGCACAGACTGTTTCATTTAGATTCAACCCTGAGCCAAATTCAAGCAAAACTAAATGTTAAGAGGCACCAAAAGTCCTCTGTGCTGCTGTTCCCAATTGCGGTGATTTTATTCACTTCCATTTCACATTTCATTTTCAAGTCGTTGCTCTGTTACCAAATCACAGTGAGATACCTTTGCATTCAATGGAAGACTTTCCATTGTGAATCTTTTTCTCAGGTCTTTGAATAGCCAATATTTAAAAACTCTTCTTCAGCTCTTGTGAACTTAGTATTATCATTTGGGGAAAAATGTAACAAAATAAATGTAAGAAGGGGATGATCAGTTTAAAGCATTATTAAACCACATTTTGAGCTTTGTTATCACATAATATATAAAAATCTTGTGGAAAATAATTCAAAATGTCTTTGAAAAACAGTATAGTTTTCTATTAACTGTCTTCTAATTTTGTCTGTAATTGTCTTCTAATTTGATCGTATTTTTGGTAGGAACCAATCAGATCACTAGAGACAAAGTACATATCTACAGATGAGCCTGTTGCCTGGATTTTCTGTATAGGCAATGAGGTAGGCACTTGTTCAGTGTGATCAATTTTATAATAAACAAAACTTTTTTAAAGAAAAGAATTGGATGAATTGCACCCCAGGACATCCACTGCTCTCCATAGCCTATAACAGATGCTTTGAGAGACTGGCTCAGATGCAGTAGCCCACAGTGTGCCCATCTAGCATCAGGTAAAATTAGTTCTCCCTCTCTTCTTCTCAGAGGTCTAAAAATTTATTCAGACGTGGGATTTTGTTAAATATTGAAATAAATAAATGCCACTCGAGAATTAAAGTGGGGGCAATTTAGACATATTTATAACAGTCAGGCATGTGTTTAGATATGTAAGCTGAAATCTTGATCTTGTTAAAATCAGTGGGACTTCTCCAGATGTCAGCAGGGGCACAACTTTGTTCCTATTTAATGTGGTCCAAATGCAAGCAGAGAACAGAGACCTTGTTAACGTTGGACCTCAGCTCAAGTGAAATGTCAGAAAGGGCATACTGGATGTTCAGCTGGTTTCCTAACAGAATACATTGTCCTCTTTTTGATTAAGAAATCAGCTACCTTTTCACAAAAGTAATTTAGTGTTAGAAATGATCTGAAAGGCATTTTAGATATATGGTAAGCCCAGAAAAAAGTGAATTCCACTGGAGAAATAATCAGTTTAATATCCCAATGAATTGAATGCGCTTGTATTTCAGCGGCTGAAGAGCATGCTTAAATTCAGGAGCCTTGATTACTCAATTGTCAGAAATGGAACCTCTCCGTGAGTGAGAGTGTAAGTAGCTATTGCACTTCTATAGACTGGAACAGAATGATACAGCAAAACAGAAAATACAATGTGTTACGGATCAAATCTGTTTCTGGATGTCATGCAATGTGAAGGTAAATACGAATTACTGGTTGGAATTTGAACACCAAGCTAAGTTTAGTTCCCCTGATTTGGCTTTTGCTCTGCTGGTATCATCAATTTCCTGGCTTGTAGTACAGCACAGCCAGGTGTTCAAATTCACAGAAGGCCAAGAATTACTCCCTTAACGAATATCAAAAATAAAATATAGGCGATGTAACTCATATTCAAAAGTAAATAAACTGTATGACAGGTATAAAACTGCTGAACTAAATGGTATTTCTCACTGTTTCTTTTGTTGTTGTTTTTTTTTTTTTTCTCCTCTTTTTCCCCAGAAGTACCTCAGCTGTAGGGCAAAATACAAGGACATAAGCTACTGACCTCCTCTTAACATCAGGACCAGACATACTACCCCACACTTCACCATCAATTAAAAGCAATTGAAAACCACCTCTCAGAAAAGCTGATCAACTAATAACATCAGTGGACGTCTTTTGTAAAACACGTTTTATGTACTTCTGCTGAGATCCTTTTTCTACCTACCACATGGTTCTATATTACTTACTGGGCACTGATGGTAGCCTCCAGAAAGTGCAGCTTCAAATGGTCATCCTCATCCTTTAGCAAGAAGAAAATCTGGATACTGGATAGCAACAACATCTTCAGAGAAAATGGTATACGAAGGAAAACGATTAGTTTCCTGCCATTGTTTCTTCCTGTTAACAGCCAAATTCTACTGGATACTCACCCTGATGCAAAAAACTCATGGCCAGGAATATGCTCACTCCATCCGACTGGATGGGGACATCATCTTGGGAGGACTGTTCCCCGTTCATGCAAAAGGGGATAGAGGGGTGCCTTGTGGTGAGCTCAAGAAGGAGAAAGGGATCCACAGACTAGAGGCAATGCTGTATGCAATTGATCAGATTAATAAAGACCCTGATCTTCTTGCCAATATCACCTTAGGTGTCCGGATCCTTGATACGTGTTCCAGGGACACTTATGCATTGGAGCAGTCTTTAACATTTGTGCAAGCATTGATAGAAAAAGATGGTTCAGATGTGAAGTGTGCTAACGGTGACCCACCTATTTTCACTAAGCCAGACAAGATATCAGGTGTGATAGGTGCTGCAGCAAGTTCTGTGTCCATTATGGTTGCAAATATTTTAAGACTTTTTAAGGTAAGGAACATTTTCTATCTTTCTTTTAAATTTCAAGCACAATGAAATAAATGAGGTGATTGTGTTGTGTTACCTTCAGAGAAGAAAGGACTTTTCCAGATTCAGAAATCTGAAATGGTTTGTTTGCCCTTTCAAAGTAAAGGGGGGAAAAAAACCCCAAACAAAAAAAGCAATGATTGCAGACCCTAATTTAAGGTGCCAAATGCCAATTTTGAAGTTCTAGGCAACAAAAGCACATGTTAAGTCTTTAGGGATTTGCATTCTTATTTTTTTGCTACTCACATTTACTTCATATTGAGCATTTATGCTCATCAAAACTAGGCTGAGATTGATTTTCCAAGTTTCCAGGAGAATGAAATATAAAATTTAAACACAAATCCATTTGTAGGAGGACCAGATAATTTCCCTACATAGGAAGATGTGCCAGTAATAATCTAGTGCTATTGATTTGCATGTCTAGCCAAATGTAGTGTACTGAAATATCTTTGATTTCCTTGAAATCTTAACTTCCGCTGTTTTTTTTACAAGGTGATATTTTTTTCCAGACTTTGCTATCACTTTGTGAGAGATTACTTTTGAACAACAGTTGTACTGGCATTTCCTTCTGTGTACTTTATTAAGCTCTGACATTATAAATAATGGAAAAGTAAACCTGCCACTTTCAAACTTGCTAAGTTAGATGGGAAGATGAACACATTCTAATCAATCAACTTGGCTGGAACAGATCAGGCAGCGGATATTTAATTTTTAATCCTGTGCAATGGCAAACAGATGATGGTAGGTTGAGCACTTTTTTCTACACACAGAACGACTGTAACTTTTGTCTGAATGTATTACTATCCTACTGCCCACTGTTGTTCAGACTTGTTCCTTCTGTTCAGAAATCTTGCCTTATGTTCTACAGCTTCACAACTACTGAAGACTGTTTCTTTGACTTTGGTAGAGAAGGTTCTGGTAACATTATATATTACTGTTATGTATTTTGAAAAGTGTTGCACTTGTTTTCTATTTGTTGTAACTGAGAGATGGATTAGAAGTAAGGAAAGATTGGATCTTTTTTTTTTTTAAGGTTTCCTAAATTGGCAAAGTGTGTTTCAGCCGTGAAATTCTCTTTAAATGGGGATTTTTGTCCTTCCCTTTGGCTCTCCCATAAAGGGGATGATAGTGGATTTACAGTTCAGTGGAGGAACAAAACATCTGCTGGTTTGTGGTCAGGTATTCGTCAGAATCTCAGAACTGTCCCTGGCTGCAGTTACTGCACAGGTTTGAGAGTAGTGGACATGTTCCAGCCATACATCTGCTTGTCAAAATCAAATACACAAAACTGAGCTAAGACTTAAAAGTGTTCTATATGGAGAACATCTCTGGAGCCATGCCCAGGGGTGACCTGTCGTTCCTGGGAACAATCATGCATATTGCGAGAGGTGACTATTTGTAATTTCACATCCTTTTTTGAAGTTATGTTACCCCATTAAGTAATGCATAGATCTGAAGTAATGATAGATGGAACAGTCACTTTAATACTTACCATAATGCAGGGACTTATAGAAGCTAACTTACACGCAGTTTTGAGTTGAATACAGTGTTGTAGACTGATTTAAGAAACTAAGCCTTGTAAGACATGAATTAACTGTGAATTAAGAGCAGTAAGAAGGAGAGAGGCCTATGAATTGTCTAAGATAGCAGCAATTTGTCTTCTGAAACCATGACAGCTACCTCCTGATTTCCATTATGCAATAAGATTGCAAATAACGTTCTACTGCAGTCTTAATCAATACAGGGTCACATGATATCCCTCTGGGGAAAGATCTTATTTACCCATTTAATTGATGTAACACAGCTGCTGGCAAAAGGAGGAGACATCTCTTTTAGTTTTAATTATAGATCCTGCACAAATATTCTTAATAATGTAAAAAATGACAAATTATACCCTTTAATGTCTGATGTTGGACCTGCACCTGAAGTCTTTTTACAGCTTTATCTAAGAAATAGATCTGTTATCTGTGCATGAGTAAAAGCTTCTGGATAAGGCCCTCAGTTAGCAGCACTGTAGAAACCATTCACAGTGGTTATAGTCCAGAGGATTAATAAATTAAAGACCATTTGCCAGAAATATAGAAGTATAGTCCAGTTTGGGTTGTACTGAGACCAAAGACATGGGCTGAAATTCTCAGCTGGTGCATCCCCACAGCTCTGCAGCTAAGGACCAGGACGCTGGTCCATACTCACAAAGGCTCCAGGTATGAAATTTTGTTTACTGTATCTTGGTGCATGCCAAGGCTGGGCACTCAGCTGGTGTAAATGCTTGTACTTTCATTAAGGTCAGTGATGACCATCATGCAAATGCCTGTTTTCATTATATCCAGGATGAGCGTGATTCATCCATATTTCTGTCTAACAGTTCTATTTAGCAAGTTGAACCTGTAATTTTAAGTTCAGCATTGCTTTAATATCTGCTTTGAAGTTCCTAAATGTCAGACCTACATACTTTTTGAGAACACGGTTATCCAGTGAAATTTTAATCTGTGATGAAATTGTGAGAAGTATATTATATCACTCAGTGTGAATACACAAAGATAGCCTGAGAAATATTATGCTTAGCAGCTCATATTTTCAAGCTGCTATTTTTCTTTTTATTGCCATTTTTTTCACTTTTATTGATTTTACAACATAACACATACAGAGCAATAGTCCTAACTGATGATCTGGTGAATAACATAAACTGATTGATAGTCATGGCATCCTTTTATCTAAGTGTTTTCATGAGAAGAGGGGAGAGAGGGCATCACAGAAAATGACCTTGATCTATAGACTCTCCTGATCAAAAAGCTAATGTTGAATTCTTCTCTGTCCTTTCTCCTTTTGCGAATTTCCAGGCACACCACTGCTTAGCAGGTGATTTTCTGTAGGTCTTACCCTTAGTAAGTCCAAAATATTAAGGTTCAAATTTGGACAGCCTCAATTTCACCTGTTGAGGTTTTTAAACCTTTCAGAGGCACTTTACATACAGGAAACACTTGTTCAAGAATTAACTGTTTGAAAATAGACCTGTTATTCCTTGATTATCGTAAGGAGGCTGCTTTTTGCCGTATACTACTCTGGTGCTTGATGCAAGAAGACTGTGTAAAAGCTTTCAGAATTTGGAGGTGGTCTTGTTTCCAAATGTAGTGGAACAGGACTGTGCTAGGCAGTAACACAGTAGCTGCCCACTTAAACAGTTCTTTATGGATCTCAGGACACATTGCCCCCGCTTGGAGTTGCAGGCTTTTAAAGTTGCTTTTATCAGAGAATGACAGGAGTGGGCTGCTTCACAAGGGAGATTGAGACAGGAACCAAGGGAACAGCAAGGCAAGAAAGGCCTGAATAAGAAGAACAAAACAGGTCTGTCCATGTAACCAGGTTCAGCCAACAGTCCAGTGACTGCCAGACAAGTTCATAGCAGTGAGCCAGGACCAAGGCCAGCCAAGAAGTCAGGTAGGGAAGGCAAGGTCATGGTCAGCAAGGTATGAGACCAGCAGCATATCTTCAAGCAGGAGCTAAGGGCAAGGGCCAGAGCTGAAACGCAGCTGCCAAGCAAAGAAGGTGGACAGAGGTCCTGATGAGGCTTCTTACTGCTCTGCCTCACAACTTAGCTCTTTTCCTGGGCTGATCCAGGATCACATATCTGCACCATGTTGGAGGTGACCTTGAACACATGGAGCCAAATCCAGGGCTGGGGAAGGGAGGGTGAGGGTGCTGCAGAGCCAGTTGGTGCATTCAGGGCCTTGGCAGTTTTTTAGCATTTTCCATGGCAGTGATTGTAGAAACAGGACGGACAGGCATGGGCCAGACTCTTTCCTTTCTTCTGGTGTACCAGGAGCTGCTCTTTCCTCTGGGTAACAGAAAGTGACATTGGTGTTAGTCTTTTTTTCCAGTCTGGAAATCCTGCTGCCAAGTTGGGTTTCTGTTTGACTAGTAGGATCTATTGAGGGGCTGGCTGTCTCAGATGGCCAGCTCTCACTAGCACAAAGGCAAGCTTTCTATGGACTTGATCAGTCAAAATCTTACTCTTAGACCCCTCCTTGGCTTTGTCTCACTGAAATTTTGGCTTCCTGTAGGGTGCTCAGGTACATCCAGGTGGTATCCTTTAGCTGACTTGTGTAGCGTTCATAAGCATCTGGGCTGTTCCCAGACCCTCAAAACCTGGCCTGGAGGAAACAAGAGACTCTGTAACTTAACTCACTTCATGTATTATTTCCCTGTATTCAAAGTTTCTACTTGTTTAATAACTGAATAACTTATGTCAATGGTTAAAATCTGCTACAAAAAGAGAGACATTTGTTTTTACTAGTGTCCTCCCATCTAAAAACCTCACACTATTTCTGAACTCCTTGGTACACTCCATCTGTCACCTTCACACATCTTCTAGCCAATGTCACACTAGGTGCAGCCTAGGGATGATGGTTTGCATGTGAATTGGGATGAGTGGACAGCATGCTTGGTGAATTTTGATCTTAAGCTTTTATGTATGTATTTATGTACAGGCATATAGAGCCAAAATATTCATCAATAGTTTTATTCCTTTCCTTGCCTTTTGCGTCACTTTGCCTCACCTTCTGTTTTCTCCTTTTTTCTCAAGACCAAATTACTTATTTTCTCTTTTTGGTCAAATTCCTTTCTTGCTGCATCACTGTAATCCACTTTAATAGCTGCTGTCTGGAGGGACTAATACTCACTTCACGCACATTTGCCTTATACATTTCATACACATTTACCTCTTCAGAAGCACAAGTACAAACGGCATTATGGAGTTACTCTTTCAACTTTATGTGCAGCTATCCAAAATGCAAGGGGTAGTTTCTTTGTAAATCTAGAAGTGAATATATTTGTTCCCTCAGCATTTTGTTTATTCGCTTTGAATGATTCCTTGCCTTATTTTGGGTTTTAGCATATATCATTGGCTGGTAGCCTTGTGCAGCTACCAGAGCTGTACCTGGATGATGCTTTTTTTAGGCTTGGTAGCAGGTCTTTTTACATTTGGCTGCCATTCGGCACTTTTACTGCCTTGTGTTCCAGACCTGCACAAAACAGCAGACAGGCCTCCCAGAAATGGGGGAATTACCACTGTGCAGAGGCTAACCTCACTGAACTTCATAGATACAGGGCTATGTACTTATTCGTGGTAATAGAGTGCTTCTCATGATTGAAGGGAATACGATGTAAACAAAACATAATAACATTTTACCAAACAACCTCAGAGAACACATACATACTTTTGTGAGGCAACCTGAGCCATACACAGATCCTGATCCTGACTCTGCATCTATGGAAATTTTTGCACCTCATGAGCATTACTGACTTCAGAGGCTCTAGGGGGATGCAGGAGTTGGTCTGTTCCATGTGGGCCTTTCCATAGTGGAAGAGCTTTACCATATACTTCACAAGAAGTGAAGAACAGACTCAAGAATTTTACCTAACATATTGACATTCATTAATAAAAAATGTGCTGCACTGATTCAAATATATCAATTTTCTGTTCACTGTGTTACTCTATGTTTGTCAATAACATTTTCTTCTGCATAACATTTAAAATTTGGAATAGGATACTCTTTTTTTTTTGTTGGTTAAAGCATATGTGGAAAGTCTTGTGTGAAGTGTGAAGAAAAATTGTTGTTAGTAGGGAGAAGATAACTGAAACATTTTGAAGTTTTTGAAGTCAGCTTTTAAGACGAACAGATTTGTTTTACTTTTGTTCTAGATAATATTTGCACTTTCTGAATCATTT
>JAVJGI010000060.1:84664170-84730242 GCA_035590275.1 Ibycter americanus | reverse complement strand
ATATGTGGAAAGTCTTGTGTGAAGTGTGAAGAAAAATTGTTGTTAGTAGGGAGAAGATAACTGAAACATTTTGAAGTCAGCTTTTAAGACGAACAGATTTGTTTTACTTTTGTTCTAGATAATATTTGCACTTTCTGAATCATTTTTAATTATCAAAGGAACCCATTGCCAATGCATCCTGTTTAATTTTAGTGTTATTTATAGCTTATGACAAGCATGTATCTGTTTAGTGCCTAAGCATCTTGTCTTGTTATTGGCTGGAAAATACCATTATAATCATTCCATTTTTTCTTTCTTTTTTTTTTTTTTTCTACTTCAGCTCCTTTTACAGAGAAACAATATTCGTATCTATATTTCCATAGATACTTGATTATACAAAAAACCTTTTTAATTCAACCATGATTCTTATGTCAGTACGAAGTTAAATGTGTTATGGTCAAGAGAGGTAAACACCATGTCAACACCAAGATAAAATTATAGGTACTACAGATATTTTGCAAACATCAATAATGAAACAGTTGGGAAATTTTTTAGTTGCAGCCAGAGGAAATAATAGGTTTTCAGATTCTGTGAAAACTGCTAGGACTGATTAACATCAAATTTTATTTGTGCTAAACTGCTTGAGGCAAGGGAGTACAAAAGCAACTTGGTGCATTCATTTAGTATTTTACAGTATGTTAGTTCCTTAAATATTCCTCTAAAGGTTTTATATTTTTAGTCTTCTCCCATTCCTGGATGGAGTTCTAAGTAATGGTTAGAGCAAAGGGGCAGTCTGGTTTTCTGTATTATTTGCCATGTTTGTCATTGGTTTGCTACAAGGCTTTGAGACGTATCTCTTGACCCTTTTGTGCTTTCTTTTGTCATTTTGATCTGTTTGTATTTAACCATTTCACAGGAACAATTGGAGGCTTGATTAACATCTATTAAATGTTTTAAGATGTCTCCCCTGTTATTGTAGGCAAGCTGAAGCTGTCTAAAATGTTGAGGTTTTTATGTCATTCCATAATCACAGTATGTGAGCACCCTACAAAGAGACTGCAGCTATTAAAGACCAACGGTCTGGTTCTTTCTACTTTCCCAATGGGCGTTAGCGCTATGTATATATGTGTATATATATATATACGCACACATGTATACAACTTCCCCTCACATGAAGGGAACTGCATATGCAGAGAGAATTATTCACCCTTTCATGGCTGAAGTTTTGCTGAGTTCCTACCACTGTATTAGGGTTGTTTGTATGTGACAGAGGCCCCTGAATTATTTGTTAAATAGTACCTATATTAATATAGATATCAGTCATAATTTCTCAAATCAAAAGACTAAAAGGCTGAGAGGAGTCTAGCAGTAACAAAAGCTCACTTAAGCACAAAGCCACAAATGCTACAGTAGGCTTTTTTAAAGGTCTTGTTAATAGGAGGCACCTTTTTTATCTCTGCTAGTAAACAATACGTATCTGGCATAGTTCTCTGCCACTGAGGCCAGCAGACACAGACAATCCACATCCTTATCGTAAACTCCTTTATTCCCCCAAATCATGAGGCTGCACGCAAATTACTGGGAGGGAATGATTCCTGACCCATGCTGACTTCTGAAGGCTATCTGGAAATTGGGAGGCTTGGCTGGCACAGGTCGCGGCTGAGTTATGGGCCATCCTGACAGTCTAGCAGTGGAAGCAGCTGAGCTGGTGCTGAGAGATGTGCTCTGAAATGATGTGATTTACCAGCGCAGACATCACTGCTGCTTTCTCAGGACAGAGCTCCTCTGCTCCTACGTCATGCTGAAGAAAAGCCAAGGCACTGCAAGGATTGTTGATGTTGTTTCAGTGTTTTAGTACAGCGATGTTAGTTTTATTAGCCATGATGAGAACTAAATTAAGACTTTTTTTTCCCTGGTGGAGAAGTGTTTCAGTACGGTGACAGCTGTGCAATATGAATGGTCCTGCGTTCTGACTGTCATCAGAAACCAGGCACTATTGTGTGTTACATCCAACTGGTAGACTTTGTGGGTTTGTGTATTTCCATCATTATTTTCCCTAAAGCACATTGTGGTTTTAGGATTAAACTGGTTTAGAGTGCTTAAGTGTATATCCTTGTGTTCACTAGCTTTTATCAGAGAGAAATAGTCATCCAAACAAAAGTCTTCCTGAAGGACACTAATTCCACATGAATGAATTAAATAGCCAAGAGCAAAATGCTCCTCTGGGCTGGGATCTACATATGCTCCCAGCAAGATATTATGTCCCCTATCCTTCTGACAGGACAATTAAGCATTTAAGTGAGGCCTTAAATTAGGAGGCTGTTTGCCCTTGGCTGTCTGTGTCCTCAATAAAGAGAGTAAAATGCTTTCAGAGGGGGACTGGATCAGGTTGATGAGTGTGGATGCATCTTTCATGTTTATAGAAAGATGATGGGTTGATGCATGCTTGTGCTTTCACCAGACAGAACCTCTTCTTACTGGAAGGCTTTGGAAGTGTTGCATGGAAGAGATAAGTGGTTCTGTACACATTTATAAGACTAAACACGAGCAAGGGTGGTGCCAGTTTTTAAATTCTTTTCTCACTTTCCTGTAGGAGGAATCTTATTAATCTCCTTTCCTCTTCCATTTCCTACGTGCTCTATTTTTCTCTTTTGTTGTCTTAAGAAAAGCTACTTTTTCACCACTGTTACCAATATTTTTCTAGTGAGCATTTCATTCCATAGTCTCCAAACAAAATTTTTTTCAGACACACTGAATAAGCAAGGCTCTGACTGGATCTCAGTTTCTGTAGGTAGTGAGGATGAGTGGGTCAGCAGGAGGAAGAGCTGGAGTTTGGGCAACTTATGAGCGGGACCTATCTATAGGGATAACAGGAAATAAGGGAAATGCTTGTTGAGAGATTGAGCCCTAAAGGGACAAGGGTCTTTCCTTTTTACCTCATTGTGGGATTTCTTGTCTGGCACTTTAGATAGATACTTGGCTCTAATTCTTCTCTGAAATAAATTATTTCTGATAACAATGCTGAGATATGCCATGATATTGCAAGATCTCTCTTCCTATTGTATTTCTTTCATAGCTTGAGACTGTGGAATAGGAGCAAAAGTGATTTCTCTGAACTGGAATAATACATATTTCAAGTTTTGGCTTATGTTCTTTCATAGAAGATGCCTCCAGCATTCAGTTGCATAGCAGCAGTATTTGTACAGGCAGAATCAGAATCTTTATTCCTTCTTCACTGGTACATTTATGCACATGGCTCTTCTATAAACTTAAAAGTAGCAAAAGGGGGATAGCCCATTTTGGGTATCATTCTACAAAAAGCACTTAACAACTTCCATTAGATTTTTACTTTGATAGTGGCTCTGTCACATTTAAAATGCCATTACAATCTTCTTCCAGGCTGGGTAAAATCTTGTCAAGCAACTGCATTGCATCATGGTAGCACTGATTCCTCACGGTAATTTTTACTTTTATTCAGATATATTTTCTTTGTTTTTTGTTTGTAAGGTCTTTTGAAATATTAAGGTCTTAGTGAAAAGTTATCAACACAGTTATACTTAGGCTGTTCATTAGAGAAACTCTTCGAAGAGGCTATGGATCCTGCAATAGTTCTCCAGGCCTGACACTTCCAAAACAAAGCCCAAGAAAAGAGCTAAGAAAGGAATGGCTTTCTTGCCATTTTTATTTCTTCTTTTGGTGCCGTAGGTATGCTTTGGTTTTATCAATAGTGCTGAAACACAGAAAGTCCCCTTCCAGAAATGCTGACTTCCTTGAGGGCTACCATCTAGACAAGGACTCACCAGACTAGAAGGTGTGTCATATGAATGCAGGGGAAGTCACAGGAGGTCTCAAGACTTGCCTGTTCAGATGATATGTGAAAGGATTATTAAGTGAAGTGGAGCATGGGCTGAAATATTGAAATGGACTGCTATAGAAAACAATACATACTGGCTAATAATAGAAAGGAGGGAATATATAATGCATGTATGCATGCCTTTGTACTTGTATGTTCGCTGTGTTATTATATTACCATGAATTGGTAATTGTGGACTGTGGACTACATAGTCCAAACAAACTTTCAAGACAGCACTGTCGGAGAGAAGAATGTATCTTGGTAATTCCAAGACAAGGGACTCATTTATCGTTAGGAGCAGCATAAAAAATCCTGGAGATTCAGACTATGTTTCTCGCAATTGTGTCTGGGACCATGCACTGAATAGAAAGCGCGAAGGCCTGGGAATCCTGGGACTGCAGAAGGCTTGCTGTAGGGGCACCACTTGTTTTAGGATTCAGATATCTGGCTTCTGCCAAGTTCAGGAGCAGCAGATGAGTAGCATAAATGACTCCATTTTTCTGTAACCAGCTGGATAGGACCTGCTTGTTGAATTCTGCTTACTCAAAAGGGAAAGAGAGTCTGATTTTTGTGTCACTTTTAGTCTTGTTTAAATGAGGAAGAATCCCTGGGAGAGCAATGAATTCCAGGGAAGCCAGTGAATACCACTGTAAAACTGGATTTATCCAGAGGCAAATAATGTCCTACGTCCATGCAATATTGCATCCGGCTGGTATTACTGTCCCTAGGCTTTCTATTCCAGTACGGGAGTTCAACAAGTGCGTAACAAAAGCAGATGTTGGTCCTTAGTTATTGCTTCATGGCATTTTCAGATATGATCATGGTGATGCTCTTTTGGTCTCAGTCTGCAAAGAGATATGGATATGTTCAGTTGGAAGAGAAATGGTTTGTTTCTACAGGACAGTACTGATCTTGGGGGAAGCTGGCAATCTGATCTCCACAGGCAGGCCTCTGCAGAGTGGCTTTTATAATGACTAACTGCAAACATAACACGCCAAATTTTGCTGATAAAGAGGAGTTAGTAGAACACAGACATATATAGGTGAGATATTGTTTCAGGAGGGAAAATATAGGTTGACTATTAGAAAAAAATATTGTCAAGAAGTACCTGTTGTACATTGTCTAAAGGTTCATCCACTTGTGTAGGACAGGAGAAATGCCAAATTTCCTACTTCATAGCTTTATGAAAAATAGATTGGGTAGAAGTATAAAAATATATATTTTTGTATCAGCAGGAAAATGGCCTAGGTAAAATAGCCAGCATTTTCCACTCCTAACTTTGATAATTCTGTTTGCAGTCCTTTGCATAACAAAGCACAGGATTTAAAAGTTACCAGCTGCTATATTTACTTTCCAGGGTGTGAAGAAAACATGTATTGTCCTGAGGATTAAAGGGCTGATTCTCTTTGTGCTCGGTTCAGGCAGAACTGAAGTGTTTGTAATGAAAGTAAAAGACATTAGTAAGCATGAAACATGAGAGAAAAAGAATATGTTTATGTCTTCTTTGTTGGACAGGATTTGATGATGCCCTTTGAAAGTTTAAGTGTAAACATTTATCTTTTTAACCAACATTTCTTTTTTGCACATGTTACAAACAATTCCACTTGCAAAACCTAAGTGCAGTCAGAGCTGTTGTTTCAGCCCACTGGGGACTGTTTTGCCAAATATCTTCTGAACAGCAAAAACTCATCATCTGTGAGCTGCTTCACGTCTTCAGTACCAACTGAACAGCATTTTGGAAACTGGATGTGTAAGATATTTGAGCCAAGATGTATTGCAGAGAAAGAATAATATCTCTAGGACTAGTCTTGGGGACTGGAATATAAAGGGAGGGTAGCTGTGCCGTATACGGGAGTGTGAAAAGCTTGCAGTTGGAACAGATGCTGAGAGTGCCCTGTGACTCAAGGTATGATTTCCTGCCGTTCCTGCCAAGATTCAAAGCTTGTATTTTTCTTTTTTTCTCTCCTTATTTCTATTTTTAGGCCGAATAGCAAAGGACTTGTGCTTCAGGAATGAAGATTCACCAATCAAGTTATACTTATTTTATTGTGTCATTGCATATGCATCAAATATATTATTTGATTCTGGTGTGCAAGGGAGAATGAGAGTGAAGATGTAAAATGCTGATGAAAACACAGGGTATTTTTGGGATGGGTCACATAATCACTTGGCTCAATGGCAAGCTGCAAAGCTTTGTCTGAGTGTGACAGACTGCCCTCGCTGTGTGGTAGTGCCCGTTGAAGCCTTACATCCTTTGTCTTGCTTCACCACAGATTTTCTCGGTGACCTTGGGCAAGTCAGGCAGAAGCGAATCCTCAGCCTGATGGCTGATGCCCATGGAGCCGGCTGCCCAGTGGCTCTGCAGCACTCAAGTCCAGGGTCCCCCGCCCCTGCTTCCCTGGCTATAGCACTTCTGTGCCCAAAGGGATTTGTGAATATAAAGGCTCCTCGATAATCAGATATAAGAGTGAGGGGTGGGGGTATATAAGTACCTCAGATTGCTGGTTCTTAACGAGGGATTCCTTGTATCCTCTTACATAGTTCCCTCCCCTGGGTTTTGCTATGAAAGGGGATTATCCAACTCACTGTATGATTTAAATATGCAAGTCATCAGTCTCTGGAGCAAGTGGTGAAGCCTGCCTGACCTGCAATTCAGAGGCTGTACATCCCCCTTAGGAAACCATGACACTCAAAGAAAGAGAGCCTCAGAGTCAGGAAAAAATATTTGGATTATAGCCCAGTAAAATTAAAACTGCTAAAACTCATCTCTGCCATCTATATGAGAGTGACTGGGAAAAATGAACGCCTGCAATTATTACAACAAAGCATGAAATTAAGTAGTGTAGGAAAAAAGAAAATTAAGACAGGTGTGTGCAAATGTATGTTCTACTTAGCTGAGTGGATCTCTTTTGTTCTTAAATGCTTGAGAAGAGTGACAGTCAAATCAGTTTTGTGAAAGACCTGCTAGCTGACAATTATTCCGGTTTCTTTCTTAGTGTCTCAGGAACCATTTTTCGTTTGTTTCATTTTTCATGCTGATTTCATTAAAAGTTTGTTTGCTTATCTCTAGCTTGAGTAAAAACCCCTATGAATACTGCAACTTCTGGCAGCTGTGTGGCAAACAACTGCCTCATCTATTTACCAGGAGTGTATCAGAGGCCAAGAGAGCCTTCCACACCTTTTAGAAAAGGAGATTTCTATTTTTAAATTTTCTCCTTTTCAGTTGTTTTTAATATAACCAAAGCATGAATGCAATATTGTGAGCAAGGCTGGGCACATAATTAGTCAGTTTGACAGCTGAACTGAATATAAACATTCATTTTAATCTGAACCAAAATGATCATGTTGGATTGGGATTTGGGGGCTTCTTAATTTGCTTGTTTTTTTCGTTGTATTTTGTTGAGGAAAGCTCTCCAAAATGTTTTGTTTTGTGTTAAATGCTGACTTATGTTCCACATGAAACAAAATATTTTATTTCTATTTTTGAAATTTTATAATAAAAAAAAAAAAAGTGGTAGGTGTGAAATACCAGTCTTGGGTACCATCCATTAAGTGGTGGTGCCCCTCTTCTTATCACAGCGTGTTTACTCACAACTTACACATAGCTCTTGGGCAAATTCTTCTTTTTGGATTCAGAGCAGGGAATCAAATATAGTTTAGGAGATGGGACAGCCCCACTCAAATCCCCACAACAACAGACAAAACTGCTTTATAGTAAAATTAAGAGTTCTGGTCACAGAGAGTGAGAGCCCTGCAGAAGCAGGGATGCTGGGGCACTATGTGTAATTTAGCTTCCCTGAACTTATACCCCATGACTTCTTTTTCCGCCAGAACAGGTCTTATCCCACCAGTCTCCTGTGTGCAGGAATTTCCCTGGAGGGCTCTAATCTCAGAACTCTTTGTCAAAACAGGCCTGTAATTGTGCATCTGCTTCTTTGAAAACTCCTTCCTGCTCTTCTCCCTCTGAACAGCTGTATGCAAGTTAACGCTGCTGTTGCCAGATGCTGTCTATTCACTGCTGATAAGCTTTCACAATGGGAACATTTTATGCCATCTATGCTAAAATTCATTAAATATTCATTAAAGCAATGATTTGAACTTACCTATCACTGTTCCTTGCTGCATACTGGACTATATAGTTAATTACTCTCAGGCGGGTCCAATGGAAGCTTAATTGTTTATGAAAACATGAACAGCTTCAGCAGGAGCGACTTTCATGTCCAAAATCCCTATAACTCAGTGGTTAGTTGTTCCCGGCTGAGTACTCTAACCACCAGGCTATTAAGTATAATACAGGCAGCTACTACGGCCTCATTTTTCCTTTTGGAACATACCTGTGCATTGAGAGGATAAATTACAAAAAAATGACAGACACGTAGTGACAGAGACCAGAACAAATGGAAAACCTTTAAAGAAGTCCTGCTGAATGCTATGGTGAAACCTAACAGTAAAACGCATGTGAATACTGAAACATTCATTTAGATGCTTTAGCCATGGATTTCCAAGCTTTTATCTTTAAGATGAATTTTGAAAGTCTTGGCCAGAATGGTAAAATCAGATTTGTCTCACCCCCGTCTTTAGCTATCTAATTTACATAGACCTCAAGGACAGACCCTTGTATTCATATAAATGGCTGAATCATCCCCTGTGAATCTGATTTCTAACCACCTACTGTTATACAGTATGGACCATCTCACTTCTGAACTGTCTTCTAAATGCCAAGCAGGTCCTTCAGTATCTAGGGCTGATATCTCTGCAGTGCAAAACCCTTGCCATGAACCATCTTATTTACATGCTTTCATAAAATATAGATGGTTTCTGTCCTTGACACACAGGCTTGTAATTACTTTTGATTTGTTTTACACATAGGGCTTTATAAAAGTAGAGATTTTTGTTTTAAATATAGAAAATCGGAAGACACTCCCACAGCAGCTATTGACAGTGGTATTTGTCATTCTTTCTTTCTTCAGGCTATTGTGAACATTGTAGGCACTACAGTTATTTAGGCAGACTGATATAATAATAATGATAATAAATAATGTTGTATTTTACTTTATGACTCCTATTTGTAGCAGTGCTCGAGGCACGTCCCTGTAATACACTAAAGACCATTAAAATATTAAAACACACAGAAAATGAACCATAAAAATAATGTCAAATAGACAAAATAAAATAATTGGACTATGACAAAAGATTTTTTTTTAGAATCTAACATGCAAGTGTCTAAACAGTTAAGTCCATGGTATTTCTTAACTGAAGGCTTAGGATGTGGGGAGGGCTGGAGGAGGCAAGGGCAGCACACAACTAACATTTTCTGCAAGTCCTAATGAAAGAATACAGTAGTTATGACTTTAATTGGGATACTTTTCAGATCTACTGACTGAAAAAAATTGAGTTATGGAGTTAGAAGTCAATACATATGAATCTCACTGATGTTGCTAAAATCTTCTGTCGAAAAGATTAAGGGGAAAGAAGTTGTTAAGGAACATCATATACATATTTATTCCCACTTTGTAAGAGCTGAATTCTGTACTCCCTGCACTGTACCACATGCCAAGAAGAACAGAAAATGATGGCAAGAGCCTGAGACCTGTAAGCAGGCAGTGCTCCACAGCCCCAGCTGCCACCCCTGGGCAGTGCAGCAGGGCGCCTGAGGACATGAGAAATGCAGTACCACTAGATCAAAGTGGCTGTACTTTTAGAGAAGTAGAGTTGTCCTATGCCTCAGACCAGCTTGTGCATATGCTAGTATTAGCATCAAATTTTATCTGGCAATGTATCAAATAGTGACTTTGCTTTGGTTTACAAAAACCAGACATGTGTGCTCTTTGCTGAACTGAAGCAGCCTTCCCTAAGCCAACAAGTTAAAAACCATCCACCCTGCCTACAGTGGCAGGTTGTCCTTGTGCCAGGAAAGCCTGTGGCAGCCGAACACTAGCTTTGCAGGAGGGAGATCTCAGCACCCTGGGCCAAGTGTTCTCTTGTGGGTATAGGCTCAATTTCCATCCATAGCAATGAGAATGTCTGAAGCCGGTTTAGGGGCATTAAGTGACTCCTGGAAATGTAGTGCAAAATGGTATGTGAAAGTTTTCTTTTCCTTTGGTTACTTCTGAGAAGCATTCCAGAATGGTGTAAATTAAGACACATTTATTCTTTCACATCAAAAGTGAAAGAAATAGTTTGGTCTTTTCATCACACAGGCCAGTGTAGCACTTTGGTATGGCTGACTTGAATATATCAGACTTGAAAATTCTCTCTAACAAGCAATAAACAAACCTTGAAAGTAATCCTGCAAATTCCAAACTGTAGCTACAGACTTGTCCTAGAAAAGCTTAACAGCATTTAATGTATATTTAAGCAAAGGGTTATCAAGTAGGCACCGGTAGAAAGGCAAAGTTAGTAAAATTCTGCTGCTGGTCAGCACTTGTAAAACCAAAAGTAACACTACTTCCATGTATCTTTGATCATTTCACAGTGCTACATGTGTTTTTTGGAAAGTGGTTTAACTTGCCATAAATGATGTCTGAACTGGCCATCTATCACTGTAGAGTTTGTCTGCAGTGCTTATGAATTTAACACCCAGAATGACAAGTGTAATTACATGCTTCTGAAACATATGCTATAATTTACGGATATTAAGCAAGTATAAACAAGAGATCAAATCCTAGTGTAAGCAGTCATCCAAGAAATCGTCTTGACATTTATTTCATTAAAACCTTTCTTTCAGCAAAACAGTCAGAACATACCTGAGTAGCACTATCAGCACATCTGCAGATACTTGCCAATCATTGTGTGTTTGCAAAGCAAAGGATCATGTACATGTGTACAGTTAATACTTAACTTTCAGTTACAGTTTGCACATGTAGTTATCCAGGTGTTTATCATGCTCCCTTATTATTATTCATCTCTCACAGGAGAGTAATATATAGGACTTACATAACAACAGCCCTTTTCACCTATTTATATTGTGTGTTAACATTCAGTGTAATTTGAATTGGAAAATTGAATAAAAAGGCTCAAGCCCTAGAGAGCTGGTGGTTTGTTGGCTTGATATCCTGCTAGGAAGAGGAGCAGAAAAAGAGGAGTGAGGCTGGGTGTGTTGGGTAAGGTACCCCCGACAAAGACTAGCAGATTGGTGCTGTATGCGCCAGGCATAGCTGCAGACATAAGCATGGGAGCAGGCTGGGCACTCGGGCTCCCAGCTGACATCTTCCACACCCGGTGTGTTACTGCAGCACTGAGAAGGCAACGGGGTTGCTAATACTGTGTAGATTGTAAAACTGATTTTTATTTCCTGTTGTCAGAATTACCCCTGAGATTCTGTGTCTGCCTTATCCCTCCTGCTAAGCAGTGCTTTACTCCATGAACACTGCCAGGGAAATCTGAGAACTAGAATAAGCCAATATTTTGAAAAGGGGGAGGAAAAAAAAAAAAAGGTAATCCTGGCAACCAGTCCCTGCCAGGGGCAAAATAATGCAACAGCTGATACAAAACTGTGTTAATGTAGAATGAAATACATATCAGGAATGCCAACCCACATGGAATGATGGAAAACAGGTCCTGGCAAATAAACTCGATTTTCTTTTTAGCAAGATTTTGAGTTGTAAATCTAGTGGCATTGACGCATTGTAAACCTCAGTGCCACAAGTCATTCCGTGAGGTAATGAGTTAACTTTAACCTTGCCTTATTTAATAAGACCATCATAAATATATTTATTTTTTATTTCAGTTCAGTGGAAGCTTGGGGTTTATCTGGATAAGCTTTTGCTCAGGGATGGGGAGGAAGATTCATGGGGGAAAGTTCTTCTCCACTAACTACTGATATTGCTCTTATGCCAATGCCTGATTCAGCAAAGGAAATGTTTCCTCCCCACATTGACAGTGCTCCTCTACAGCCCCTCTGGGCACTGCTTTCCTCACTGCAAGCCAGAAACAGGGGGGTTGTTGCAGCCAGTTTTCCTTGAACCTTTTTAACTATCCAGCTTGTTTCTAAGGTTTTCTTGGAATGTCTGCGAGGCATAAACAGAGTATGCTGGTGGGAGCTGAAATCTCTGTATTTGCCAGGAGCTGTCTGATGGCCTCCAAGAGAGGCAAGAAATCTGGAGGAAGGGTGAAAGAACTGCCCACGAAGGGCAAGGAAATAAGACTGTATCAGGGGAGGAAACCTACAGACAAATCACAACAAGTTTGCGTGGTCTCTTTAGTGAAGCAACTGGCAGGGGGATGGGGTCAGTGAGTTCAGCAAACGAGTGCTTCACTTCTGCTTGGGAGTGCAGCAAAGAGACAGGTGCTGAAAATCATTAGAAGTGGTCAGTAATGTTGCAGTTTTCTCCCAGGAAAGTGGAGGAGGGGTATGCTTCTTGTGGCTTTTTTGGGATATTTCTGGTCGTATAATCTGTCAATTATATTGTCAACCTACAGAAGCTCCAAGCTCAAGCATTCCTTTTCAAGTTGACAATAACCATGGAAAGCACTAGCTGTTATAACATCTATGTAACTTACTGTTCCCCATGCACAGTACTTTGCAGTCTAATTTATCAGTGTCTCTTTTTTCTCAAGTCTTAATGAAGAAATTAGACACCAGAAGTTCAGTTTTTAAAAATTATGCTGTCCTTATTTAAAAAAAAACAATGACCAAACCTTAAAGTCCTATAACAGGCTGACTAAGTTTTTCTTCATTCCCTAACAGCAGGATAGTGAAATTAGGGTCTTTTTTCATATACCGCTTTGCATTTCTCGTTCTACTTCTTTCCTTTGTTTGGTCATAAGCCCCAGAAAAAACACACTTCTGTATCAGGTGCATTTACCTCATTGGCAGGTTCCTCAGGACCTTGTGCTGGTGTTTTGCAGTTGCCTTAGGCGACAGCCTTGTGGATGGGCTACAGACATACCATCTGAGCCACCTTCTCCTCTGTTCAACACATTGCTCATGCAAAGGTGCTCTTTAGTCTGTACTAGGCGTTCGTTTGTGCTATCTTAGATTCTTGCCATCAGCTTAGCAAGTTGATATCAGTTGTATCATCTGAAGTTATTGTTTTCCTGTTAGCTCCGTCACCCAAACCATTTCAAGATATGCACACTGAGCCAAAATAAATGGGATTGATGGGTCAAGATTATTCACATTCTGTGCTATGCAATATAAAACCCTGGCTCTATAATTAAAAACAAGGATAATTGAGCAAACACTTACTTTCCAGAAGCTGATTCTAAGATTGTCCTGTAGGGAGCCTGATCAAAACTTCGATAATTTATCATGAGATTAGGAGAACAACTACTGCTTAATTTGTGCTTTGATCTTAATAATCAGTAGCAAATACAAGGTTGGGAAAGAAGTCAGGAAGAATATTTGAAAATTAGTCCTGTGTCATAGAATATATTCTTGAAAGATTGATGGATAGAAAGCAAAATTGTGAGGGCATGGTAATGTTGGTACCACTGCTATTTCAGCAGGAGGCTGGGAACAAAAGACACATCTCTTTCAGCCTAGCACCATCATGTGAGCAATGCTAACTTACTACTGCAATATTGTGGCCTGCAGGGTCCTGAGCCAGAGGACTGTTTAAAAGATTAATTGGCTGGAAAGCATTCATCACCTGAAATCTATCTCTGCCGCTTGACTTTCAGATAGATAAAGTCTCAGCTTCTTTGCATTTGAAATGTCTTTTCAGGCTGGAAACACTCCATTTCCCCAAATACACAGAAAATGTGTCAGTTTATAACCAAACATAACATTATAAAGGATGGCGTGGAATAACAAGATACATACTCCCATGCTTAATGTTTTCTTCGCCACATCTCCACTGTCTTGAGCAGATGTACTAGTTTGCAGGAAGTTAGTTACCCTGAAATTTTCTACATTTATTGGACAGCATAGATGCTGTTCTTGAAAACACTATTAACATCTTCTTTGATTATTATTCATTTCACCTGGAAGGTTTCTGGTATATGCGGGGTGATGGGAAGATAGGAGATTGTTTGCAAAAATCATAGTCCCTCCGCAGCTTTCTTTTACAAGGGAAGGAGTATTATTAATGTTGATATCTTAGTCCATTCCCTGTAAGATAATAATATCAGACCTTTTCTAGTACCATGAACTTTATTGGAACAAACAAAGTTTGCTTTGGGAATCCCCAGCTTTAACAGAGCCTATTCATTATTTTTTAGTTATTCTCCTAAAAGCTGTCAGGTTTTAAAGTACTTTGCACCACTCCGGAATTGGCTGCAGAGCAATCAAGCACGGAGTAATTTGCCATCATACTCACTACTTTTTCAGCTCTTTGAGATCTTTCTTAGCTATACCTGTGATGTACCTCAATATTACTTTTAAAAAGTACAAGATGCAAGTCCCGAGTTCACCTGTATGTGCTAACACACAGGCTCTGCTGTGACCGAGAGCACGATAGTGATCCAGTGATCCTATTCAGGCCATCATCCTGTATTTCAAAAAGCGCAGAGGCACTGGTGTATGACTGGCTTTTCAATCCCTTTTGTTCAGTTACAACAGTGTTTACACTTTATGGTGAGATTTGACGGACTCATAAAGACCTCTGCTAAACAGTGAACCTGGTGAGTAAGGAAGAGCTTGGTCACAGGTGAGCGTTCCTGAGTGCTGCCGGACCTGCTTTTTTGTTTGTTGACAGTCAAAAATCTCCAGACTCACTGTCTCAGACATGCAGTTCATTGTTTTGTTGAAAAATAAAAAAAAAAAAAAAAAAAAAAAAAGGAAAGTTAGAAATTAAATTTGAATAAAAATTCACATACATACTGGAGCAGCCATTCAAATCAATTCTTGCATCATTTAATAAGAAAGGACAAAAACCTCCCTCCTTTATTTCATCTTTCTTGGCATTTCTGTTTAACTTTTTATTTGCAGGCATAAAACAAGAAAACACATAAGTCTTTTTGCCTGCATACCAACATTTCCTATCTCAGGTCTTCTGTATGGCTCTTTTGCTTGCTTTGTAGGACTCATTTCAATAGCATGAGCAGCAGAACGTCACATGTGATTTATTTTTCCAAGTTTTAAAAATAAACCAAACAAAATACTATCTGCTCAGTTTGCTTATGGAAATTTATACATGAATGGAAAAAGGAGAAATTTCAATATATGTGACTAATAAATTAGCAGTCTGTGCTCCGGAGAGAAATGGAAAATTGCAGCATTAAATCAATTTTATGTGGTAACAGACCAAAACAACAGATTGTTTGGGGTACTCGAGGTAACCACCTTTCCTTGGTAATATATGATTGTCAGTAACACTTAGCAACACATTCTTCATCAAGTTTATAGTGAAAATTTCTGACAGTGGCAGGTGAGGAATTAGTTTTAAGGATGATGTCCTTCTGGTGGCTCATGCTGAGAATGATATTATTTATATTAACTGGCAAAATAGCCTGGCAGCACACAGGCAATTACCTCAATTTTATGTTTAGTGCTCTTCTCATAAATCTATGTAATGATGACATCTCTGTTATGAGCTTACATTAACTTACTGGTTACAGTAATTGTATTGAAACAAGTAAATGTCCAGTCTGTGATGAAGGTAGTACAGTTACAATATTCCAGATAAGTAATTGTATGAGATATATATAAAAGAAAAACAGATCAGCTTTATGAAAAGAAACTTTAATTGTACAATTAGGTAAAGCTAATGTAGTGATCTTTCCTGCGTATACATGAATTTGTTCTCCATAAAGATTTGGTCTCAAGAAAGAAAAAATGGATGCCGAATGTCCCCCCCATTCCTTCTTCTTCCTCCAGCTTATATACTGCGCATGAAGTCATACGTTATGGAATATCCCCTTGGCCAGTTTGGGTCACCTGTCCTGGTAGTGTCCCCTCCCAGTCTCCTGTGCCCCTCCAGCCCTCTCGCTGGCCGGGCCTGAGAAACTGAGAAGTTCTTGACTGGTACAAACATCACCCAGCAACAACCAAAACCATCGGTGTGCTGTCAACACTGTTCTCACACCAAATCCAAAACACAGCCCTGCACCAGCTACTAAGAGGAAAATTAACTCTGTCCCAGCTGAAATTAGGGCAGTAGCTTAGTCTGAGACCACCCCTTAAAATGCAGAGGCAGATCTGCTGTTTATCACGCTCTTTCCTGAGGCATTTGTTACTGACCACTGTCAAAGATAGACCATTGGTTTGACCCAATATGATTTCTTTTTCATGTGCTACCGTAAGAGCAACTGCAGAGGTTTCTGTGGGTGATTTATGGTTGGTATGGAGCTCGAATTTATAGAAGTGTATATCCAAAGTGTCAGGCCAAGTAATCACTGAATTAACGCTCCAAGTACAAAAAACTTTCTGCTTTGTCAGTTAATACATGTGTTGTTTTCTTACAACATATGAAATCTTTCTTTGGGCATCCTGGTCTGATGGGAAATGGATATCCTTGTATCCTTTCAAATATTTCTGTATTAGTTAACAAAGAGCAATGGTAGCTTCTGTAGTCTTATGGGAAATGTTAAATTCCAAAACTATTTTCTCCTTCCATGAACATTAGAAATTCATCTTTCTGTGCTGACCTTGGCTACACACATTTAAAACAGATCCATTAAGGTAAAAATAGCTTTGAATTACCCAACTTGATATACTACCTGACCAGTTAAGTATCTGCAAAAATTCATTCAGGTGTTCTCTGTCTAGAGTGTTTATTATCTGATGGCAACTGCTTGGGCCAAGCTTTCAATAAGCTTTAGCAGAAAACATTAGAAAAATTCAGAAAACATCAATATTAGGGCATTTGACCTACAATTCATGTGTGCCAAAATCATTGCAGAATGAAGCAACAAAACCAGATTTGCCACAGGCAGGGAGTGAGACAGACCACTTGAAGACCCCCTGTATTGACTTAAAAATAATGGTGCTTGTTTACTTGTGAGTAATTCTGAATATTTGCTTTCTGTGCTATTGAGACAAATTTATAACATGGCATTTGAGGAATACTGCAGTTCATGGGGACTATCACTGGCAAAGGTTTGGAGTCCCATGCTTTTAATAAGCAAACACATTGGTATCCAGAAAATAGCTACTTCTTGTTGATATCCTCAGGTACTTCCAACATCCCTTCTGATCTCACTGCTCTGTAATGTCCCTAGAAAGCTGCACTTATGGATTGATTCAGTAAGGTTATTTGGCGTGGCTGGAAATGCTCTGTCATTGCCAAGGGTTACGTTACAAAGGGCTGGCAGCTCTGGAGATAGTATGGGAGCCTCAGGTATTCAGAACATGTGAAAGGAGTTTGAAAGTACTTGCTTTCATCTCCTTTCAGCCTTACTGTTCATATGATGGCTTAGGAAAGGGCACAAGCCAAAGGTGCTACCTCTTTTTTAGAGGACTGGGAATTCATAGGGATTTTGGCTATCAGATGAGTCCAGTGCTGAAATTCTAGCTGCTGCCATTCACTTGCTGAATTGCAGCTGGCAGGCAAAAGTGAACGGCACAGAACCGTGCTGAAGGATTTGGTCTGTATTTTTTGAGCAAAGTAGATTCAAATAAGCAGAAGAGAGAGAAGATGGAACTGGTGACATAGCTATAGTGGTAGAGAGAGAGGGAGCAAATTAAAATCCACACATCTTAGAAACCAGAGGATTATTTTTGCTTTACTTCTGTCTGATAGTAATAATAAAAATGATATTATGGTCCCAACATCAATGGGAGGAATGTCACTATGATCCTTCAGCTAGTCAAATGGCATAGCTTGGAAATTAAAGTTACTGATTGCTTTGACATGAGTAAATTTTTTTCCTTAAAGAGTACTTTTCTGAAAATAGATTTATCTCTGCTAAGCAGAAAAGCAGATTTAATATCCCACAGGATTCAGAGATACTGTGAGGTTATTGATGTAACATGTTTATCATTTCATCAAGAAATGTTATTCACTGAACTGTCTGGGCCTCTTCTTGTCAAAAGAATTTGTCTCTGAACTGGCAGCACGACAGGACTCCACAAGCCTACTTTATGCAGTGTCTGGTCCTTTCCCTGGTTTGTCTCTGTCTCAGATAAACCAGTTATGCTTTTCTCCCTAATCAAAGGAGAAAAAGACTTCCTCCCCTAGGAGATCCTTTCCCATAAAAGATTGCTTGGTTACCTTAAACATTCCAAATTACTCAAATGGCTGGTTTACATCTGTATTACTGCATGCGACTTGAAAAGTTACTGCATTTTCTGCTGCTGTGCCTTGAGTCTGCCAATCTTACAAATGAAGTTCTTAAAGCTTTTTTTTTTTTTTTTTAACAGTCATGTTTACTGACAGGCACCAACCCAAAGACAAAGTCAATGGGAAAGTACGCTGAAGACAAGTGTTCTTTGGCTTGGTTCAAGATATTGTACAAATAGGATAGGGATTAATCGTATGTGGTACTTCAATTCCCGTAAAGCCTGGAGATCCATTTTGGAACTACGTTAAACTGCAATAGCATCAGTATTAACTTTACCCTTGCCAACATGTCTGTGATGGCAGTAGCCCAAAAACCCACACTGGAGACAGAGAGTACTGAGAAACAGTAAGTAAAAGGTGAAATAAAAAGAGTATTGGCTGGAGCAGGGGTTGCCAAGGTGGAGAAGGGAAAGCCTTTGAGCTGGAGATGGCATTGAAAGACGAGCAGATGGACCTTCACACATGAAAAGTAGAGCAAGGAGCATATTCCTTCCAAATAGCATCCTTGCCTTCAGTTTGCACATTGGTAAGATCCTTAAAAAAGATTTCAGAAGGAAGAAGTAGAGAGAATTGGAAGGGGTAGCTATGAAGTTTGACTCTCAAAAGTGACTCGGAGTCATACAAGGTTTTCCAGGAGAAAGTAAGCTAAATTGAAAACTAGATTAGAGAGAAAGGGAGCTAAAAGATAAATAAGAAGCAGAAAAAATTAAATGTGACTTAAAAATAGCCGGGGGATTGAAGTTCTTTTTTATTATTGCCTTTAGCAAGAAATGGAAAGAAAAGGAAGGCTAGGTGATTAGAAGACAATTGAGATCACGTAACAGCAGCTATTGAAAAAATACAGATTTGGGAATCCTTGGAAAATGTAAACAAATGCTAATTAATCATTCCAGATGATGCTTAGTCACTGAAACACTCTGAGCATCTGACCAGTTGCAAAGACCCCTAGCAACTGGGATGGCACCAGAGACTCAAGGAAAGACAAGACATTACCCAGCTCCAGTACAGAAAAAAAGGGAAGAGTGATAACAGCAATTACTATTCAGTAAGAACAGCAAATTAGATATGTGTGCTATGTGATAAAGCTATAGAAAAGGACAGTGTGATTTCAGTATGCTTTCATGAAAGGATCACAACACTTAGGAAAGAACAGCTGTTTATGTCAAACTTTTGTAAAATTTTTCACCTGTGTTTTTTCTTACTTTATTGACAAATTATAGCAACACCTCAAAGGCAAACAACAGAAATTATTGTGGTCTGGAGAAACCACTGTCAGGAAAGATTTAAAGAGCTAAATACATATAGCAGTTAAACAATGACTGAGAAAGGAAAATACAACAAGAAATGACTGCTGGGAAGATTTGAATACTGAGGTGAAAGAAGATCAAGAGCTGTCTCCTTATAGGAGCTTGTTAGGTCACAGAAGATACATGCACATTACTATGAGTCTTTACACTGGCAGAGCAACTGGTAAGGAAATTCCATAAATCTTGTACATCTAAACATTCAATAGGTCAAATATGTCAACTTTCTGTTCAGTTTAACCAGCAAATAATGCCACAGACCTCTGGAGATCAGGTATTAAGTAGAAATCCTGATGGTGTATGAGACTGAATGATCTTATTCCTTGTACAATATGGACAAAATTGATTTGGACTATTTTGTCTCTGTTTTTCAGCCTTTAAAATTTTATTTTTGCCCTTTGTGCCAGGAGCTCACACCTGTATAGAAAAGTTATGTTCCTGCCTAGGATGGCCAGTACCTGGTCCAGGTTATTCCCCAAGCTAAGTCTGGACATATTTGGGGATGGTAGATGTTGATAGAAGCCAAAACTGTGCCATGGGATTTGCTGACATTTCTACCATATAGATGATTGGATGCCAGAATGAGTCTGTCCTTAGCTTTGTTATGTTTATTCCAAAAGCTGCAAAAGGACTTCTAAGTAAGAGGAACTGGCGTAATATTAGTCCAAGCTTTGGACAGTGTTTGAGCACTCCTTGTGTCACATAACTGCACGACGCTCAGGAAGCAAAAGGAATGACAGTGTGTGTGTCTCTGAATGAAGCAAAAGAAAATATATGTATGGCTAGGTCAGACGGATCCTTGTATGGATACAGCGTTCATGTTCCTGGCCTTCAAGAAGCTGCTGGGAAATCCATATGCACTCCCAAATGGGAGAATCTTTCTGTCTCATCCTTGCTGAGTTTCCCAGTGAAGATCATTGTATCCCAACCGTGCAACAGATCTGAAATTTCTACCTTAAATGCCGAAGACTCTATCTAACAGTCTGTAAAGTTTAAGAAGTCTTGTAATGACAGCTTCACAAAGGCAAATGTTGATCTTGGCACAACTACAGCCTGAGATAATGAAGCTAGGTATTAGTAAGGCTTTTTTACAATATCTCATGAAATCCTAATTTTCGTGCTAAATCAAATAGTCCTTTGACATGAGAATTTAGTAACTGGACCACAAGTGAAAGATAATAATAAATGTCTAGATAATAAATTAAGGGGAGTTTTCTAGCAGGATGGTAGAGACATTATTACTAAACCTTTTCCTATACAAAATGGTCTGGAAGAGAGGATTGACAGCGATTGATGACATTAACAGATGATAGCAAGGAAGAGGAGTAGTGGAAATGGAAGACATATTTAAAGGCTAATTCAGAATAAAAAAAAAGAAAACGTAGAAGGAGATTCCGAGGATGTAATTAGAAACTCAAAAATAAAACAGAATAAAGGAACAAGAAAGAGAAGCAAAATACTTGCCCAGCTTTTCTTAGAAAATGGGAAAAATCTACTCGTTTTTAAAAGGTAATTTACGATATTTTAGGGAAATGTACTGGTATTCTTCTTGATGCAACAAGCTGACAAGATTTAATAACTTGGAAGACACAAGGATGGAACAGAAAGCAAATCTGATAAGTGACTGCGGTCTAGGAAAAGAGCAAAGGCAGCCTGCACAACATGGGACTGAGCAGCATCAAATGACTCAGTGGAGTATAATGGCTCCTTTTCTGGTCCTTTTTCAGCAGCAAGGCTGCCTGCCCTTCCAGGCACATTGTCCTCACAAGAGACACACACAGGGAAGCTCCATTAGGAAACAGGGGAAATCATAGAAACAGAAGGCTGATCGACTTAAAATGAAATTTCACAAAAGTTAATAAACCTGAATCCAGGGTTTCAAAGAAGTCAGTCATTTCAGGCTATGTTTAACTGGGTTGGATGCAGCAGTAATTCTGAGAAGGCCCGTTACAGAATCCACACGATGGGGTGAGATTTCGGGCCCCTTGATTCATCAGCATGGAAGATAAGATTTTTTGAACAGTATATTTGCAGATGAATAATTTTGAAAGATTTAAGGTGGCTTTAGAGTTTATAACAAGTAATTAAATGAAATGAAGTAAATAATCATTGACCTTGACTATCTTTCTTTATGGTTGCAATATTTTCAGAGATAAACTGGCCTCCTGAGGAAGGAATATGCCATATCTCATGCGACATTTAAACCTGGACTGAGTAAAGTGCGAGAAAACGCCCTTTTAAAATATAATCTTGTCCTGACAGATGGATGGAGTGGATAGTAATAACAATGATACTTTTTATTGATATATGATCTGCTTATAACAGATAATAGCTCTTTCTGTTTTTAATTTATCCAAGTCTTTCAGTTCAACACAATACATCTATTGAAGTCATGGGGTATTGTACAGGCAATTCTGAGGACAGAATTAGGCCCTGTTATACTATCCTGCTTCTCTTGTTCAGTTTGGGCAAACCTCTCAATGTTTAGAGTGTTTAAATTCAATCATAGTCAGTCATGTCCTTCTCATCTTGAATGTAAGGATTTCAAGTCTGAAAGTAGTAGATCCAAAAGCAAAAGTTTTATGAATCCATTTTCAGTAATGAAAACGGATTCAAAAGGGTATGACAATGAGCCAAAATGCTGGTGTTCCAATGAAAACAAAAGTTCTTTTAAAAAGTTGCAGTGCCTCTGCAAACAGCATGATGTGGGCTAATTTATTTGTCATTTTTAAGCCTTTGAATCTGCACTGGGCTTTTGCTCGTTCTAAGTCTCCCAGAAAAGTCAGATCCATTTCTTACAGAAGGTGTGTACATGTCAGTAGTAGATCAGAGCAAACAATTGTGAGTCATGATGGGGGAAAGGGACTGTTGGCTCTGCACTTTTGTTGGTTTACTGATCCAGAGAACAGAGATGTTGAAACATGAAGTCTGGAAGACTCGTATAGTTGATCAGCTTTGCTTTGAGGTTGTTCACCTTGCTAGTAAAGCTTTTATTGGAAATAAATGAGTATTCTATATTTAAGATTAAACAAGACTAGAAGGTGCAGTTCTGAGTATATGGCAGATGCATAGTTACCTTATGAATTGCATGAAATTCCTCTTTTTCTTTTAATCACTAGCATGCATTTGCTTGAATTGTTGGGCTAATGTCACAGCAGAGAGGATCTAAATTTATATGGTCTTAAGAAGTTAAATCTTAAGAAGTTAATTCTTAAGCAGCTAATGCCTAAGCTTTTTAAGTTTCCTAATCAGAGTGGCTGTAGACTCTGCATATAATGAAAAAAGCTGAAGGAAAAGGAAGGATGTGAATAGAAACCTTTCTATTGATCACAACAAATTCCAGGAAAGGAAGGAAGAAATCCTAACTCAATTGTTTGAGGAATCTTACCTAGCACTTTACATAGCTTTTGGCTCATAAGCAGGAGTACTTTTTAGAAGAATTATTGAGATGGCATTTTAGCCTTGGATTCTAAAATCTCTTGAAGTGTGTCTTCTAAACTTTTCCAAATCAAATATTGTCTTTTGTTTTTCTATGGTGTTGGCATCGTAGGCAAACCACATGGAAGCAGCTGGATTGTCTTCATCTGAGGCACTGTAGGTCCAGCTATAAGACGGCTCATTTTGAGGTGCCTTTGAGTGAACTTGGAAATTTAGAGAGAGGAGATGCCATCCACAAGCAGCTAACTTAAACCAGGAACCTCAGCTAACCTCTTCTACACTAAATAACGTAACAGCTACCTGTGAGGGTGCACAGTAGCGTGTGATGTAACCAGTGTGATGTACCTACACACACTGTTGTGAAAAGGACTCAGGACTGCTCTAAGGGAGTATTTGCAGTTAAAAGGTACCAGATTGCCCTGAAAATTGGCTCATTATTTGAAGTTCAAAAACAATCTTATAGGAACTCCTTAGGAGTCCTTATGAGTTATACTTAAAATGAAACAAAATATCTTTGGGTGTAACAGCATCTGTTTGTGATGTACAGTATTTAAGAAAATCCATTTAAACTGAGGGGTAAACCGTCTGGCCTTATGAACCTGCTAAACCCTGCCTTTGTTGTAATATGTTCAGAAAGAGAAGGTTACCTGAGATAAACTCTGCCAGCTGGTACTGGTGCAGCTGCAGGGATTTTGAATGTGCCATTCCCAGACCCTCCAGCCATGGCCTGTCTCAGCTATGCCAGCACACATCCCATTATTAAAGCTCCATCTTGCCTTTGCTGTTCCAGATGAAATTCCCACTTCCCTGGGAGATTTTCCTGATGACATGCTCAGGGTACTGCTGATGTGTGCAGTTCTGTTCTGCTGAGTCTTCCTTAGCACAAGCATCTCACACAGTTTTAAAGAAGAATGCACTACTTTTTTACCATAAGGTAAAGATTTAACACTAGTTTCCAAAGAAATGCCCAGAGCAAAACTTTCATGAGGCAGGTAGGATCGCAGTCATAATTTTATGGGTATTTTAACCCCTGGTAATACTACTATAAGGAGCATGGTCCAAGCAGGGTCAGATTACAAAAGAAAGATTTTTACAAGTACTTATAAACATAGAGAAAAATATTGAAAAATTAACTGCATTTATATTTAAAAATTAAATGTATTTGGGCAAAAAGATAAAAGATGGAGTTTCCAAATAGATCTCTGCCTATATCTGCTGTGGGTACTACTTAACAGAGAGGCACGTGTCGCATTTTTGGAAGATAAACATAAGGATGGTTCCCTTAAATTTGGAATAATTGTTCATTAATTTCTGAATTTCATGACAATTAGGGTAAATAATAAGTTTTAAAATCTGCATTGATCTTGGTAAAAATGCTGGTCATTTCACAACCAGTCTGTAACATCTACTCTAATGTCAATATTTCAGAAACCCCAGATACTGGATCAGATCCTGAAGTGCTTGATTACTATTTTTATGCACTGTAATCAATAGGAATGTTGCTTGTGCTTAGTACTTTGTTGGCATAGCTAGATTAAAGCATATTCGATTGCTGAGAAAGGCAGAAGAAAACAATCTAAGTTGTGCAGCTGTAAGATTAAAAACTGCTTTTCAAAGTGCAATAGGCTTATCCTTCTCTAATGAAATGAAAAATAGTATGAGACAATGATTGTCATAGTTCAGCCGATACTTAGAATAAAAGATTATTAATTTGTTGTAGACAATGTAATTTTCATAAAATTTATCTGATTCTGTCATTCTGCTTTTATTGTTAGCCTTTGCCATTGTTCTTTAAAAAGGTAATTACATTCAGAGAAATGAAGATCCAATCAAAGCATTTCACATTTTAAAAATCTTGGACAAAAACAAACCACAGGCCAATCCTTTACTTGGGCTTAGATATAATGACAGGTTTTGGTACAAAAATGTTTTAGTTAAAAAAGTAGCCATATTTAAATAGGTAGTAAGAACAGCTTAAGCTTACAGTTGGTGTGAACACAGAAGTCAGTTGTGCAACACAAAAAGGTTGTTCTGACATAGATCAGTAACTGCTTATGTGAATAAGCATTAAGGCTGGAGGATAAAGATCTTACCCTTCCTTTCAGGAAGGACTTCTCCATCCTGTTTCTATCTTCCTTAAGAACTCGATAAAGCCGCCTGATAGACTGAAAAAAACGTAACCTTACCTCTGTCTTTCTTAATTTGACTCCTTTCTGACACAGGCATCTTCCTAGATGACCCATTTTCTGGGTTTGCCTTATCTTGGCTTGGCTTCTTTCCCCCCCCCCCCCTTTCTTTACTTGTAATGTGTTTTTGCTCAGCTGTCATTTCTATTCTTTGCTTAGAATAGTGATAAGAATCTGTAATTACAGTGATGGAATAGAGTTAAGAGAAAAAATAATGAAACAACACTCTTAATTCCCAGGAAAATCACTGGGCTGAACCAGCCTTTAAGCAGGAGTCCTTTAAATTGCCCATGGATAAAAGGATTGTAAGTTTATGTCAATAAACTAACTCTTGGATACAGATTCCCTGGGAGTTTTCTAGGTCCAGAAGTGTTGCCTCACAGCCTGGAGCAGTTAAAAACATAAAAGGGTGGTATAGGGCTGCACTTTCTGCACTGACCTCCAGAGGTGTCCTTGGCCGCGGCGGAACCTCTTCAGATGGGCTGTGAGAAAAGAAGCGTGAGAGGTTCAGATCATTCCCTCTCCTGTGCTGCATTTTCAGCACAATCTGTAGAGCAGTTTTGACTTTTAAGCAGGCACCTGACCTAAAGTCTGTCCTGCTAAAGTGTCTGTAAAATGATGAGCAACCAGAACATCAACAGATGCTTGGTGAATATCATGGAGCTCTTATTAGCAGTTGTTTAAACCTTCTGGTATATCAGACCGTGGTCAGCAGTGAGCTATGGTACACTGTTTGCATCGCTCTTTGCTAACACAAAGGCAGAGCATGCGTGTTGGCACAGGCTGGGTGTCAGAAGGCAGTATCCTTTCTGAATCTGCACATATGGTGCATGCACAGTGTGTGCATATGGCCTCAGCTGAATGCAGTGGCTGTATTTCCTTCTCTTCCTGTAGCACAACAAACCCCTTTTCTCACCATGGCATCCCAGGCACCAACAGTGTAATTGGCCCTTGCCCGTGGATGGACTGGGGGAAACCTCTGCCTGGCTGTTCCCCATACAAGAACAGTTGTTAGACTGGCTGCGTTGCTTGAGTTCATACTTCAGACTCATCCGTAGGTGGTTGTCTAGAAAAAACCAGCATTCTCAGAGACAAATATAATTATGCCTTACTATGTTTAAATGCAAACTATTGTTGACAGAGGTGGTTAGGTGCTGAAAACGTGCTTTGCTTCTGACATTGAATAAAGGTAAGTAGTACATGCATGCACTTCATGGGTGTATGTTCACACAAATCAAACTGAATTTGAACTGAAGAAAACTCTTGAAGGGGGAGAAAACTGCATCTAGACGAAGTATTTCATTAGAGCCTGTATGCTGAAACTATGAGACAGAACCATATTTTTCTCCCATTTGTATCAATACCAGTAAAAAGTAGTGTCCTTTAAGATTTTTCGTTCTAGATATGTGACAGTGGATTATTGTCCCTATATACCCTGCTTAAAATTTGAGTCCATAATGCCTAGAAAATGCCACTTTGGCCACCAGAGGGCAATGATTTCTTCTGTTCCTCAAAAACAGAAATAATCTCTTTTGAGAGAGAGTCAGATGTTAATATAACCCCCTGACATTTTTGAGCTTTGTAGTATGGATACTTTCACCTCTAAGTTCAAAACTGGCTGCTGTTTGTAGTGACTCAGAATTCTTCACTTGTGATAGTTAATTGGCATATGTGAAGCAACTTTGGTCTTTTTGGTTCATTTTTTTAGATACAGATGTCCACAGCACAGAATTGATAGCTGGCCTCTGTTCTGGCAGGTCAGTTAAGATCAAATGAAAACGTTTATGAGAAAAGCAGGCAAAATATGCCATGAAAAAATAGCCTCTCAACATGCAAGGATTAAAAACATCTATCCCTTGTTTCCTTTATCAATAGCATTTACATTTATCTATCTGTCTACCATTCTACACACAAACATCTAAGCTCTCTACATTTAGACTGAATAGATTTCATTTTTACTAAAGAGCATATTAAAATTATTTTCATATGTGATATCTGAATGTGAATTAATTTGAATAAGATTTATCCCTATTATATGCTGCCCATTGAGTTATTCTGTTTAACTGGGTTTTGAGTCATTATCATAGCTTTCAGTTAGACTTTCAGAAGAAAAAGTTAGGAGCTTTCAGAGAAAAACTATCGAAGGATGTTATCTCTGTCTTGTAAACAAATTTCATGCCAAAATGAAGATTTAGCAGACAAGCTGCCAGAAAGCTGCTGGCTTTCTTGCTGCAGAGCTCCTAGAGATAGCATTGAATAACTGTGGTCAGCAGATTTGCAGCCTTTTCAGATTTTTGAAGTATTTTGGGTGAAGGCACTCTTAAAGCATGCATGACTAATGGATTCATCCTGAACAATGTTATTCATCTTAGCCTGTTTTGCAGAGTTTCTGAGTGGTCAGCTGTCCCATTCTGGTGACCAGGCTCCCAAAAATCAGGCTGCTTCTCTGAAGTGGAGCACAGATATGGACGTCCTTTTAGAGAGATTCTTAGTATTTTGGTGGAATTATGAATTTGAGCTATGTGGAACAGTTATAAATAGGACCATCAAGGTTTCTAAAGTATGCCCCTGCTGTTTCTATTTGCACCATTTACTAGAACCTCTACAGACAGAAGGGAGGAGTGTGTCTGCAAGGGAAAGGAGCTTTAGCATCTGCTTTGGAGCAGATGCTCAGCATCATATGCTACCCAAATTAGCTGGCCATCAGCCTCAACCTTGCTGGAGTCAGCTCCTGTCCTAATATTTGAAAGAACAATCCTTTGCAGTTAGAACTCTTGCTGAGTGACCTGTGGATTTATTAATTACAAATCAGGCTGAGCTGTCACATGAGCCTTCTGTTCCCGTGTTCAAAGCCATAAAAGTTTTCACTTAGGAAGTAGTGATTGTAGCTAACATACTTCATGAAATCCTTCATAGATATTATTCTTGAAATACATCAGTGACACTGAGGGAAGTTTGGAAAAGCATTTGTTGTCAAGAAGCTTCACAGATTGCTAGAAAAAAAGAAACAAGTAAGCATTTATACTATTAGTGATTTTCAGACTTACCAAACAGAGTAGTTTGTAGTTGACATGTCAGGCTTGAAATCTTTAGCCTTCTTTGTTACCTGAGACTCAAGTCTGTAGAAAACTGATCGGGTCATCACCAGCCAGACTGTGTGTGCAACTTCAGTGCACATAGATTTAATTCTATGTCATGTGATTAATAAATTTTCCACACTAGGACCAGCTCTGCTTCTGCAGCAGAAAGCTAATGAAGGAGTAATTAACACTGTAAGTATTCTGAAGGGAAATCCCCGTATGCTGGGAAATCTTTTCCAGGAATATAGCTATTTTTCTGCTTTCATGTTCATCCCATAATGCAATGAGTCAGGAAAGGCAGGAGCACCAAGTACCAGTGCCCTGGTAAGAGCCTGCTGCAAAGGAGGCAGGCAGAGAACAGAGAGGGCTCCAAGCTGCTGCTTGATTGAATTATCTGCGTATCCTGCAGAGGTTGCAACAAATCCGTTTGTGAAATACCCCAGTTTCTTTCACTCCACTGAAAAGCTAGTCAAACCTGGGGGTATCAGCTCAGGTTTTTTTAAATTATGAGTATTTAACAACGTAGAATGAGAAGATTGAAAGGGTCTCTTGATCTATCACTCAATCAGTATGGATTCTTGTTCCCTCCACCCCAAAGAGCCAGGTAACAGATGCGTAGTTTAAGTGGGTCCACAAAATGCCATCACCGAGTAAGGCCGTTGCAACACTCCATCACAATTTAAAATCTTCATTAAGAGTGACCCAAAACTACAGGCAATTACAGTAAATGAGTAGGAAATCTCAGTCTCTGAGACCATCACAAATTAGGAGATAGCTTAAAAGTGGGATCCTCTGAAATTTTTCTTTAATTTGTGAAGCATTTACCTTCAAACAAAAATACTGACTCAAGTGCTTTAAAATCTGTCTTGGTTTGCAGTCTGTGTGGCAACTTAAATATCAACATTTTATTTAAAAAATAAAACTAAAACAGGATTTGTAGGCAGTGGAATAACATTTTCTGAAATGCTAATCACTGAGACTGTTGGAGGGGTTAGGGTTATTTTATTCAAAGTAGTTTTAGGTACAGGATATCTTTGATAATCAGGCTGTTGTTAGTTGCTAAAAAGAATATATACCTAATTTTCTGCATGTGAGGTTGAAAATGATACAGGCTGATAGCCTGAAATATCTGGTCACATCACAGTTTAGTCTGTAGGCCAAATCCTGTTCTTCTAAGTCTTGTCTGAGCCAGAATGCGAGCATATGAATTCCCCTTATACCTCCAACAGCAATCCAGCCCTCTGACCTGCATGCATAATCCTTTAAATACATTTTTGCTTGTCTAAACATTCCTGTGGCACCTCAAGTATGTCACAGTATCATAGAATCTTTTAGGTTGGAAAAGACCCTTAAAATTCTTGAGTCCAGCCGTTAACCTAACACTACTGAATCTACCAGTAAAACACGTCCCTAAGCACCACGTCTACATATGCTTATGTCACCCCATAAACACTCAGAAACATTATTTTCTAGAGAAAGAGGTTTCTCAGCTTCATGACTGCTCAGGTTTAGGTTGCTTTCTGACCCAGAAAAGCTGTTGAAGTCAGTAATGGGTGAAGCTACAACTAACTGTGTCATGGAACCCTCTACATAATAGCACGGTGAAAAAACCCTCTTTCCGGGGAAAGGGACCTGGTGGGATTGCAAGAAAGAGAAAAGGGACACTAGGAGTCTTCCTCAGCCTGGCCATGGCCTGGTCACCAGTTTCCTCCATCTTTAGGGGTGGACAAACCCCTGGCATGGGGCAAAGCTGTTGCAACAGATCAGGCTGTGGTCCTTCATCTGTGTCATGAAGTGTGCCAGTTTCATGGGGCAAAAGGAGCCACAGCAAAGGCAACCTGATTGTAATTAAGATGAGTTATATGACAATGCCCTTGTTTTTACATAGTTTTCCCACAACAGTAATGTCATGCAAGGTGATCTAGTTTTCCGGGAGCAAGAGCTACATTCCTGCGTTGCACCCTACTAGAAAGGCAGGGAATCTGGTACCACCTCTCCTCTCTCCCGGTGCCCTGCTGCCTGATGGCGAGGGCACTGGCCTTAATGTACTAGGTGTGTTTAAACCTAGTCACGCTGATTACACTAAAGTTCAGCAGGCACCAGAAATATATATACACCAGTGCCTAAATTAGTCATTCTGGGGGTGGGCTTGGATTCTGTAACAAAAAAGGAGCAGATTAAAATAAATCAGTGTAAAGAAGTAGATTCAGAATATTAACTATGCATTAACATTCTGGATACTTAATTAAAAAAGCTTAAAGCTTTTCTTTAAAAAGCAAAACAACACAGAAAGCCTCAGGCATTCCTGACACTTTTTAATGATAGGAAAAATGAATTAAAATCTGTTTGCAGTACCTGGTGATGCCAAGCAACCAATGCATGCTGATATTATCCCCACTATTTTTTTTGGTGTGTAGGCACACTGACTGCAACTTTTTCAGTCCTGTCTTGTGATAAAGAACTTTGCTGTGTCTGCAAGGCAGCCTTTGTCGTGGCTACAACTGCAGTTTTTATTTCTTTTACATGTAATAAATGAATGAAAGAACAATTCTGTAAGTGATTTTTTAAATGTTTTTCCAGTATTAGATAAGAACACAGAATTTCCTAATAGGATACTATGCAGTACATTTATGCAATACATATGGAATCCACCCCTCTAATAGATTGCTTTTGATCTCGTGATTGCTATCGTCTAATGTTCAAAGTGGGAAAATGTTTCCTCAAGTGAGTTAATCCCTATTCCTTTTTGAAAGAACCAAAAAGGGAGATCTCATTAGGTTATGAGTCATAACGTTGACTATGTCTAATTAGATAGCTGGTTTGAGTGAGCAGCATAGACTGAAATTGACTGTAATTTTATTTTGATTGACAAATTATTCACTTGCTAGAGAATAATAATAAACCCCCCCATAAAAATAAAACGGGTACTATATAAACATTTGGATATTAGCAGCTACTTATTCGCTGGAATTTTGTGGTGAACATTGGCCTCTTTTTTTGAAAATGATGATTTATTGAATCAAACTTTTTAATGGCAGTGTATAGTTTCTCTAAAATTCTGATAATGGAAAATTTTCCAGATCCATTAAGGAGTTTCTCTGCTTCTAAACACATATAGCTTCCAGATAGCCCCTAATCCCAACTGAAATATCAGTGCAGTGTATCACTTTTCTGTTCCTAGTTAAACATTTAAACTTTGGTTTTCCATCTCAGAAACACTTTGTATGATAAAGCATTGATTCACTTCTGGTTTTGGTGGAAAAGTTGGTCAGGTCTTGTTTCCATCCTCATGCAAAACCGAAAATACTTTGAAATCTTGAGAGTACTGTAGGGGTAGAGAAAACTGTCGCCACCCAGTTCCGACAGCACCTAGTTGTAAACTGTCTAAATAAGCACATGTCTGAAAATGTTGTATGCATTGTCTTCAGTAGTGTAGAGAGCTTTCCTTAGGGTTTTAAAAATTATTTTCAAATGTCATCAACATTTCTATTTGCAAAGATTTCTGTGCGTATAATTTCTTCCTTGTGTTCATACACTGACAACAGAAAAGAACAGTGCAATATATACAGAAAAACAAATAAGATGTGTATGGTCCGTGTAAGAATAACATACTTTGTAGTTGTATTAGGGAATATGACTGTTGTAAGATCTGATGATAAAAATAAAAGTTCCATGCATTATGAGGATAAATGCAGTTTTCCCAAAGTCATTAGAAATACTAACAACGTATTTCATCATAGGTATGCTCTTATGGGAGACATACTTTAGACACCAAAGGAACTTATAGGCCAAGCAGAAATGTATTTAAAGGATTATGCACACAGATCAGAGGGCTGGTTTGCTGTTGGAGGTATAAGGGGCGTTTGTATGCCTGCATCCTGGCTCAGGCAGGATTTAGGAGAACAGGATCTGGCCTATAGTCTAAACTGTGGTGTGACCAGATATTCCAGGCTACCAGCCTGGATCAACATTTTAATGATGTATCAAATCAGAAGATTAGATGTATCAAATACATTCAGATTGAGCAGTAAACTGAAATAGAATCACTTCAGGTAAAAAAGTTTTGAAAATGCTTAATCTTTTGTATATTTATACTTCTCCCCCCCTACCCTCCTCTTTCTGCAATGCCGAACAGCTAGTGTTAATGTTGTAAGGCTCTTTATACCATAGTGACCTGAAAAGGTAAGCAATCCAGAGTAGGGGAAATTGATACTATAGCTTGAAGATTGCTATTAGTTTTAGTTTTCTAGCCCTAAAGGGTTTTATGCAAAAACCATGGGTACCTTTATTTAGCTATAGCAGTATGCCTGAAATATGATTGATCTGCTTAAACCATTATGTTTTCTGAATATCCGTACAGCATGTTTATCTGTGTGCTCTGATCTCCTTATAGTATACAACATATACTATACAACTATATAACATATAGCTATGTTATAGTAAATGTGATGACTTCCTACTTTTTTCTTTTCACTCTTACGTAGTGTCCACAGGGACTGAAAACACTTCCCTCAAGGGATGTAGTTGCAGCAAGAGGACAGTGAGAGAATAAATAGATTAGTGAGGAAAAGGAAACAGCAATAGTCTTGTTTGTTGTGAGTATATGATTTAAGATTTCTTTGGCATGAGAATATTTTAGCAGGTATACCTATACCAGATAATGCAAGGAATGTGAAAAACAGGACAAAATTTCGGTACCACTGTAACATCAGGATTTTTCAGATAACTGAGTACTCCACAGGAGAAGCAGTGTCTCAGGCAGGCAAAGCCCAAAGTTACATATGTATTAGTGCACATTTGTAATCACATATGCAAATCCTTGCAGTCAGATTGGTTGATGAGGACTGATTTGCATAACTGCAGTGTGGTTATTTCTCAGGAACTCTATCACACATAAATCCCTTACTTTTGACAGTTATTTGTCACTGTTACCTAATCAAAGCACAAATATTTGTAATAACCATGGCTATGGATATCTCTGGCCTTATGAATATTGGGATACAAACAGTGATTGGTTCCAGTTTTTATTTTTTTCTGTTAAAGACAGTGAGGAGCAGGGCTCATCCCACTGATGGGCTGCTCCTTGCAGTGATGAAAGCCTGGCTTTGGGCACTCTGAGTGAGAATGAGCACAGGTTTGTCAAAAGAGTCATCATCTTTCAGAAGCATTTTACCAAAAGCATTTTGCCAGAGGCATTCTGCTTAGCAGGAGATTTGTCTAGGGAGGCATTCCCTGGAAGCATTTTCCTTGCAGGAGCTTGTCTGTAGAACTGTTCCCCTGAGGCTTTTCCCCAAGCACAAAGACCTATTTACATCATAATTCTAATGTTTTAAAAATGTATTATTTTTTGTATGATTTTATTGAGATATGTATATGTGTGTATATATATAAAAAGACTAGCTATAGTCTTAAACTGACTGATGTAACATATGTCACAAATGGGTATCTCCAAATAAACCTTCAATTTAAGATCTCTAGTGATGTACTAGCTACAAAAATGGCCACTTCAGCTTCCCACTTTCTTCATTTAGCAAAAATCCGCTGCTACCTTCTCACACTCCAGACTGCGTATACAGACCCAGAATTGTTCTACCCTTGATGCACATACATAGCACTCATTTCTGCTGATGGGAATCACACATACAGTCCAAGCAGGAAGATGCCATCCTACATTTAATTCTCTCAAGCAGCAGAACAAAAATGAAATTCATGTTCTTATTTTGGTTTCCCTATTTTTCTCCAAAATGTTCTTCTGGGTGAAATGTTCTATTGTATTTTGCAGTCTCTAAAAACTTGTCTGCCACCTTTTAGTGAATACGAAATGTCTTTGCTTTTTTTTTTAGCATTTGATGCTCTGCAAAAAATGTGTATGCATGTGATGACAATTACTAAGTACAGCTTGCAAGTGAAATGTGCACCTGCTAGATTTCCTTTCTGGCTGGGTTTACAGTGCCTTACTCCACTGATTTCTACAGTCTCACTCTTCACTTACACGATTAAAAATGAAGAATTAAGGAAAAGCTTGCAGAGTAGGAAATAAAGCATTTCCTTTGTGGCTCCTTTATTGCCTAAAATATCTTGCAGGGGCAAGCCTTTGAGGTATTTAAACATATGAAGTCAGGCAGAGAACCCATGTGCTCAGAATTGGGTATCTCCTAAAGGTATCTAGTCTTGCTGGACTGGACTCCTAAGAGTTTTTACTCCAGTCCTTGAAGCAGTTAACTGTAGATAATTCTTTAATTTGGGAGACAAAGTGCCGTCGAAAGTAAGGTAATTCTCTTTTCAGTATGCTGTACGGGAGTTATGTTTTAGACAGCTGAATCTTTTCATTGCTGCACAGTATTTACCATCATCTTTCCCAAGATGCTCTTGTCCTATTTTCAGAAGTTTGCCTTGAAGTACTACTGATTTTCTTTGGCCTTGAATATTATGCATTATAAATATGATTTGCTTAGAAGTTTGTAATGCCTTTTTATCAGTGGTTGGTATGACTGTGCAGCTGTTCAGCAATTACATACTATGGAGCTAAGCAGAAACTTTAAGACATGAAGCATTTCTAGGGAAGTTTGGTAACTGAAAAAAACCTGGCTTAAAAGTGAAAGCTCAAATACTGAAAAATTGAAATAGACTGAAAATGCTATAATGGTTTTGAATGTCACTGCATTTGAAGGAATATCCACAAGGAGAATGCTGGGCTCAGCACCGACTTAAATCATGTTCCCTCCAGTAGAGAAAATTAATTTTAAATGTCATCTATTTAATTGTTTGTTATGCCTAATTAAAAATGGTAATTTATTTGATTTATTTGTAGCATACTTAATATGTTGCTTTATTAAAGAAATCACAGAAAATTTGTTTCTAATTAAGAAGACTGAGAGGTTTTTTGAAGTATTTCTTTCAAAATGTTTTTACCTTGGACAAAATTAAGACTATTTTGGTAATGTGGAGTTCTATCATTCTTGAAAGATGAATCATGGGCAAAGGGAGAATTATATCTTAATGTCAAATTAGTTTTGCTTTATAGATGGTAAACATGATAACAAGTACATGTTCTTTCTTACCTTCAGAAACATTTAGCAACCTGCTCCCTTATTTATTTTCACAATGGCTTAGCCACAGAACTTTTATGTGGTCTGGGACATGCAGGATAAGCAAAGGCTCATTGTGTTGGGGAGGTTAGAACTGGTGGCACTTGTGCTGGGAGAGTAGCTGTAAAGGCTGAGGTTGAAAAGCGAAATAAATCTGAAACTATGTATTCTGGAGGAAGAGGTAAATGCTTATAAAAATTAATAAAATTTTCCAAGAGCTGTTAATGTAGCGGTATTTAAGCAAAAAGAAATTGATTAGATAAGATGGACATTTTCCACAAAGGACATCTTCCAAATGATGTGGAAAGGGCAGAAATACAGATAAGGTTTTTCATCTCTTTGCTGTAGTGAAATTGACCTTTTTAGCTAGTTGATGGAACTGATGTGTGCTTCAAATTTTTATTTATTTTTCTTTACAAATACATGAACAGCATGTTGCTAAAATATCGTGAGTTTTCTAGGTGGTGAAGACTGTAATTCTCAGTAAAGTGCTGCTTCTGCATATGAAAAAGAGAAGATAGACTTGGAAGACGTTTTTCGCTTTCCTGTCTTTAGGGCTCATGGTGCCTCTCATGTGAGAACACTATGTACCTCAGGAAACTGGACCTTATCAGAGAGAGGTGCACACATGCTTTATTTACTGCCCATATTATGGGATCAAAATCAGGATGCATGAAGAGCCAAGAAATTCCTTGGCATTTTACTAGTGAGTGGCACCACTGGGGCTGCTGCAGAGTGGAGTAGATTCCCTTACTGACGGGAACTGGACCTCAGTACTTGCTGCAGTCTATTCCTACACTCTGTGCACATGTATATGTGCATATTTTAAGCAATTGTGGGAGCTTATTTCTTGGTTCAATGTAAATTCCCCTTTCTGTGCTGTTGCATCTTGCTATTCTTGCCCATGCAGTTGGAAGTCTCTTTATTTGCTATGAAACCTTTCATGCCTGCTTTTTAAGGTTCAGCAATACTTCCTAAATCTCCTTTATAATTTTCATGATTTACTGAATGAAATTTAATACACGTTCTTTTCCCCACAGGAAGTCTTAGAAAAAGTAACTCCAACACCTGACTGTGCAGCTGCAATTGCTAAGGTGGCAGCAAATTCTGTACAGGTTTAGGATCATGCATGTTTGCAATGACTGTGTTATATTTACCTTCCTCTGTCAGAACATAGAGAAGGACTAAAATTAGTCAGGTGCCTACTTTCATTTAAATTCTAAATTTAAACAAGAATTGAGAGAAATATTTGCTGGTTCTTCATTACACAGAAAGATATCTGAATATTATTGAGGCTGTGACTGTAATCTAAGCTCTCTCTGCACTCACTGGAGACAAATGGATCTCCAGTAGAGGTTTATCAGTCCATTTAGACGTGAATTACCCAGTGGAGGTTCCTATCTCTCTTCATGAGAGCATAGCAAAGAGCACTAAGAGCTCATTCACAAAGAGCACTGAGGAAAACTTGAATCTCAGTCCAGTCACCAGTAAGGTAGGATGAACCAGCCTCCTGCTCAAAGCAAGGTCGGCTATGAGATCAGACCAGTTGCTCAGGTCTTTATCTAGTTGGATCTTGAAAAACCCCATGGATGGAGAGAGTCTCTGCACAGCCTGTTGCACTGGCTGACTGTCCTCATATCAGTCTGAACCTTTCCTTTTTTCAAATTTTGCTTGTTGTACTTCACCCTGCCACCATGCATGGCTGTGGAGTCCGGCTGCATCTTCTGATGCTGGAGGCCTGTTGTTAGTTCCCCTCAAACCGACTTTGCTCCAAGCTGAACAATCTTAGCTCCCTCAGCCTCTCTTCACAGGGCAAGAGCTTCAGCTCCCAACCTTCATGGTGGCACTTTGCTGAACTTGGTCTGGCTTACCCATATCTGTCTTGTACCGGGGGACCCAAAACTTCACACAGTATTCCAAATGTGGCCTAACAAGTGATGAGTGGAGGATGATAATTCCTTCCCTTGATGTACTGCTCCTCTTACTACAGCCCAGGATGCTCCTGGTCCTCTTTGCTGCCAGGGTACTGCTGGCTCATGTTGCTGTCTTCCAGAGTCCCAGGGCCTTTTCCACAGAGCTACTTGCCATACATCAGTTCCCAGCCTGTAACATTACAAGGAAACTTTCCTTCCTAGATGCAAGGATTTGTGTTTGTCCTTGTTGAATTTCATGAAGATCCTGTTCGCCTGTTCCTCATGCCTGTCTATGTCCCTTTATAAGACAGCCCTATCTTGCAGTGTATCCACTGTTTCCCCCAGTTTCATGTAATCTGCAAACTTGAGAGTACACTCCATCACCTCAATGACCTGCAGGTCACTGGTAAAAATGTTAAAATGGGGTGGGTCCCAGGATAGACCCTTGTGGTAGTCAGCTTGTTACTAGCCTCCAGATGGGGTATGGATTCATAATCATGACCCTCTCCTAATCATCCAACTGGATTTTTACATGCCCATTTGTTCACCACCAGATTGTAAAGTTGTAATGGGTACAAGAATACTGTGGGAGATGGTGTTGAAAGCTGAAGTCAAGGTAAATGGCATCCCCTGCTCTCTCCTTGACCACAGACTCAGTCACTGTATTGTAGAGGGCCATCAGCGTGGTCAGGTATGGTTTGCCCTTGGTAAATCCATTGTGACTGCTTCCAGTCATCTTCTTCATGTGTTCAAAGATGTACTCCAAGAACACTTGTTCCGTGATTTTTCCAGGGACTCAGGTGAGGCCGATCTGGACCTAGTTCCCCTTTTCACTGTTTTTGAAGCTGGGGTGCAACATTTGCTTTCTTCCTGTCATGGGGCACCACTCCGAGTCTCCATGAACTTTCAAAGGTGATAGAGAGTGATCTTGCAAGGATATTGGCCAGTTGTCTCAGAACATTTGGCTACAGCCCAACAGAGTCCATGGGCATGCACAGGATCATTTATCTCAAGCAATCCCTGACTTGATTCTCACACACTGCAAGTTTTCCTCTGTGAAACCTTTCACTAAGCAGAGAGGCCTAAGAAACCTTGTTGTTGAAGACTCCAGAAAAGAAGGCATCGTGTATCTTTCCCTGATTTGTGTCTGCTGTTACTAAATCACCCACCCCATTCAGCAATGAGCCCACATTGTCTTTGTTCAGCATTTTGTTATGAACATATTGGTAGAAACTCTTTTTGCTGCTTTTCATGTCCCTTTACTCTAAATGAGGTTTGGCTTTTCTGACACTGTCTCTGCCTGGCCAAGCAATGTTTCAAAATTCCTGTACCTGATCCCTGTGTCCTCCTCCTGATATTGCCTTTTAATGTCTCTACACCATAAGTTCCCTCCTCAATCATGCAGATTTTCTGGTAAGTTTACCAGTCTTCCTGAATATTAGGAAGGACTGCTCTTGCACTTGTAGGATGCTGTCTGAAAGACCCTCTGACTTCCCTGAACTCCTTTACTTTCCAGAGTTGCCGCAGGATCACACCCAGCAGTTTCCTGATAAAGTTGAAGTCTGCTGATCTGAAGTCTGGGCTCTGTACTCCACTATTTTACACTAGATATCAAGAAGTAGAGCCCAGCACAGTTTTCCAGTTATTTGTTACTTTCAGCATTAAATGTCTTTATCTTATTTCTAGTCCTTATTTTTTACTTTCCTCATTTTAGCTACTGGATCATGTCATGATTTCATTTCTGTAAGGAAATAAGTTTTCTGTCAGTGGAAGAAACTAATGTATTAGACTATCAAGTCACCTCTTGATCTTTAGTTGTTAAATTCACTCTTATCTCAGCTGCAAGGCACTACCATTAAGAAACAGCTGTACTAACAGGTGACTCATACAAGCAGGTGGAAATTATCTGAGATATAGGAATCTTTCCCTGGAGCAGATATAATCAAGTATTAGAGCAGAAAGAGTTTTTAGAGAGCTGCTGTTGACGTAGTCAGTTTGGGAAAAAAAATCTTAAGTTTCTATTTTGTCATTTTTTTGAGTTAACAATAAAAGTCAAAACTCAGGGAGTAAGTAAGTTTTGACTCTATAGAGCATCTGTTGACTAATCAAAGCAGGTATTCCAAACTCTACTTTCCAACTGTTCTTTAGATTGAATGTTTACAGTCAGTAAAAAGGATAATACGTTTTTCGCGTTCTGAGAGAGATTTCAGTATTTAACTTGCTGCCTTTTGAGTTCTAAACAGATAAAACAAATTAACCCATTCTGACTATATACCAGGAATTTATTTTTAACTGCTAGGTTTGAGCATGTTCATTTTTTTCCTTAGATTTTATTTCTGCAGCAGGTATGAGCTGAAGTGAGATAAGATGTGGAAATTGATGCAGTGTGAGAAGAATCTCAAGTGCTTCTTATTTCTTGAGAATATGTAGGCGTGTATATAGAAGCTGCGAGAAGATCATATTTCTGATCATCTGTTTGATTCTGATTCTTCAACTGCTGTTTTCAGGTAAAATTCTGTGTCTGTGAGAAGCTCCCTTGACCTTAATAAGCACTTGGATAGTGAACTTACAGAGTTTGGGACCTGAGCCTCATATTTTCTGAGTAGTCTATTTAGGGAACATGAGAAATATGCATAGTTTTGTTTCATAGTTTCAAGAGTTATGGAAAGGAGAGGCTGATGCTCACATCACATGACATCCTGATTGTTAATTATCTTTCTGGAACTTCCTTCTGTAGAGCTGAGATTTCCAAAGTTTATGGTGAAATGGTAGCATGAAGACAACCCAGTAATTTCCATGCAGAAATGCTTCTTGGTAGTGTTTTCTGTATTGTGTGACACATATGCATCCAAACTGTGAAACAGGGGTCTGAAGAGGGTTTTTCTGTTTGTTTCTTTGCTTGTAGGAAAACTTGAGAAAATACCGCTAATAATATCAATAGTTTGTGGTTTGAAGTGAGCAGTCCTGGTGTGGGAGTGGAAAAAATAAAAATTGCCATGTGGAAAAAGTGATGGTATAATGTGTCTGGCCTGGCTCTTGTGCCAAGATTTAAATGATCTCTGGTCTAGCCAGTTACCAGTATTTGCTAAGCCTTTTTGTGACCCTATAACTTAATCTACAGGCCTTAAAGCAATAGTACTATGTGTGCACTTATTGCCTTGTTCTCACTGACATATATCTGACTAGAAGAAAAGTAAATGAAGTCTCCCAGAAATGCTGGCTTCTTTCTGTTGATGCAGTGGCGAGATGCTCTGTGTGTTTTGGCGTGGTGTAGTGCGGTGCTTGGTTTGTTCTTGCTGTGTGCAGCCCCTGGCCATGATCCCACAAGACTGAACAGAGGGGCAGCAGTGCTAGCATCCCATCTGACTTGCAGAAACTCAGAGCGGGGTTTCATTCTTGGGATACTAAGGAAAATGCAAAGCCTTTGCCTCCACTGTAGCAGGGTGAGCTGTTCTGTTCCTGCCTGTCATGACTACAGCTGTGCTCTGCCTTCTGCGAGGCTGCGCTGGGATGAGGAACCATGTTCTTTTCTCATGTATGGTTCCCCATGTGTTGTCTGAAAATCAGGTTTTGCTCTGCAGTTGGCTGCAGGGCTCTGGAAACTCCAGTCCTGAGGCTTGTGTCCACCAGGATGCGCAAAGGGTGAGCTGGCCTCAGGAGGTGCCCTTGGCTTTGGCACTCTGGGTGGCAGAGGGACTCTGAAGCTATGGGCCACCAACAGAGGCGCTGGTGGTAGCTGTTTTTACTCTTGCGTATTCTGTACAAAACTCTCCTCTGTAAATGGAGAAACGTATTTGAGACAATTCACTCTTTTTGTTAGAGTCTGAGTGTTGTGACACCTGTGTATCTAAAGCCAGATTTTTTCTCTTGCTTGAGTAAAATATTGTTAATTGCTGGCTCAGCCAAATTGAGTGAGGGGGAGGGCTAGGTATTATAAAGTGTGCAGGGAAAAATTCTCAGAAATAACAGATAAGACTTACTGATATACAAACATATAGAAAATAACTTTATTTAATTTTATGAGGAATTCAATCAGACAGAAATTTCGTTCATCCTAATAGGGAGTGAAATTGCAATTCTTTAGAAATCTGACATGGAAGATTTGCAGATTTGTTTGGAAACTGCATAATACAACAGGACCCCTTAATTGTTTTCATAAATCTGAAGGGTTATATTTGGACTATCTGGCCCAGATAAAATAAGTAAGGCCTCACACAACCCTCTTATGTGGCTAAAGTGGCACTCAGACATCTCAGTCTGTGATCTGTAAAGATGTTCTTGGATCTGTGAAACTTCTGGTGTCTAATTTTGGCCAGTAAAGGTCTCTTAGCATTTACAGTTCTGTGACTGCATTTCCCCCTGAGGGCTGCCACCTTGGCAGTTAGCTTATTGCCTACATGTTTGGCAAATATTTTATTCAGTGTCAAACGTGCTTCAAGAAGTGAAGACCAGACCCTGGGATCTGCCTCAGCTCAGACATAGTGCAGAGCTGTGAACTTATGTCTGCTGCGCTTATTTGTTCTCCAGCTTTATGCAACTTGTCCATGCAGGGTCCTGCTGCCATGCAAGGGTGAGAGAGTCCTCCCCATATCAGTCTGGCCAGTGTCTCAGTGTTAGAGCAATCCCTTGGGAGATCTAGTTCAGGTTGTATGCATGCTGAAGGTGACTTAAGAGCCATGTTTCACGCTTTGGCTTTTGCTATAACTCTTTTTGTATTGGTTTCTAACCAATCCCCAGAGGAAAGGGACTTGAGGGAGGTCATCAGCCCTACACAAAAGAAGGGCTCCCAACTAAGAGTGAAGATGCAAGTGTATAAACATGGGCTCTGTGGCCCCTAGCTTTTTAAAAAAAAATAAATAGAGGTAACAACATTGTTCTCTTCTCCAGACTTGTTTTTAGAAGAGAAGTGTGAACCAGTCTTATGTGTGGAAGGTGACTTCGGGCTGTTAACTGCAGTCTTGGTTCCATCTACACCAAAGAAATATGATCTTGGACATATCTCTTGCTTGGTATTTCCTACTCGGTAGCTCAGAAAGTATCATCTGAATCCCATTCCAAGGTGCTTAACTTCACCATATGTTACATAGGCAGCCCACGTGCCAGACTGAGCCCGGAAATTCTGTTCCAGTAAACCTCAGTGCTTTGTTGCCTTTAGGATTAAAAAGTAAGATCTACAAACTGTGAAATAGAAGACAGACTAAAGACATCAAAAACAAACGCTTCACAGTTGTGTGGGTTGGTGTCTTTTTTTTTTTTTCTTTTTTTTTTGAAAGAGATATAGATGACATTGATATTCCATGGAAAAATATGTTGATGTCTTTCAGCTGGCAATTTTAAACCAACTCTTCCAGTGTCTGGAACTGGATAAGTGACACTGATATACAGAAATATATTTGTGAAGCAATTTCAATAAGTAGATAGAAATGGAATTATACCAGGCTCAGCACAGGCTGGCATTCCCACACCACTTGTCATCAGGAGCATCCACTCAGGCTTTTGATGTCTCTAATGTTTATTCAATGCACTTGACACTTTTAAATCTAGTTTAGTGTAATTTTGCTTTTGATGGGGTCTTTTAACATATGCAGCAACAGACTGAGGGAGGACAATTTCAAAATAAAAGATGTTCACTCATCAAAAGCTGTTATAGTATTCAAAAGTGGTACAGTGTAGTCTAGTTCCTAATACAAATTATTTGTGCTCAGTATAAAAAAGGAGATTTCCACAGACTACTATCAGTGCACAAATGCACTGCGTGCAGTAGCTGCAGACAGAAGCTGCCTGGTAAACATGGGGTTCTCTTAAAAAGATCCGTACTAAAGCTGGGTTCATAAAACCCTGTGTTTTGCATCAGTCAAAGCAAAAATCTTCAGCAGCTGAAGTGTATAAAGGTTTCCAATATTTGGTCAGAACAGGACCAATTGTTTTCTTGTTCTACCCAAATAAAGACACTGAATTCTGTGAAATATGTCATGGGCTGACATGAGCATTTATTCTCACCCTCTTTAGGTGAAAGCAAAGGTTTGTATGGGGCCCCGCGGCCAAGGTCCCCTTGGCTGCCTGCTGAAGCACTGCCTGGCTGTGCTGCATGGCAAAGGTGTGCTGATATGTGTAGAAGTGAAGGCAGGCACAGGAGCTGCTTCTCAGGGCTGTGGAAAGTGGTTGTCAGCAAGCTCTGCCTCTGACTACTGACCTCCTGCCAGAAATATGGGGTGTTATTGGGGTTGCTGCAATAGGGGGGAAAAGTGAGTGGCGGAGCTCTCTGAGCTTATTGAAAGCTCCTCAGACTCTCTTCTTTCAGCATCCTGCCGAGCTGCTGAAGTAGGATGTTCATGGTGGGGCCAGACTTACAGGATCAAGCTAACTGAGGAGAACTTTAAAGAACCTTCAAAAGGACTTATACATCATCTGTATTTGGACTTAGAGATATTGGAGAGTCACAGCTAGGGAGGAAATCTCCCTTGCACTAGCCAGGAAGGCTACGGCTAGCACTCAAACAAGGCTGTATGGTGGTGATAACAGTAAACTGATTTGTACTTAAATTGCAATGAATAAAAATAGGGGAAAGGGGAATTTGCAGAAATGATGTCAAATGCCTATCCAATATAGGCTTTTTTCCTACATCAAATATTGCTTTTGCTGACTTTGTGAATGTGTTCCCAATGCAGTCAGAGAGCAAAAATGAGTATTATGGGGAAGGAAGCCTTACTCAGTAGACAAGAGCGAGGAGTGACCCTGTCCGGCCTCATTTCACAGAAGAGGAGTTCTCCTTTGCTCTTTCTGCTGGGCCAAGTGGAGACACTGAGTATCTCTGAACCATAGGCTGCCGAAGAGGAGAAGCAGAACTGGAACTGAGAATCCTAAATCAGCTTTTTAGAAACTAATCACTGTGTACTCTTCCTTCTCATTTCAGTCAAGTTGTGATTGAGAAGTAAGGAATGAGTGAGAAGATGGAGGGGAACCAGGTGTGAAGGAAAAGGGATATCTGGGAAGGAGATGCTCACACAAAGGAAAGAGAAAGAACCTCAAGAAGAGAGCAGGAGGGAACTATAAGTTGCTGAAATGTCTGAGGAAAGAAAGTATGGGTTATAGGAAGAAAGGGGAAAAATGTTAGGCAAAACACCTATATATAGGGCATAGGGAACAGTTCAACAAGAAATAATATTGAACTATTTTTAGAACACTTTCCTCAATATTCTAATTTTCTTGTTTAAATGGAGAAGCTAGGAATATAACGCTGTACTGGTTGGAAACCTCTGCAAGATATCTCTGTTCATTCAAGTGACCTTATTCCCTTCAAACTGTGCTTTTCTTAAAGCTCATCTTGTTTAATATGAGTCAGAAACAATATCAGCTTAGAAAAAATATTTGGGTAACGTCCTCAGTGGGCAAGTATAAACCACTAACCACTCTATCAGAAAGGAAAGAAAAAGGGCCAAACACATGGAATATGTATGTGCATGTGTGTATATATTTTGTATGTAATATTTTAAAATATTTTTATAGAGAAATATAATAATTTCTTTTGAATTCCTGACTTTCAGGGCAATCCTATTTCTTTTTAAAAACTTTACTCATGGTTGTGGGCAAAGTCAAAGCAAGTGATGGATAAGTTCAGACTTTGAGGGTCTCTCTGATACGCCTGCGCATGGGCACAACCTCCCTGTGTTGTGATTTGTTTGTGTGTGTTGAGTATGATTCGTGATGCTGTACTCATCCTATCTAAATGACAAAATTCACGAAATACAGGTATTTGTGAAAGCTGATTGTTTTGCTTTCTATTTGATACCATTTATTATTATGAGTATTTTCTGGAATCTATTTAAAGTGTTATCTCCCCCCCGACCAAGTTCTAATTTTCAGTGTTCTTTGGTCTTACAATCCAGTTAGAAAGACTCTGAGCACAGTTCGTGCTGTTCTGACTTTTTGACTGTGGAGCAGTCTCCAAAGCACCATATACATCATGAAGACCCCAAAGACTGTCTGCAAAATACCTTGGTGGAAATGGTGGGTACTAAGTTGCTGCAAGTGCTTGGACATGCAGGTTTCAAATTAGTCTTTTTTGGTTGAGGGAGGGGAAAAGGTCTACTTTTTTACTTTGTACAACTTACCCGTATTAGGAGGCTTTTGTTTTCTAGACTGAGATTGTAGTAGTTATTCTTATCAACAATCTCCAAACGGTGGATAAAGCACTTACATCTGCTTTTTTATGTTGAAAGGATGGGATTTTGAAAAGGGCCAAGTAAGGTTAGCCCATTGTCAGCAAGGCTGTACTTTTGAGGATTCCAGACTCTGATGCTGTTAGACACAAGGAAACAAAATACTAGGTTGATCCTTTTATTCGAAATCACTTTGATCTCATAATTAATCTATCTAATCAGTATTTTTGTTTTGTTTTTTTTCCCTCCTTCTTTACACCCCTCCGTGAATCCTTCATTTTCAATGCAGCTGTTGAGTTCATGGAAGTTAAATATTTAGGTTTTCACAAGTTCCCAAAATTCTGTAGGAGCTGTTGCAGAGAGTCTTCAGACCAGTGACAACATGGTCTTACTTTGTAAATACACTCTTGTGTTCTTACTTGGGTTGCCTGGGTTTTCATTTCTCTGCTTGCCATGATGCTTTTGAAAAGATAATCCATGGATCAGTGTAGTGATAAAACATATTGTTTAAGTCAGAAGTCAGAATGGAAATCTGATAATGATGGAAGAGACATTGCCCTATGGTGTTGAGGAACCATACAGAGGAGGATGACTTTTTTCCACAGTCACCCTACTGTTTTAAAAGTAAAGTACATTTTGAATATAAAGAAAGGCTTGGATATCACTCCCATGGGCCTCAGAGCTTAATACATAGATAACTTCTAATCTTTTGACTGGAAACGTTTTGCTTTTTAATTCAACTTTTGTACCATAGCAACTGGATTTAGCATATCACTGTGGTAATATAGGAAACATTTAACTTTTTGGAGATGGCTTGGGACTTTTAAGGTTAAAAACTCAATGTAAAATTGTTTAACTGCCATGTCTGATTGATTTAAAAAACAAAGAAAAATCATCTGAACACACACAAAAAGGGTACCTTTCATTTTTCTTCTTTCAAGTCTGTAATATACGGGTTTAAACCATATGAACTGCCTGTGCTTCAGAAGGAATCCCTAGCTATGGTGAATCATAGAGATTCCCTTAATATACTCTGATATGAGGTATCCGAGTCATTAGCATGGGGCAGACATATTATAGGAAAGCTGGGCTTTCTGAGGCCATAGCTGAAGTGTAGGCAGCATACCCAAGAACACATGAAAGCACCCGCTAAAACACGGGGCATATGTGTCCGGCCAGCTGAGCCTCGTTTACCTATCTTCACGTTGTCCACAACTGTCGAGAGAGCTGTCAAGGATACAAAATTTGTTTTTCCTCCTCATGATATTTTTCAGCTACTTGTATCTCGTGACATTAAGCTGGTGGCATGGGTAGCAAAAGGACAGTACTGCTGCTCAGCTGGTGGCGTAAGCTGAAGTGGCCTTGCAACATTAAAAAGTGAATGTAAAGATCAGAAATGTCCATTAAGCAGAGCACCCATCTTGCATCCTGTGGAGAGCTCCCTCTTCTTCCATAACGATGGTCTCTGTAATAGGAAAAGTTCCTGTGGATAACTGCATGTCCCCATGGGTGAGTCTCTGAAGTTGCCTGCTCTGCTCTCTATGGTGCTAATTAGTAAATGAATGTGTAAAGGAAACCTGATTTGGACTGAGGAATACTTTATGAGCTAACAGGTAAATTTATTTCTGCTGAATAATAATAAAAAGTTGTGCATCGCTTTTGGTCTGAACTAAGACATCTTAAATATATTTTTCTCAAACTCATCAAAAGAGATTGTGGTTCCAGACACTGACATGACAAGCTCTAATGAGGAAGGTAGGGCTAGAAAAGCTTTGAAATATCAGAGTTCATGCTGTGCTCAGCAGAGATTGACACAAGTCTAACATATTGATACACATAATTAAGCGTAGGTTTCCCCAACAAGTAGGAAAGGAATTTTAATAGTTTAAGAAGTCCCTAAAGCTGTCCGACCATCCTTCGCTTCCTGTTTGATCTGATGATTGGAGAACATAAGAAACTGTGAAGGAAGAGCTAACGGCCATTTCCAAGCTCAAGGCTCCTCCTGCCCCCCTCCTTGTGATTTGATCTCAGTATGAATATTACTCATTTGAACTGCTGCTTCTTCAGTTTATCATTCAGTGTCTGGACCTCAGCTGGGTTTAAAATATTTAGAAAGAGGCTGCCTACAGATGGTGGATAATTTAATGTACAACTGCTTAACATAGTTCATTTTCAGCGAGGCAAACCCCAGGATTTAAAATGATGTGGAAATACCAGAATAGAGCTCCCTTACTGAGAAAATGCCATTGTTAAACATTTATCAATAGACTGTCTTGCACAGCACATTGATGACAGTTCAAGCTGTCCTTGGATGGGTTCTTATCCTCCTGGAGTTACACAGCAATGCACAGTGTGACAAGATGTGCTTCAGCTGTAAAAACATTCGTAATGCATAAATATCCTTTTAATGTTTTTTGCCCTAAAGTGCATCACACAGCAGAGACCTGTACTTTCCAGAGTGGTGAATTTGTTTTGTAGATGCTGCATCTGTTATGGGATTTGAGATTGTGATATCACATTGTTGTTGTTGTTATTATTATTATTATCCTTTCTATAGTATCCCTTGTGTGTAATTAAAAGTAATGACTTCTAATGAGTCCCTGACCTACTTCAACCCACTAAAAGGAAACTAATTCTAAAACCTGAACGCTTTATGTTATACACATTCCTCCTTTGTTGCACCCTGTTCTACCAGGGCAGCACAGCAGGTCACAAACTGAAACAGGCTTGCTGTGACATTTCTGGTTAGACTTTATGAAAGATATTTTCTGGCTGATGGGGATAGAATACAATGCAATGGAGCTTTAATATTTTTTCAGCCCAAAATCTGATACTATACAATTATGTGTATTAATTATATAAAAAAAAAAAACTATAAAAAATTATTTTCTCTAAGGTAATTCAGATTATTCAGAATACCATAGTTGCTAGCCTGTTTGACCACCAGAGATAACCTCAGAAATGGGTGTGATAGATAATTACTGTGTTTGTAGTCGAGGGGAAAAAAGAGGAAATCGGTAATGAAAGAGGATTTGCATTTTATCCCCATATTTCCACTGGGCTAGCAATTGTATCTGCATCTGTAATTTTTCACATACCACACCAACCTATGACGGGTACAGAAATAGTTCTGTTGGCAACAAACCATGCTGCATGGATTCTCAGCTATGTCCGTCTCTCATGAAAAGATCAGTGCAGATCACTGAAGATATATTCTGCTAAGGAATGTTTCTTCAGAAGGTAACTGATGGCCACAGAAGTAAAGCCAGTGAAAGAGTAATAGGAAGTGAAAAGAAAGAGTAAAATAATTTACCTACCCCAGCTCAGAATCATTTAGGTGTGATGGATCACTTCTGTCCCTGTGTTTGGGGGGAAAAATAGCAGTAGCTATGTTGCATTTTATCACAAATACCATATCTTTGCACAAAGCCCATACAAACATGTAGGGAACTTTCGAAAGATTTGAAGCTACCTTATCATTATCTCCTCATCATTAGGTGTATGAATTGCAAGCACCCTTGACAGGAACTGCTATGGTATTTACTGCAAGTAGAATGACTTGGAATAATTCAAATGGATTTAAAAAAAATACCTGCCTTCCAAGTGAAACCAGCTAATGGCAGCTTTCACATTATACTTTTGTTCTTTCCTTTTCCAAAGCTTTTAAATTTTATTAAAATTTTTTTGAACTAAATGCATTTTAAATTGTATTCATCTAGACGAAAAACCTATCTGTTGTTTTTTGCTTTAACTGATACGACTATATTTTAGGGGGGCGGTGGAAATCCATGGTAATTTCTGAACAAGATGCATTGCTGGACACACAATATATACTGTGCTTGAGCGTCCTTAACGTACAGAGAAAGCATCAAGTGTATGTGTCTAAATAAATATAGTTTAGAATTACATGTGTTTATAAATACAAGTGAATGCATATATATATCTACTGGGAAAATATATTGTCACAGATTGCTCCTCCTCCTGGTAAAAATCCAAGGAAAGAGGCTGAATCAGAAAGCTTCATTTGCTGAAACTTTTCCACAACATCAGCTCTACTAGAGGTGGTTTGTAGTTGGTGGAGTTGGCAAGGCGTCACCCTGCTTAGCTGCCCTGAGCATTGAATGGGACATCTCACATCTCCAAAGGCATTACTGAGTCTTAACGTGTTATATCTTCCCAGGGTGATTTAATGTTGGCTTATTCTGAAAATGAATAAAACAAGGTTACTAATGATGGCATGGGTGACCTATTCAGGTTTTTGTCATAGATGGAAAGATGAAGACATGACAGAAGGAAGTTGATCATAAGCTGTGCACAGGTGTCTTAATAATCATGTGTAGCCAAAATGAGAGGGATTGTGAGATTCAATGGAAGACACGTAGCTGTTTACAGTATTGCTCTTCATAGTGTGTGTATAACAGCTGAATTAATCTCCCAGGCTCCCTTTGTAGTCAGTGGAGAGAAATGGGCAGTTTCAGGGTGCATTTCACCTCCTCCTGCAGTTAGTGTTGTGGGTGGAGTGATGCGCTTCACTCCTAAGAGAGAAGCAGCAATATGTTTGTTGATACAAACTAGCAACTTAACAAAGTTTGATAGTAAATGTGACAGTGGTTTAACAAGATTCAATGGCAACGTACACTGCATTATTTACTGCGCAAAGGACAGGGTGAGACAGAACTGTCAGGGAGACCCTCCCGTTGAGTCACGGGGTTCAAAGAGGACCCCCTTGTGTTCTAAATTCCTCTCAGAGGGGAGTTTAGGTGTGGCTAGATCCAGACTTAGTCCCAGACTTGGTCTGTGGTTTATATCTAAAGGATTACATGTGCACAATTAATCCTTTATATCACTTAGCTAGGATTTCAAAGTTTAGCATGCTATGGATCACTTACCGAGAATCTGTTGTGGCAAGGAATCTCTCAGCCTCACGGAGTAACCTTGAGAGGTGTCCCTGCTCAAGGGGAGATCCTGGCATGGAGCCCGCTGCCGTGCAGGTGAGCTCCACGGGCTGTTTATGGACTAAGATAATGGACTTATAGTCATATTTGCATACTGACTGCAGAAGTTAGTTTCTTTCAAACTTGGCTTGAGTTGGACCTTGACCAGCGCTGTGGTTTGGTGGAAGGTTGCTCAGATTAGTCCTTGGCTACAGTGCTGTTACTTCTCTCCCCCAAACCCACTTTGAGATGCAGCCACCATGATCAGACACATCCATTAAAACCACTACTGCTGGTTATCACCTGAACATTGTTATGGAAATAAAGGTCAGGATGGGGGAGGGCGGGGGGGAGCACACCACTGCAATTAGTAACAAACAAGAACATTTTTTCTCTCGTTTGGTATAGAGTAAGATGTTATCAAGCCTTATCAAACTTTTGAGTCTTGAATGTCTGCCCTGAATGACTTTAACATTACTGTATTGCAGGCTGACATGTTTTTCAGAAGTGAAAGCAGACTAAGGTGATGCTCTGGCTGGTGGCAATTTACAAATGTGACTAATAGCTAAAATTTAGTGACCTCAGCTCTCATCCAGCAACTGTTCAATGTCTAGGCCCTCAGGATTCATTTCACTGCTGTGAGTTTTTTGTACTCACAAAGAACTCTTTCTTGCTGTGCAGAAGAGGGAATAAAAATCTTGAAAAGACAGGGCCATTAATGATTAATGATAGACATTTAAAATTCAAAAAAATCACCAAGTTGAAAACGTGTTTCCACAGTCAAATTTTACTTCAAGCACTTTTATTTCTTTGCAAGCTTTATGAGTCGGTGGTAAAATTCCAGTTGATACTGAGCAATCATCAACCTGAAGTTTATTGACTTGAATTTGTTAGCTACAAGTACTACTATTTTTAATGTGCTATTGCTAATATTCCTAAAAAAAAAAAAAAAAAAAAAAAAAGACTGCTCAGTGATGAGAGAATGGAAAAGGGAAATAAAATGCTAGCTAATATGTTACATTTAGTAGTGATAGGACGGAGTGCGTAGTGAAAGTGAGGATGTGAGTGATTTAAGCCCATTACTCCGGGTGGCTGTACAGCGCAGTTACTGCTGTGAGTGTAACTCATAATCCGTAATGTGCAAAATTACTGGCGATTCCTTTCTCAGGTCTTTTTTCTTATGAGCTTAACTCATTTCACTGTCTGATACTCTGCTCCCAATCATGCTTTCAGCTGAAATGCTGTACAAAGGAAGATGGCATTTGAAATGGCTAGCTGATCCTTTGCATAGATAAATGTAGCATGCAAATGGATTTTGAAAGCTCAATAAAAAAAGGTTCCTGTGAACTTTGGTCCAAAAACTTGGACAGCGTGTCATTGAAGAGAAGGCATACTAAGAGCTGCCTGTTTTGGTGAAGACACTTTGCTGGAAGGCCAAACCTAGGTCACATTTTTTCTTTGGGTTTGGATCCCAGCACTGGACCCACCAAACAGATCCAGGGTTATGCTTCCTGAAGAATAGTCCTGGATTTGGGTGTTGGGGTGGCTTTTATTTTCAGTGTACAAGGGACTGGAAGCTGTTTACCACTTGGCTGAAACAAATGAAAAGTTATATTAGCTGCCTTTGGCACTTTTGCAGTTGTCCACACCTTCTCCATCAGGGAGCAGGAGCCTGTGCTGCAGTAATGCTTGGTGGATATCTTGTACAGATGTTGTTCCCCCTTTGAAGTGCTGCCACAGTCGTGCTTTGTGGACAGTTAGTTCTGGAAGTAACTGCTCTACTGTAATCCCTCGGGAAGGGAAGATCTTTAGAGACAGATTTTAAATCAGCTAGGGGATGTATATAAAAAGATCCAGGAAAAACAGACTATTCTTGACTGCTGATTTTGGCTTGAATGTAAAGTTATCAACAATTCTTTTCTTTTTTCCTCCTTTTTTCTTTCTTTCTTTTGCGTGTGTGTTCCAAATCGTCATATTTTTTTAAGCATACAGAATCATTTCCTGATGTCAGTGACTGGATAATAGAATGAGATGAAGCCACCACTGACTTAAATAAAAGGACCAAATGATTTCTGGTGGTTGCAGCAGTAGTTCAGTATGCACCAAGATTAAGACCAGTACCTAACTAGAACTGGATGTTATTTCAAAGCACCACTCTATAAATGTTTTGTTTTTAAACATTTGGTAGTTCAACCTTACAAAAATAATTAAAAGAAGGCTTCTATGAATTCCTGTGTATAATAATTTCAAAGAGTTAAGTCTGTCCCCCACTAGAAGTTGAAAGTTTATTAACAGGTTATACATTAAAGGGAAGCAGTGGCCAAACCATAGGGTAGGAAGGAACAGAAAAAATATAACAATGAACATTTAAACATGAATGCTTTTAGCCGTTGTCAGTGAATGTGACAGCTGTTGTGTGACAACTGATTCAAATGTGGTTATATAATCCATTGTATTTTTCCCTTTTTTCCCCCAAAAGAAAAGGAAATACGCTATTAACTGTGCTATATAGCACTTAAATACAATGTAAATGTCACACATATTATATTTAATTTTGAAAATTTCAATTGAGAAATCTAAAATGAGAAATATAAAACCCCCTTTACAGGTCTCTTTCAAAATGCAAATTCATGTCTCAAGGGGCCAGTGGAACTTAAAGTATAAATACAGTCTGTATTTAGGGAGTTTTAAAAACACATATTACTGAATTGATAGAGCATAACAGTTCCCTTGGTTAGGCAGCATTATGCTTTCTTTTGTAAAATGTACTTGGGGACATGTAAAATGGTTTATTAAACCTACAGTCCCTATCCAGAGTTGTTACATTTCAATGTATTTGTTTTTCATTCATGGATTATTGAACCACTAAATCCTAACAATTTGTCCTCATGCCAAACAATTTGTTTGGGTCTTGTTCTGAGTCTTTTTAGTAACTGTGTAACTGTTGGAACATACTCCAAATCCTCAAATTTGAAAGCTATTTTTCAGCCCCTGCCTATATACAAATGTACGTTTAAAAGCAGGGAGGGAAGTAAGTAAGTTTCTGTTTATTGTTGCATAAAATGTTTTCACAGAAAGAAATCCATGAGGTATTTCTGGGTGGGAGATCTGCAGTTCTGGGGAGAAAATTCTGGAATATAAAGTGTTCTCTATAACCATGAGGGATGTATACAAAAAGAAATAAGGAAAGTAACTACATATTCCATTGCATGAACCATTATTTAGAGAGTATCTTGCTCCCTACTTTTACTTGTCATATTGTTCTTTCATGCTAGTGAAAAGTTGGCATAAGTTATAAAACAGCAGTGATTTAAGCCTACTAAGTGCTTACCTTAACCCTACCCAATGATTTCAGGGTATTGAGTTTGGTCTGTATTTTCCTTCTGCTTCTTTCCATTGTTGTTAGAAAGAACTTTAGAGAAGAAGCTGAACTACAAAGAGCTGAAAAGTAGGAAAGTTGCATCTCTTCTCTGCATTTTCCGAGGCCCCAAATAAGTGATATTCACAGTACATAAAATATGTCTATTGATCTGAAACATCTCATTGCTGTGGTTGAACCAGCAACTCTCCTACAAACATATATTGAGGATTTCTTATTCATCTCATGCCTGAAAAGAAACAGGAATGGAGAAAGTTAATGGATATAACTGTGGTCTAGGCTTCAAGATTTTCAATGACAAAGCATCCATCTGAAAGATCTCTTACTGGTGTTGATTTTTGTGAACATTATTGATGTGATGAAATAACTTTCAGCAAAGCAACAATACCATAGTGTTTGTGAAATGGCACATCGAGGAGTAAAATGAAAAAAATCACAGAGGTTGTCTCTATTTTTTTCTATCTGGAAAATGACTGGTTTAGAGATTAACATGGCAAATTTAGAAGGAGAATGGTATGTGCTCTAAATGAATGCAATTGTGTTATTACAGGCCAAAATCTCTTGTCTGTAAAGAGATAGAGATGTTTCAAACATTTCCTGAAAGAAAGGGAATTTATACAAAGCAAGTTTTGTAAGGTCAAGTTATCCTTTATTTTTACTTGGTGGATCTTTGCTGTGTTACGAATACTGAATTCTGTGAGATATAACCTTTAGCTTGTATTTTCTGTGATCCACCCTCTCCTTCTTTTCTGTTGTCTCTGGTTATTATTACAACATTTCAGATTATTTATTCTGAGGCATTTACATGAGTAGGGATTTCTTAAAAAAGAATATAGCCAAGACACATAAGAGTTTGTTTGCTTCTGACTGAGAAATGATTTTGCCAACCCTTAGGCTGTAAAATGTTTTTTGAGGCTGTAAGAGTCTATGCTGTCTTTGCAGGTATGGTTAATGACCAGACTCTTTGAATCTGTTATACTTGCCTCAAATCCCTTTTTTAGTTTGTGCTGATGAGAAAGCACTGTACAGGACCTAAGAGTTGCACTGAAACCTTCTACTATAGCACCTAATATGACAGCGAGCATTTAGCAGATCACTTGTTATTGGTGACTGCTAAACTCAGCTCTCAACAGAATCAGTTTAGGAACTCTGCTCAGAATGCTTTCTTGAAGACTATTTCATGTTTTGTAAGATGTGAATTAAGCACCTGTTATTAATATAGATTGGAAATGGAATGCAATATTTGGAATATCTTTCGTTTCAGGCTAGTAACTATTTCTCCAGTTTTGCCATTTCAAATGAGAAAATCATTCCCCTTTAAAGTTAGCATAAACATTAATTAAACTTTCTTGCACCAAAATACTCTTCAGGATAATTGAATATTGCTTATAGACATTGCCAAACTGATTTTTTAAGATAAGAGTTAACAGAAAATCACGCTAGATTTTTTCCTCTGTGAAAATAGTATTTTTTTTTTAAAAAATTCATTTCAGTTATTTAGTAGGGGGGTTTTTTGTTTGTTTCTACAAAGAATACTGAGGTGGTTTCTACAAAGTTTACGATCCTTGTAACCTTTCTGCTTCTCTGTATGTAAATTGTATACAGATAATTTTTTTTTAGGGTGTTTTTTGATCACCAAGCTTTTGGTATTAACTACATCGTCTCCATATTCTTAAATCATTCACAATACTGTATTAAAACTGGAAAATGAAAAATCTATGATAGAGAAAGCTTGAAAAATAGCAATAAAATGGGAAAGCACACATGCATGTACTTAAATAAACAAAAGAATTAAATAGAAATCATCTACATTTTACTTGTCAGATTTAAGTGTAGCATTTTTAAGAATCACAGTCACCAAAACTGACCTTTTATTCTGGATTAATAGTAAGAATTCCTCCTCCCCCCCCCCCCTTATTATTTTTTTTTTCTTCACCTGTTCCTATCAGAGTCAGGATTAAACCAGAAGTTGTTACACTTACATGTCAAGCATCATGACATCTGGAGAAAAGCCGAATGCATTATTTCTTGGTGAGAGTGTTATACAATAAGATTTGACTGACATTTTATGAAATCTGTGATGCTTTTCGATCAGCTGATTTAATTAAAACAAGATATTCATTTCTGTACAATGCCTGTGCATGATCTATTTTAAGCCTTTCAAACATACAAGTATATCGTGTAAAATGATATTAGATTGGCTTGTCGTTCTATCTGCAGATACCTCAAATCAGCTATGCATCTACAGCTCCAGAACTGAGTGATAACACCAGGTATGACTACTTCTCTCGAGTGGTCCCACCGGACTCCTACCAAGCACAGGCCATGGTTGACATTGTGACGGCCCTTGGGTGGAACTATGTCTCGACACTGGCTTCTGAAGGGAACTATGGAGAGAGTGGTGTGGAGGCATTCACCCAGATCTCCAGAGAAATTGGTGAGTGTATGTTTATCAGGTTTTGTATTTATAGCTGCTGAGTTACAAAGCATTGCTGAGCTGCGCCTAAGTCTACGCATGCTACCTGGACTCCAGTGGAGGGGTTTATGGATGATTTCCCAGCTCACACATCTGCCAAGGTGACAGTTCTGGCAGTAATTTAAGAAGAGCTCCTGAAGAGGCAAAAAATGTGTGTCTTTTGCCCCTTTTGGAAAGGGGGAGCTCCTTGATGAGTTAGGGGCAAAAAGCAACCACCAGATGAATTACAGTCAGGTTTGAGGAGATGCGATTGACTTAGCATAGGAAAATCATGGTCCAATGAGACCTCATTTTCCGTGTTCCAGCTCTGATAAATCTAGGGAGTTTAATTTTGATGAATTTGAAAAACAACCAAAAAAATCTGTGAAGTACAAAGACATTCCCTTGTTGTTTTTCCTTCAGGATGAAATGTGCTATATAAATACAGGCATTATTATGAGAAGTATATTTAAGTCTCTTTGATCTTTTTTTTTTTTTCCTTCACACTACTATAGTTATTTCTGGCCTGAAAAAGAGGCTGTTTCTCCGGAGTGGTAGGTTTTGGACACCAAGGAATAAGACGATGAGTAGCAGATTGTTTGATAGAAGGCAGAATTGGTCTTTCACTAAATGCAGTGTTAAGTGACACAAAATAATAGCCTTTAAAAAAAAATAATATTGCAAACAGCCTTCCTGTCCTTGTTCAGAAAGCCTGGGTTAATATACTGGATTTGATGTGCAGGGCATGTACATACAAACTCTAGTTCTTTGAAGTCAGCTGGGTGAGAAAATTTGATAATTTCTTCCATTTTCAATAACTGCATGCAAATATAGAGACGACCTCTATCTAGGAAAGTGCATGTATGTTTCAGGTACTCATGTTTGAACCATAAAGGTTACTGATTACTTGCAACAATTTGGCAGTTAGACAAAAACACAGGAATTCGTGCCATTAAGGTACCAGTGTATGTAATATTCTCGACTGGTTAACTAATACATATTCTGTTTCTGGCTTGTAATCAATGCACTCAGATCCTAGATGTCTTCATGGGAGGCCAAGGCTGACTACAGTATAATGGTTTGATCTGGATTTAGCAAAGGCATGAGTAATTCTTCCACAGTTTGTATCTAAAAGAGATGCTTTATCTATTGTATCAAATACAGCTGCAAATAGATTGGCTGCCCCAGACATTCACTGAGTAGTTCATTGGCTGAAAATTACTTTTTCTTGAAACCACCTGTAGCCCAGCTAGTTCCGCTGAGTTCTGAAAGCAAACAAATATAATGAAGTGCTCAGGACTTTTTTACCATTTCCCATTTCCAGAAATATGAGTTCTTCAGATGGGTGCAAGAATAACAACAGTGATTTCATTATAATCACAATGACTCCAGTTTGTGTCAGTTGGGTCTTGACTGATTCTAGAATAAGGAAAGACCATTGTCATTTGATAAGTAATTAATATTAATATGATTAATTAAATATTATTAATAGGATTGTGAATGCAAAACAGTTAAAATCATGAATGGGTGTCCTAAACATTACAAGACCTGTGTAATACCAAGGAGCATAAAAAATGGTGATTTGTGGTTTGATTTTTTTAAAAAATTTTTATTCCCACCCCTTATGACATGTTCTCTACTAGGGCACTTGATTTTGTCAACCTCTGTGCTCATAGCAACTTACCAACTCTTGTGGGTACTAGAGACTCAAATAGTTCTGAAGAAGAAAAGAAGAGGAGAGGCAGGACAGACAATTCATTTTTAGTTCCTAGAAAAATGTTGCAGTAAATAATCAGGTGAATCATATATAACCACAGGGACATGACTGATAGCCAGTACAGTATTGTCAAGAACAAATAGTATCAAAGCCATCTAATAATTTTCTTTGACAGGATAACAGCTTTATAGCTGGAGAAGAAGAACTTGATGTCATGTCTCTTGAATTTTGTAGTGTTATCTCAACTGTCGCATACAGTATTCTCCTGAGCAAATTTGGGAATTGTGATCTAGGTGGAAATATCATAGTCTGGATGCAGACCTATTTAGAAAACTTTCCTCAGAGAGTAATTAGCAATGGTTTCTGTTTAAAAGGAAGAGTGTGTTGTCTGGTATTTATGCTGGATCAGGTACTAACCAATATTTTGAAGTTTAGTCCAGACAGACTTGGAATGAAGGATATGCTTGTAAAATTTGGAGGTCACTTGAAGCCGGACTTAGATAAGGACTAAGAGTGTACTGGAAGAGATTCTTAAGAGTCCCAAACTGAAGATACGGTCTTAAAAGATGGTGTGCAATTTAAAAGACAAATGCAAGGCATTGTGCTTCAGCAAGAAAGATCTGTACAATGGCGAATACAGAAAGACTGGTCAGAAAATACTATTCCAAAAAATGATCTGAGCATGACAGTGAATTACAAACTGCCTGTATTCCTCATGTTTTACTGGAACATGCAGATGAGCATATCATCTGTAAAATAATTTGCGTAATCCTCCAATTTGCTAGGTAGTTGTGAAACCTCAGTACAGGTTTTGACCCTCGCTTCACAAACGGTGAGAGGCTCCACACGCAAGGACAAAGACAATCACAAATCTTTAAAACATGGTCTGCAAGGAGAAACTGAGCAAGGTGGTTAGTTAGCCTGAAGAAGAGTTGACTAAGAAGGGAAAGTGATGGAAAATGATATTTTTGAATAGACAAATGGCTTTTTGAACAAGGACCACTTGTTCAGCCAAATACAGCGTATACAAACAGAAGTAATGGAATTAATCTCTAGCATGATTCTGCTTTGATTTGGAGAAAGCTCCTCTCAATGGTTAAGACGTTAAAGCATTAGACCAGCTTGCTTGGGGACATTTTGGAGCCTCCATTGCTGAGGATCTGGGAGAACGCATTAGACAAACACCTGCCCAGAGATTATATAAGTGTACTTAGCTCTTCCTAGGGGCTGGGACATGGATCAGATGATTTCTTAATGTCCCTTCCAGCCTGATTCTATTATCCACTGTCCTCAGACTTTTTGCCTGAATCATAGGGCTGGAAATGCTTTTAAAATGGAAAGTCTGAATAGCATCTAATTATGAGGTCTGGGACTATAGAGTCTAGGTGGGTTTATAAAAATCATCACATAGTAAAAGACTGCACACAAACCAGCAAAACTTACCAGGTCCATGTTAAAAAATTGTGTGTTAAGAGAACGTAATCAGAACATTGCTCCCCTTGCACTGCTGGCATGCAAATGTGTAGGACAGCTCAACTCCTTTCTGAGTACTTTACATCCTATTTAAGATAAGTAACCAACAATTGGAACCAAAATGAATGTCAAGATAAGCACAATGGAAAGCAATAAATTTGAGGAAAGGATGTGAAAGAAATTGATACATATATTTCTGAAAAATATTCAGTGTGTGAGAGGACATGTGAGACAGCAGTTTTGAAAATAAAAGCAGTAAAGTTTTTGGGATTTTCTGTTTGTTTCTTTAAAATTTCCTCCAGTCAGTTAAGAAAGGTGTAGGGTTTTAAATATTTTCAAGATAGAGATTAATTTAATGTACTTACAATTTCGGATACTTATTTGTCATGAGCTTGACTCTTTGCCTCTAATTTCCAGTTTGATTTGCCCTCTATTCAACTTCTATTTCTTCATCAGTAAGAGAAGCAGAAAGGAAGGAACAAGCTCCCAAATGAAATGTGGAATACTGAAAAGGTCAAAGTTGTGCCACCCTGACATGTCATGGAGTATATTACATATCAAAATCTGCTCTCATTTTAATGACAAAGATCCTGTCTGGGATAAAGCATAACTGGAAATTAAATGTTTTACATGACAATGATTGTAAGGAGAATAGGGAATGGTACTTGGAATAACATATTCTTCCATGCATTATTATTTGAAGACAATGATTAAATTTACAGAATTTTCTGCTTCCATTACAAAGTTAATCAACGATATAATTATAATCATTTTGGCATCATGATCAAATCTTCTTGGTGTATTGGCCAAAGGAATAAGTGTATCCAAAATGATAATGCATAACAGTTTAAGCATTAAACTGAGAGACACTTGACTTACTGAGAGAAACTAAAAAGAGAAAAAGAAGGAAGCACATTTTACCAAGTCCTCATTGAACTGTCATGCTGAATATTGCCCTTTTATTTACTTTGCCGTTAATGATGTTTGACAAAATAAATGTTGGAAAGTCTGTAATCTGACTTTCTTTTATTGATTCATTTCCCCTGCTATTAGATACCAAATGAATTTACCATCAGAGAGGAAATCATGGGATCCTTTTCACTTTTTTACAGAATACAAAAACATCTGGTTCAGAAAAATCTCTTTGGGTCACAATACTTGTTTAGTTAGTGCAATGTTTGTACTGGAAAGTGTAACAAATCCGCAAATAATATATGAAATGCTACACGACAGATTTTATCCCTAGTAGTGGTAAATGAAAAATTGACACGAGCAGTGATGGGTACTGGCAGTGAAATGTTTATGAAAGTATCAGAAGAGGAGGTAAAAATGATAAAGGCAGGGAACTTTAGCTGATCATTTATAGGTGAGGAACTTCATCACTGCTTGCCCCTTTTTGCTTGTAAGTCAATTTTGCATGTCTTGCCAGAGGTGTTAAGAGGACAGCAAAAAGAATTTAGGACCAGCTCTTTGACTGAGCCAAAATGACATAACTTTGAAGTAGTTTTACCCCAGAAGAGAACAGTGTACTTACTATCAGTGTGCACCCTTGCATGCTTGTTTTTAGGAACAGGGTTTTGTAGTTTCACCTGCTCCCTTTATCCTGGGAGTTGCCATTAATAGCATTTTTCTGAGAAGGGACTGCAGTTCCTTCGTAATATTTTACCGTTACAGTCACATTGATAACTATATATCTAATTATAATGAACACATATACTGAATGAAAGCTACAGTAGCTTTATTTAAATTGTTTCGGACTTCAACATAGCTAGGTATATGTTGTTTACGTACAGAATGGTTTGTGACATTTCTTTGACATAGTTCTTAGCTCATCTTTGTCTGTTGTCGGTTTTTTGCTGTTTCAACAGTTGTGCATTTTACCTCTGCTTTTCTCCAAATTATTGGATTACTTCATAGCTTTCATATCTTTTGGACATCTAAAGCTTTCAATGGATAAAGGGAAAGTTTAGCGGGATGTGGGGAGGAAGGGCTGAGCAGTAAAATAAAACTTAAGGGTCTGTAGCCTTTCCATTTAGATTATTTATTGATAATTTAGAAATAAATAAAATGGATTGCTGTTAAGATTAATTCACATTTCCTGCAGTAATCTTTGTATACCCTTGGTATAAAACTAAAGCTTTTTATATCTTATTAAGTAAGCTGATGAATAGACTTTCTTTTTTTGCCCCTCTTGAAGATGTTATTTTATAGAAGATTAAAAAATCTTGCAACACGAAGACTGAAGAAATACAATACATGAAATGTAACCTTTTTCCCAGAGATATTTCTGCTTTAAAGACTGGTTTCAAGCTTAACAAATTAATTTCCACAACTAATAATATTCTAACATACCCTCACAAAGGAGAAACTGTTTAATTCAATTTTGTTTTTCTTTTATATTTATGCAGCTGAACTTTATTGATAACGCTGTATTTCAAGCTGCAAGCTGTAATTAATAATAACACTGTATAATCGGCTACAGGAGCTTCAAAGTAATGTTTGAAAAATTACAAAATCAGATGGTAGGTGTATTAATATTGCAAAAGCTTGAAAATTATAGCAGCAGTTTTTAAAATTTGTACCAATTAATACCTGATAAAGAACAGTGTACTTTTTAGGGATTTATAATGAAGGACCATTTTGATTTCTCTCAGTAGAGCTAATCAGTATGATAGTCTTCAGCTTTAATCATGTGGTTTTTTCTCTGTAGTTTTAGGGAGCTATCTTGGAACAGTAAGCATACTTTCCTGGTATGCTCCCTGACCCTTTAGTGGTTGTTGGAAGAGGGACTTTAACAGCTCCTGAGGGGCTGCTTCATCAGTCAGTTAGTTGAGACACTTTTTAAAACTCCTGTAGAAAGCTCACTAGCTATAGTGAAGGGAGGAAAAAAAAGTCAGAAAGCTTCTGTAGAACTGGGTTTTGTACCTGCCCCAAAGAGTATGTACCCTGCAATGGGTTGCATTGACAAAAGTTACATTGCCAACCTTATTTCCTTAACCAGCTCAGATTCACTGACAAGCTTGAAAGAGTTGCATTCTGTTCAGATTTCTTACTCTTGTGGCTCATTGAAGCAATAACATTCCCCATAGGGGTGTTTTTAAGGTACTATGACAAAAAATGCCAGAAACAGTTACAAAGAAGCCTAAGTAATTTACAGACAATATAATTTTTTCACGGATTGTTTAAGCAATGTTGTCACATCTTTGAAACCATCATTATACTTTAATACTTATGGAGAGAACTAAGTAGTTACGAGAGTTGACAAGGGGGGTTCTAGGCACACTTTAGTCTAGAGATAGGGATAGATACCATCCCTTTGCTACAAGAGGTATGCTTGTATGCTAAACACTTCAACTTGTTCCCCTATTTGTACAAATTATTTTTATTTCACAGGAGACAATTTGCAATTTGATTCTGGAAAGAAGTCCTGGGCAAGAAATAGGGACTACTGTATGTGCTTGAAACTCATAGAAGTCAGTAAATACTTCCCTGAATCTCATGGGGTTTAGCAAGGGATGAAGTGCACAGAAAAATCTCTGAGGCTGCCAACAAGGCTCGCAGTAGGAAGACCTTGTCCTCCCTTCTTTTGCCCACTAATATTTATAGTCTCATGCCAGCTGGGGTGTAAACTGCGGTCAGGACTTGAGTTTGTTCCTATTTTTATATGGTACAGTTACCAAATGGCTGCAATATTTAATCTCTTCAGAGTCTGAATCTGATTTCATTTCACTTATATCAGTTCTTGGAGAGCTGAAACAAGCTCAGAGCAAGGACCAATATGTTTTGTCAGTGATATCTACTGGGGTGAATTTAGAACATTTAGAAAACTCTCAAAAATAAATGTTAAAAGCTCATTATAATAAGCTCATTATAATATGGAGGATCTCTGCACCTTTATATGTATACTCACATATTTAATTTACTCCTATAGGTCCTAAAGAAGTCGCTGGACTAGATGACTTCTTTTTTTCTTTTTACTTTGCGTGAATACCAGATATGGGTTGTGAGAAAAAATTCAAAGAATATTAAAAATGTCCAGGAAACAAGGTTTTATTTTGGCAGTGCTTTTAGTGCAATGGCTTGTTTGTAGAACCTTTTAACTTGGTCACGATATCTAGTTCAAGATTTTTAAATGTAAAAATGTAAATAAAATTATACATGGGTGGATGCTACTTTTAAGAAAGCAATTTTGTCAGATTAAAAGCACACTTTTATTGAAATACAGCGTGTGGTGTTCATAATGAATATGCATTTTCATGGAGTGTTTTTTTAAATGTGGAGCTCTTTGCAGTGGTGTTTGGGGATTAGTTTCAGTGTTTATGAACTGAAGTCAGTAGTTTAAGGGAAACCACTTCAAATAAGATGTAAGGTGTACTTTTTAATATTAGATGTAAATAAGCATTTAAAAATACTGAAAGTTACTGATATATTTATTTGAGGTTTAAATCATTAAGAGAAAACTTTCTAAAAGGAAGTTCACTACAAAACGTTGGGTCAAATTTAGAAATCACTGCTTAAACTCTAGTCTGTGCTATGCTTGAGACCTCTGATTATAAAAGTGCTTTATGGACATGTAAACTGTCATTCATATTTCTGAAATAAAAGGTAGGGTAAACATATAGGTGTTAATGTACCAGCAGATCATTGTGATGACAGCAATGAGATTTCTCGAGTGCTGCTGTTCTGTGTATTAGTATGTATTACTATCGAGCCCGTAGCTTCTCTTAGATTCTGTGACTCTCTTTTGCTAGTAGGCATCCCAGAACAAATAATTCACACATAACAAAAAAAACTCCTGTGAAAGCAAACTTAGGAAATGTCTGAATCAAAATGCAGCCATTCTAGTTGTTTATGACCAAATTGTACACAATCTTATTAACAGGAAGTGGGTTTTAACAGAATTAATCCCAGTGGATATTATTTTTGTAAGTGAAAGTATTTGTAAAGGGGATGCTAGAAGAGAAAGCATCAAGGACACACAATACGATTTGCAGTCTGAATAAAGCTGCCCATGTCTGGGTTTTGCATTACAATTTTGCTGTGTTGTGAGATGGAGGAGAATGATCGGAAATACTTTGACAGCTTATTTTCCATGGTGGTTGTGCTTAACTTCTTTTTTTTAAAATATATATATATAAATCTGTCAATAATAACTCCCCAAAACTTCACAGCTTCTGCAATGATTGAGATTTTTTTCCTCCTTTATCAAGAACTGACTAAAAGCTCCTTTATCCTTTATCTTTTTTGGTAAACTTCTGCTATTGCCACTTTTGCAGAAAGCTTGTTTTCATAGAAGATTCAGTATGGCACCTTTTGTACTGCAGTGTTGCGAATGTTGTGAGTCCAACTTGAATCAGGGATCGAATACGTAGACCACAGCATAGCTTTGATCAGAGTCTGTGTGGGTGAACTTTTCCAACATGACATTTAATGGTTTTGATTTACCAGCAGGCACAGACTTTTGTAAGGAAAGCCTGTATTTAAGGACACTATCTGAGCAAAGGTGACAGCAGCGAGCATGGTGACATGGGCTTGGGCTGTATCTACATGTTCTTTTCTGTTAACAGGTTAAAGGGTTCACAGTGTTTGAATTGTAATCTTGGTTATTCTTCACTGGTCTAGACTCAGTAGTTTCATTCACATTAAGAAGATGCACTTCGTAAAAAGAAGTTCCTGGCTCTTCAGTTTGCAGAGAAAATTGCGTTTTCCTGCCTGTATGTCTTTTTGTTTTCAAATGGTTGCTAGTAGTTTTAAATGCTTAGCACGTTTGCAGCTTTGCTTTCTACCTGGAAAACTGTCCTCTTAAAAATCATGTGTGAGAAATACCTCATGATTGAATATTAGCAATATACTCTCAGTATCAGCTCTTTCATGATCTGTGGCTGCAATTTAAACAATGAAGCACTGGAACTGTCGGATTGAATCAGACGCTGCCAGTCAATATCTTGTCTCCGGCAGCGTCCTTAATTACATGGAAGAGAAGGATGCCAAAATCTTACTTAACAGTCACTAGCAGAATTGCCTATCCAAGAAGCGTTCTGTAACCCTAGGTATTTAGTGGTGGATGCTTAGATTTCCCAAAGCATGAAAATTTATATCCATTATAATTTCTTCTTGTTATCATTTTAACCTCGCTCATTGAATGTCCTCTTGTTTTGATGTTATGAAAGCTTGGGAAGGCTAAGGTCTGTTGGACATATCTTGTCAGATTTAATCCCAAAGACAACAACCAGGGCTTCTTCAAGTACAGCAGTAGGAAGAGGATGACTAGGGAAAATGTGGGCCCACTGCTGAATGAGGTGGGTGCCCTGGTGATGAAGGATACAGAGAAGGCACAGTTACTGAATAGTTCCTTTGTTTCAGTCTTTACTGCCAAGGCTCACTCTCAGGAATCCCAGACCCTGGAGGCAAGAGAGAAAGTCTGGAGAAATTAAGAATTTCCCTTGATTGAGGAGATTGGGTTAGAGTTCATTTAGGCAAACTTGACACCCACAAATCCATGGGCCCTGGTGGGATGCACTCCTGAGTGCTGAGGCAGCTGGCAGATGTTATTGCTAAGCCATTCCCAGTCATCTTTGAAAGGTCATAGAGAACAGGAGAAGTGCCTGAGGGCTGGAGGAAAGCCTATGACATTCCAGTCTTCAAAAAGGGCAAGAAGGATGACTCAGGAAACTACAGGCCAGTCAGCCTCACCTCCATCCCTGGAAAGGTGATAGAACAGCTCATCCTGGAGGTCATCTCTAAGCATGTGGAGGAAAAGAAAGTCATCAGGAGCAGTCAAGATGGATTCACCAAGGGGAAATCACGCCTGACCAACCTGATAAGCTTCTATGATGGAATGACTGGCTGGGTAGACAAGGGAAGAGCAGTGCATGTTGTCTACCTTGACCTCAGCAAGGCTTTTCACACTGTCTCCCTTAACATCCTAATATGTAAACTCAGGAAGTGT
>JAVJGI010000060.1:84597111-84663078 GCA_035590275.1 Ibycter americanus | reverse complement strand
GGGGCCAGGCTCTTTTCAGTGGTGCCCAGTGACAGGACAAGGGGCAACAGGCACAAACTGCCACACAAGAAGTTCCATCTGTACATGAGGAAGAACTTCTTTGCCTTGAGGGTGCCAGAGCACTGGAACAGGCTGCCCAGCGAGGCTGTGGAGTCTCCTTCTCTGGAGATATTCAAAACCCACCTGGACATGTCTCTGTGCAACCTGCTGTAGGTGAACCTGTTTCAGCAGGGGGTTGGACTAGATGGCCTCCAGAGGTCCCTTCCAACACTAACCATTCTGTGATTCTGTGAATGGTATGCAGGAGAATGCAGTTAACCTCCTTCATAGTGTGCTTTCCTACTTACCTTAACTCTGGATTAGAAGAAATGAAGTAATTGCAGTTTAATAGTTTTTGTTATCAGTGTCTGTATCCCTTATTACACTTATATCTCCGTTAAGCTGTGTAGTCATGACTGAACACTCCAAGTAAAGCCTTACTATTGATCTATGTGGTGTCATTGTAATGTCATTTTTATTCTCAGCCCCATTCTTTATAGATCCTGGCAAATTGTAAGCTCTTTCTGTTGGCTGCTGGGTATCAAGCAAATTATTTCCAAAAGCTATTTGTTGTGACTATTAAGGTATGTTAACAAATGGCTACAGTTGATTTAGAACTTGATGTGTGTGAACAATTCCAGGTATTCCTGCACTCCCTTGCATTTGTTGATAGTCAATATTTTTCTGTGATAGCCTTGTTTATTTAGCCTGGTGAATACTCTGTTTCCTCTTCCTGCCTTTGCTTACTTCAGATAATTGTATACAGTCTTCAAATTTTCCAGTCTTTCTGCTCAATATTCTCTAGCTCCCTTTTTTGAAGAGCATTGTGTTATATAAACCAAGCCTTAGCAGGCAGCTAGAGCAGATGTTTGTTAGCCTTTTCCAGTGCTGAATTTTTACTGTTTCTGTTCATTGGTTTTGATCCTTAGCAGTCCCTTCCCTCTTCCCAACCCGCAGTTTCTGGCTACTGATCCCAAGTTCCTAAAATCTTTCTCTTAAAAACTTCAAACTCTGTTATGAACTTTAATATTCTATGTGCAAGGCTGATATATCGGTTTTGGTAGTAACTACTCTTACTTTCTATATAAGTACTGATACTAACAGAATGCAGAAAGATTTGAACTTATGAGTTTATCTTGTATAACTGTATGGCCCTCCTGAATGCATTTATTCTTCAAGGTGCTTTAAGCTCATGCATTTCCCTGTTACACAGGATCATACTGTGTTACTGAGCCAACAGTGCTGGTAGTTTGAGGGTGAAGGTTAGTAACTTTCAACATCCGCCAAGTTGAATTCTTGTTATCATCCAGTGAAGCTACTGACTCAGTCACATAGAAAGCCCATGTAACAGGGAACTAAAGTCTTTCAACTTTAGTTGAAAGATTAGCCCTACATGAAACTTGGAATTTCTCTTTCTTTAGAACTTTTGACAACTGGTAGTTTTATTATGAATTGAGATAGAGGGAAATTGCATTACATTTTTGTACAAACTTCTTCTGCATTACAGTTCAGCTGAAATGTTTTATTCAGTTTTCAGTATAATTTTATTTTTAAAAATCTGTAAAATGAAACAGAAAAATGAGTGTCTCATCCGATGGATTTGCAATTATGTCTTCTGATATTAAAAGAAAAAAACCCTGAAACTTCATTTTCAAGATTTTAATCAATTTTTGCTAAATGGTATTATCTATCAGGAAAAAATAATCATAAAGATTAATGCTATCCAAGAATCACCTTTATTTCCATCCTTAGGACAAATTCGGTTAATAAATAGCTTATGTACATGATATATGATCTAGTTTTCTGGGCAGATCTAGGAAGTTGTTAAAGCAGAGGGTGGTTTATTTTTTATTCTCTGAAGAGGAAGCAAAGCAAGAAAATAACTATTCATCATTTTGTACACTTACGTAACATGATATGTGACTTTATGCACATTACGTTATGTACTGTGCTGTGACATATACGACTATATCGTCAATCGTAGGATATATACATTGTCAAGTCTTAGTCTCTTAAGGCGTCATGGCAGATGTTCTCATTTTATTTGTGACTTTCCCTACTTGTTCTAATCTTTCCTCCCTCCCACCCCCAATACAGAAGTATCCAGGACCTACATGAGAAACAACAGCTTGCAGTTGTCACTGACTGCTATTTTTAATATGCTATGCTAATACAAGGCAGGAGCTTTGCTCAGCTGCATCATGTAGAAGAGTTGAATGAGTTGAATGTTACAATGCTGACAGTATTCTTGCAAGATTGCAAGCTAAGAATGTCTGATTGGAAATGTCAAAGTGACATTCTCATCTTCGTTTTATTTATTTTCTTTCTTTTGTTGAAGGGCAGGGGGCCATATTGTGCTCTGAGTTACAGTAAGTGCACGTTTGCTGTTAAACTTGCAGTGGGGTAGGTAGCTTAGCAGTAACAGCTTGCTCTTGGATACTTGCATAAGTCTGCATATGTTCAGAGTGGGATAACCTTTTTAGTCAGCTAGAAGTCATTTCTTCAATTCCGTTACCTAATGAACTGTCCACAAGGGCTCCAAAAAATTCTATTCAATGACTAGAGTATTAAAAAAATTTACTATTACTCATTCCAGAAAAAAACAGACATATGTGCATGCTTCGCTAATAGGTGGAAAGACTCCTACACTGAATTTTTTCTGTTAGAAATGCAGGATTTTTATGCAAATTGAAAGCTGTTATACCACCACTTTAAAATGGGATGGCATAAATATGCATATTGTGAAACCTTACAGATTATCACTGGAATAGTTTGGCCAGAGAAGTTGTGGCTGCCCCATCCCTGGATGTGTTCAAGGCCAGGTTGGATGGGGCTTTGAGCAACCTAGTCTAGTGGAAGGTGTTCCTGCCTATGACAGGGGGATTGGAACTAGGTGATCTTTCAGGTCCCTTCCAGCTCAAACCATTCTCTGATTCTCTGATTATAAAAAAGTGTTGGTTTTTTCTTTTACTAGAAAAGCTGTTTCTTAAGTCAAAACTCTGTCCTCTCAAGGACTTTCTATGGTGGGAAGTGTTGCTTGTTTCTCTATTTTTTAGCATTTTTCAATACAGAATGATTAGGGTTTTTTCATCACTTTTTAGAAGAAACTGAACTAGAATACATTGTTTTAAAAGCTGAAATTCTAACGAAAATGCCGGCCTTTTTCTTTAACATTGTTAAATAAACCAAGCTATTTTGACTAGATGATTAATTAAGAGAATGAGTTGCAAACTAATACCCTTGAGTAGCAGAGGTGTCATGCAGATAAATCCCTGTGTGCTGCTGTGGCTGTATGCATCCAGAAAACTTCCTGCCATGTGCATACTAAGCATGCTATACAATAGTATACAGAAATGCAGAGTAGCTTTCGTATGCCTTCATAAGTCAGGTTCTCCTTTAGGTGTTTGCCAAAATGCTGTGATTTGCCATAGAGGAACAAAACTTCAAAACCCCTGCAAACACAAGAACAAGGCAGATGTAAATTTCAAAATTGAAAACTGAGTCCATTGAAGTGCATGCACCTATGGAATTTTTAAACATTTGGAGAGGGAAAGGCTAAGAAAAACAAAACTATCTCAACATCTCAATGATTCCTGCAAACCTTTATGCTGGTAATGTTTAATTACCATTAAACGATCCATGGGATTTGCAGGATGTCATTAATCCCACAAATGTAAATGCTCTCTAAATTAAGAACAACCACACCTGTTTTCAGGAATACTAAGTCAAGAACTCATTTCTGTCAAAAATAGGAACAAAAAGTCTGAACTAAATTTGCAGTGAAGTTGTTTATTTTTGTAGGCATTCTTATTTTCCTCTTTATTTGTTTTCCTTTATTTTTGGGATGTATGTGTCTCTATTTATCTTCTGCATGGCCTACTCCCTTTAAAACAGCATGCACATCCCAGAACATCTAAGAGAGTTTATATCCTTTGGGAGAATACAGCTGCCCATAGAGGCAGCTTTCCTAGAAAGGCCTCAGTAGGATGAGAGAGAATGTTATCGTGCAGTCCCAGGAAAGAAACACCCTCCATTTTTTTTAAAGTTTATGCTGAAGTTTGTCATAAGTACCATGAAAGCCTGCTTTCATGGTAGAAAGAGACGCCGTATAACTCAACAGACCCTGCCCAGGTCTTCAGTGCTGTCACTGTTGCATATAATAACTTTTTAGAATTTCCCATGGATGGCAGGAAAAAAGGACAAATCTGTAAACCAGAGACCCTATTTACTACTATGTTCAGATACTAGCCAGAAGAGGGCAGTACTTTTATGTACACTCTAGCAGGTGTATTGTAATATATTTTGCTGGCATATTGGATTTGCTGTGAAATGCATTACAACATTTGCTAAGGCCAGTAAATTGAGTGATACGATTATAAGTATTTTACCCAACATGTTAATGCACTTAATGAAGTGCAGATAATCGCACTGCTCAATTTATAAGAATTGTCAAACCTCATAATTACTTCCATTATATTGTAGTATTTTATGGATTAAATCCTTTCAGAGCTTATTCAGGAGGTAGAAATATTATTTCATTTCAGTTAAATTATTTTCATTGGTTAATGTTAGGGATTTTTTCCAGAATCATTTCTTTTCTATGTGTAATGTCCCTTTCACAAAACCGAGATGTTGAAGCCAACCTGAAGATATTCTTCCTGTTGCTAAAACATATACAAAATATGATTATTATTTTAAAAAAATTTTCTTCCCGTTAAGTGCAAGGAATTTGGTTTCAAACTAAAAAAAGTAATCTACAGAATGGCATTGGTGGCACTAGTTTTTACAGACTTAGTTATGGGCCTCTTATTGAAGTTAATGGGTATTTTATGATTAAATCCCTTCATTGTTTTGATATATTAGTTAATCAGATATACATGAGTTAACAGTGATGTCTGTACAGGGGCTGTTAAAGTCATGGGACTCTGAAGCTGATTTTCTTCCAGTGTGGACATTGGTAGAGTCTGAGCACAGTGGTGAGGGGTGTGTGTGTGTATGAGGATTTCAGGTGATGGTGAGTGTTCAATTCAGATGTAGAATGACTTCCTAATTAGAAAGTAATGGTAATGGTCAGTTTTTTACAGTAATGCCCATGAGATTATAAGATTCATTAACTAAGGTCAGTTTAACTGGAGTTGTCTTAGCTGTCTTTCTGTGATAAATGATTACAAAGGACACAGTTTTCTGAAAGAAGGACATTTCGATGTGTTCAGGAAATGTCTTAGTGATGGAACAGCATCAGTTCCCATATGTGCACTTGCCACAGGCATCACAAGCTTATGACAAGCCCCTCTGGGCTACCTGCACCTCAGGTCCCTCTCAGGAGGAGCTGTGAAAGGCATTCAAAGACTTCTGTGGTGGGTAGAGAGCTGACTTCTGTTTCCTTCTAAATAACTGTATTTGGTCATTTATTATTTCAGTTGTTATACAGGCATAGAAAAACTTGTACAAGAGAGAGATTATGTATAGGCTCAAAAGGTGAAATATGTAGTTTCTAAATACTCCTTTTTCCTAGTTCTATTACAGAGAGTCTACACAGAAAAAAACAGGGAAAATGAAAAATCAAATAAGGGGAAGAAAGAACATAAAGGGAAAAAATGCTAAGTGGATTTCTTCTGTTACCTATCAGACTTTAGTTTACATTAAATACAGCCACTGTAGGTTTATGAAAGCCAGGTCCTGCTTCATGAACCTGATCTTCTATGACAAGATGACCCGCCCAGTGGATGAGGGAAAGGCTGTGGATGTTGTCTACCTGGATCTTAGTAAAGCCTTTGTCACCATTTCCCACAGCATTCTCCTGGAGAAACTGGCTGCTCATGGCTTGGATGAGTGTAGGCTTCATGGGGTAAATAACTGGCTGAATGGTTGAGCCTAAAGAGCGGTAGTGAATGGAGTGGTGTTCCCCAGGGCTCAGTGTTGGGGCCAGTCCTGTTTAACATCTTTTTCAATTATTTGGATGCGGGGATCGAGTGCACCCTCAGTAAGTTTGCAGATGACACCAAGTTGGGCAGGAGTGTTGATCTGCTTGAGTATAGGAAGGCTCTGCAGAGTGATCGGGACAGGCTGCGTCAATGGGTGGAAGCCAAATGTATGAGATTTGACAAGGCTCAGTGCTGGGTCCTGCGCTTGGGTCACAACAACCCCACGCAACGCTACAGGCTTGGGGAAGAGTGGTTGGAAAGCTGCCTGGCAGAAAAGAACCTGGGGGTGTCCATCAATAGCCAGCTGAACATGAGCCAGCAGTGTGCCCAGGTGGCCAAGGCAGCCAACAGCATTGTGGCTTGTATCAGAGATACTGTGGCCAGCAGGACTAGGGAAGAGATTGTCCTCCTGTACTTGGCACTGGTGAGGCCGCACCTCAAACACTTTTCAGTTCTGGGCCCCTCACTACAATGAAGACATTGAGGTGCTGGACCATGTCCAGAGAAGGGCAGTGAAGCCGGTGAAGGGTCTGAAGCACAAGTCTTACAAAGAGCACCTGAAGGAACTCGGGTTGTTTAATCTGGAGAGGGGGAGACTCGGGAGAACCTTACTGCTACCTGAAAGGAGGTTGTAGACAGGTGAGGGTAGGTCTGTTCCAGATGACTAGCGACAGGACAAGAGGAAACAGCTTCAAGTTCTGCCAGGGGAAGTCTAGATTGGATATTAGGAAAAATTTCTTCACTGAAAGGGTGGTGAATCCTATGAACAGGCTGCCCAGGGAGATGGTGGAATCACCGTCCCTGGAAGTGTTTAAAAAACATGTAGATATGGTGCTTGGGGGCATGGTTTAGTGGTCGACTTGGCAGTCCTGAATTAATGGTTGGACTTGATGGTCTTAAAGGTCTTTTTCAACTTAAATGATTCTATGATTTTTATGTTTGTATGATTACGTTCAGCTTAATAAAGTACTTAACAAAATATAGTCATCTTTTCTTAGGGAGCAAGGCAGTGTAATATTCTGCTGAACAGGGAAGTAAGCCCCTGAATTTTGCCCAATTTGATTTAATTTATTCATGGGAAGGAAAACAAAAGAAGTTTCAAGAATGAGCCTTGATCAGCTTCTAAAAGAGACAATTCAGCGTGTTTGCTTGTGACAGTTGGGATCTGACTGAGAAATTCGGATGATGCCTTCACATGTTGTGTTGTTCTTAGGCTTTGCTCAGGGTCTGGGGACACAATGGTTGTGCATGCTCCAAGCTTGAGAGCTGAGATTGGCTTCCATATGCCCCATCAGATCACCTTTTCTTGCTCAAGCTGTGTTCAAATTTTAGATGATATTCTGATTTATGACTCTGTAATTTTATTCCATCTTAAATAGATTTATTCAAATGAAATCACAAGTCTTTAGTAAATGTTCCTTTTGGTGATGTACAAAATCCTTATGCTCTAGTTCACTCTGTCTTAACAGAAATTAAATACATCCACAAATACTGTTTTTTCATTCTGGTTATGAGATACAATTTTCAAATACAACTAAGAATGCAGATCTAGCTTGGAGAGTGTATTTTATACTTAGTCACTTTTTCAATTAGAAGTTTCCTATTGAAACAGTTGTAGTTTTGTTGACTATAAGGCAGATCAGATTTCACCTTGGTGACTGTTTTTGTGGACTTTTGGTTAATTAACTAAAGAACCAGAACATAGACAATAAACAGGTTTATGTAATACCTCTATGTAATGCACATATTCACCTCTGCAAGTGAGCTCAAATCTTAGTTATTGGTGCAAAAAAGCTTTTGTTGTCTCCAAACTTCCTGTCCGGAGGTGTTCCAATATTATAGGATCTTCACAATTCACCATTTTAGCAATCTGTGCTATGTACAGTTGAAAGCACGGTGAGAGAGTTTACACAGCACTGTTACTTTTGCTTACCCAACATTATTAATTCTCCACTTCTACAGGCACTGAATTTCCCACCGTTTTAATTTATTCCTTTCCATGGATGTGAATAAATAGATTTGAGACAGCGAAGGAATACAAAAAAGACTGGTGCCACCAACAACCAGCACAATGAGATACCAAGATTAGCCCCAGCCTTTCCCTGATTAATTTGCTTGAGCAACTTCTTATTCTTACTGAAATTATTGTTCACTGCTCACCAAATGGAAAAGAAAGCAATCATTCCATTGCAGAGCCAGTGTGAGGGGATGGAGGATAAGAACCTATAATTTCTGTATTAAAATAATCCTAATACTACTGAACCTTCTCTGAAGTCCCATAGGACAACAAAAATGCTAAAATGGCATATATTCAGCTACATTTTGCATTTAATCTAAGTTCATTATAAAAATGAATAACAGGTTTAACTACTTGATTTTTGGTTGCTGGCATCTAACAAGGGGAACACAGTTATCAAAGTAAAAGAAAAGGTGAAAGTTTTGAAAGGCAGAAACAAAGCTGGTATTTGTTCATCCATGGCAGATTTATGAAAAGAAAGCAAGTAAAGGCATCATGTGGACTTGCACTGTTTTCATAGCTTAAGCTAGTCACCAGAGGTGTTGTGATGTTAGTTACTTTTGATTTAGCTTTAGATGCAACATTCTGTGCTACGTTCTCCAAAAACTGAGTCATTCCTGCATTTTAGGGTTTTTGATTCATTGTGTTGAGTTGCTGAACTTAAAATGTGTATGCATACATATTTGTGGTGGCAGTGAGGAGTGGAATGATGTGAAAGCAAAGACAGAGATCATAGCTGATGGGAAAGTACTAGGTGAAATGAAAGCATTACAGATGCTATATGCTACCACAAAACCTTTGTAGTGGGAAAAAAATCAGTAATTTCTCATATACTTGCCCATGACAGTCTTTCAGAGCAAGAAAGGTGAAAAAAAGGAAAACAAGATGCTGTTTGTTGACGATAAAGAGGAATTAAGGATGAAGAATGGAGAAATAAGTCTGTAGTATAAGATGCCATGAGCTGTATCCCTTCCATCCTGTCAGAGCCCCAGATGGCCTTCCAGCTGTCATTTTTTCCCAGGCAACTTAACTGTTAAAGACCTGAATTCATTTCTTTGAATGCTCCTGCTGGAGGCTTCTGGCTGTAAGCATGCCACTCCCTCCAGCCTACTGAAGACCTCAGACAAGCCTGAAACACTGGCTGTGATCATGAGGCTGATGTACTTAATCTGATGCCACAGTCATCATGGCCATCTCACTCTTGCACTAGAGTACAGGGTCACTCTCATTCCAGTGGACGATGATTTTTGGAGATGTAGGAATGCCCTCCCAGACTGGCTGCAGCCAGAGCCTGCCTGGCTGGTAGGGTACCGTCACCTGTAGGGCTTTTGGATGTGACTGAGTCACATGCACATTCAGAGAAAGTGCAAAAATAAAAATTGTTTGGGGAAATTAATTCAAGTGGTGCCTATAAATTTATGATCTCTAAGGTTGAGAGTATCAGGTATACAGTCTGTGATCCCCATTCTTGGACACAGAGTAAAACAATATTTGTAAGTTCAGAGACTTATTTGGCAGAAAATAAAATAGAAGAACTTGAATATACAAACTTACCTGTTTTCTTATAGCATTCCTTAAAAATAGTTGCTGTTAAAACAGGATTTCTACTATGAACAAAGAATCATATCTGTAGTCAGTCCTTTGTTAATTTAGCAGCTCTTAGTTTCATCAAATAGGGGTTATATTCCCAGGAGTTCCTGTGACAAATGAGTCCCTCAGAATCTGGAAGATCATCCAATTACAATTTAAAGAAACTTATGGCAGAGACAAATAACTAAAGACAGAAGTCTGTGAGAGCACCAGGAAAAGAGAAAGAGTGTGAGAAGGTGTGTGTGAGAGTGAGAGCTTTGCTTTCCTGTATGTGTAAGGCGAATTACACCTGTCCTTAATTTTGGTAGTGAATGTAATCAAGGTCCTTGGTGTTGGGTTGGGACCTGTTTACTTTCCTTCCTTTCTTCTTTTCCCTTTTTCTTCCATTTCTCTCTCTCTTTTGCTATGAACAGACCTCGTACGTATATGAAAAACTGACACTGATCCTAATGGAGTGTTTTTAGGTTTATGCATATTAACAAAAATGGTCTCAGTGCTCTGCTGCAGAAGGAGGGAGGTGTAATAGGAGAACAAGATCTTCCTCTGCATTTTTTCTGTTGACTGTCTAAACTCTCTAGAGAGTCAGTTTTGGTGGACTGAGAAGTCCCCTTTTGGGCCCAGACATTTAAAATTTCAATCAGGCTGTGCCTAGCTTAATCATCTCATTAGCAGGATTGTATTTCATCCCATGTGTATTCTGTGCCAATAGAAGAACTCTTGTAGGAAAGAAATCAGGGAGTTTTGATCAATCCTTTATTTAATCTTATGAAATGCAGACACCATTTTATTTAAGAGAAAGGACAGCAAATGCCTGCGTTTTTCTTAGAAGAGAGGTCAGTGAAATTTAATTATGATTAATGTAATTATCCAGAATTAGCAAAACATAAGAGCCTTAATGCAGCTGAATGGAGTCTAATCAAAGGTTCAGATAACTCAGGTCTCTGTCTCTGGCAAAGATGTTTTGCAAAAAAAACCCCCTAAGGAGCAGGGTGTATGTATAAAGTGATTCACCAGGATTTCCTAGACGGTGGAGCATAGCTGGACCATTTTATTTAATAGCCATTTGATCAATCTGTGCTCCCTGAATTTAATCAATTTTTGTAGAAGCCTGAAAGCAGAAAAAAGGCTTTGGGATTTCCTAAACTGGAGAAATCTCTGGTTCTCAAAATTAAAGATACAAGAACTTCTGTGAGCAGGGGCATAATGTAGTCTTGTTAACTATGGCTTGGTATTTCATGGTTGAATTGGTTGAGAACTTTGATTAAAGTTTTATCTGTTGCTGGGGCATTTGAAATGACTCTGTCCTGTGTGGATGCTATGGTGTCTAGCAAAAGCTGAGATCAGTCTTTCCCTCAGTGAGACCACTAACTGGATCTCTTTTTTCTAATCAGCCTTGTGCTTTCACAAAAGATGAATGTACTTAATAAACCTTTGGACCTCTATCGCTCTGTCAAATTTTGCAAAACTGCAAAAAGCTGGTAGACCTCATGTAGTATGCTAGAAAAGGGCTACATCCATCCACACAGAATATGATACTGTGATTGCGTAAGTTCACAAAACAACAACAAAAAAATATCTCTGGAATGTGCACAGCATGCCAATAATGTGGTCGAAACTCGATTTGGAGTGTTAATTGAACGGCCCTTTATTCACCCCCTGAAATTAAAGCTGTTGCAGTAAATACGGGTTTTTTTCGCTCTTAGAAAGTAATTATTGGAGATAAAAAGGGGGAAAAAAATCTCTTTCTAAAATTATCTCCCCCCCCCCTCCCCCTCCCCGAAAAAAATGAAGAAATCAAATGAAAGATTTTATTTATCAATGACTTATATATTGTTTATGAGATGCTTAAAACTATCAGTGCCTACATCTTTCATGCATGGCAATATTTACCTTGCCTATAGTATTTGCGGCATTCAGAACTCAGTGTAGCATGCTGTAAATATCACAGTAACTGTAAGTACTGTGTGTGGTAAATATCAAGATTTTAATTGCCCCTACTAAGCCATAGGCTTCTTACTGCTTGTTTGGAAGGAGCATGTAATGAGCATCTCCCCAGGAAATTACGTGATGAAGGGATTCATCAACATAGTTTACCTGATGCTGCTCTATGAATGAAGTTTTTAGTAGTTAGCTTTTGGATGTAAAAAACAGAACCTGAGAAAAAGAAAAAGAAGAGGAGAAATGTGTTTCTGTGATAGTGTCCCTCCTGCATACACAGAAATTTAATATCACCACAGTTAAATAAATTGTCAGTGCCATAATGTACTTTTTGCCTAGATACTGCCTAACCTTTGCAGGATATAAATAAAGAGGCCATTGTCAAAGACTGCATCTGGAAACAAATACTAAAGGAATTTAACTCCTTGCACTATTCTCAGCTGATTTAAGAGTGTTTTCTTCAACTGTGAACAGAATTTAGTTCTTTCTATGCAGGTCCAACTCGGTCCCTCACAGTTCTGGTGTTTGTGGACATTTGTTACAAAGATTCAGGTAGCCCAAGGTCTGCCTGAGGAGCAAGCCCGTTTGTGCTAGGAGAGGCAAAAGGTCTCAGCGATGTGCTAAGCACAAACTTCCACATCAGTTCTGCCACAGTAGTTGTTAATGACCAAGATGCATCCATTGTGGAGGTGGGCTTGAGGTGAAGTTTCATCAGGTTCAGTGCTATCTTGTTCCTCTGGCACCACACATTTGAAGAGAAAATACTCTTTTACCTGAGTCCTTTTTACAGCACCCCTTTCTGACCTTTCCTTAATTGTCCAGCACCAGGGACAGTCATGGTTTTCCTCTGGACCGATCTTGTCTTATGTAAAGATTTACCAAGGGGCTAAAGAAGGTTTAACAGTCTTCTCCTTCACATCAGCCTGAGATGTGCTCTCTGGTGTTCTTGCATTTGCAGCTCACATACATGTGTCCTTTGCCTCAGCTCCTCCAAAGCAAGATAGAAACTGAAGTACTGGGCTGTGGTCCATCAGTGTTTTTATGTTGTGTTTATTCCTTGCTGTGATACAACACAGGGAGAAAGAGCTGGGTCTTCTCCCTCAAAGGCATTTCTCTCCCTGCCACTACCTTCCAGTTCTATGAACAGAGAGATGCAGGACAGTACTGGATGTAAAAAAGCCAGACCTGAATCCTAGCACAAAGATGCCCTAGGAAGCAAATTTGCAATTCAGCTGCCGAAAAACATTTCTAAGATCTCAACCCCTGTCAGCAGGTTTTAGGTGTTCATCCCAGGGGCAAGATTGTATTGCAGGCATTTCATGGTCTTCTGTTGCATTATACAAATTGCAGTAATGCTTTGCTGTTATTACTTCGTCTTGCTGTTTTTTGGAAAGTGTTTGAAGATAGGCCTTAAACTTTTGGTTGTTATTGAATGGGGGTCTGAAGTGATGTTCAGTGGATCTATTGCCAGACTGTTTGCTGTCACTGGAACGGACTAATCTGGTTCCATCTAATCCCATGTTCCTGTGCACCCAAGCGTAGTGTCCCCTGAATGACAGAAAGATATAGCAAAGCTGTTCTTTTCTAGGCAAGCAGAGATTTTCCAGCTTTGTTAGGATTTCTCAGGAGAATTAAGTCTGTTACAAGTGACTAGAGAAATATTATGTTGGTCATATTCTCAAGTTAGCATTTTAAGAGATTTTTCATAACATTTAAATGATATTATTACTCCTTTTCCAGAACACCTAATTGCATTATACATCATCTGACTGCATGGAAGAAATATGCTGAAATCTGGAAATGGATGAAATAAACACTTGGGTTAGTCTCATAGCGTAATATTTTGTTCTAGAAAGAAGAGAACATCCTTAATTCTTTACACTATAGGAGAAGGGGAAATGCTGGATTCTATTTATATGCATTATAATTCTGCCCCAGTGACTTTCAGCACATTGCTTTGTTGTGTTAGGTGCTCATGTTCAATTATGGAAATGATGCTTTAGGAAGAAGCTCTTTTTAATAAAATGCATAGAAGTTATGAAGAAAACAGGCTGATGATCACTGTAAGGTGACAGATGGAGGCGAAATAAACAATTCAGAAGTAATATTAAGGTATTCTGTGGGTTAAAATTGGGTTCTGGGTCATAGACAGACTGTCTACTATACATATTTGAATTGGCATTGCAAGTACTTCTTGCTGTTGATGGCACTAGGATCCCAGAGCCTGACAGCACTGAACAAATTAAACAGATAGCTTGCATATTTCAGTCTCAGCTCTTCGCAGACCACCAAGTATATCCTGCTTCTTAGAAGTTAGCGGAAATCAGAGCTGCAGTATAAATGTCGGTACTATGTTTTATAGTTTAAGAATAGATCTTGATGCTCAGCTGTGGCTGGGAGATCTTTACAAGTTGATTGTTCTGGTTATGTAAAGAACAAGAAACATTATATACTCTTGTGCTGCTCCAAACTAGATACAATCACCTCCAATAGTTACTCTGTAGAAAAGCAATGTGTGTGAGGAAAAGGGCCTTCTGAGCCGTGCTGAAATTAAAGGAGAAAATAGATACTTAAAATGCTTTCTCAGCTTGTCATGATGGGTTCCAAGTATGGCATTGAGGTAAAAAGCACATCCTGTAACTACCTTTCAGAGGCAGTGTGGCAAATGTTAGTAATGACATCCCCTAACTTGATAACTGCAGAAGAGCAGATGAATGACATTCATTTTCCTTCCTGCTGAGGCACATGAGACAATGTGCAGAACCCCCTACTGCTTTCTTGGGCAACGTGACCTCTTGATGATAGCAAGAATGACCTAACTCAATGCAAGAGTTTAAGATACCTGACAGTGAAAAGGGCCAAACCAGAAACATTTTCCCTCAAAGCTTGTTGAAAATAATATGTTCCATCTGCCTGTTAAAACTGTGATGCTCTGATATTTTCAGTAAGAACAGCTCGTGTCTTACTGAAGCTGCCTATCAAGAAATATTCATGGAAAATAGTTGGATACACCAGTTTTGAAACATGAGTCTAAGAACTGCAGACTGACTCTGTCAGTATTCAAGCATAAGAAGAGCCAAAATTCAATGAATAAATGATTCATCATTAATTACTGTCATTTCACAGACAGTGTATGATAGGCACATGCAAACCTTGTCCAAAGATCATCTAATGAAAAAGAATGTGTTCCTGATGATTGCATGAATATTAGGTACAATCATCATCAGCAACAATATAGAAGTATCTTTTTTGTGAGAAGACTTTTTTTCAAGCTAAATCACTCAGTTACTGTCTGAAGTTTGGGGCTGAACTAGATCTCCAGAGGTGCCTTCCAACCCTGACTGTTCTCTGATTCTGTCATTCTGTGAAGTCAATCATCTCTTTTGCCTCACCCAACCTAACTTAGTTTCTTCTAATGTACCCACTTGTTCTTCCAACTTCCATCTCGAGACATTTCTGCAATTCTCTAAGCAGTTCGTGCCTTCAGAACCAATGCATCGTAGCTGAACTTGCTACTGGTTTTGTGGATGTGATAGAAAAAACAGGTTTTGCAGAAATATGGGATACCAGGGTTGCGCATCCAACATACCATATTCATATAGTGCTGTTTTTAATAACATTATTGAAACATTATTTGTGGCTTTGTAGGGATTAATTTATTTACAGTTTTTTGATTGATTGAAATATTCATGCTGTTAGTAAAGCTTCTGCTCTTGAGGTGTCTGCATACCTGTAAAGTGCGTTAAGGCCCTTCCATGTTAGCAGGTGCAAGGCTGACATGACAAATTCCAATATTTCAATGGCTTTAATGGTACTGTCATTTGAACAAAATGAACAACTACATGCACTACAGATTTGTACCATTCTGTGGCATTTAATTTTGTTGGTGGTGATTACAACAGTCAGTGCACGCGCTGATGCCATGTGTAGCAGCTGTCACACAGTATCATTGGGAACAAATTTTTCTTTGACTATAGAACATGAACTACAACTAAAGAAAATGTAGAGCTGAGAATCTGGGAAAATACAAACTGATGAATTTCAAACCTTTCTGGCAGTCAAAGGAGTAGTGCACATGTTGGTATCTGGTGATAGAAATGCACAAATTTTAATTCAAACTGAAATTGCTTCCTGGATTTACTATATACAGATGATTTACAACTTTATAATCTGTTATGGCAGTCCCTAGAATATTTCAGTAAAGTAGAACTGCTTGTGTTATGGGCTATGGTGAAAATAGTTATTTTTTCTACATTTCAAATCCTAATCTTTGAGTTCAATTATAGAATTTAGATATAAAGAACAAATGAAGGCGGTGTATAAAATCTTTGTTGAGGCAGCTAAACTGAACTGTAAAAAATACCATGGGAGAAGCTGATGTGGTTAAAGAACTACGAATCTTCATGGGAGTGAATTTTAAGAGGTATGAAAGACTGTTGGACTGTATAAAACTGAGGTCATATCTGTGACTGCAGAAATCAGTCAAGGTGCCCATCTGTCCGTCCCACTGGGATCACCACACAGCACAGTAATAGCCCTAAGGCTTATCTGAGCCTCAGTTAAGTCACATATGTTTTGATCTTATATGTGGAGGGAAACCTTGCTCTGGAATCTGAACACATGGGAATTTGAGATAGTTAACATTAAGATACTGATTTTTTAAACACTGACAATATTTAAACCATTACAGTTGCCTATAAACGTATCTGAAATTCTGAAGCACCATTAACTGATGTGTTCAGGGAATGTCATGTCATAACAGTAAGTCCTATGCAGAGCGATCTTTAAGTTCCCCTTCTTGGTTTGTTTGGTGACTGGGCCAAACTCCCCATCTACTAAATTTGAAGAATGTCTTTTAAGAAAAAAGGAATCAGTATGTAAAGCATATTCTTGTCTTCTTTCTTGAATGACTGGGAGATCCCATTCACCTATTGCATAAATCAGAAGAGTTAGAAGGATAGTAGTATGTAACTTTGTACTTTCTTTCTGAACCCAGAAAATCTTCTATTGTTGATTACTGGTCTGTATCAGGGTATTAAATGGACCTCCCCTCCCCCTTTACTTCTGGATTATTGAGCACCTGGTTGGTCTGATAGTATTAAAACTATGGAGGCAATCAGTCTGGAGCCTTGTGAGTAGGACCAGGAGAAGACACCTGCCCATCTTGACTTTGCATCTCTCTCTTTTCTTGGCTTATAACAAAATGAAGCTGTCAGCCCTTGGGTCTGCTGAGAATATTTATATTCGTACTGGTTACACTTGGGAATAAAAGGCAAAAAGATGCAAATCCCCTGTGTGTAGGAAATAGTGGTCTTTCTGATTTTTGTGGTGGTATGAGGATTTTAGAAACTGCAAATAATCACAGCTAAATTGTGTCTGTTTCCCAAGATACAAAGCAAAAGCAAGGGTTTCAGCCTGTACTTTAAATAATGTAAAGTTTTAAGAATACCGAACAGATGCTTTTTCTTTGAGGTATCAAATAAGACTATAATTCAAAACAAAGCAATCTTACGGTTACTGAAAGTGGGAACTTCTAAGTGGTAAAATTTAAATACTGGTGAAAGCCCTCATGTTTGCAATAAGATACCTCAAATTCTCTGAAGAACAGACCATATGCCTGTTCCTACACGGTATCACCTGTTGGTGGGGTGACTGTTCTTTTGAAGACAGTCTTTTCAAAAACAAATTTATTGAAGATGCAGACCAAAATGTCCTGAGAATTGAAGAGGTGAAGTATGTACTGAAGGCTTCACTCAATACAGTATCTTCATACAGTGGTCTTCATGAAAGCCTAAAATAACTTTTGTCATTTTTTAAATCCAGTAGTGTTTTTTTATTTGCTTGACTTCTTAAAATGCATTTGAGAATACAAACCTCACAATTCCCAGAATGTATTTTCATGATATATGAATAAAAATATGTTCTTTTTATTATGACCAGAACTATTTTAAACAAGACAGCTACTAAAGCAGGCAGCTGGACAGTGAATAAAGGCTACAAAGATTGGGTCTGATGTAAAAAATATAGCCCTAAACCTAAGGGATTTGTTATTTCAGTTTTTAATATTTATTGTAGTATGTTACAAGAAGCTACAAAGACGTGAATTTTGAAGAACAGGAAAAGTTAATTATAAATGGTTTCAGCAAATGACAGATTTGAGTCTCTCTAAGCATGAGGTTACCTGTCCAGTTCAAGTGGATGCTTTACCATTCAGGGGACCTTCTGCTACATCTGGCTGTATGTCATAAAAGTGTTGAATGACACTAGAAAATTAAACACAGACAGTGCTTCCCTGAAGCAAGAACAACTGACAATGTGTTTTAAGATTATCCTCTCTTCAAAAAGGTACCTTTAAATATTTTCTGAAGTGTTGCAATTTATTATCTGTTTCAGGAACATATGTTGGGCTGCCTCCCTTCTAAAAAGTTTTAAACCTGTTTTACATTAGTTGAAATTTGCCTGTGAGAGAGCTAATTTTTACCTTGCTAGAATGCAGACACTTCAGGAATGGAACCTGTCACATTTTCATAATTCACAACAGCTAAAGCAAGGACTTGGGAAGAGAATGTAACACATTCTTTTGGGATGGAAAAGAAAGTTCCTGAAGCAATGGGAGAGGAGCTGTAGCAAAATTTGGCCAAATTACTTGTTAAATAGAGCACCTAACAGCATAGCTTTATAGCATATGTTAAAGGTGATGTATAAAATAAGAGCTACCTGTTGAAAGAGGATATACAGTGATATTTCTGAGGTTTAGAGAGATTTTTAATAGAAACAGAACATAAGAGGAAACTTTGGTTGTTAAAGGTCTAAGGTAACAGAGCACCCTGATCTTTTAGGTACATGACTATTGCAATTAATACAATTTTCATGCCAGTGAACTGGCAGCAGACTTACAGATGTATCAAAAGCTGAGAAAGGAAAGAAGAACGAAATGTTTTTGTATTCGTTATATATTTGAGTATTTTGCTCACGGCACAGATTTTATTTCATTTTCACTGTGCTAATAATACTATAAACCTTCTTTGTTGCCAAAGGAAAAAAAAAAGAAAGAAACTGCAGCACCGAAATAAGAAATGTGTTGCTGTGGGTATTGGGATGTCTGTGTCACTTAAAGGTTTTTTTCCCATCGCAGTAACAGGAAAACATGCCTTGCATAACATGCATAAACAGGTCTGTTTCCCAAGGGACATAATTTGTCACTAGATACCTGGTTTGTCGCAAGGGTGTTTGCCATGCCTGTGGCCATCCTGATGTTTAGACAGCACTTGGGAGTAGCAGGAACAGTAGACCAAGATATGGCTGTGTTCATATCCCTTTTCTGTATCCTCACAACTGGCAGGTATTGAAGGAAAGGTCTGCTTCACATCTTCCTGAAGTTGACCTGATACCTGGAAGTGCCAGAATTTTTATTGCCCATTGCTAAAAATCCTTGTGTGGTAGAGAGAAACCCACCACCTCTCCCACTTGGTTCACTGCTGGTAACAGGCTGCTCCTGATGCACTGAATGGTAAAACCTGACATTTTCATTTGGCAAACTGTGTATCTACTCCCATGGGTGTTTTGTCCTGTTACTCTCACTGCCTGTCCCTTCCTTCTCCCTGTTCTTTCCCTTCTCTCATTGTACTCCTTCCCTACTCCTTAATTTTCTCTTTCTAACTTTTCTTGTTCCTCCTGACTAACATACCAAAGGCTGTTGATATGGCAGTAGCTCTTTTGTATGCTGTATATGCTCTCCATGTTTTTTGTTTTGATCTTTTTTTGAATCAAGGGTTGACAGGGCAAACAGTGTGTCCAAAGTAGATGGTAAAATGGAAAGGCCCTGTAGATGTTACCGAAATGTAAATAATCACTTGAATAATTATTCCTCCATTTCTTGTTATCTAAAGGTCAGAAAGCGGTGATTCATTGTGAATGCACAAGACAACTGTCTGGATAATGATATTATTGGTGTACAACATATTCTAAATGCCACAGTCACAAATTAAATAAGAGCTATAAAGAGAAACTATATGAAAACAGGTTGACCATGACACAATTATTGTGGTGGCCTTTGTTTGTTATCTCATTGGTGTTCATATCAGAAGAACGTAGGGTAAGAAATGAAGGTGCTTACACATATAGTGAGGGAAACTTTATCTCAAGCATTCCCAAGTATAAGTCCATGTCCGTGGCATGTGGTGGAACAGGCAGGCATACGGGGTGGTATTCACCTGCCCTACTTTAAGGGTTCAAGCTATGTATTTGTGATGGTGTTAGTTATCATAACCTGCCTCACAGACAGCATGGGATAATGAAGTCAACTTCAGAAGCCAATTTATTTGACATAAATATTTACAATGGGATGACATGAACAACACGCTAATAGGGCTAGTTTCTACCCAGTGATGATAAACAGAGCCTGGGTGGCTACCTTGTATTCTGTTATCTAACTTTTAGACACTGAAATTTAGGTGATACTGCTGTCATCTGTGGTTACCTGATTTATATGCACTTTTTGGAGAACAGACAAAATATTCAGGCTTAGGGCTAGTGGAACATTGTGACAGTTTGTTTCTTCTCCCTATACGGTCTCGCTCCACACAAACTGCTTCACAGCACAATGAAAATAAGGGCAATGAGGTCTACATGGAACAATCAACTGAGTGCCTTTCGGCACTAACAGATGTTCAGTAGTGATTCTGATTGTGATTTGCTTAGGATGCACTTCCCTGCTTTCTACAGCTGTCTGCCCAACCCCACTGCTGTATAATAGAGTGACAGAAAGGATTGCATTTCTGGGTCACCTCTGGGGCACAATCATGCCATATTGATAAACTTGTGACAAATATGCATTGTACTTGTGTTTTATCTCTGTATTGGTGTAACCATAACATGAACATATGTTATCTGGCAGAGAAGCAGGGTGGTCTAGTGCAGTGGTCTCCAAATTGGGGTTTGCACACCCCAGTGAATGTACCAGACAATCCATTGAGGTGCATTTTTCTAGTGTTAACAAAATAAAAAAATGAAGTTAACAGTAGTTTTATTTCATCTTCATCTTAGTCTTCTAAAATCTTTGTTTCTGGGTATATTTATAATAATATTATTATTAATACGGTATTATTAATAATAATAGCAACAGTATACTATTTTTAATAACACAGTAGTACATATGTGGAGTTTATAAATAAATATTTGTTGGGGTGTGTGCTTGAAAATTTTTTACTGATAGGGATGCACAATCAAAAAAAACTTGGAGACCACTGGTCTGGTGGATATGATAATATTTAAACTTTGACAGCATATTTGCTAGAGGATGTCTGTCAGAGCCCTTCATTGTGTTTTTAATGGTTTCATGAAACCAAAGGCTTTTGCTCTGTTGATTTTATTTGATGCAGAAATTGGCTGCTGTTTATTCGAGGTAAACACTACCTTGAACAATGTATTCTCAAGGCAACAGACCTGTCACCATTTAGTGGAAAACACAAATGGAATCTAGAAAGAGTAGAAGGTAGACATGTTAAAGCAGAGGTTTTAAAATATATTTAGAAAGCATGAATCATGAAGAAACAGATCTTGCTAAGAAGCCTCTGTTATGAAGTTTTAAAAGTAACAAGTCGATCTTATTGGCAGGGTTGCCTGTGGGACAGACGAAATTGTTTGGGAGGTTACCTATGCCTCCATCATTTCAGACAGGCAGTCAGGCTTGGATCCAAGTGTGTGTTTTGCCAATGGATTTCATCCTCTTAACGAAGCAAACCCACATACCTATAATACTTTGTGGTTTCCAGCTGTATAAAACCTGGTGTTTCACCTTTTTTACCAGATTATGAGCTGTCGTAAATCTGTAGTTTCAAGTTTTGGGACTAGATATGGTCATACTGGAATTAAAAAGTCTAGCAAAGGCCCATAGAAGTGTTGTGTGCAGTTCTGATCAAGTTTCAGAAGATGTCAAGACAGATAGTGAAGCATCTTGGAGAAAGAATGGGAACAGCACACGGGTGGTGTAAAGTGTGGTAAGTTGACACTGAACTAATTGTGAGTCTGCCTATGTAGGAGGAACTGTCCTGTTTAGCCAGCAGCAGAGGCCATCAGTCCCAGTTTCCTACTGGAATAACTGTCAAGACCATGTTACATAAATTTCCTCTCTTCTAGTGTAGGAAAGGACTGTGCTTTTAGTAACAAGGGAGATTGTACCTTCATACCATTTTCCCAGTCTAGTCATAACATTTTTAGAACAGTTTGGGACCTTTGAATGTGGTTTGCAGAACTGCTTTTCAGTTCTTCTGAGCACCTGCATTTTCAAATTAAGCCTATGGGAGTGGTAGAGCTAAGTGTGTCTGAAAATCAGCTCCCAGAGGTCCTTTATGTGTCAACCATTACTCTGTTTTTTCCTTGGAGTTTCTATTTTGAAGACTAGTCATAACAGGACTGTTTTTCTGATGCAGAGCAATGACCCTGTTTCATCAATAATAAACTGTTTAAAGCTGCATGATGTTGATGTGACCCAGTAGCCATTTTCCCAGAATGATGGACATTATTCTTGGGTTGTACTTCGAAACTGAAAACATCTGCCAACCTTTCCTAACGTTGCTGCTGAAAAATCTCCAAGATCTGCCTTCAGATCTGTCTGAATTTCTTAATCGTGCTTTTCAAGACTTGAGTGATGATATTCCTCTGGGAGAGTTGCAAGCTCTCCAGCAAGTATCTCAATTTTCATAATTTCATCCTTTAGAGGATGTTACTTTAGGTAAAGGCACATTAACAAATTATGAGGGGACATAAATTTAGTGCATAATTCATAATGCTACAGTAACAGCCTGGACACATGCTTCTGCCCTAAATGTGATGTAACTTTTCTCTGGAGCATGTATGTGAGTATCTGTTGCAGAGCAGTGGCAAAGATTTTTTACGTTAATGTACCAGCATTTCTGATTGTAATTTGTCGGTGTCCCAATTCCATAGATAACCCAATGGTATGTACAGCTGAAGTCTGAAGTTTTTCTATGAGACTGTTTTTTCACACTGCTCTAACTTCTTTGGTTTTAGTGTCAGGATGGCTTGGTTTGCATTCTAATGTTTGCCTGGCACTGCTGTCATCTTGAAGTGGGAAACAGTCATGCTTCTGCTTCTGTACTAGATAGTGCTGATAGCACAGGCATGAGGATCTGTAGCATAGATAACATCAAAAATACGGGGAGCACAGACTGTGAGGTAGAAAGAATCTTAAAAATGCATAAAATACACATTAAAATAAGAGGTAGCAAATACTATTGTTGCTTTTCTGAGTTCTGTTGAAGGGTATTTAGGATGCACCCTTGGCTGAAGTGTTTATGGCTTCAGTTTCCAAGCGTGCTCAGGGATCTCACATTTCATGTTAACAAGGTTAATCTGGATATGAAGTGTACTGCTTATAAAGAAGAAAGAGAAGATAGGGTTAATATCGTCTGGGAAGGGAAATGCATCTTCACTTGCCAGTTTTGTTCTCTCAGTCTGTTCTGAGCCGCTTCCAAATCATCCACAACCAGGAACGAACTTTGTGTTTATGTTCTTACAACCTTCATGAGTCAATCAAACTGCTTGTTTTCTTGGGTTGCTTCGGAAGACTGAAATCTTGTCTTTTATTATCTTAACTCCATGAGATAGTTTTAGTCCTTATTTACTCTTAACAATGCCCAAAGGTTTCTATCAAATTTGGGATCCTCACAGATTACTCATTGTATTGATAAACAGACATTGTCCCTGCCCCAAGACTTCATAGTATATGGAAACTGGATGTGAATTATTACAAATAATGGCTGGACTAGAGGAAAGTAAATGATGATAATGAATGTGGAGGAATATAAATCACTCTCTCTGTGTTTCAGTTGTTTCATTTCAGTTAATATACATCTAGACAATCCTTTTTACTGAGCAGATTGGCATTTATAATCAACAGAGTATTTCACGGGGTTTGTAACGAAAGTGTATATTGAGAAAGTCCTCCAAGAGGAAGGCGGAACAAGTCTGATGGATTTTTCAGAGATGCTATCTTGCCTTGGAGAAGGAAAAATTATAATAAAAAGTTGACCGAAACACTTCTTCATAGAGGGAGCTTTTAAAAATTAACAGCAGAATTTGAATGTCTTACTGGAGTTGAGACACTGTTACTAAAAAATATTCAATGCCCTTTTTTCAGAACATACACTTTCACTGTCTTATTTCGACTAGAACCTGACTGGTGAAAATAGTAGCATATTCTGCACTCATTACTGAAGCCTCAGGGTGACCTGAATCAGAACATGGGCCTTGCAGTGGAAAACTGTAGAGAAACTCCAGTTCAGATAGATTTTGTGCTGCATTATAAGACAAAATTCAGCATGTGACATATGGTTTTCTACAGCAAATTTTAAAACTTTATTACTAAAAAATAATATATTGTCATCAGATTCAGTAAGGAAATCACAAGTAAATAAAGGAGAAAGAAGTATCCTGTTTGTTCAAGTTGCATTAGTAGAAAAGTTACAAAAGATACAAAATAAAACAAAGCTGTTGTGCCTTAGAGCTTTGTCAAGGTATTACATTGGTTAATACTATCACCACATCAAGAAAGAGGTCTAAAACAAATCAGTGGAAAATCTGTTGATTGTGTAGCTTTTTTCTTATTTTATAATAATGCATGCCTCCAAAATATAGGGTTTTCATAGACCAAAAGTAAATGAATGCTCAAAAACTGTTTTGCAACAGCAAAAAAGTGGTTCTGATTATACATTGCAATTACATTTGGTCTTCATGGAAATGAGTATGGAAAGGCTAAAATGCTCTGTATTTACTGATGTTAAATAGGATCTGTATAACTTCTGAATTTGTAAGTAGGAGTGTACCAGAAATGAAGGGACTGTTATCCTCAGCAGCTGGTTCCCTAATTCCCTGCTGTTACTTCAGAAATCTGTGGGTTTCTGATGTGGCTTTCTTAACTTCTTACTAACTTGGCACAGTGCCTGATGTGACATGGTGAGAAGGACAATGCCGTATTGCATGGTCAGTGTGGGCTGAACTCCTCCGTTCACACTGAGTCTGAACTCGCCTTGGTGAGTAAATTATTGGAGCAATCCCACTGTTTTTGTTGCAGTTCAGAAAGGTGTCATTGGCTGCAAGTGACTTTTTAATCCTGCTCTACCCCTTTGAATAATGATCTTCTGTTGCTTGCTAGAGAAAATCATCTTTATTTTTCCAGGAAAGAATGAAAAAAATGGTAATTATGCATTTATAATGTGGACTTTTTCATGTAAAACCACTGAGAGAGCATTTTACAGAACTGTACTAGCAGGTTCCTAGAGAAGATTGAAAGAATGGGCAGGAAGGAAGGTTTATTATATCTGGGGAGAAATAATCCCAAACACCTTCAACAGGAAGAAGATAGATGGAAATCAATAATGTTGAAAAACAGACCTATGGGCAATAATAGACAATTAGATATAAGTTTGTTTTGAAATATGGCAGCAAAAAGTCAAACCAGTTTAGAACTGCAGCATATTTAGAGACGTCACAGCTAGAACAGAAGGTGATAATGTCCCTTTCTAAGAGACGTCAACACCCCAGCACTGTAGCATTGTTTCCAGCTGTACACTTCAGAACTAGAAAGAGGCTAAAAAAATTCAGGAAAGCACCATGGGTAGCAACTGCTGCGGTGAAGAACCTGAAACTACCTTGGAAAGAAACAGTAAAGACTGAAAATTATTTTTGATTAATGCAACTTGAAAAATGGGAATGTATTTTATTTGTGGTCATGATGGTGGTGGTTGTTTTTGTTGTTCCCCACCCTGGAAAATATAGCTCTATAGATACTGGAAAAAATTGTGGATATAACAAAATTTTTATTTTTATCAAAATGGATTTTTTCCCTCTATTTATTGATTCTTTATACTTTAATTTTTTTTTTTTTAGAAACATATATGATACATTAACAGAAATTATGTTGGTATGTGGTATTTTTATTTGTAATGTTACCATTTTATATTTTGTGCCGGGGGTTTATGTTATCAGACAAAGTTCAGAATTCAGTGATGGAAGGAAAGGCACTTAGTGATGTTCAGGTACTTTTGGGGAGGTCATTTTGCCTCCAGCTATGGCTCCCAAAAGGTATGGGTCTCCTGTTGCTCCAATGCCACACCTGTCAGGGCAGAGTCAGTACCTCTGGTGCTGCTGGGCCCACAGGAGAGTAGGCACTTGCAGCACCTAAAATGCCTCTGGATGCCCATTTTGTGTGATGGAATTCTACATAAAGTGCTTAAATAATGTAATTTCAATTTCTTCATATTGTTTTCTTTCTCAATTTCTGTTCTTAAAGAAGATGGGGGGAAAAAATCCCTGCTAAAGAGCAGAAATTGTCTCTATTTCTGATAGAAATCCAGCAAAATCACAGAAAGATATAAAACATAAGAAAGGTAAAGAACAAAATATAGAATCAAAGGAGATCAGCTAGGATGTCTAAGAATTGAGGGTGTCAGTGACTGCTAGGACAGCTTTTGAGACTGCCTACCTTTTAGAGTATCAACCTGCATGTTAGCTGTTTAGCTGTCACATGGAAGAAATATTGGAATTAAATGACTCTTTCATGTTTCACTTGATGCTTTTATGATAAACTCAGAGCATGCCAGCCAAAACAGACTTCAAAGCTGGATTTACTACTGCTTTAAGGTGACCAGGGGATCCTTAAGTAGACCTGGGGTAGGAATCTCCCATTGCTGGGCATGCACAGGGTTATAATTTTAGATATGGAAGTAGTTTTGAGCTCTCTGTGCACTTATAGAACTTGGGGTATAAGTTCAGGAGAACTCGTTTTCTTGTTTTGCTTGAGGCTATTAAGTGCCTAAAATCTCTAAATTTCAAACTATGATGATACAAGATAGTCTGGATCCTGCTTGAAGTGACAGAAAAGATGAGGCTGTCCACCTCATTTGCAGTTGCCCTTGCCTTTTCACGTGTGATAAATCTGCAGTATTGTTCACTGATTCTTCAACAAGCATTTCTGGATGACTGGAGGTGGCCACCCTAGTGGTATTAGTAGCTGTAATAGCCTAATGTGTTGGAGGGGAGGAGATTATAACTTACCAGGACCTTAGTGGTAAAGACAGGAATCAAGAAAAGGATTTTATGTGCACAGAGACCAGGTGACATGCTTGTTTGAGACACAGCCATTCAGAGGTATTGTTATACAGCATACTTGTCATATTTAGATACTTCTTTCCTTTCCCTCTTTTCTCCCACCCCACCTACCAGGTAAGACTGTCAATTTAAGAACATCAGTTTATGGAAAAAGCCCTCCAAAAAAAGCAGGATAGAGTCAATGAGGGGAAAGTGTTCTGAGAAAGGAATGAATCACTGAGAAACAAATTGTTCTCGCTTTCTCTGTGTGTGTCCATCTTATGTACAATTAAATTCTTTATGTGAGTGTACCTTTGAATTTTCTCTTTAGAGTGAATGAAGGTTGATATTGTGTTGGGGTTTTTTTAGTGCCTAAAGTAAAGATGGTAAATGAACATTAGCAGTTTTCTTTGTTTTCTTTAAATTCTTGAGGCAAAATAATAATAGAATTTATTTGGACTAAATAGCAATGTGAACTGTGCCCTTCAGACCAAAGGACTTGGCTAATTATCTTTATTAAATATCTTTAACAGAACAGTATTCCTCCAGCCCAACAAATCTTTCCATTGATGAGGACTGTGGAAAAGGGATAAAAGGTGATCAAAATTAAAATGTCTTTAAGGATTTTCCTAAATTAAATGCTATTAATGCAAGGAAGCAATATTTAAATTGATTTAAGAACAACAAAAAAAGCATCAAGATGTATGATAAATTGTAACAAGGTGCACAACTGAAATGTAGAAATGCAACAGGTATTGTACCAAAATGTACTGTTACTCTATTAAAAATGTTTTCATGTCTATGACATCTGGAAAATCACTTGCTTTGTTATGTTTTTATGTTTTGTAATATGCAACATGAGTTTTTTATATAATCAGTATATATCAGACCATACAACTGTCGTGGTTTAACCCCAGCTGGCAACTAAGCCCCACACAGCCACTTGTTCATTCCCCCCACAGTGGGATGGGGGAGAGAATCAGAAGAGTAAAAGTGAGAAAACTCATGGGTTGAGATAAGGACAGTTTAATAAGTAAAGCAAAAGCCATACATGCATGCAAAGCAAACCAAGGAATTTATTCACCACATCCCATCAGCAGGCAGGTGTTCAGCCATCTCCAGGACAGCAGGGCTCCATCACATGTAACAGTTACTTGGGAAGAGAAATGCCATCACTCTGAATGTCGTCGTCCCAGCTTCCTTCTTCTTTCCCCAGCTTTATATGTTGAGCATGATGTCCCATGGTCTGGAATATCCCTTTGGTCAGCTGTGGCCAGCTGTGCCAGCTGTGTCCCCTCCCAGCTCCTTGTGCCCCCCCAGCCCACTCGCTGGTGGGGTGGGGTGAGAGGCAGAAAGGGCCTTGGCTCTGTGTAAGCGCTGCTCGGCGGTAACGAAAACGTCCCTGTGTTATCAACACTGTTTTCAGCACAAATCTGAAGCATGGCCCCAGACTAGCTACTATGAAGAAAATTAACTCTATCCCAGACAAAACCAGCACAACGATATCAAAGGATGAATATTATTTAGGATGATTTTTACTTGCATTTATTCACAGTCCATTCATTTTACTTTATGTAACTACACCAGACTTCAGAGATCTGCAGTGCAGCATACAATTATTTTAGGTGCTGGTAGATCACTCAGCATCATCAACACCCACTGACGTCTTCTCAGTTTCAAGAAAAACTGGAAAATATTATATGTCCCCAGTCAGAATCATGGTGATAAGCAAGTCTAGAAAGATGTTCAGCAGGTATTTTGGGGAGTTTTAACCTCTCTTTCAATCATCTTCCAAACAAAGAAAGAAACAAAAGTGTGTTTGTTTAATAAATTCTCTATTTCTTTGTCTTTCATACTTTTTATGGTTGAACGAATACATTTGTATGACCAATACAAATACATGTGCACACTTGTGGCTCTTGAAGAGCACTTAAGCAGCACTTGTTCTGCAGAATGGGTAGAACAGTATTAATGACTTAAAACAGGAATCTGGAAGGGGGAACACTTGTCAGGCAAGCTGACTGGTTATTGGATCTCTCTTCCTAAATCTAATTTAATGGTTTTCACTTGATGAAATGATCAAAGCTGTTTTCTGTAGTGCTGACATTATTTTGATCAGGTTAATAATCTGGGACATAAAGGATTCATAGTACATGACCTCAGACCCCCAAATGTGATTGTCTAAACTTAACCGTAAAATTCAACAGAAATTTACCTTTCTCTGTTTGTGTTTGTGCACATAAGCATATACACGTCGTACAGGCATTCGCAGATATTGTGAATGTGTGGATATTGCAAGACCATACTTCAAAAATACTAACCAGAACTTGACCTTGGGGACTTTTCATTTCAATATGACGACTTTAAAGATTTTTTAAAGTCAGACAAAGTACTGAGAAAATTAGTCTTGTTTATAAATTGTGCAAAAATGAGTAAGGGTTCTGGTGAGACATTAAGCTGTGAGCCAATTTAGAGTTCTAGTTGTTTATATGCTTGCTGTTGTCTTTTGTATCTCAACATGAGTCTTTTGCAGATGAATCCTAACTGCTCTATCAGCTAGCTCTTCAGAAACAAAGCAAACACTGTGCCACAGAACTATTATTACTCTACAGATGTTTTGTCATATGAAAAAGATTGTGGGTGAATGTAGGATCAGGAAAAGAGAATCCTGTGGTCTAATCTTCATCACCTCATTTAGTCAAGGTGAAAGGTTAATCTGTTCAGGTGGCCTATGAAGTCTGGGAAAGATTTGGTGTCTTCTCAAAGGTGATTCAGTGTGGAGAGTCTAGCCTCCTTGCTATAAGCCTTACACTGGTATGTAAACTCAGATGTTACAGAAGATCTGCAGTGTATAACTGGAAGGCCTATAGCCTCTTTAATGCACTCAGTGAATAAGCTGTTGAAAACTTGTTAAAATGGCCACATACATCATTCAGCCAGAAACAGAGAAGAGATGTGTTTCCCATGTACAAAAGTAAAAATTTGAGATTGGCAGGGCTTGTTGGGTGGGAAGCGGTTCAGGTTTATAGGTAATGGAAAGGATAATGAAGTGGTAAAATAAAAGAAATGTGAGAACATCCAGGACAAGTCATACCTATAAACAGTGTTGGTCAAACAGAAAAGATGGATGCACTCAAGCTACATGAATTTGGGAACATTTAAATGCAGAGCTACACATGAAGAAAAACGTGTCCAATAAGGCGCTTTGACTGGGTGGGCTAAAGGCATCATTAAGTGTATAAATGAAGTACTAATTAGAACAGCAAAGAGGTATTACCTTTAAATACGTTTGTGAGAGTAATATTGAAACAGTGTATTCAGTTTTGGGTCCTGCAGTTAAAACAAATGGTTCAGAGAAAGAAAAATTTAAGAGCTGGAAAGTATGTCTTATGAGGGGAAACATAAGGAGTTCACCGAAGAGCTGTCAAGAGGTGAACTAGTCTGTGTGTCTGTTCTCAGGAAGAGAAGCTATCCTTTGTAAAACAAAAGATATTACAATATTCAATAGCTAAAACTGGTGCTGGACAAATTCAAGGAGAAATAATTTGTTTACCAGTAGTATTATCTAAGATATGAAAAGTTCAGCAAATGATATAAGATAGTTCTATGTTGAATACTGTCAGCCAAGTCTGGAGATTTTTCTAGCTGAATGCTTTAGATCACTAGTGATGTTGTAGCTGTTGAACAGAAAGGTGATCTCTGCATTGTGGAATTCAGAAGCTAAGCAGAAAGCAAGAGAAAATAGAATTCACCAGTTCAACCTAAAGGTATGGGTTTGAATTAGAAATTTCTGGGTGATATAAGGTATACTGTGCAGGAGATAATACTGGGTGTTAGTAATAAGTTCTAGATTTCTTTAAAATCAATGAATTACAGCTCAGTATAGGAACTGAATGGAAAAAGTAATGTATACCTTTTCATTTTACAAAACATCAGACACTGGCTACTGAAAGAGGAGAGTGATCAGAGATGAAAGAAAAATGTTCTGATTGTGTGGGCTCTCTAAATGAAGCACACACTGTTAGGGCTCCTTTACTGAATCCTCCACTGAATGCAAGCAGAGCTCTGTTATAAAAAGTAGATCATCTCTTCCAGAGCTCTTCTGTAATCTCTTAAAGTGGGCTCATTATACAGCTAGTAACAGAAAAGTGTATGGCTTCTTTCTGTAGCTTCAAAAAATCTAAAAAAAAAGAGTCCCTCTTCACTAGTGAGATTTTTGTTTTTCTTGACAAATGGTGAAGCAGCAGTTTTTGAAAACTGTTGGGGCTCATTTCTTTTTAAGTTCTCATCACTGATTTTTTTTAGGATTTTCAGCAAGAGCAGAGTAGAACTTCTCTTAAAAGGTTAGCAGGAGTGGGCACTCTCCACTTCACAGGCTGGTGGTTGGAAGGCTGTCCTTGGTCTGCCTGACAGGAGATGGAGGCTGAAGTAGCCATGGAATATCAGTGTCCCACTTGCTGCATATTTTTTTAGAAAAAAAACGGTAGGCTATTGTATTGGGTCTGGCTGAGATGCAGTTAATTTTCCTATTGGTAGGCAGAAAGGTGTTGATAACACACCAGGGTTTTGGCTACTGCTGAGCAGGACTTGCACAGCACCCAGGCTGTCCCTCCAACATTCCCAGCTCACCAGTAGGCTATGGGTGGGCAAGATCTTGGGAGGGGACATAGCCAGGACAGCTGACCCAAGCTGAACAAAGGGGTATACCATACTGTATGACATCTGCTCAGCAACAAATGCTAAGAGAAAGGAGGAGGAAGGGGGGCATTCATTATTTTTTGACATTTGTCTTCTGGAGCAGCCACAATGTGTACCAAAGCCCGGCTTCCCGGGAAGTGGCCGAACATCACCTGCTGCTGGGAAGTAGAGAATAACAATTTTTGTTTTCCTTTGCTTCCACGTGTGACCTTCGCTATTGCTTTGTTAAACTGCCTTTATCTTGACCCACGAGATTTTTTCCATCTTATTTTCTCCCTGAGCTGTCCTGCTGAGGAGGGGAGTGATAGAGTGGCTTGGTGGGCACCTGGTGTCCAGCTAAAAGTCAAAACACCACAGCTCTTCACTGAACCATGTCACCTTTGAAAGTGACAGCTGCAACTGTATTTCATGGAAAGTCCTGTTCTGCTATCCTGGAAATACTCTTACGATTGAACACCTTGAGGGACCTTAATGGGAATCAGGACTCAGGTTTGATTTTAGTGTGGTTTTTGTTTGACGTGGATGCTGAGCTCTTTAAGTCTGTCAGAGATGAAACAGTCTTAGGCAAAAGCAGAAGCGGGGCTCTAGGCAGCTGAGGACTGTAATACCACTAACAACGGCATCTATAGGGCTGAAGTGACTGCAGAGATAAGAAGGAAATACATATTTTCTTCATGCTTCCTGTTTTAGCTTTAAAAATAAATTCTACTTGAGACACCAAAATGCAGATTAGATCCTGCCGTTACGGTTAGAGCAGGTAAAACAATAAGACGTATGAACACAGTGTGAATAATATGCATCAGATGATCAAGTAGATGCCTTATTTTTCTCTCTGGATGGACAAAATTTAATAGGAATTAGGAAATCCATGCAAGAATCTCCAAGAAGTCCTGGGAAGAGGCATATTTTAACTGATATGGTGCATAGCTAAGAATAAGGAGTATGTATTTGACTTTTTTGGTGTGATAGAACTGCGTATGTTCAGTCATTCACAAAACCAGTGCCTAAGTCATGTGGAAAAAATGTTATGATTTTAAACCTCCACTGCTTCTCTTTAGTTTCACCCAGCATGACACTGAACATTATCAAAAGTGTCCAGTCTTACCCATTCTGTTACTTGGGTAGGCTTTATTGATTAAATGCCGGTGGATGTAAACACAGTCAGTTAAGGAGGACAATGAGTTAGTTACTTGATGTCCAGAGGTGCCGATTTCTTCCTGGAATATGCTGATTAACTGCCACCCACTCCCCAGTTATCACTAAGAACTCAGAATGCCGTTTCCATCTAGAACATCCTCAGTACCCTGCTGGATAAGGCCATAACACAGAGAACCTCTGCACAAAATATCAGTGTGACTTGACAAGAAACTAGTAATTGCTTTCTACTGTTTTAATTTCTATTCAGGAAAATTGGAACCGTGAATTGCTGCTTTAATATGCTGCCAGGTATTAACTGTCCAGTCATGAAAGCACAGCATTTGGCTATATATTTTGCCATCAGAATCTATCCTGGCCATACTAAAATGCAAGGGGAAAACCCCAGAAGCTGGAAAAGGAAACAATTGAGCACAGCATCAGTGGGGAGAATTAATATACTTTGAAGATGCTGCTAAGCCAGGTTCTCATTGCACCAAATATCTGTGCTCATGGGCTCAGTTAATTGTCTTTTGTGATATTACTTCCTATGTGAATGTTAGTGAAGGGAGAATCAGATCTGTTGTGTATAGCCCATGGAATTCCTGACCTAGCTCCTCAAATGGAGATTTGCAGCAACATGCAGGCCATGCTTACATGTACAGGTTTGGACAGTTGTGCTCCTGTTCCATCTGTGCTCTCAGACAGCTGGGTGCAAGCCAGCAGTATGTGTTACCATAGTGTTAATCCTAAAATAATAAACCAGGTAACACGGTTCTGTAGTATTTGGACTGGAGCGGGCTTATATCCAGCCAGCTCAGACCCCAAATGAACAAGTAATGGCATCTGCTTATGTGGATATGATTTTACAATCACACAGGATTTTGTGCAGCTTTGCATTCCCAGGACGTACGTATTTGATATTACCTTTGCTTTCTTTCCACTCATAGAATTTAGGGGGCAAAGGTAGGGCTGGGAAAAAAATGAAAAAAACAGAAACCAAAAAACCCCCAGGACATTCACTGATATTGTGCTGACAGTAACTTGGCTAATCCTAAACTTTTTATTTTTATGCATTGTACTTGATGTTAAGTATGGTGCATTTTATCTCAACAGCAGCTCTTTATCATTATTTCTTTCTCTTAGTGAAGGAGGAGGAGAGAGATCAATAAGCCATTGGTTATCTTGGATTGTCAATGAACAGCATATTTCTAGCTCAAATTATTTCAATAGATGTTCTTTTTGGAGACGGCACTTGAATATGTGCACATAAAGACTGCAGATTTTGTTTCTTCTTTCTTTTAAAAAATTGCCTGGTGGTAAGGTTTCTTCAACTGAGGCTGATAGAATTGGTGATGAAAGAGGCAGTTTAATCAAGGCACATAACACAGCTGCTTGCTTTCTTCTTCTCTAATGTGTGGATACAGAGTCGTTTTTCTCAACCAGCTCTAAACTCTGACCTTCTGTGAGAGACGGCTTTCAGCCTCCAGTCTCTTCTGATCAGCAGGAGCTTTCACGAGTGGACCTGGTTGATGACCTTAAAGGGGTTCTCAGCATGGAAAAAGAGGGTTTTTAAAAGGAGTAGAAGATAAGGCAAAAATAAGCAGGCAACCAACTAACAGTACAGTATGTGAGCTGGCTTACAATCTACTCTACGTATCCATCCATGAGAGGTAAACAGAGTCATCCCAGGAGCAGCAAGGTAGAAGAAAACCTTCTGGGTGTTTATTGCTTGACCTCCCGTCCCAAACAGAAGGAGGAAGTGGGCTAGAGCAGTGGGATGATGCAATGCCATGTTGTAGAGGGGTCGTGACACTTCTCTGGGGGCTGAACCAGTGCTGAGTTGGAAGCAAATTGCACCAGATGTTGGGCTAGTGCAGATTCCCCAGCATCAGCTCAAGAAGCCAGTGGCACTGAGGATCAATACATGAGCTGCAGTCTGATGCCTAACCCTGGGACAGAGATGTCCCTCTAAGCCTTGCAACAAGATGGAGCTCAAGTATGGTGGAAACAGGCTGGATTGTGTGTGTTTGCTTAGCGCTCACCAAGGAAAGGGTCTGTGGGACACAGTAAGTAGTTTAAGGAATTTAATCCAGAGTTAGCTAAAGGTGGTTGGTAAGCTTGAAATGCCTGATAGTATAGTGGCCAGCAAATAACATTTGCGAGATTAGGTTTTTAAGTTTTGGTGAATGTCATATTTCTTAAGCATATTATTTGACACATTTTCCTCAGGACTTGTTTTCAGTACAGTATTTGTGCAGCATATGTTGTTTATTTGTCTAGAAGCACCCTATACTGGTCAACATCAACCTGTGCCTGATATACTGCAAAGCATGCTAATGGCTGCCAGTGGGGGTTTCTGGTAGAACCAGAACATTTAAAAAACGCAGAGCTTGCAGGCAGCAAGGCAAAGAGCAAACGATGAGGCTATTGGCTAGCTGACCAGCTAATTCTTGATACCTCTTTCAGAAACAGAACAAGTTCCCTCAACATTAAGCTGAATAAAAAATACACTCATGCCTTACAGTAAGCAAAAGAAAAGCAGAATTATTTCAAAATAGATGGTAATGAATTTGAGATGAATGAAATTGAGAAGGGTGAGTAGGATGGTGAAAGAGTTGGTCAGGCTTATAAATGAAGATGGATTAAAGGGGTTTAGATTATTTAATTTAGAGAGAACAGTGAAGAGTGAGATCATAGTTAGAAACCATGATGGGTTCAGCTGAGACTGGAAAACTCTTCTCCTTGGTCTAAGTTTATAATAAAAGAACTAGTGGACATTCGGTCAGATTGTTTTGTAGTAAATTTAGCATAAATATTTTTGAAAAAGGTTTGTCTTTGAATGAAATATCTAATGAGTATAATTCATTTCGATGAGAAAATTTAGTCAAATAATTTTAATAGGATTTCAATGGAAATTGAATGGATCTGTGAAGAACTACAGAAAAGGCACTTAAACTAAGATTAGTTCTGGAATAGTTAAGCAAAACTGGGCGGCAGGGCAAAGCTTTCCAATTTATGATGGTTATGCAGAAGAAAAAGAAATCTTTAATAAAATCAGATGATTGGTCACGCTCAGTATTTTCCTTTCTTGTAAAATGGAATGCATATTCCCAGGTGTTGGTAGAATAGCTAATGAGACAGTGGTTTTTTTTTCTCTTTCTCTCTCTGCAGTTAAATGGAGATACACAGAGGATGGCCTTGGAATTTCATAATTTTCCAGTGTGAACTGGACTAAAGATTTCATTCCAGAGGCAAGAAGGGTCAATAAAACTGCAGAGGGACTCAGAAGCCCCCTGCCATATATGATCATGATTAGTGTGAGTGCTCTGATAGTCAGAGACTTGCTGTATTGTATTGCCAATATTAAATACATACTTTATTTATTTCTATGTGAAATATACCAATACAAGACCTAGATTGTTAGGTTTTTTCTTTTTCTTTTTTATCTTTTTAATGTTTTTTTCCCCCCAGATATAAAGCTATTGACAGTGCACAGTTTAAACGAACAAAAATAATGATTTTAGGCCAGTGAATATACCAAAATATGATGGGATTCTTCTAGAAATCCAGAGAGTGTGTATTTCCAGGTGTTGAAGGATTTTGAGTAATGATGGAGCTACAAGCAGCAGATGCAAAACTTAAAAGAAAGGTCACTACTAATTTCAAATTAGTATTTCAGACTTCACAAGAAAATCATCTCTGAGTGACAAAAGTAGAAGTGCTCAGAGTTCATATTTTCTGGTTTGAATTATGCTGCTTTTGAGACAGAGCTAATAAAGTAAATTGACAAATGACATCTTTTAGCCTCACCTTTGCAATAGTGATCAATTAACTCTGCTGTTAAAGGATTTATAAATAATATATAAGAAATAATTAATCTAGTCAAAAGAAAAGTTGTGAAGTATCCACAGCAAACCTTTGTAAGTAAGTAAGGAATTCTATTCAAATGACCTTGCTATTTTACGATAATGTTCCCCAAATTGCAAATCATTTAAGAAATACAAATCAAAGGATATAATTGACATTTATGATGCATGACTTGTACTATAAAAGAAATAAGTTTTCTTTTCTGAAGATGGGCCGGATTTCTAGGATGTTTGGCAATTTCTCAGCACCTTTATATTCTTTGTTAGGTCAGAGTGATCAATAACATTTTGGATAAGGCCCCTGTTGGGGTTGCAATTCTAATATCCATCCTTATCATGGAGCTCCAATTAGCCCAATTAGCCCAATTTCAAGATGCAGAAACCCTATGAGCTCAACTACTGGTCACGTTGGTCTTTTTGAAACACTTTTTGCATTGGTATTACTGGACAAAAGGTTTAGCCAGGCACGAGTAGTTTATTGAAGTGTAGGGCCCAATATACCTGTTAAAGTTTAGTTTGTATGCAGACATTGACCATGCGTCTACTGGGACTTTTAAAAGAGTGTTGAAGAGGTTGACATCTGCTTGCCATTTGTGCCCTGCAAATGATGTGTGTGTCATATGGCTTTATTTTTACTAGGTATATTTTTTTCCCTTGTACAATTGAGCAATATGGATAATCTTTTTCCTAGACTTTTTTTCTCTCCTTGTGTAGAAACATATTCAAAGAGGATGTTTCTGGGATTTAGTTTATTTGTTTCATATTTATCCCTCTTTTTAAAATAATCTTGTTGTTGGTTCCACAAGCCTGTAGTAGGTACCTCAAATTATAGTACAAATGGAAAAACACATGCTGTTTTTGACAAAGTCTTCACAGTGTAAGTACGGAGACTTTTTTCCCTTGCAGAAAATTAATTTTGAGGTCTATATGAAAGCTTTTCCATGAAGCTGAGTTATTAATTTTAAATGTGGTTTTTCCCCTGATGTTATTCTTTGGAATTTATAACATTCACTGAAAATTCATTTTTTAACTTGGCTTGAAGGGGGTTCAAACCCACATTCCTTAGCAGTGATATTTCTGACATTATTGCACAGCTGGAGCTAGGAGGAGGCAATAGATACATATTTCATGTGTTTTCTGTCATAGCTTGAGAAAATCTGAAAGCTGTTGTCAGAGAAAACAGAAGTACTACAAGACTCAGGTGAACACACTGACTCACCCTAAGGCATGCCAATTAAGGAAAGCTACTGTCCCCATTGTGGAAGTCATTGCCAATGAGTGTTGCTGGACTTAAATGTGTTCACTGGGAGACAACCTGATTAAGTAGATCTCCTGAGTATGTATCTTAATTAAATAGTGCATCTAATAATAGATGTTGCAACAGGTCACTGGCTGGGTACAGGATATTCCTGCTAAGCAGGAATTTTGAAACCTGGTTCATTCATTTATTATGAAACACTGGGCACAGGAAAAAAAAAAAGAATACCATCCTATATAATGAATTCTGAATTTCTCAGAAAACGTTCCAATTACTTTATTGGGGTTTACGCATTCACAGAACTTTCTAAAGAAACTAGAGAGAAGCTTCCAAATTTGTGATTAATTATGTCATAGATTAGTAATAGCAATTTTAGCCAAGCAAATCAACAGAAATTGATGAATCAACAACAGCAGACATGGTTGTCAATAGGTGGGCAGAAAAGGTTGCTTTTACTGGTACTGCATGTTGGGAAATGAATAGGTGACATGTCTCAGGCAGTAAAAGTAAAATTTCTTGAAGGAAAAAGTATTGGACATTCAGAGCAAGATATAATGAAATCTCTATGTTCTGCAACTTTCACTGGATATTACAACTGTCTGTTACTGCCAGCTCCTAAGCAGTGAGGGAGAGGACGATCCAGAGCTACCAAGAGGCTGAGAGCAGCCAGGAGCAACACTCAGCTCTGGTGGGCTGGGGAGACGTTTCTGAGGGACCGGTGGGGATTGTACAGAGTTCTCTGTCCCTTCATACGCTGCTAAGTAGGCTGAAGTCAAATCTGACATCAAAGACCTGTTTGTGGGGGAGAGTTGTTTAAACATGGCCTCTCTTTCTATACTGCTTTACCTGATTGCTTTGAATTTTCTCTATATAAGAAGTTATCATAGATTAAATTCTAATGATCCTGGCCTTTTTGAGTCCGAGAGACTTACAGTCTTTTTTTTATAAGCCTGTTATATGGAGAAATTCTTGATAGATCCACGCAAGGCTCTGCCTCGTGACGTAGGAAGGGGGGATGTCTCTTCAAATTCCCAGAGCTCAGTTCAAATTCCCAGTTGTCTGGAAAACAAGCAAATGGAAACAGGAGGAAAAAGGGAAGGTAGAAGTTGTAAAAACAGTTCAAAAACAGAATGATAATGGCAATATTTTTTTTTTAAATAAATATTGACATGTAAAGTGTTTTGAAGTAAAAAAAACCCCAATGCACAACAAAAGTGACTGATAAGCAGTAGATCGGGAAAAAAAAAAGGTCCCAACATAAAGCATATCTCTTGTAATCATTAAAATTATGAAAAATGAAGGACTCCTAACTGCAAAGTGCATGTTTGCAAATGAAATCACCTGCCTTGTGCTACAGATGCTTGCCGTTGTTTGCAGAAGTTGGAGAAACAGCAGTTTGGCTCAGCTTGGCTACATTTTTTTTTAGAGTTCCAGAGACCTCTATTCTTTTTCATGCTACTTTTGCTTCTGATATCCTCTGCTTGTTCAGAAAACTATAAAATTATTCTACTTTGAGTATACTTTTTCTCAGCACTATTTTTCAGGTTTTAAGTTGCGTACCTAAATATTTCAAATCTTTTCTGTTGTAAAGAAGTCTCTTGAATGGGTACAGAGACAAGGTTTCAGAGTGTTACTTAGGATATATAACAAAAAAGAAGTTCCCAAATCATGATATATTTAATAACCAGTTGTGAAAGAAAAACTGAGATGTAATGATCAAGAGGGGAAGAATGTTTTGTGCATAGTGTGCAATGTCAACAGTTATGTAGTAACATTTTTAAAATTTTACCTTTTTGTTGTCCTGCATGTCCTTTCCTTCTCTTTGGTCTGGATTTATGGGTCTTTTTCAGGAATTATCCTTTGCAATATTGATATCAAACATTCTGTCCCTTGAGAATTCAAGTGCTATCCTTTCATGAACTCAAGAAGCATCAATAACTTAGAATTCTCATCTTACTGATTAAAAAAGAAAAAATCAGAAATGAAGAGTTTTAAAAATCTTCCATGTTATCAAACTTTGTGTATTGTAATTTCTCTCCTCCTCATATTCAGGTGATAAGGGAGATTAAGAAGCAATATTCTAAGCAAGAGAATTGTCAGAGTTGGCCCTCATACCTGCATGTGTGGCTTTAAAGGCAAACATGCTGCATTTTTCACCTTTCTTGTCACATATATGTGAGAGCCAGTAATTGTATGTACATTACTGTAGATGAAGAAAAACTGGTCTTACGGAAGTATTACCTATATTCACATGTGTATATTCTGTATATATTACGTATACCATATGAGGTGCCTTTGTGTGTCTAACATCAGATCGCTATGTCTTGCTGCTTTTCTGATTATTCTTATGAAACTATTTCACACTTTATTATATTCTTTTCTTGTAATCCTTCCTGACCTTCAACTTATTCCACTACTTCTAGAATTATGTGTTGGACAATTCAACACAATGCCTACAGTTCCTCCCACTGTAATTCCAGCCTGCTGAAATAACCACACCCATTGTGATCACCGGTAGACCCACTGGAGAATTTATAGTAATTTACTTTAACCTTAACATTTGGAAAATATATTTTTTTTCTTTAAAGGAAATCATTCAGAACCCAAATTGAGAATTCAGGGTTAATTGAGGATTAGATATGGTGTTTTCTTAAAGACAGATTCAGATGCAGAATCCAGTGTAAGATTCAGATTTTCAGAGAGAAAATTGTTGAGATTTTGGGTGGTTTGAGATGTCTGTGGACAAAGTCTGTCATTTTTATATGGACAATGAAGAGACAAGAATGATAAGGGTCTTGGTGGGTATCTACTTTGTTATATACTTAAAAGTTAGACTGGATGGTCTTTGGCACTGTGAAAACAAATAAGCATTTAGTCTGCATCATTTCAAAGGAGTAAAAGATAAGCGAAGAAATCAAGACTGAAGTAAAAGGATATCTGATGGGCAGATTTACATGTTTTATTGGCTTGAGAACATGAGTAAACAAATTGCTCAACATTTGGTGAAATATGCCATAGATGTAACAGAAAATAATTTTTCAGAGTTATGTTAGTTATGCAGTTGAGCTAAGAATGTTTATGTGGTATTTAAAATGCTAATAGATAGAGTAATTGCTCATTCTGTTCACTTACTGTGGAATTTTATTCCTGTCAATTAGTTGAGCTATACACATTTAGCTCTTTTATGAACTGAAATTTTCATGCTGTTGATACCTTTCTTCTTTCATAGGTGTTTTGAATGTGGCCTATTGTACTGTTGTTTCACTGAAACAAGGCAAGAAAGCTGTTGCATTTTAGTTATTTCTTCAGAAAATAAGATAAAGAAAGGTGATTATGGTGTCCAAGGAGTTCCCTTTTCAGCTGGCGTAAAAAGGGAATTTTCTCATTGTACTGATAGACTCATGCATCATATACTACATGTGGTGGGAAACAGGGTGAAGTTTGCAGTGTTGATACAGGTTTGGTCCTCTGCTGAGAGCTACATTCTACATGAAAATGAATAAAAAATGCAGTTGAAAAGGTATGCCTTAAAGTCTATTAAAATATTATTTTCTAGAAACGTGAGTCTGTGGGTGTAGCGAGCAATTAGGCTGAGAAAATTCAAAGGATAGGGTCAAGTATAAATTTGATTACCCTTTTAGCCTGCAAAGATCAGCAGAAAACCTCATGTGCTTTTCTTTTTTTCCCTAAAAGGAGAGAATTTTGTGCTCAGTACAGGAGAACATACCGTAGTTCACAATGTGATGAGGTGTTCCCTTAAATGCCCTTAATTTAAGTGCTACTGGTTTGAGAATCAACAGAACATTTTTATTAGAGTCTCTAAAGTAGCCAGATTAAATTTAAATCTTTGATCAACCCATCTTTAATCAGATCATTTCTCTAATAGAAAATCTATCATTTAATTACAGAGGCTTACATTAAAGTATCAAATACCAGAGAGTTCTACTGATCTTTTCTATGTGGCTTTGAAGTATGGAAATCTTGCTTCTTTTGTAACTGCCATCAGAGAACTTTTGTGAACTTCCTTGTCTCCATAAAGCAGGCAATTTGCCCATAAACTTTCTTTATGCACAAAAATTAGTTGCCTTTTCTGAACTTTTTTATCTTATGGACTACTTTGTAGCCTGGCACAGGTTAGGAGTCTCTAGAAAAATTTATTCTTTGCCAAAGAATTCTCAGTAAATTAATTTAAAGTAATAAAAGAATAAAAGAAACGGGGCATGGGAAAGGATTACAATTTTTTTGTGGGTGGACATTTATTGTCTGCACAGAGAAAAGTCTGCAAGACAGGGGTGCTGTTAATCACAGAAGTGTTGCTCCAAGTTGCATTCCACTAGTGGGGAAAAGGGCACAATCACCTTTTCCTGCCCCTTGGAGGCCTGAACAGAGATCCTCTTTCAGTTGTTGCTGGGGCAGCTAGGAGGGTTATAAGACCAGCTACTTCATTCATTCTTCCCCTTCATCCTCTTACGCGACAAACTCCTCTGCTCATGGTATTGTGTCCTGATAATAGTGAACTCAGACTGAGCTGGGCTAGTGCAAGTAGTGTAAATAGTAGTTTACTACTACCCGAGTTACAACTATAGCAGCTTTTGTAGCTTGGATCATGTGTTTGGATTGGGTTATTATTACTGTGCCACTGTAGAAACAGCTGCACTGGCAGATCAGAAAAGGCAGTGGACGTGCAAGGGGTGCCCATGGGGATGACTGCAGATGGTGATCCCCTCTGCTGGAGCAGAACAGGCTGTGTGGTTCCTGCCATGGTGCCATGGTGCTTCTGGCTCCTTGGAACATAAATTCAGATTTCTTCGGGCTACTTGCTTTTTCCTCGATAGGTACATGCTTTCAAGGTTCTTCTTGTCTTACTACATTTCAAATGTTTCTGACACCAAAATGCATAGTTAGTGGCATGAAGATAATCATATTGAATCCATGGGTAGAAGAGATCTGTCAAAGTTACTTTGGTATAACTCAGTGTCATTTTCATTAATATTTTAATGAGACATTGCTAATATGAATGACAATAATATTAAGGAATGTTGTGTTATTTAGCATTTCTAGAGGGACTTTATACTTCATTTCACCTAAGCCATGTCACTTTTACAAGTTTCTAAATCCCAACTGGGAAAAAAGAACAGAAGGTGAATTTCTTATCAGTTATAGCGGTGGTTACATCTAAAGAATTTTGCCACCCCATTCCTTCTCTCACTTTCTACTTTAGAAGCATTAGTTTCCCAGGGGTGTGCTTCCTGTTAACAGGTGTTGAAAGAATGAAGTGGGCTCTAGAGATGAGTTCAGATACTAATTTAGAGGGTAACATAAACTTTTTTTAGTCCAATTTTTGAACTTTGTATTTTCCATGTCTCCTGCACATTCTAGAATGATTGGGTTGAAAGGACTACAAGAAGTTATTTAGACCATCTCACCCACAGCAAGACTGACAAGACATATAACACTTCAAGGTCGATTTTTGCCTATGCTCTTGGATACCTGCAATGACAGGCGTGACAACACCCTGAGTACTCTGCTTGAGTGTTTTAGCTGCCCTGCTTCTATGGATGCTTTTCCTGTTCCTGACCTGAATCTTTCTTGCTGCAATTTAATCTCATTACTTTGTGCCGTTTATACCATGGGTGTAGAGAACATATCCCTGTCTTTTGTGTAAGACATTTCATATAACATTGCATTTCCTCTGTTACTTATTATTGTGAATTAGCAAATAGGTGTAAGCTTTTTAAGTATGACTAATTTGACTGGAGGATTATTGACTTAAATGTGAAAAGAAAAGAACAGCAGACAAGATATCGGCTAAAACCAGGAGACTTACATGGACATTTAATGATAAGAAATGCTAGTGGAAATGTAAGATACTGCTGTCTGCCAGAAGCCTGCATGATAACAAACGCTATTAAGAGTATCTTGCACTTGACCCAAGTAATTTGCTGGAAACGGAAGAATCAGTACAAATGTGTAGTCATCAAGGGAAAGAGAATTTGGACTTCTTTTTGGTTTTTGTGGTTATTACAACAGCTAAATATGTGGCTCCAATAAGTAGCCAATATTAAGAAAAGAAAAGTTATGATCTCCACATTTGTTAATAAATATACCTATACTTGGTTATTGTTGAGATGTTGTTCAAATGACAATCTGTTCTGCTACCACCCATACTAATCTCTCTTTCATTATACGTTCCCAACAGCGAAAGTATTTTTATCAAAACCAACATGAAAATTTTGTCATTTCTGAAGAGAGCATAGTTGAGATTTTTGGCACTGGTGATGTACTTTTTAGTGATTTGAAAAGTATCAGTAATGATTTCCCTGCACTGCTCCTCAGTTGTTCAGAGGCTGTAGAACATGTTGGAGGCAGCTGTTTAATCCTGCCAGTGTCTGGAAGAAGCTTTAAAAAAGCAGGAATTGGTAGCACAGAGCAGATTAAATATGGATTCCAAGAGTTGCCTTCACTTGCAGTCATGGTGTTGAAACATACTTGGTAATACTCCTCATCATAACTTGGCATGCACAGTAGACCTTCTGTTACCTGTAAGGAATAAAAGTAACTAGTTTATTTTAAAGTCTGGGGAAGGGGTGGTTTCTGCTACTTTTGCTCTGGATGTGACATTTTCAGGTAGGACCATGAATCTCACAATGTGTTTGAAAAGAAAAGCTAATTGATGGAGTTGTATTACGAGTGAAACTCCTCTTTTTGATAGGGAATTCTACAGCCCTCTGTTCTGCAGAGCTGTTGTGCAGCTGAAAAGCTGTTCATTAAGGAACACTGGTCTGTTTCTATATCACCGATTAGTAAACCTGCAAACTGCTGTAATTTTTCAGCTTTACCATGCAGCTTCACAGTAGTTTTCCTGAGAAAGGCTGAAAATAGTTTGTGGAAATATTTCTTGTGCTATTTCTGGATTTTCTGCTGATGTGACACTCTGCTTTGATGTCCCTTGCTACATAAACAACATAATGTCATCTGCGATGACTTCACAGTACAGAGAAAATATGGAAGTTTGCAATTGTTTACCTGCTGTGCATATCTGATGAAAAGTTTACATGGGGGTAACTTATTCTGTTTGTCATGGCTCCTATTAATCTGAGATGCACTCTGCAGCTGTGCTGGCAACACTTCAAATGAGATGTTCAGACCTCTGTAGTTTCAAGTGAAATAATGAATTTCTGCTAATAATATAATACTAAAAAGTTCCGTAACCTTCATTAGCACATTTTCAGCATGTATTTCATGGAGGAAAAAATAAATAAAATATCCTTTTTTTTTGGATATATTAAAAAATAGCCAATTTGCAAAAATGTCACAGATTATGATACCTGTGCCGGTGCTCTCACCTTGGGAAAAGTGATAAAGCCAGTATCTATTAGCAATGTGGGAATCTTTCTGCTACGCAGCTCTGTTTTAATACAGTGCTGACAAATGTATTCAACATATTTTCATGCTGTCCTATATTTAGTGATTCTCTGTAGTATTTGCAGCCAGTAGTTGTGTGCCTTTAGATATGCTATACAGAAAAGAAAGGAAAATACAAAAGTAGGGAAGAAAACATTCTTTTAAAATAGAATTTCTTAATGGAATCAAAACATTCCTGTGCTGGTAAGTGGAGCAAATAAAAATGATGTGATACAGTAAGATTGTTTTCTTCTCTCTTGTGTATTTGCCTCTTTAATTAAAATAAGTTAACAACTGAGTACTATTTAAAGCTTTTCTGCACATGCCACAGGGCTTTCAGTGTCCTGTCATGATGAATCATCATGTATTGAAACGTTGCTGTGTCAGGCAGGCTTTGCTGTTTTGTGATAGTGTTGATTCAGCAAATGTGAGACAGGAAGCCAAGCAATAGGGTACCATTAAAATATAAACCAACTAGTTTCAGAGCTGCAATGTTACCTTAATGACATGAGCAGCTGGCAGAATGGTTTTGCATTCAGAATATGAGGGGTAAGTAGTCACTCAGTCTTCCTGTCAATCCCAGCTTGCACCTTCACAAGCATTGTGACATTGAATGTTTGTGAAGAGTGCATCCTCAAAATAAGGAATGAAGCTAATTATTTCAAGAATCAGTATGTTTTGTTCATGGATTAGGAATAGAGATGTGATAACATTTAAGGAATGACAAATGTGGTGTTGACATTGCCTACATTTTTTTTATGTATAACTCAATGGTGTTAAAAGAACAAATGAGAAAAAACTTGAGATATGTATAGACACTTTTCTAGCAGTCTTAATGTTATTCCACAGCAAAAAATCTGCTTGTAGATCAGTAGATGAACTGTGACCTTATGATTCAGAAATGTAAGAGTATGTGCATATGTTGAAATAAGATAATCTCTATGCTCAGTATCGTGCACTTTAATTCACATCCCCATTATATGACACATGTACAGCAGGACCGAGGTTTATGTGTCTTTGGCAGCACTCCCATACAGTGATTCAGTTTAATTACCATCTTCTGTGTAACCAGTAGAATTTTTATGTAAATAAGAGGGAGAGTGAGATGGACACATAGCACAATGAGAAAAAATGTAGGTTTTTTAATGAAGGGATTAAGCTTTAATTGTTATGTTTGCATTCCTTCAGCATTTGCTTTCAAAAGTTCGTCATTGGATGGCTTGAGTATCCATATGGGAACTTCAAGCCAATTACCAGAATTAATATTGTGATCAAAGTAGAGGTGTGTGTTGGGTATGTTAGCCTATAATGAGGCCAATATACTACATGACAGAATAACCTGAAAACAGAACTAGAGATGACTTTATATCTTCCTTGCGTAAGTATTGTCATGGCCTCCTATTTCCCCTGGCTTTGACTTAGCTGGTTAAGCAAGACAGAAACTTTGCTGTTTTCCATTACACAGCACAGCTGTTCAAAGGACAACACATTTTCTTGTTAAAAATCACACATGCTTCCAGAACTCTTAAAAAATTAAACAAAGCTGATAAATAAACATGGCCACTCCCAATCACCCACTTTCAGATCAGATGTATAGAAAGAAGCAGATGTATACAGCTGCTGTATTTAATAAATCTGGTTAAAAATGCAGCAAAAGGCACTCCTTCCTGGAAATTTTCTGAGAAGAGTTGCATCACAGAATGCCTGTTTGTTTAGCTCAAATGTTTCACTCAGAACAATTTGGGCTTAAAAACTCTTTAGTGAATTTTATGGGTTTGTGCCTAGCCTCTTGGCCTTCACTATTGTAAACTTTCAGGCTTTATCATCTGTGATTCTGGAGAATTCAGTAATTGGACTACCTCCCCATTAGGAATGACTGCTTCCTAAAAAATTGGGCCCCATGCAAAATGTTATTTCACCACTGCTATTAGCAGTAAAAATGATGGGAACATAAGTTTCACTGAGCAGATGCACTATCTGCTCACAGTAGGCAAATATCAGCTTCAACCCCAAATTTAGATAAGAAATCTAAATTTCTTGATAACCAGACATATTGTGTTTATCTGTCTAGTCCCAGCTCCTGTCATTACTGTAAGTATTTCAGATAAAAGGAAACATGTGCTTTCCGTGTAAATAAGAGATTAATGGCAGGTTTCCAGTACTGAAGATCTTCAGTTTGTAATAGCAAAGGGCTCCTGCAATTTGACTTCTTAATATAGCTTTTCCTCTCCCTCTTGTTCTTCCATTTCCTCCCCTTACAAATCGAGTACAAGTGTCTCTGACTTGTACCCAGCTAAGTGCTCTTCTCCAGATACACTTGTATTGAACGCAGTTTTTCTAGAAAAGATTAGTCTCAGCATATGACTGGAATGTAAGAGTTCCTTCCCATCATATTTTGTAATCTTGTTATTTTTTTGGCATTACATCAAAGTGTTGTTTTCTTGTAAGGAATGCTTTCTGTTTTTCCTTCCTCTGTCTCTGTCACACTTTTATACTCCTATGCATTTTACTTTATTCTTGAGTTACAAGATAACGTGTTGTGTAGAGGTTGGATACTAATTATAAAAGTTTTTCATTCAGAAATGCTCAATTTCTGAAAATAGATGAATAACCATATCCTAATATTCAAGAGCTATTCCATCGTTAGCACTTGCTGTTAGTCCTGTTAGTGATGATTTTGTATTTGGAGTAATAAAGTCAGTAGTTTTGTTCCCAAATTAAAGAATATTGGCAGATCTGCCTGGGGGAAGTTGCAGTTTTGCTGCTTTGCTTATGATACTTTGAATTCTTTTGCATGAGGTCTAGTCTGCAAGGCAATCTGTTCTCAGAGAGAAATACATTGAAAAATGCCTATCTTTTCTCAAAATGGGAAGACATTAACGGGTGTAGAAGGCTGTATGCTGTCTTGCCAGTTCACATGGCAACCAGTTAAAACAAAAAACCCCAAACCTAAACATAATATAAATTGAAGGAATGAGAAAGCGAGGAGTTTACTGCCCATCTTTAAGGATATTCTGTTCTCCTCTGCCACTTTATTCTGCTACTGTGTAGTAAATCAGAGAGCATGCAAATACTTCTGAATGTGAAAATATTTTTGAACGGACAAAAGCAGTGGTAAATATAATTTATCCATGTAGTGACTAAGGAAATACTCAGTTTGGGGAAATTAGGGAAATAATAAACTTATACTAATCTTGCCAGGCTGCTCCCTATTTCTCAATGGGATTATTAATAGTGGAAGGAAATAGTCTATACTGCAGTCACAGCAGAGTGATGTCTCGTCATTTAGAGGGCAGAGGCAGAACAATCAGAAGAAAGGTAGAAAATTGGCTAAGCTGTAATTGAACATATTTGAAATGCTAAATATATGCTGAACAAATTAACAGGAAAATCCTTTGAGTTTTATTCATGTGTGAGTATGGTTGGTGGTACAGTAAGTATGAATAGATTGTTTAGAAAAATTTCAAACTTTGTTTTTTAGCTGCAAACATTTTCCCCTGATGGCAGGAGCTAAAATTAGTGTACATGTATATTGTTATATAAATGCACATTTCGCCACAACTGCAGAGGCTGCCTGTCCTTGCAGCAGCTTAAAGAGACATCAGCAGGTATATGTGATGGTTAGGGGAACTTGCATATGATATATGGATTCCAATTAATATTACAGAATTATTATGTAGTTATGAAAATTGCTGTATTGTGAGTACTTCTTGGTAAATGTTTATCTACATTTACTGACAAGGTTTCCAACATATACCCTTCAGGCTCAGGACAATACTTAAAATTTAGTAACTGTGCTTTGACCAGAAATGAATATACTTTGTCCGTCTCCAGGAAGAGGGTGGAAAATGACTAAACACTGAGTAAAGAAGCCAAATTTTTTATATATAGACAGACTTTCAGCATCACTGGAAAAGCCTGGTATAAAGCACAGCAGATAAAAAGAGAAGAACTCATGGGCAGAACTTTGCCACTGAGTAACCGGTGTGTATGTGGCTTAGCTGTTGGTCTTCTTAAAGTGAGTCGAGCTGAAAGGACTCCAGGGTTCAAAGCGAGTCGAGCTGAAAGGGCTCCAGGGTTCAGAAGTAACCCTTGAGATGCACTAAAATGTCATGAAGACAGTTAAGGTACAGCTTAAAAGGATGTCAAACTCCCCATGTTTGCAAGAGTTGCCAATGTCTAGAACCACGCATTTTTCATGCTTTATTAGTGAATAATTTTGCTTTGATCTCTAGGTATTGAATACTTCCATGGTTAGGTTGGGGAATAGCTCTCCTGCCTCTTTGTCTTGCAGCCTGGGGAGAGGACTGGCTGTTGGAGTCAGGGGACAATCTGTAAGGTTAGCACAGGGACACAAGCAGGGAGGTTAGGGGATATAGTTCTCACAAAAGTGCTGCTAGGTGGACCCTAAAAATACTCCAGGAAGGAGAAGTCTGGCGAAGTCCTGTGAAGCAGAGGTTGATCAGACCTGTGACAGAGCTGGTCAGTGGAACTACAGCCACCACATGCTTGAATGGCGCTGAAAAGTACAGCTTTATGGGATTTTCATGATTTTTGCTATTATATGTAGGAGTGAGGAAGAGACACTCAAAATACTGCCACACTAAGGGACCTTGTGAAAGACCAGGTGACATCCAATGATTTTGCGATTTGTTGGACAGCTGAAAATACTGCTAAATCAATCTTTCATTTGGTTGTAGCAGTATGACAACATTTTGCAACTGCAAATCCTACTGCAGTTAGTAGACAGCCATATTTTTGATGACTACATTTAGTGTTTTAGTTTATAGATACGCTAGCAGCCAAGTGGGTCAGAAAGATTCAGTAACTTGTATTTCTCTCTGAACATTTGTGTTATCTCCCCATCTCAGCATCCTGCTTTCTGCAGAGAGCAGATGGACATTTATAGTACTTTTCAGCGGCATTTTCCAAAGTACTCACTGATAGCTTTACCCTGCTTGAGTAGTATTTTCTGATAGGATGAACGTGCTGTACCTTCTCATGAATAGCTAAGCTCAGTGGGGTGGGAGAGTGACTCTGTAGCTCTGTGGTTCACCTGGGAGAGGGGAGGTTTTGATCTCAGCTTTTTCTCTGCATACCTCAATACATAGAAATGTACACGCATCTGGGCAAAACTGCATAATGTCCACTGAGGAATATAGGGGTGTAAAGACGGTTGGCGTTATTATGTTATATCGTTATGGTGTTTGCATGCAAGAATTGGCCAAGAAAAGGCATTGTGAGAACATCTCTGTAAACATTGGTTGCTTTGCTAACTGCAGCAATGGGGAATGTCAAATTGCTCCCATTCTGCTTTGAGTTCGACTCATCTCCGAAACAATGAATTCACATCTGAATTACCTTGATCTAAGTGTGAGAGAGACTGATGTTGAGTCTCACAGTCTCACTGGACTCTCTTTTACTGTGTTTGAAATCCCAACAGTCCTCTTCTCTGAGACTTGTAGCTTGAGGCTTACTTATTCCAGGTACAGGAAAACATGTTCTGAGCAAAAAGTGGTTGGGTTTTTTTTTTGTTTTAGTTGTGGTTGGCTTTCTTTTGGGAGGTTGAGGGGCTGGGGTGGTGAGGTATGATTTGGTTTGGTTTGGTTTTAGTTTTTACTATTTTTAGTTTGGTCATGATAGGAGAAATATCCTAAGCCTTAACATTGACTTTCAAAATTGGCTTTGATATTGCTTTGAAAGTTGACATATTTTCCATAGAGATAGGTTTCATTTTTTATTTTGTGTGATTTCCTGACCAATAGTCAAACGCTATTCACTCACAGTTACAGGCTTTAGAGTGATTAGCACACAACCCTAAGACCCTTAAGGATGCACTGTGCTTGCTTGCTGCTCTGTTTAAATGGAAAGCATAGCCTTTTACAAAGTCACAAATGTTTTTTCACCTTTCTTATGTAAACTTTAATATGCAGGGAAGGTCACTCTTCTCAATACCATCCTAATTCAACAGAACTAAATCTTAAGTGAATGCTTATTTAGCCTCGTACCTGAGGCTGAGCTGATACAGAAGTACATGAAAAACTCCCGATTCATATCTCTGAAGACCAAGAAAACAGACCATAAAGCTTTTCTTTCAAAGTTATACTGTATATCCGATGTTACTGTGACTTACTTAAATAGTGTATCTTTTCTTAATAAAACTGCCTAATGGTGATGCAAAGGAAGGCTTTAGGTATTTGGATTTAGAGGGTTTGCTTGGAGTTCTGTGCTATATAACAAAGGCTATTTATTTGAATAATGAACTGAGTTAACTTCTGCACAACAGTTACAAGTGCTTACAGAAATTAGCTATTCCTGTTGGCCCATAATTTTGCATTTCTTTCTAGATGTACAGAATCCTTTTTCTAAAAATTGGGCATTATATAGTACTGATTTTTGATATGCTATGTAAGCACTAGACCTTTAAGGTTATTTTACTGGTGGCTGTCTCACATGTTGTAATCCTTAGATAATGTTGTGTTTGTGGTTGACTGTACTTTAGGTTGCTTAATAATGACTAAAATTGCATGTGCTCTGTCGTGGTTTAACCCCAGACAGCATCTAAGCACCACACAGCTGCTCATTCACTCCCCTCCCATGCCCAGCAGGGTGGGGAGAAGAGAATTCGAAGGGCAAAAGTGAGAAAACTTGTGGTTAGAACAGTTTAATAATTGAAATAAAATAAAATAATAGCAATAATAATATAAATAATAATGACAATAATAATAATATTTAAAAAATCATAATGAAATGGAAAATAACAAAGACAGAGAAATAAAACCCAGGGAACACAAGTGATGCAAATGAAAACAATTGCTCACCACCAACTAATGGCCAGCCAGTCCCCCAGCAGTGGCTCCCTGGCCAACATTGCCCCTAGTTTTATTGCTGAGCATGATGTCCCATGGTCTGGAATATCCCTCTGGTCAGCTGGGGCCAGCTGTGCCAGCTGTGTCCCCTCCCAGCTCCTTGTGCCCCCCCAGCCCACTCGCTGGTGGGGTGGGGTGAGAGGCAGAAAGGGCCTTGGCTCTGTGTAAGCGCTGCTCGGCAGTAACAAAAACATCCCTGTATTATCAACACTGTTTCCAGTGCAAATCCAAAACACAGCCCCCGACTAGCTACTATGAAGAAAATTAACTACCCCAAACAAACCCAGCACACTCTTCACCCCTTATTCCATAACATTTATGTCATGCTCAGGTCCCACACTACCCAAGACATCCTCATTAACCACCCTTCCCATCCTTTGATATAATACACAGTTATCATTCCCCTAGTCTATGGACCACTCCTGTGAAATGTCTGTAAAATGTCCATAAAATGTCCGTAAATGTCCACAAAATGTCCATAAAATTCCACAAAATGTCCATTGAATTAATTTTGTCTGTGGCTTTGGGTTCCATCTGTTATAGTGGTCACTCAGGACAGGAGAGGTGGTATGTTGTGTGGAGTTATGGAGCACCAAAGCCCAGGTTGGATCACTGCTGCACTTGCACTGCTTCTTGTAAGGCTTGTCCACCATTGGTTCAGGTGATTCCTGCTACAGGAATTCCTATAACATGCAACTCAAATCAAGGGTTACAACAATTTAAAGGTATTTCCATTGCAGTCTTCACCCCTTGTCTCTTTGCACCAGGTTATAGGCTTTAACATTGCAATGAACTCTCCTTGCTCCTATCCTATCCTGAGGTCCAGTGTGCACCTCAAGGTGATTTGATGCTGAGTGAAAACAGTCCACAATTTGGGTTGCATTTTAGGGGAATTACTATAGCAGGAACCCCTTGCTGTTGGGTCCAGCTGTGCCAGCTGTGTCCCCTCCCAATTCCTTGCGCCCCTCCAGCGCCCTTGCTGGTGGGATGGGGTGAGAGGCAGAAAGGGCCTTGGCTCTGTGTAAGCGCTGCTCAGCAGTAACGAAAACATCTCTGCGTCATCAACACTGTTTTCAACACAAATCCAAAGCATAACCTCATACCAGCTACTATGAAGAAAATTAACTCTACCCCAGCCAAAACCAGCACGCTCAAATGTGTTCTAATTGCAGTTCCCTATAGGCCAAACTACAGTATCAAAGAATGTGTCTTTTATGGTTTTTTGTATAATGAGCAGAAGCAAAGTCTTTAGCACGAATGGATTACAATTCCCAATACTAGATGAGAATGCTTTAGAACTGCAGCATGCTTTTCTTTGTTTGACATCCCCTTGTCCTCAATGTTTTTCTAATCCTATTATTTCCTTTCTTCAGAAGTACAGAATACAGTAGCTGCATCCCTGAGAGGAAAGGACAAACTGACAAGATCACTTGCTGCATTATGCTGTGTTGATAGACTGTTTAAATCCTGCATTTGTAATGCAGATGGAAATAAACAGTTTCTGAGCAAAAGCTGATTAAAGAATTTAGTCAGAATTTTGTATCACAAAGAAATTGCTTACTTAAGCAAAATAAAAACATTGACAGGGCCCAAGTGACTAAGCATAAAACCCCACCAAACCCCTCCAAACCCCACAGCAAAACAATAAAAATCACAAAAGCCTCACCAGATACAAGCCCCCAAAATGACCAGTTGTGCATCATGATGAGTTCATGCAGCTCTATTAGTTTAACATGAGGGTAAAGGATTCCAAAATACTTATGCCATGGGATCACATATCATTTAACAGACTTGAACTTCAGCTCCATAAAGGTGAGGGGGCCCTACGGTGAGAATTACTTTAACAAGCTCTAAAGCAGGATGTGCTGCAAGGAAAACAATCCAGTGAGTCAGTGTGCAAAAAATTTTCTTCATTTTCTGTCGTTATACACATGCAGAAGCTTTGGATGTAAATGAGATACTCAACTGCTAATTAGAGCTGAGCCCTTGCATTCTCTTGATCTTTTGGCAGGTTTGGGCTTAGAGTCCAAATCCTATATTGATTTTTCGGTTATTTGAGTTAGCCCTGGTTTCCGTATGGGATATTAGAATTCCAGCCAGATATGGGTGTGAACAGATATGTTATTAGCCCAGATAGTGATCTGTCTTCTAAGCTGTTGTTTCTGCAGTGTGGTCTACTCTCCACTACCCCATCAATACAGCATATTTATTGAATTTAGTCTATTTTGTTGATTTTTTTGTGGACTTCCTTTCTTGCCAGTTACCATGAATTTATAAGCTTTTGTAATAAAGATCTGGTCTTTAATATACTGCCTTTGGCTTATTTAGAGTCATCCTCTGAAACGCCCCACAGGGAGCTATATTTTTACTTCACTTTCTATAAACAGAAATCTGAGTGTACTGTTAAAAGGGGAAGTTCAACACTGGAGGCAATCTGAAAATTTTAGGCTAACAAGCTGGAGGTATGACTTCAGCTATTAAATATGTATAAAAAAATCCTATTTGAATAAGATACTACAAAATCAGTGTTCATAGGAAAAACACAGAGGAGTGTAGACTCCTTTAGGTTGCAACAGAGATACAATTTTAAATGTAGCTTTTTGATATTTTGACTGACTGTTAAATACAGATAAGCTGTATATTAATCCCAGTGCTTTCTTGTGGGGATGCAGTCATCACAAAGCATCCGCCAGGCACCGCGAAGCCAGCAGATATGCAATAAACTGCCGGAGTGCCAGCCCCAAACTAAAAAGCAGCTGCAACAGTGACAGTGGCAGAGTCATCGTTTGATGTAGCAGCCGGCACAAGCGCAGCACCTCCCAGCAGAGCAGGCGAAACTGAATTTTGTTCCATCAGCGATGACAGATGGGGCCTGGCCAAAGCCCTGCTGCTCCTGGCATGGGCAGGAGTGGAGGGGGATGGAGGTGAACCAGCAGGCTGAGGGGAAAGACCCAGATAAGCAGCTGTGTTTCTCATGCTGGGGGCTGTGGGAGGCAGAAGACAGCAATCCCTTATGCTCAAAGGGGTCCATATCTGCCCCCCTAGCCTGATCCCCCCTCCGCTAACACTCTCTCCCCCNNNCTGCAGCCGGCCTGGGCAGGCAGCAGGACAGCCGGCACTGCGGCACCCCGCCGGCCGCTTGCTCCCTGCGAGCTGCCTCGCTTGCTGGTCCCTGCCCTCTTAGCAGTGCTTCTGTCACCTGGTCCGAAATGCAAACACCAGCTAGGCGTGCCAACAAAGCTGAGGAGTCTGTGCCTGTAAAAATTGAGATTTTTGGATTAAAAGCACCCTGTAGCTTTTCTAGGTAGCTATACGATCTTTGTTACGGTGTATCTAATATCCATAAGATATTGATCCTTGTACCTACCTCTGGTGGTGTTAAGTATTTCCTTCTGTCACAGATGAAAAGCTTCTGGGACAGTGATGCGCCTGAGGAAACATGAGAGATGAATAGCAAAGCATCAAACTGCTTCCAGGTCACAGCCCGGCCTCCCAGCCAGGAGCGTGGCCCTCGTGTGCTCGCAGCATCACGCGTCCTCCTGGGTGTGCAAAGAACCACTGTCGTTCTCTCTTATCACTTACAATTCTGACTTGAGCTCTGGGAGTGTCTCTCAGCTCCGCAAATGTGTATGATTGAAAAAATACCGAACACTGATTAGGGTGATCGGGATGTATGATCCCATTCATTAAACTCAGGCCTTTCTTAAAACCTCGGGGCTTTACTGCTCTCTCTATACCTACTCAAATAATACTCTCTATTTCACAACTACTTAAGAAGCTTCTAATTTCTGGCATAAAAATGTTCATAGTCTGTGTCTATCCATTTCTTTCTGTGTTAACATTCTGGTTTATTTAAATGGCCCTTTTGTCTTACAGTATTTTTTCTGTTGCTGCTGAGAGAACCCGATGATTGAGTAGGACTGAATTTGGGGGGTTTAATTCAGTGGAGAACTTTATTCTGAGTGCTTTTATGGAACTGTTATGTAGATTTTATGTAGACAGAGATATCTGAGGTACTTCAGCCTCACAGCTCCACTCTTTTGTAGGTAGGTATTTTATCATTTCATAGAGAGCAGCCAGTTGCAGCACTGGTGCATCTCACCCTTGAGGCCTTCTTTGTTGGAGTTTAATGTGTTGGGGTTTTTAAAATATGTTTTCTAAAAGCATAAGAGGGTACAAAATTTGAATATAGTTTAGTACCTGGTTTTGTGTTTATTGCCACAATGCACCTGACCTTCTAGGGTCACCGATTGAGAGTTTGAGTAGTGGTTTTTAGATGCCTACACTTTTAACATCCAGAAAGATGTCTTAAAATAAGAACCTGAGATTAGTGAACACTTACAAAGCTTTGCTCTGTACAAACCATTGTGAGGCTACAGCGCAGTTCATAAATAGTGAAACTTAGGAAGGTTGTTTTCCTGTGAATATGTATCTTTATATTAACTGACTTTGGTGTCAGCAATGAAGGCACAATCAAACCCTTTCTGGCAGATCCTTCGTAAGGATTTTTAGTTTTCCTTATCACCACATTTGAAGTCCCCGGAATTTTTTCCAGGTGAACTAGAGGTCTGTCTCATCTTCCCATCTCCTATTTTAAAAACATCGCGATGAATATTATTGAATTCCTTTCAGTCTGTTTGCCAATTAGAAATGGCATAACAGTAAGGTTGCATTGTTCTCCTTTCTATCAGTAGTCAGGCTAAAATTCTTATGCTCACAATTGTGTTATCAAACATAGCTGTACCAATGATCAAGGAACTAGGTTGATTGACACCATCCAGGGTGTATTCCCATACTGTCTAAGCAATGCCAGTGCAGGACTTTGCCTGAAACTTAAATAACTTCTTCTTCCCTACTTAGAGTACAATTGGTGCAGTACAGCTCTCAGTGCATGCGCTGACGTGCAATAATTGTGAGCTTTGAAGAGCTAGTAGGACACTGTGAACATCTTGCACCTGTGTCATTTGGCTGTTATGACAATGTCAGAAAACTAGAATTTTTTAGTCTACTTATTAATGACTAGAATGACTATGGACTACAGACTATATTCTGTGCCTAGATACTCAATCACCATAAAATGTAACTGTCGTAGTGCGAAGGGAGTAAAATAGACTGAACACATAAATCTCTAGTATAATTTTGGCTATTGTTGGTGGTGTTGAGGTCTTACAACTTTCACCTTATGATACCAGCAGAATTTATTTTAAATTTAAGTAGTATTTCTGCAGAAAAAATGATAAAACAATCCTTATGGCAGCAGAGATAGTATTATTATTGTAAGTATTTTTAATATAAACTATGAATATACAATTCAGAACTGTATAATTTATAAGGTATTTTGGAAGGAAAAAGTTTGCTTGATTCTGAATTATTAGTTTAACCCTCCAGATGTTGATATTAAAACACTTAACTCAAGAAATAGTAATATAATGTAAGCACACTTGGATCCTAGTTTGGATTCTACATATGCCTTAAGGTGCAGAAGAATTTCAAACAATTGAAATGAAGAGGCAGTGTAATGAGGAGGCTCTCTTAAGTTATGCAGTGCCAGTATTCTTGCTCCCAAGATTTTGTGTGTGTTACAAGAAGCTTGCCAACAGTGCTAAAGCAAAATGGGATGATTGAGGAAGACGTGGGTGGGGGTAAAACTTTCCCAGAAGAAATCCAGAAAAAAGGGAGGGGCAGGCACTGGAGGGGAGAGGGAAGAAAACAAAATGAAACATGAAAGTTCTGGTTGTACAGATTAAACTGTCCCAGGGGCTGTTTTGCATGGTATATGATCACTTTTGTCTAAATCCTGATGCAAACTCATCTGAAATGTGTGAGGGTTTTTGCATGCATAAGAGAGGCAGGATTTAGCCCCATATGGCTTATCACTTTGATCTTCAAAGGTCAATTTTGTATTGCTAAGCCAGATCTGAATAAGTCCTCAATTAATTAGGAAAAGAAAACACTTCTGTTCAGAAAAAAGGTGCATCTGCTCAGTGTTACTTTTTTTGCAACACAGAAATTAATGACCACAAACAAAACAGTGTTTCCCATTGCATTCCCTCTGCCCTTACAGAACAGCAATAATGCAGAACACACCCTCACTAGCTGTTCTGACTTTTTCATCATCTAGCCTCCCTGAATGACTACAATAATAGATATAACTCTTGCCTGCAGAGAATTCTGTTTTCTTTGGTAGACAGAAATTAGATTATCCATAGCTTTTTGTATAACATCTTTCATGTAAACTACATTCCAAAACACAATATAGAGTAAGAGCAGCAACAACAAAGAAAGTAAAAAGTAAACTAGAGAATACTAGCTATAGACAAGAGAGAAAATGAAATCTGAAAAGAAATAGTATGTTAATGAGATAGGGTGTCAATTTCACATGACAGAAAAGGCATTCACACCTAGAAATAATAACACTGAGTGAAGAAACAGAAAGGCCCATGTTAGATGAACTGAGGAAAAAGAGAACTAATAATACCTTTAGCTGAATTTGCTGTATAAGTAAGCAAAAATCCTTAGAAATCTGGAGACCTAACTCACCAGTATCTTCCCACTACTTCGAAATGTTCAGGTGGTTTCTGTGGTGGGAAGGAATATGCCTGGGAAAACTTTTTTTTTTTTTTTTTTTAATTTAAATTCAAATGAAGAAGTAATTTTACCAATTTTTCAATTGTGAATGATTTTTTTTCTCTCCTTTTTTCTTTCTTTCTTTTCTTTTCTTTTTTTTTTTTTTTTTTCTTTAATTTCACTCCTATAGCATCAGAAATCAACAAAGCCTTAGCCTGCTCGGTTTACACATGAAATAAGAAATATAACTTTTTACAGGTGGAGGAATAAGACATTATGATTCTTCAGAGTTGCTTATGGGTCAGCTAGAAACACATAATCTTTTGACTAGAATGAGACTGCAAAACCATTTCTTCCCCTAGAGATCACTCTCCCAACTGGCTTTGCATGTCAAGTAAATGAAATAGTGTTGTTAGCAGACATATTTTGCTGTAACAAGCTAAGAAGTTGTATTTTGTTTATGTCAGACTGCAGAACCTGGACTTTAATAAAGCCTCTGCAGGAATCCTTTTGCACTGAAAGTCAACTTGAAGTAGTGGCTGAACAATAAATGCTGCAGATTTAAGACCCATTCAGCAGAGGACTCATGTGCACATTACTTCAGATGTATTCAGAACCCCACAAATGCTTCCAGCACCTGCATGTTCACATGCTGGGAAAAGATGGAGTAAGGAAGTCAGTTTGAAATTTATAATACTACTGCTGTAGACTTCTGAAGGAATGGTGCAATGTGTCCCTAATTTTATGCTTGAATGCTCTAGAAGAAAATACTGTGGGGCATTCTGTGTAATCACAACCTGTCGTTTTCCTTGCCCACAAAATGTGTGAGGAGAGGTAGAGGAGATCCAGGTGGATTAAAAAGCAACATTCAAACATTCACAGTTGAACTGAGCTCAGCTGGTTGCTGTAGATGATATAATTTACTCTAACCACAGAGATTTCAAAGAAAGGAATTCTAAGTGCTTTGACTACTGAAAGTACTTTGAGTAATTGAAAAAGATTTGTCTGCAATAGGAAGTTGCTAAATATTATTATACAAATTATTGTTAAAATATTAACTAAAAAAGATGTTGTGGAGCAAATGCAAAGATAAATTGGATCTTGAATCAGTGGACTCCTTGCATTCTGATTTTTGTTCTGTATACTGTATACTTCCCAAGAATGCAAGAGTAAAAAATAAGTTCCCAAATGTAAATAATTTTGTATGATGTGAATGTTACAATGATGAATCAAAGATAATTTGATTTGTATGGCATTTTTCCACACACCTACTCATCTCGAGGAAGAAGGAGAAACTTATCTGCCTTTCCACCCACATAACACACAAGGTGCCTGATCTTAGATAAAATAAGCTCCTAGTGTTGATATAGTTGCTTGGATAGATATATTTATCATGCTCTGAGTGAATGTGAAAGAAACACCAAAGAAAATGTGTGCTGTCCCAAGGATGGGATCAGAAATAAGTGTCTAAACCTGTACTTATGCTTCCCTTCCACATACCATTAGCAGGCCAATACTGGATTTCTAACAAAAAAGTAACCTAATAGCTTCTCTTTTCTTTTTAATTTTGTCATCATACTGGAAACTCCTTTTTCTTATTATCATCAGTTGTTCTAAACCATGGTGAACCTAAAGAAGGACCTTACTTGAAATAAGAAGAGGGGCTTACTTTGAACCTCCTTTCTTTAAAATATAGCTCTGCAACAAATGCTTTGTGTTATTATTTAACACTCTTTGATTGAAGTCCAGGTGGTAGAGTTTGGCCCTAACTTCAGACAGCTACAGTTGCTCATTGTATAGCATGAGGCAGTGAGTAGCTGCTTATAAAATAAGTGAGTATCTCAAACACAAGGGTATTTCAGAAATCAGACCATGTTTCTTTATTCTGAAAGCGCAGTCCTCTTAAATGCCATGCAAGAATCACAATTAATTCAATATACTTTACTGTGTGGTATTTATTTAATTATTTTCTCTTAGCAGGCAGGCAAAGCTTAATGAACTGCCACAGAAGATCTTCCTATTTTAAGTTATTGAGCAGATTATGTGGTAGGACTTGTTAAAGCAAATTTTTCTTACCCCTTCTCTCTGAGGAATCTCAGCTTTGAGGAAAGGGGCAGCAGACAGAAACAGAAGGCTGCAGACAATCTGTGACCTTGATCCACCTGGACAAGGTGGGTTTTCTGGCTTTGGGCAGATTTGGGATGTTTACAAGGCAAGTCCCCTGCTGCTGTGGTACGTGCCTCCTGCCTCACAGGGGCCAGGGAGAAGGCCAGCGCATGGCTGTCACTCCTGAAACCTCAGGCTGCCCCTGTGCTCTGTTTCTCACTGGAAGTTAGCTTTATGCTTGTCTCTTCGGGAGGAGGTGACACCAGTTCCTTTTGGTGTCAGTGTAATGTGCGATGGCACCTGCCTCCAGCACCCTCAACCCATAAAAGCCAGCTGCAGTGGTCACCGCATGGTTATTGGATGGAAGGGAGCAATGAGAACAAATTTCCTGCCTTACTTTTCCCATTTGAAATTAGAAAACCTTACTCATTTTAGGTATCTTCTCTAAGAAATAAGGTGAAAAAACCAGGAATGGGTATTTCTACTTCACAGTGCTGCACTGTAGGTCTGGATTGCTGTTTTGCTTTGTATTGAGTGAAGGGCCCTTATCTTACCGTGTACAGTCACTTTGGATTCTCATGAAAACTTTAAATCGCTTTTTGCTTTCCTTTATTTTAATTATTTTCCTGTGATGATTTATCTGAGCACTTGTTTGAGGTTGAGCTTATTTACTAGAAGTAAGATACAACCCAAAGAGGAAAGAAGTTGCAGACAGAGAATTTTGTAAGATACATTCACCGATGAATTGGTGCAAAGATGCAATCATGCTAAATGATAAGGTACATGAGGAGCACCTTTGAATTAAAAGGAAAATCAGGCTAACGATCACTTTTGAAACAGTTAATCCTGGTGCTTTGTAAAGACCCCTTTGATCAGTGGCTGCAGTGGATGAAGGGTTCTGCTTCTCCCAATACTTTTTCTGAAGAGTATTAAGAACAAGGCTGATGATTGTACGTGTTTTATACATTTAACGTTTCTACATTTAAAAAGGATTTTCTTTATCTTCATTTAATGCAAGCCTTGGATAAATTTGATCAATATAGTTTCAAATATCACACAGATCTGTGCTTCGGATACAGCATTACAACTGAAAGTGTCCTCATGCAAATGAGGGAAGAAGATACTTCATGTTTTCAAATACAGGTGTATTTCAGGGTGTATCAACGTGCAGTATGCAAAGAATATACAGATATTTTGCTTTGCTCACTTGAAAAAATGGTCATTTCATATCTTAAAGAATAAAGGATGTAAGAAATAAAGTAAAATGAAGAATTAAAATGGCTAGAATATGCTTTTTATAATCCTAAAGTATATTGTTAGCTGACCCAATTGATGTCTGATTACATGAACAATACTGAAAGCCGTGTGGACTGAGAAAAAAAGCTGTGGAAGTCAGTCTGGCAAGGATGGCACTCAGGGAGTTGGTTTCACAAAGATCCAGGCAAAGAAATTGTGATACCATATTTTGTCCAGTTTCCAACTGAAGGGATGCTTTGAAAGAAGGTGCTTAACATTTAATTGTACTCTCTTTGAAATAACTTGTCCGTGAGCAAAGCTGCTGTCTAACCCTATAAATTACTGCTTGGGTTATGCCCTGGAGTATGAGAGTTTACTGCCCTATGAAATTGTTTTTGTTCTATCTACTGTAGCATAGTTCATTCTCATTTTTCATATAAATACCTAATGAACATTCCAAACTATGAAAAATGAAACCTTTTCAGTGACTTCAGTGGGAGCTATGCAGTATGAAATAGCACTTCCAGAAGCAAACTTAATGAAATTGGTAAACTCAAATCAGTAACCAATTTTGTCTTCTTCAATTTGTTGTTATAAATACGATTATTCTAGATGTATGGGAAAAGTTTTCTTCAATATCTCTTATGAGAGCTCTACCTTAGAACAGTGCAGTTGCTGGATACTTACGAACAGAATCAGATGTAGAAAATCACCATATCTGAATATATAATATGAACTGATTCAATATGTAAGTACAAGATCAACTGTTTGGCCATTGATAATAAGTCACAAAGAAAAGATAGCTGAGATTATTCTGTAAATACTCTTTTGAATCATCCATTAAAAACCACTGTTTTCTTGATTCCCGAACACCAAATTAGTTGTCAAATATATCTGATCCTTGATATAAGTTGTCCTAGAAACTAAAGAACCTGTTATGACAAAAAGACTTTCATGCAGCCTTTAGAGTTGTACGTATATGCCTGTACATTTAGACTCTTGCATATGCTGTTTTTCTTGGCCAGTTTTCTAGGGTCCATGAAAAAAATCTACAGACGCACATATGGGGGTATAAAAATATGCCTACAGTTTTAGATACTTGGATATTCTAAGAAGTTGAAATGCATCTAGAAATGCATCTAAATATACTTTGCAGATCTGTTCATAAAAGAAGGGAAAAAACGTGATGTGTATATATGATACATGGGAATGCCAGCTTAACTGGAAGACAAAGCTGAAAAGTACATGCAACTTTGAAAGACTTTGTCATGGTATTAGGATAAAACTATAATTATTTTTGGAGCTTAAGACTGTATATCATGAAGATAGAAAAAGGAAAGTTAATATTTAGGTACTTTGAAGTTTAGACTTAGTGGTGTTGAGAGAACCCTTGGAACATCTGATGTAGCTTTTACCTGTGTTCAACTGGACTAGATGTATTAATAGAGAGAAATTCTATCAAGGGCTTTTAATGAGCATAAAGACACTTTCTCTCAAAAAGTCCTTTAGCTGGAGGTTATTGAAGGCTGGGACAACATGCCAGCACATATGTTTACTCTGTTCTGCTCATCCATTGTGAGTCATAGCCAGAAAAGAGACTATTCGGCTAGATGAACCTTTGGTCAGACCCATAACAGCTGTTCTCCTGCAGAGATTCCCTTGCAACTGGAAATCCAGTGGGCTCTGTTAGCAAGATTTAATTAAACTGACAGCTGGCAGGGAGCTTTCAGCCACAAATGTAGAAAAAAAAAAGAAAAAAAAACAGAGACAATTCTAAATAAATATATGGAACTAAGTCCTTCTGAGCAGATGCAAAAAGGATCCTTTCCTGTCATACATACAATTTTATTAGAAGGGAAGATTTTGTTCATTTTGGCCTTCAATTAGAATACTAATATGCCTTTTTCCTAGTCCCTTCACTGACAAACAAAACGCAACAAATAATAAATTATTCCTTGTATTTATCTCATTTGTTTTCATTAATTATGAACAAACAGGTGTTTGCTGCTCCTACGTGGTCTGAGAAGTGCTGGTGAGAGTTTTCATCTCTCTGTGAAGTTACTGTGAAATAAGCCAGGGAATGAATTTATGTTCAAACTCCACTGTAACTGTACAGGTACATGCTGTTTTCCTGTAATGAACAGGTTTCCCTTCTGACAGAGAAGAGTCATCCATCTCTTAGTGGGCTGGAAATCTGCATACACAACCTTACATTAGAGTACCTTTTTTTCAGTCATATCCCCTCTGGGAAAACTGATTTTGAGGGGGTCATTTAAGTCCCATTGTACTGGTTTATTCTCGGAAAGGATGATCCTGGCTTCATAGACAGAAGTACCTGAGGGGACTTGGAGAGAGATTTTGACAGATGTTGTGAAAATAGTGAGAATGTGCTCAACGGGAAAATACCAGAGGCTGTGGTATAAGTTAAATATTTTCTTATCTTCTCCCTTGCTAGTCACTAGTCACTAGATTTAGGACTTCAGAGAAGCTGGGCTTCTTTCTGGCTAGCTGTGAGAATGAAATCTGTTATCTATTAAGACATGATCCTGATTGTTTCTCAGAATTTACAACTCTGGCAGGTAACTCTACATACATGCCCTTGCATTGTGCTTGTTTTTGAGAACCTAGGCCTATTCTCCAATGCCATAAACATCGTTTCACTGTGTCTTGTTAAAAAATGGACAGAATACGTTGGCTTTGATTTTAAATCATGCACAGAGTATGCCCAAGTCGAGCTTGGCTTGCAATGCCAAATTGAGACATGCAACTTGGAGGAAGGCATAGTAACACTGTGAGAGCAGGAATTCAGTTTAGGAAGTTTTATGTGGGGTTGCCTCTGGACTTTTATAATCAGCAGCATTGACCTTCAGCTTCTAAAGGACTGATCTGAATCTAGCAGCCACAGAGATGATTAAAGGTGATTGCTAGGACACTGGTATGTTATTTTCCAATAAGTAATCAGACAGCCTCAGAGAAGCCAATCAAAAGCTAATTCTATTGCATATAGTTTCCCACTCCTAATATCCCTTTTCCATATAGTATTTTACTCCAAACACCTCTATAGCATTTTAGCTGCTGGACTCTCTTTAAGTGCATGGCAGACAGATTTCCTTCACGAAATACTTTTGGGCTTGACTACAGCTGTGGTGATGGTGAGGAGACTAACCATTCCTGGTTTGTGTCACATAAGACAGTGTAGGACAGTTCCTTTCTCATGGGGCAAGAGGGAGGTATGGGATGGGACAAAGACAGGTTCTGTGCAGCACTGTCAGGTTTTTGTGAGTTTTCTCATCTGGAGGGAGTTTCCAGAGAATAATGCTATATTGGGAATGTATACATTGGCTTGGAGATAGGAGACTAACAGAGAAGCTGAAGATCCTTAGTGTCCCTTTTCTGCTCCTCTGCTCTGTACCAACTGTAATCTCATGCATCATGGCTTTTTTTCTATGCAAGAGATTAATCTTAAAGAAAGTGAGCGGAAGAAAAGAGTAGAGACAAGAGAGGAAAAGATTGTGAAAGTATGAGTGGAGAATGGCTGGAATTTTGTCACCAGGGTTTTGATGCGCACAGTTTACTTCATATGGAAAACTTGCCAATTAGTTTACTTATCAAGAATTAAAGTTGGCTTTTTGAAAAGCCTAGGCTAGTAAACAATCTATGATTTTACAAAAACTCAGATGAGTTGTATTTGAACACTGACATCCTTAAGTATTGGCCCAGGGAGCAGATCTGAAGCCTGAGGCTGGAGCATGTCTCACAGACTGTACACAAAGGTCTGGTATGGGATGTAGCAGACCTCATGTACAGATGTCACAGTGTGGAAGTGCATGACCATAGCAAGCTCACTATGCCTGACGTCCTCTCTTCTTGTAGAGAGATATTGTACACAAGGGCTTGGGTGGCTTGGGTGTCTTAAACTGTTGTGTATATTTATATATACTTGTGTTGCTTTTTCTCATTGGAATTGAGGTCAGAATCAGGCCTGAAATCAGAACAGTTGGGGTTTTTTTCCCCAACTAGACCTTAGACAGCAGCAAACCCCTGATGAAACTCACTAATACATTGCAGTTATGGCCAACACAAACCTTAATAAAAGATAGGAATAAGAATTAAATACTCAATCAGAAAGAAATATTGGTAACATTTTCCCTTTGTAGAAAAAATATGACAAGTTTTTAGTTGTATACAAGGAAACTTGCAACCCAAGACA
>JAVJGI010000060.1:84578692-84590173 GCA_035590275.1 Ibycter americanus | reverse complement strand
GGGAAAAAAAAAAAAAAAAAAAAAAAAGAAAAATGAAGACGAGATTTATTTTTCTACTATTTAAAATGGAAGTATAAAATAATTGATCTCTCTTGCTTCATGTCACCTTAAAGACAGACTTTGATGACTGAAGCTGATAGCCAGTGGTCTCATATGGAGCCAGAGCTGCTTTATTTCTTTCTTCCTTTTCTATTTTAAAATGAACATCTGCTTTGCCCATGATGTAAGTATCTGTGGGAGCACATATGTTTGTGAAATATGCATGGCTGTATGCCTGTGAATATATATAGGAATGCAAAAAACCCACCAGGTTTAAAAGGAATGGGTGAATTGTATTTATCAGAATGTTTTGTGTTCTTTCATGGTCTCACTGAATGCCTTCTAATGTTGGGTTTTTTTTCCAAAAGAATGAATAAAAGGAAGATCCAACAAAAAACATTGGTAGAAGTCCTTTTCTAAAACACTAAAATAAATGAAAGAGAATTTGATTTCTTAAAGGCTATTAGTTTTGAGAGGAAAAGCTCATGACTGTAGATGACATATTAGTGAAAAAGCATCATTGACCTGCTTGTGCAATAAAAACATCTTTGTCATAAATATTAAGCAGTTTAGAGAAAATGCATTTTTACTTAAATAAAGGAAAAAATACACCAATGTATGGGTTTAAAACGCAGAATGTTTTCATCTGTTAAAAGATTACAACAAAATCTCTCATCCTCCATTATTATTTAGTGTGTTGGACACTAGGTGCCACTTTTGTTCATTCAGAGTGAAGTATTCATTAAATTATTTATTTTTAAAAATTATTTTATTTTTATTGCCTTACATCAAAAAGTATTGCCACTATTGGCTGAAGAATTAAGTGCCTTTGCAAGAGTAAGTGAATTGTTTGCTGAGTTATTTGGTGAGCTTCTGAGGAAATGAAAAGCCACAAGATTTTAGGATATTTCCATACTGCAGTTAGTTGGTGACTGCAACAAAAGAGGTGTACTGGAGTGAGATTTTATTTAACTAGATTTGGACATCAATATCAGTGAAGGTGCTATGGCATGGACCTCAGCAGGAGAACAGAGTCTGCAGAAGGCTCAGGTTCTTATTCATAAAGATATGCTACCCTGAAGTCCTTATAGCCATATTGGTGATCATATGGTTTCTTGGGGTAAAGTGAAGGTAACTCTGGGAAGAGTGGATGGCTGCATTCAGACCTTGCAGCTGCAGTACTTTGGCATTAAGGAGACATTTAAGTTTGAGCAGTTATTGCTTGAGATATTTCATCTTCAGCTTGTAATTATGTCTTCCTAGGTGTCACTCCCTGTTGATGCATACTCTAGAAAATTAAGTGCATCTAGGGATACACAAGAGGATGGCAGCAAGCTGGTTGTAGTTTAAACAATTCCTAAAAATTCCTGATTATCAGCATCACTGAAAGTCCTATGCAGAACACTTACCTTATTTTTCTTTAACATTCAGATTTCTTAGTGTTCAAATTTATCAAATAATGAAATGTCTGCTTAAGAATAATGTCTTGATGGATGCACTAAATCACAAGACTATCCTGACTTTTGTCAACAGAACTTGAGTGTAGAGCATCTTATTGTTTTTAGTATCTCCAACAACCTTTATGCTGAACTAGGTTCCTGACAATTGGAATAGACTTTCAGTATAACCAGGTCTCAGTTTTCTAGACTTTCAATATAACCAGGAGAAGGACTAGAAAAGGAGGAGAAATGCAATTGTCTGTTTCCCCTCGTGTTCCCTTGCATTGTGTGATACTGTCAGAAGTGTGCAGTCTCCTGTCAGACAGAGGCTGTGCCCACCTGCACCAGCACCCTGCGTGCCTCACAGGAGAGTTTCTTACTGAGGCTTCTTCTGAGTCTCTGACATCTGTTCCTCTACTTGGAATAAGAACTTCTCTGCCTTTACATACTTCTGTAATGTCTTTTGGAAACTTTCCACAGGCCTGCATTAAAATTTTCTTGGCCTAGTGACCAGTCACATATAATTCATCATCATCATAAAAAAAAATTATACTTGAAGGCAGCTGAAAATGTCCTGCCAGGTAGGACTGGTCCCAGATGTGCTGTGGTTATTTGTCTTGAGCTTTTTCAGGAAAAATGTGATTTGTGATGAAGCTGCCATGAAATAATTGTCTTGCAATGATGTGTACTGAGTCAGGTGAGGTATGCCTCTTTATGCTAAGAAATAGCTTATCAAAGCAAGTGCATAGCTTGATCCCTTCCCCTTTTACAATGATAAGGCTAGTTACATATATGGGGAGATAAAACATCTTAGAGGGTAAACTGGTTCAGAGTAGTATGATTGTGGTCCCAACACCGAACAGACTCGAACCGAAAACTATCTTCAGCTTTTTTGATACAAAGACAGTGCCCTTTCTTGTGCATCCTACTTAGTTGGTTTATAATGTAGTGCTGGATCCTATCTGGGGTGGGAGAAAACATGGCCCTTGTATTTACATTTAGTTCAGCTTTCAGTCTTTGCTTCAGGAAATTAATTTGTTAGCTCAAGTTTTCTACCAAGTCTGCTTGCTATTTTCCAAATATGCATTCAACATCACTTCTTCTGACGCCCACCTCCATATACTTAAAGTATTTGATAAATTTACAATTAGCATGCCATCTTGTTACTTCAGAACCCATGAGAGCTAAAATGAATATATATTATAAAATCATCATAATTTTAACCGCCAAAATAATGCAGGTCCTACATTTCACGTTTGTTTTATTTTTTCATTAATAAAATCATTGTTGTAAGAGCACAAAAAGAAAGGGAAAAGCTCATTGATCCAGTGTACTGACAATATCTTCAAAATCTACCATTTTTTTGTTTGGTGATAACCTATTTCCCACAAGCTGTGTTATACAGAGCCCTGTATCACACTTGATACCCAGCTGTTAGACAGAAGACAAATGGGTATTTATCATCGGTGACACAGTGCAGTTGGTATTAACTGTTTTATTCCTCAAATCAAGCTAGGATGACTGAGTACCGCCTTCGTTTTACAGATCTGAGAACAGGCAAAAGAGGCTGAGCACAGTTTGGTGTTAAGACTTGCCCCCACCCCCTTACCTACCCCTGCCCCTGAGTAGCTGAAGAACTACTTTTCATCAGTGCCACCTTAATGTCTTTAAAATGTATGACAGATGCAAACCCTTAATTTCACCTCCTATGTCATACATGAATTAGGGAATGGGTACAATTGAGGTAGGTACAATTACCGGTATCTGTTCCTAGCTGAGCTACCTGAAATGAGTCTGTCTGTCTGACTCCCTTCCTGGTCCTAATAACATCTCTTGGTGCAGCGTCTGTGAAGCCTGTTCGTAAGTCCTTTTAACTGACTGTGTTTGAACACAACTTTTCCTTTTTAGTAAGAAGATACTTAACTCTCATTTCCTTATACAAATGTTAGATTAATCGTCATTTCAGCCAAGGGAAATTTAGACCAATGTATTTTTTTAGGTACATCCCCAGACAATGAAGGATAACAAACATTTTAGAAACCAGCAACAGGGACAAGCAGTCATCATGCCAAATCAGTCAGAAATGCTGACAGAGTGAAATGTGTAGATGTTATTTGTTCTTATGATTCACAGAGATAAATCCTTCAGGGGCATTAGGTGTCTGAACCATCTGCCCTTTGGCACCTCTGCAGCAAATGGCAGATCCATTGGTATCACATATGAGGCATCTGTTATCAAACTCTATTTCTTCTTGATTTTGGGAAATCTCTCTTTTGTTCACCCTTCATAAGATTATCCCAACTACTGGCCTTAAACCCTGTTTTTTTAGTACCTCCACTAGCTGTTTTTGAGTAATAGTTATTCCTTATCCAGTTTGCTGGCTCCTATGAATCCTTTTCCTAGACACATCTCTCTCTGTGTCTGGGCACTTAGCCCAGGCTGTAGATTTCAAAGGCAGCAGGGCAGTGAGAGGTTAGACTCTGTAATATTGTAAGTACCTTTGTGGACCTAGCATTTCATCATTAGCTGAAGCTGATACTCTGTTGTTTGTTTGAGCAGCAGCTGTATATGCAATACATAGATAAGGGTGTACACAAAGTGTTTTGTGTGTTGGATATAGCTTACACAATTCATTATAGATGTAGCAACAAGGCTGAAGTGTATTTTATTTTGTTCCTAGTAGCACTTAATACATTCTTCAATGTAGAGATGTTAAGATGCGCAGTACAGTCATGATTGAACTTGCTGCTGTAATGATGGAATGGTGTTTCTTTTACACCATTTTGACTGAAAATAGCTTTTTTAGATACTGCAGTTTTTCATTGTTTGCTGTCCATTCCACACAGATTGTAGATGGCTGTATATAGTGTATTATATATATATATGCATTTTGTAATATTCGCATTTGGGTTTTATGTGGAAAGAATTTTTTTTTCCTGAGGGCCCTTGCATGAAGAGAAATGGTTGAAAAATGCATTCTCAAAATTTATGAGGTAAAAAATTATTCCTTTACATAATTTTTAGGATCTGTTTTAGTTTTTGTGCCTGAATGACTTTGGGGACAGTTGAGAGCTTGGCATTGTTTTCCAATTTTCTTATTTAGCAGTGAATTGCTGATTGTTAAATTTACAGGATGTCTGCTAAATACTCCTCTTACCTTTCAGCCCTTTTACTTGAGAAAGAGGTTGAGTGTCTATCACAATAGCTTAATATCAGTTTAGGAAATTAGCTACAGCTTTTTATAGTACAGTGTCATCTTTTCCTTACTGGATTGTCAAAGATACCCAGTGAATAGGAGGGTCACCTGCTACACAGGCTCATCTGTTGTTATTGGCAAAGTAGCTGTCCGTCATGGGGAGCCAGGCTGTTCATAAAAATATGAAGAAATGTGTTGCCAGAAAAAGGCCTTATATTCCATTTTAAAGCAGATAGGAGTAAATTATTTATGTTATCTCTTTATACTATTTATAGATGGTAAAAAAATATGTACAAATAATTTTTGTTAGAAATGACAAATTTCTGATTTGCAAATATTATTTCTTTCATGTAAAGCAGAGAAGAATTCAGAATAAATCTATATGGTAGTATGGATCTTTCAATCTAATAAAATAATAATATAACATCCTAAGAAATTGCTGCATAGCTGAAAAAGGTGATATGTTTGCCTGTGACTAAAACTGGCTGATTTCATTTGAAAGTTGTTACTTTTATACTGGCAGTTGATAATTCGATGCTTCATTTATGCCATGTCTAAACTTGATTCAAACTTAGGATCTAACTGTGCAGACAACTATAGACATCGATGAGATTCTGCAAAGGCAGAACAAAATCTGATAATGGATCCCCAGCATTTCCTAAACATTACATGGACTAGACTAGACTATTTCAGTTGGAAGGAACAACGGTCATTTAGTCCAACTGCCTGACCAATACAGGGCTGACCAAAAGTTCAAGCGTGTTATTAAGGGCATGGTCCAAATGCCTCTTAAACACTGCCAAGCTTGGGGCAGCTTTGAACCATTTCCACTCATTCTTTGAGTAAAAGAAATAAAAGAGGCTTCATAAGTACGTTTATTTTGTTTGTCTGCTTTGCTTAAAGATTAGATACATCCAGCTTGAGTAAACTGATGCAAGAGGCCTCTGTAACATTTTCATGTAGCTCTATATCCAAAGCTGCACCTGGCTGGACTCTTCTTTTTGTTCAAATTGTACCACTGACAGTGTGAATTAACCTAATTTGTGAAGTACTTTGGGAAAACAGTAGGTTGACATTTTGATAGGGAGGGCACGACTGTTGAGGAAGTTGGAAGGCCTCCCCATATACAACATAGCCATCGAACTGTGACTAGTTGTCCAATTAATTGTGATACGTAGACATGTATATGCCCCGAATGATCTTATAAGTCAGAAAATAAATACCAGCATTCATTAAAAATAGAACAGCTCTTTTAAAACACATTCTTATTCTTACTCACACTGAAGGCAGTCTTCAGTGTAGAAGTATTTAGATGCAGAGATGCAAAAATCATTTTCTTTGCCTTTGTCTAGTAGCATGTATCTTTTTGTTAGAAATATTTTATCATTGTCTTAATTTTCTGGTTTTATTAATGGTTAAATTCTCTACGAGAGTCTCATACTGGTAATAACAACAGGCAAGAGCAAATATTGGCGGGAATTAGACGTAGCAGTACAAATCAGGCAATAGTTCTTAAAAAAAAATAAAGCAGATCAGCAAACAATCACGGAAAGATCATGTATGGTATAAGAATTTGATGCCAATCTGGACTCACTGATCCATGAAACAAGCTGAAGGAATTTCTCTCCTTGTGTGCTCAAACATAGATACCAATATCATAACTGGAAAGTAGATTCCCCTGAACCAGTGCATGAAAGCCATTAGAAATCACTGAGTTTCTGTAGAAATGAGTCCCTTTTTGCAAGACAGGTAAAATGTAAAGATTTGAATTAGCACTTTCCTCCTTCTGTCAGGAAGATATATAAATATCATCTCTGAGTTTGTGTTCATTTGCTGATTAGTAATTTAGAATATTCAATGACAACCCAAAACCTCTTAAATAATTAAGACAACTTAATTAAGACTGTCATAATAACGATTAGAAGTGATCTGTATGTATTCGTTCGTAAGAGAACATTTCAAGTTCTCTACTTGATTCTGTAACCGCAGCATTTATCGTTAACCTTATACTTGCTGTTGAAAAAGCAGAGGTGTATGATAGTACCTGGTACCGAAAAGCTGTGTTATGAACCTGTGTCCAATTGCAGCTCCCACAGTTAGATGCAATCCTGTGGCAAGGCTGGATTCTTAGCTGCCATAAATTGGGGTAGGTCTGTAGAACTCAGTCCAGCTGAGCCAGAGTGTGGTGCTTGGTGATCTGGCTCAGGATGTTTTTTTAAAATTTTATATAAAACCCTAAATTAACAGGTAAATGGGTTGTACTCTTTAATGCAGTATTATGTGTGTGGAAACTTGTACAGTGCATATTTCAAAATACATGGATAATGTAACTTTGGCTGTGATGCTGTATCTCAGATTAGCACCTTGCTTTCTTCGCCTGCCTGGTTAATTATGGATCATCTAAAGTGTGAATATTTAATGTGCAAAAATTCTTTTTTTTTCCTTTTAATTTTTTCTCAGGAGGTGTTTGCATTGCTCAGTCACTCAAGATCCCTCGGGAACCAAGACCAGGAGAATTTGAAAAGATCATCAAGCGCTTGTTGGAAACTCCAAATGCTCGAGCAGTGATCATGTTTGCGAATGAAGATGATATTAGGTGCCTGTTTCCTAATTTTGTGTGCTGAAGATGTTTCACATCACAGAGATGCTCAGTTGTCTGGTGCAGAATAGAGTAATGCAGGAGTTTCAGATTCAATCCCCTGTAAAAATTCTTGGAAATCTCATGATAAGAAATTGAGTTGCAGTTATATAGCGTACTGGTCCTTTATTCTGTGGAGATCTAACTGATTCCTAGTTCCTAAGAGTGCAGCTCCAATAGATTTTTATTTGGTCACTGAAAACAAAGATACCAAAGACGCTAGAAAAATATGGCTAAAGATGAAACAAATTAACCTGTACATTACTGTATCTTGAATTCACTACAGCTGTTGTTGAATATGCTTTAGACTATGAAAACTATTGACTGGTTACTGTGAGCTTACTTATGCATAGCCAGGTTTAATGCTGGGGTTTCTCAAGTTGTTTGTAAATGCAGTTTGTTTAATTAGTCATTTGTTGTTTGTTTGCAGGCGAATACTGGAAGCAGCCAAAAAAGCTAATCAGTCTGGACACTTCCTCTGGATTGGCTCAGATAGCTGGGGGTCAAAAATTTCACCGGTTCAGCAACAGGAGGAGATTGCAGAAGGAGCAGTAACCATCCTGCCCAAAAGAACATCAATAGATGGTAGGAATGCACATGGCACAGAATTCTCATTTTCTGACAATGATCTAGCACCCGAGCTCTCTTAAAAAAAAAAAAAAAATTAAAAAATCATGCAGTGCTTGATTACAGGGAAATCAGGGAAAACTTTCCAACTAAGTAACTTGAGTTGGCCTGATCCAATATTCTTTTAATATCTCTGTTGAGATGAGGAGATGCTGAATCTGCAATTAGGCAATCATATAATTATCTAATAATGAGAACATCTGTAGGGGAGAGCTTCTTACCCTTAGCCTGGTGGTTCTTTGGGACAAAAAAGAAGAGCATTGGATGGATGATAATGAGTCAGCTCATTCTCGTGGGAGGAGATCAATCTAGGCTCTGCTTTCCTCTCATAAACTTACTTTAAGAAACCACCTATATTAACAAAGTTTCTGACTTGGTGGATGAAGTGCAAGTTGTTGGTTTGAATCACTTTAATCCTGGGAGGGTACTGGACATAGTAACATCTCTTACTGTCTGGGTAAGCACTCTACAGTGCTAAACGATTAGAAAAACTCAGCACTATCGATGCTACTTGGAGAATTTAGCCATATGGAAATATTTGTAAAGAGCTTAATCCAGATGGTGTGTGTTAGTCATGATTTCATTATGGTTGCTGGGTTGTAGGGGTAAGGCTGGTGCAGAATCTGATCAAATTTAAGCAGGAATCTTTAGTTTCTCAGCTGGGCTCATTAAATATATAAATAGAAGCAGAATTTTAGTGTCCTGAAAGTCTTCTGGTTCAACAGAGTGGTACCCAGTCATTTTAGGTGGCCTTGAAATGAAATTTGTTTGGGTCACAGTCTTTGAGTAGTGATTACGGTTTGTCTAAATTCTTGTAGGTATCTAATCCTTTATTTGGGTCACCTGTGTATTAAAAATTTAGTTATTTCCCTAACTATCTGTATTACATTGTGGTGGTTTTCTTTGGGTTTTTTTTGTTTGTTTGTTTGTTTGTTTGTTTTCTTGGGTTTTTTTTTTTTTAATTATTAAATTCTGCTGGAACTTTAGAGATTTTTTAACTGCTGTAGGTATTTAAAGATCTTGTTCTACAGCAAATACAGGTTAACAAATACAGTACCTTTTTAATCCTTAAATACTACTATACTTATAAAATATGTTATTATACTAGTTTGTACTTAAAGTTTTTCTTGTTCTGATATTTATACAAAATCTGTTGTTATCTTTAAATGACTAATTTTATGCTGTATCATATTTTAATGCTTCTTTCACTTCTCTTAATTGTAGGATTTGATAGATATTTTCGGAGCCGAACGCTTGCTAACAATCGAAGAAATGTCTGGTTTGCAGAATTTTGGGAGGAGAACTTTGGATGCAAGTTAGGATCACATGGAAAAAGAAATAGCAACATCAAGAAATGCACAGGTAACTGTGAAAGTAAAACACTATCTGTAAGTTGTTGGAGTGCAGGAAAGGAACTGCTTTCTTTTCATCGCCCTTCTGGCTCCCTTCAGTACTCCAATACATATTACTGTGTTGTAAAAGAAGTGTGACATTTTTTCTCAAACCTGAAGAAAAATTCATGGACAACGTTTGAGAAAGTTAGAAGTTAATTTGCACAAATCCAATGATGATACAGATCTTGTTAAAAACCTGTGGCTGTGGTTCAATTCCATTCATGTTTTCAATGACCTTCTATTTCACCCCATCTATAGTTGTCAATATGATTTTTTTTTTTTTTTTTTTTTTTTGTAGTGAATGGGCACATCACAGTAATTCTCATATTGTTATCCCTGAAGCATATACAGAGAAAATTAAATTGCTGTTTAAACTATTGAGGTCATGATGATGGGTCAAGTCATGAACTCCTTATTTAGTTTACAAACTCTGTTTTGAAGATGGAGTTAAAAATCAAATCAATATGTTCTTATTACTTGTCCTCATGTGAACAGAACAGGATTCTATATCGTTATAAAGCTGAAAGTCTCTATGAAGTTTGAGCAAAAACTCTGTGTAATTGGCACTGGTGTTCTCAAACCTGCTTGCTGAGGCGTCATACCCAGACACTATTGTCATGACAGCTCGTATAGCAGTTGCATCAGTAGCTCTGAGTTTCATCTCCCCTATGACATGCTGGCTTTTCGTTGTCCCTTGCAAAAGTTATTACAAGACTGTTACCTTTAGTCTTCTGTGACTACAGCAGACAGTGTTACTACTTGTGTAGATAGGTTTTTTCCTAATGTCAGGGCTCCCAGTGTTATTCCCTTGATTACTGCCACCACCCCCAGCATTACTGGTAGTAACCACCATCTCGGTGACTTGTGGCAGCAGCAATACCTGATTTTCTGCGCTACATATGTAAGTTGTCAATGTGACTTGATTTTCCTGGCAGTGTTTTCTTTCACCAAATAATATTTTCTACACGGAACACAAACATCTTTGTTCTTTTGCTGTTCCAAGATTTCTGGCTGCCTGGTGACACTGTCATGCAGCCTTTGCTATGGGGGTGTCCTGCCCAACTTTCTGCAAACAAAAGCTGCACACCAGCACCCCACTTCTCCTGGGTTTGTCAAACAGACACGCCGTGCAGTCTCCAAGCACATGCACCATTATTCCTGCACTTCCTGAACCATCAGATTTATTGTATGTGTACTGTTCCATCGATTCAAAGACTTACTGCACTGGGCTTCGCAATGCACAGATATACCTCACACAGAAATATGAGAGCCATGCGTGCACTCTTTCATTTCAACGCTGCTGCCTTGTCTTCCGCTTTTTGCTTCATACACCACAAAAGAAAAGGATGATATTCACTTCCTCACTGAGCTAAATGATAGCTCATCACTCTAATCCTTTACTCCTTGGCCTTGATTCATATAGCAGTAAGTCATGGCTGGGTAGTTACCCATGTCTGGGAAGGGAATTTTTTTTTTTTTCCTTTTCCTATTTTAAGTGGAAAATAGATGCTTTTTTGAAGTTCTTCAGGTGGAATGAGTGGTGTGTGTGCTGTAATTTGGGAAGCTCTAAATGTTACCACAGATGGTTGTATGACTTGTCTCAGCCTCATCACATCTGTCAAATGGAATTACCAAGTGAAAAGTAGTGTATAAAGTGCATAGGCCGTATCTTGATAGTTTCAAAGTAATTGCGATTTGAAACGGATATCTGTATATTTTATGAAGCAAAATTATGGTATGCTCTCTGTGCCTGAAAACAGAAAGAAAACATATTTTCTACACCAGAAAGTTAACATAGTATCAAGGGATAGGATTAAGATGTGGGCAGTCTCATATGAAGGTTGCACATATATTTGTACCTGCTGGGGAAAACTATGAATTCTGCAAGCAAGAGTACTGCCAGGTGATAGGACCCTTGACTAAAACCATGTAGAAGTGGCTTACTACAATAAAAAAGACACTTGGACAGCGGAAGACCTGAAACAAGCTGACTGATTCATCATGATCCCTAGATAAAAAATTTGTTTAACTCAAATTTAAAGGTGTGCTGGTTTAACCCCGGAAAGATGTACTGGTTTAACCCCGGCCGGCAACCAAGCACCACGCAGCCACCCGCTCACTCCCCCTCACCCAGAGGGATGGGGAGGA
>JAVJGI010000060.1:84521214-84578592 GCA_035590275.1 Ibycter americanus | reverse complement strand
TTTTTTTTTTTTTTTTTTTTTTTTTATGTCATATGGGCTTGCATACTTTGTCTAAAGAAAGATCTTGTGTATAGTATATTTTCAGGCATAAACAATGCACTTTTGAAAATTTGGATACAACAAAATTCATAACTTAAACTGGTAAAAGCCTGTGTATAGAGATAAAAAAAGCCCATAAAAAGTAAGACATAGAATATTAAAATAAATTTTAAAAGATGCATAAACTTTTAGTTTATTTCTAAATAGTTTTAAATAATGTGACTGGATTATTTTGAAACTGAATGAGCTGTTAATCTGGTAAATAACCTAGGTATTTGTTCTTGTGTTCACTGAGTCAATAGGAACTTTACTGTAAATTTCAGCAGGGTAGATTTCACGTCGAGATCTGCAGAGCCCTCTTACCCTGGTAAATGAAGATTTTGAGCCTTTAAAATGAAAGGCCGAATTCCTGTATAGGACATAGGGTTTTGTGTTGGTTGTCTGCTTAAAATACAATTTTCCTGAACTTTATTTTTTAACTTTTCCACTTAGTACTATCACTTATGAATGTAAATGGTTCTTTGGATTTGGACATAGGTGATTAACGGTGAATAATTTCCGCAGGCTAAAAATTTCATAATGTATTGATCTGCTCTGTATTCCTTCTGAAGGAAAAATGTCCCTGTAGAAAATAGCAGACAGCACATGGTTCTCAATGTGAAGCATAATTCACTAGTAAATACAGGAAAAAAGCCTCACAATAAGCACTTTTCAATATGGAGACAGATGGCCACATCACTTGGCAAGCATTCAGTTTTTTTCCCCGAGATGTTTAAATAATGTTTATCAAACAAGAGACAGGGATAAAAAGCAAGGTAGCCTTAAATTTATCTAAAACAGAATGGCAGGCTGGTGTAGAAGTGTCCTATAAATAACAATAAACAGCTGTTGAACGAAAGTCAGTAAGGTGGAAAGAGAGTTTCTTTACTGGATTGTAGAAGTACATATATCTGTATTTCTTTTTCTTGTAATGAAATGTTCTCTCCTCATTCCCAGTCCAGAAGTCAACATACTGTTTATATACCTGGCACAGTGTACAATGATTAGAGGCAAAACCAGATGGCCATATTTTTCCTTGTCTTGTTTATTTAGGTGATGGATAGATGAGTCCTAACTTTAAGCTATCAATCTGACTGTAATTATTTATGTTCTACTGTGAAATTTTGCATGCAAATACTCATGCATGTATACACATACACACACAAATAGAATTAAATTGACTCCTTCTCTTTCTTCCTTAGGCTTAGAAAGAATTGCAAGAGATTCAGCCTATGAGCAAGAAGGAAAAGTTCAGTTTGTAATTGATGCAGTGTATTCCATGGCCTATGCACTGCACAACATGCATAAAGATCTCTGTCCTGGATATATTGGTCTATGCCCGAGGATGAGTACAACTGATGGTAAAGAACTACTTAGCTATATCCGAGCAGTAAACTTTAATGGTAAGTTACACGTACTCTTTTTTCCCCTCCCTTTTTCTTCTTTAAATGATTCAGAAGTGACAAGATGTGTTTTGTTCTTTATATAAGATACTTTAAGGCACAGTGGAAAACAGGATTAGAAGCAGTTCTCATTTAATCAGAACTGTGAATTTTTCCACCTGCTTTGAAACCCCAAGTGTATTTTTCATCTTAACATTAAGCTGCTCCCAAAAGAGACAGATGTTAAAAATAAGAATCTGTCAATCAAAATATTCCGGTGAAAAGCTGCTGTTATAGAAACAAGTCGAGGACCCATGCAGTCCTATTGACAGATTAAAATCCTTTGACAGAGTTTGCTTATGTGTTTGCAAGAGAATTAATTGAAAAAAACCCCCCGTGGTTTTGAAAATTGCCTTCTTCTGATACTACTGTTAACAATTTCCTTGCAAAAGTGAATAGTAAGGAGTTTGCTTTCAATTTGCATATTTAAATCTCAATTAAAACACTCACTAGCACCTCCAACTTCTTTTCCATTTCATTGTTTTAGACTCAGTGATTTAGTGAGGTTTAACACAACTACAATATATATTTTTAAACAACACTGCAAAATATTCTGTGCAGCTGGGATCTGCCTGCTGGGGAAATGTAGTTACAGACACTTATGCTGTTAACAGTAAAGGTCAATAAAGAACAGGATTAATTTATGAATGTAGAATTCAAAAGGGAAAAAGATACTTGATGGTGAAATAAAGTTGCTGAAAACCTACATTAGTTCATTAAAATAATAATTATAATAATTTTACAAAGAAATGCAACAACGTTCTTTGCTGTGTTTTGGTTGTTTTCCCCCCCTGCTTGGTGGGAGTTCATGTGCTAGACATGCCTTCTAAAACTATGCAGAGAGAAGCACTGTCTATCACAATTTATTCCAATGACCTCAGCTGCCAGCCTTTTTGAGAAGAGCACAAGGTCATTTTGAATTTAGCTTCTGAGTGGAAGCTTGTTTTGCTCTAGGTAATATACCAGACCATTTGGTTTATATGAATGTTGGCTGTAGTTCACAGGTTTTTCTTCCTATGCAATTTTCATGAAAAGGGAATCCCTGTCTCCAGGAATATAAAGATAGAAGGAGTTTAAATGATTCTTTAGTGATTTTAAAGAAAACCTGGGGCAAAATATGTTGCTGGCAAATGGGAAATTTTGTTATGATGACAAAAGTAGGCAGGGTATTGTAAGGTTTGCAGTGATAATTATCTACATTTCTAGTAGATATTCTTCTGGGTCTGTGCTGTTAAAGCAGAAAGTGATCTATTTTCATTTGGTGAGCATGAAAGTTTAGCATAAAAAGATAAGCTGTACATTTTATATGAAACCTTTCTCTCCCTAGATTGTTGCTTTTCATCAATACCTGTCATGATTTCTCTGGCTGACTCTAAATATTGCAACAAGGAGAGATGAAAGATTGGGATAAAGCATTCTGGACACTAATGAAAAAATATCAGTGATTTACTGAAACAGAGGAAAAAAGAAACAAAAAAAGGAAACATTTCTGTGAGGTTAACTTTCTGTCCCATGGGATCTGTTCTCTGTACTAATCTACTCCACGATATGCACTGGTGTACCAGTTTTTGGGGTGTGTTATATGCCCAGATGTTTCCTTTTATTTGTGTCATGTGTTGGGAAGCATAAGCAGAGGGTGGTCTTCAACCCTTTGCCTTTTCCAATTAATCCCAGATTCCTGTTCCTCAGTATGGCACTGCTGCTGTGTCTGACTTGGTTTACAGAGGTGAAAATTTACACAGATTACTAGACCTCCTGCGCTGGGAGTTGATAGAAGTGCTGTCTGTCGATTTTGACGTGCATCCTAGGTTCAGTCATTAATAACGTAGTATATTAAAAGCGAACTGACACATGAAAGGAAAACCCTGGCTTTCACAGCCATTCGAGGTAGCATTTTTCTATCCTAACAGTCACAGGATCACAGTATTGCTGAAGATGGCAGGGACCTCTGGAGATCATCTACTCCAACACCTTGCTTAGACCAGGATCAGCCAGATCAGGTTAGTTAGGGCCATGTCCAGCCAGGTTTTAAATATATACAAGGATGGAAAATCCTCCAAAATTCTCTCTGAGCAGTCAGTTCCCACATTTGATCATCTTCACAGTAAAATTCTTTTTGTTATGCTTAAGCAACTTTTCCTGTGTTTTAGAATTAAGCCTCTGCTCTTCAAGATGTTAATAATTTCTAATATCAAGGAGTAACTGGCATTTTTGAGACAGGCAGTTTTTCTTTTTCTTCATTATCAGTTTCCCCACATGATCCTGCCCTTATGCATATTAAACCAACTTCTCACCTCTCTTAATTCAGTATATCCCTCTTAACCAAGTCAGTAATGAGTGGGTGCAAGTCCAATTAATATGCTTAGACATTCAACTTAGTGAGTTTCACCTCACAAAGTATGACCTGTATTATGAAGGACATCCATCTACCTTATGGAAGGTGTTTGCAAGGGTATGAAAACACCTATTTCTGTTTATTGGAGTAACTATTTTGGTTTTGATTGCAAGTAATCACTTTGAAATGCATTTCTTTTTGTTTACTCTTTTTATTTTTATTTACAAATTATAAAGGTTTATTCCCCTGAAGCATTCATTTGTGTAATATTCCATGACACCTTCATGACTGAAGGGTGATCATAACCACCAGGGCACAGTGTACTGATGTAATTGATACGACATTTGCTTTTGCTTAGATATTCTCCTACCAGTTGTATGATAAATGCATAAAATCTCACAGTTCAGCATGATTTTAAAGGGGATAGAATTTCTTCATTTGCAATAGGAATAAATACATTTATTTGTACATGAGGTTTGTGTTACTGCTGGTGTAGTCTCCTGTATTACTGTTGCCTGTGTTTTCCTTAGGACAGCTAGCAAAGTATGGTGTCTAAAAACAATAGCTTTTCATTTATAATGGGCAGTTTAATAATTAATTTAATTTCATATTAAAAGAAATCTCCAACGTATAACTGGTGGAGCCTATTGCTGTGTACATTGAAAGAGTTTTTAAACAGGAAAATACAAAGCCAGTGTGCTGAGATTCAGCATCTTCTGTTCCCTGTGCTCTTAGTGGTCACTGGTAGTAGAGCATAACCAGCTCTTTCTGGCTATTTGATCAAAGACCACTTAGAGCTTTCAGAAGTTTCATGCTCCTACTTATCTTTGTTTTTCCCAGGCAAAGGGTGAATGTTGTCTCTTGTGTTCTTATTTTAATAAAGGTGTCACATTTGAAAGATTTTTCCCTACCAGTTTTTGTATCCAAACAAAATGAGATATTTATGCGAAACTGAGATTTCATATTATAAAGTTATGTAAAGTGAGTAGTTTTTCTATTAATTAGGTTTATAAATGCTGATATGTGCAGTAGTGTAATTCTGGCATGATTCAGTATGTTTTCCCATCACATTTCTCTAGTGTTCTCACTCTATTTAACGTCATTATTCTGTCTACAAAATAAGCAGATGTTTTCTAAGAGTTTTTACCCTGGCATGTACTGAGTGTTTTGTGAGAAGTGCTGTGCTGAATTCAACTTAAGTGCTCATCATTTAACTGAAACAGGACTTTAACATGCATTTGTCGTGGATGGAGGTGTTTCAAAGGTGGTTTTGGTTTGGTTTGGTTTGGTTTTTAAGAAAAAAGATTTGTCTTTGTACTTCTTTCTGAGCAAAGCAAAAAAAAAAAAAAAAAAAGGATGACAACATAGATACAGTGTTATTTCTTGGGTGGGAATAAAACACAAAGTGGTAAGACTTGTCGGTACCTCCCTCCTCAGTTGTCCCATTACAAAAGTGGACAAAATTTATAGTTAGAAGAAAGTTCACTCTTTCTATATAGAGAGATTTATAGCTAGTATAGAGTAGCTGTTTTTTGCTTACCTTTAGCCATATATTTGTATTTATATTTACATTAACACGCTGTAGTAGTTCCAGGGATGTATACTGAGAAAACATCACACACTATAACACAACTTATTTAGAGATATTACAATATGAGTCTCTTAGTTAATCATAAAGGTAAGGGCAGAACTTGACCTGTACTCTCATATGTGCAAACAGACAACTTACTTGCTTTGATGGACAACTTATCCTGTGGGTGAACAGGGATACTTGCTACTTTGGCATCTTTTTAGGTAAGCAGGGATAAGTGAGAAGGTAGCAGAGAACAGGTGGACTCATTGACTCCCCTCTGCCGTCAATGCTCAGATAAATATTGTTTGCTTCTGCAGGAGGTCACTGAAACATCCTCCTGGTGAAGAAGAGACTTGAAATAAATTCTGAGTCTGACTGGTCTTCTCTGGGACAAAGTAAAACAACTATATTGCTTGCTGGGATTTTGTGACAAATCTACAGTAACACTGCAACACGTTGCCTGTGGATGTTGTGGTCTTTGTTTTGGAGATATTCAAAACCCGGCTGGACATGGGCAATCTGCTCTAGCTGAGCTTGCTTGAGGCAGAGGGGTTGGATGAGGGGATCTCCAGAGATCTGTTCCCACCTCAGCCATGCTGTGATTCTATAGTCCTAGCTGGATTTGAACGAAAGAAAAGTATATCACTTACCCTTGCTTTACAATATTGAATGAATGTGTTACCTTTGCTGTGTTCTTCTGGAACTGATTTCATAGTCTGAGCGGACTAGTAAGCCTTGCTGCTATTTTAGATATGTTAATTAAATGCATTTGAGAAAAGATTATTTTGGACACACACACAGACACACATGCATGCAGCATCAGCCCCATTTAAAAAGCAAACATGCAAAATTTCATCCTGAAAGGGCAGAATGATACCAGAGAATGAGAACATAAGAACAGAAACTAGCAGGCAAACTCAAAATAAGTTGTTGACTCTTATAAACTAAAAATTAACAATCACTCTACATTGTAATGTTTTTTTTTCTGAGAAAGCAGTATCTGTAGAGGACAGGTTTTTTAAAAAATTAAGAATGGGGTCGTTCATGGAGAATTTTGAACCCTCCAGAGAATCATTATTATGGAATCAGCTGTCTACAAAATTCATCATCTCCTGCTATCTTTTGGAGTCGCTAAGACATCAATCTGGGTAAAACTCTCCTGATTTAATATTCAGCTCAGACTTCTAAATGTTTTCTTGAAGAAAGCTGACACCTCTCTATTCTTTCACTGAGTACAAAATTTACATTCTCAAATCATTATTTATCATTAAAACAGAAGCTTTAAAATGGTGCCCTTTCAGGCTGATAAGTTTTGACATTTTTTCAGGCATTAAGCACAACAGAACCAATGTCCCACTTAAAATGCACTGGAGCTATGCTCCTAACTCAGATTTTTAGAAGTCCAACTCTCAAGTCTGTAACTACCAATAGAGAAAAAACTCTTTTTTTGAAATAGTTGAAGTTGGGCACATCTGTGATTTTTTAAAGTTATGAGTTCTTGTCAGTTCATAATTTGGGGGTTTGTACTGTCAGAAACACTTAGCATCATATGATGCCACTGGTACTGTATTCTGATAAGGTTAGAAACTATCTAAGTATGATGGGAGATAATAGCAGATGAGTAGATCAGATAGGGGCAAACAAGATTAACAGTGAGTTGGGAAGGGCTGAACTCTGCTGACCTTGCTAGGATTCACTGTGGTAGCAACTCTAGTTTCACTAATCTGTGCTCTCTTGAAGAAATAAAGATATTGCTTTCAGCTGCAGAAGTGGGAGTGGAAGGGGGAACGTCTGCTGTTTTATTAAGGTCTGTGATGGTTGTTCTGTCATAAATTAATCACATGACATAAGCATGTAATTTTTTAAAAAAATTTGGTGGTACAGAGGAACATTTGAAAGCATGGCTAAAACTTAAACTAACATAGACCTGAACTCATAAAATCCCAGAATTCAAAATAGTTCATTCTTCTAATGTACTTTTGTCATGGTTTCAGAGGTGTAAGTTTGGCATGCGAATGTGCTGGGGCCATGGCAGGCTGTTTATAATAAAGAATCCTGATGTCTAGTTTCCTGCACCTTTATGCTAAATTAAGGAAGGAGTTGTTACCGCTGTTAATTTATTATTGGGGATGAGCAGAGGATGATTTCAAATAAGTTCTGCTTTGGTATGCTAATCATTTAAATGGAATTAATCCAGGTGGCTATACAAGAAACTAAAATTGCACAGTGGTCTGAATCACTCTTAATGGGTGTAAGTAATGTATGGTTATAATGTAAGCAGGCGCAGCAGGAGCTTGGAGCTGCAGTGATTCTTAGGTACCTCACGAATCCATGTGATTAAAATCAGAGATTATGAAAATGCTGGGTGTGAAATTAGAAGGTAGAACCTAAAAGTGCAATTTATAGCTGTGCTCTTGTTTATGTACAGATCTTAAGTACTGATTAATTGAGCGATATATATTCTTCACACATAAACTTCATGATGTAGAATGTGTCGGAGGTTAATTCTCTGTTTTGAGGAACAAGGTCTAATTTATAAGGTATTATGATAATTAATATGTAAAGAAAGGTGATAAAGGATTTATCCTCATTACCCAATGAAAATTGATTTACATCTCCTGATAGGTGAGGATATTCAGATATATTAGACTACAGTTTTCAAGTGAAAAACTCAAGCTATTCTCAGGAGCTGTACAAACTAACCCTTGCCATTCTGACTGAAAAGATATTTGAGTGCAAAGAAATCAAATCTATATTGGATGTACTTTTTTTACCTTTTAGTCACTGTAAGAAATATCACAGCTGCAGTTCTGCAGTGTTTTTAAGCCCTTCATATATCCTTATTACCTTTATTAACAGGAGGAAGGTGTGCTACATGTTTGGAGGAAAAGAATACCTTGAAAAAGTTCCTAACTTAAATATCTAAATTTAAAATTTCCTCTTAAATCTACCAAATCAAGGAAGACTATTTGTACAACCTATGAATTTTTCCATAGATCAATTTATGAACTATTATTGGTTAGACAACAGTTCTGCAAGCCAGTAGGACAGTCATGAGGAGAAATTAATTGCTTCTTAGTATCTCTGCAACAGCATAATATAAGCCTTTTTACTTTTCCTACAACAACTTTTACTTACAAAATGAAATAGACACATGAGAGAGAATATCAAGGAAAAAAGACAACAAGGATTTTATAATATTAATAGTTCATTCATGTAAAAAGTGATCCAACCAGTAATGGCTGACAGGAGACAAACTCAAAAAACAGAGCAATTCTTCAGGAAGGTCAGTGTCAGTGAAATTATCTTGGCAAATCTTGCATTCGTATATGAGGAGGAAAATAGCCATTTCTCTGTGTTAAAGAGAATGACAGTGAAATCAGGTGGTACTGTAGGGCAGAAATTACAGTTAAGAGAGAATAAATTTATAATTAACAGGCATTGACGACATCATCAGACAGCACTGTTTAGTTTTCCTACTCTAGGAAGATGTATTCAGCACTAATCAACCAAGTTCAGATCTACAGTCAAAGCAGTACTGGATTCAAGAGCAAGTTAGATATGTTAGACCTTGTTACCAGATGTGATCTTAAGCAAAACCAGGGAGAATTTGAACGAACTAAGTAAGACATGCAAGAGCAAAGTGACTGGACTCAGTCCACCCCTCACAGGCAAATAGGTTTCCTTCAGTTTCAGTAGCTGGTGACTCTACAGTGTCTAGTTCTCTGTATCGCTGATGGGAAAGGCTGATACCTCTGAAGCCTACCAGAGAGCTAGCCTGTCTGTTAGCATTTAGGCATCATAGCAACTCATCTACTTCTATATGTTTTTCTGCAAGCAGCTATGACTCAGAAAGATTTTCTCAAAGGCTGGTTAAAGCATTTATAATAGTATGAAATATTATATATGTAGAAGACAGTTTACCTTAGAAGCTTCTCTAATTTACTCCAGCAGAGGAAGCATTTGCTGTTATTCCTGAGAATTAAGGTATCCAATCATTTTGGCCATACACAGGTTATGTTTTATGCTGAACAGATTGTACCCAAAATGTTGCTCCCCATAGTCTTAGCCAAACCTCCCTCCCTTGTAAGCCTGAAATAAAATGTATTTGATGCACAGATTCCTGAAGCATTCTATTTTAAATAGAAAGACTGTTTCTCTCAATTCTCCTGTAATCTCTGTCTTCAAAATTGAGCATTCAATAATTAAAGGTAAAATAATTTGCAGTAAAGATTTTAGTTGCAATTCTGTGGGTTCTGTGCATAGCACAGTTTCAAAGTGATGATGCATTAGCGAGGCTTCCATATTAACATTTTTCAGTTTGCACCAATTTCCTTAGGTTATTAACTTTTATAATTACATTAGCATTTAGTAAAAAAAATAGTTTGGAATATAGGAAATATAGAATACTCTTTATTATTAATTACACCTGGAAGCCTAAATTCTTGAGCCAAGTCATAGGAGCCTACACAACCAGATGGATTTGAAAATGGTGCTTCTCTCTATTACTTACAGGTCTATTAACAAATTATCAGCTTGACTGGTACTCTACTTGAATACAGTTTTATTTGCAGGTAGATAAGCTATTTATGTAAAGGTAAGATTATTAGAGGATACTCAGCTGCATTTCAGAGTATGAAAATCTGGATATGTTTTTAACTGCTGTGTTAAAATTTACACACCAATCATATCTTCCTCTTTAGACCCACCAGTCACAATGGGGGTGGTTTATTACCTCATGTAATTAACCTTGATGCTGACTTGCTTAAATTGTAGAAGTTCAGCTGGAGGATAAAAGGGTGTGGTAGACCCATTCTATGTTAAATCAAGGGGAAGAGGTTTGTCTTTGAAAGTTCCAGAAGGAAATTAGAAATATTTAATACAGCAGTGCTAACTCTGCTTTGAGATGAAGATGGTAGAAATACTGGAGCTTGGTCCTTCCCTCAAGCCTTTCATATTAGTCTGGGATTCAGACGTTCACTAAAGAAATAGAGTAATTGCCTTTTAAGCCTTTAATCCAAAGGAGACAGAAGCCATATCCCAGAAGAAAGCCTTACAAAAGTATAGGGCATGACTGGGAGGATGTTCTTTAATCTTGTTGCATTTGAGTCACTGTGCAGCTAAAAATGCAAAACTTCCTAGAAATCCTGTCCAAATGGACTCTCAATATCCTATCTTAGTAACATTAAGTGGCTATTAGTTTATATAAAGCCATATTTTTATTGTACTTTTATTCTAATGAAAGCAGAATCGAGAAAGCTGTAAATGTATGACTCCGTATTTCCACCCAGCCAGCACTGAAACAAGAAATCTGAGTGCAGTACAGGATAAATTTCATGCACTTTCTGAAGGTTTTTTAATTATGCACCATACACAAAGAAAAACCTATCATCAACATCTGGATTATTTTTCTTTTTTCATTCAGATGAAAATTTTCTGTTTTAGAGAAGATGAATTACAAGTTATCTTTTAGTATTGAAGCAATATACCTGGATTATCTCTACAGGGTTAGAGATGCTAGCATGATTTTTAAACAGTATTTTTTACTAAATAAAATTTTTATTATTGTCCAATAAGAAAAAAAAAAAAAAACAAGCCAAACCAAAACCAACCAACTTCAATTAGAGAAAAAAACTATCAACGTATTACCATAGTTTTAATATAAAGAAGATATTTAGGTTTAGGCAAAAAAAAAAAGAGTTTTCATATAATAATGATGGTTGATTATTCCATCAATCACTTTTATTTTCTTTCAATGAGCAATGAAAAGTTAGATGTTATGCCACCATGAAATGAATACCTTTCAAGTTTCTTATAACAACCTTGCAATGTATGAAATATCGCTTGATTAGGTAGCACCCTGATTAAAAGAATTTTCACAGAAGTGGGAGTGGCTAGTTAAGTCCATTCTTGCAAAAGCCCCAATTTTTGCATAGTTTTTCAAGCAATAGTTTTGCTGTGTCGCTGTTCTTACAGTACTTTTTTTGCATTTGCGATTCTAGGCCTATGCTATCTACGTATGTCCTTGTAACTTTTTTCTACATGATTTATCTTAAAATAATTAAGGATTCAGAGTTGCTAAAGACATTTGTAATTAGAATTCACCAGTATAACCAGCAATAATGAAGTAGGAACTTGGATCTGTTCATTTAATTAATTAAGGGAAAAATGTTCTTAAAAGATGATTGCAATGAATTTTTCATCTTTAATCTGTGATCTTGTCCTAAATGTACAATAACATGCAAATATCACAGCTGATATAAATTAATACTAGTTATTACTGTCCAGATGTTTCCAGTGCCTGGAAGCATTAAAAATCATTGAGACAACCTGAATGGTCTGAGATTATGAGCATTTATCTTCTGTGTTAAATTAGCTCACCCTTTTTATTTTACATTCTGAGATGGAATAGTGTCATTCAGTTTGTTGAAATACCTCTTGAGAAGTAGGTAATAAATGTTATTGTTCATTATTTAGTTGAAAAAGGAAAATCCATCAGCTAACCAGGAAAATGCAGAAATGTTATGTTTATCAACAGTAGGTTTATAAAGTTCAAACTGTACTATAGTCACTAGAAGATTTACTGTTTATTTTAGTGGGCCTGGAATACTGGTGTTCATCATCCATACTGGAAACAAAGTGTAAAAAAGTAGTCACCCTAAGAGTTTTAAAGAATTGCTAAAAAAGTACATTAAAGCAAAATCCAGGTCAGTTGGCAAGTAAACAGATAGAAAAAAAATTTGCAATTACTTATTTTATTAGAAGTATCATCTAGTCACTTAGATGTGGCTTCAAGTTGAGGTGTTGCACTTCCTCTGTATGGGAAGACAGTTCTTAAGAGCTTGGAAAGCATTGTAGTAACATAGCGCTTACCTGACCTGTCTGGGGAATTCAGAACAGCCTGAGTTTACAGACATGCTCTCTGTCACATACGTTTAACTGCAGGAGAGGAAGAACAGCACAGCAAGAGACAGTCGTTGACATCCACTAAATGAATATTCCCCTGGGACCTGTGTGTTTTTCAGTGGAAAGGAGAGGGAGTTTGTGTTTGCGTGTGGCAGGCAAAGGTAGCAGTTTGTACAGACTTGGGGGAAAGGAGGCAGCTGTATATCACCCGTGCACTGCATCCTGATGCATGCTCAGAATTACTTTTCTTTCAAGGTTTGCCCTACATATATTCATCAAACTCTTTAAAATAACAAGAAATCCACAATTCTGTATGTTGCATCTTATGGAGATGTGTACAGTAGATTGCTTTCCTTTGTAAGGCTAAGCAAACAGGTTTAATCACAGAAGATACATTATTGCTCACTCTGAGATTCAGCTGGATCAACGTTTGATTTTCCTGTTTGGCTCTGCAGCCACCCCAGGACTACCCTGGCTTTGCTCCAATATAGCTTGATCCTGATTTGAGAGACAAAAATGTATTGGCACTGTTTCTGTATCACACATAATGACATTTTATAAATAAATCCCTAGGTAGCATTAAATCACAACTCATAATATGGCCAGTTATGGTAGCTGTGTCTCACTTTTTGGAGGTATTATGCATATTAAAGGAAAGCGAAAACGATATATGGAACCTCAAGTCACCATCTGTGTGCAGGATAGGCAGCTACAGGGCAGTCAGACTCCTCAGCACATGCCAGACTGCAAACTTGAAAGGTTTATTTAGTGCAGTCTCTGCCATAGTTCTGCCAAGTCCCTACCCAGAGATCTGAAGAGGAAGCCTCAGGATATTAGAGTCCACTGCTTATCATGTTGGAGAAAAACAACTAAAGGTGCTTGGAAATAATCCTTATATTGACATACAGCCACTGTGGGAAAGTTTCTGCTAAGCCAGCTGGCATTTAAAGGCTCCAGCTCTTGATAGTTACAAATTGTTGTATTGATCCTCCCTTATGCATGGACTAACTGCAGCTCAAACACTGATAATTTTTTCCTCTGTTTTGCACTTTGACCATTTCTTACCACTAAGGGATATTGTTCATGCACAAAGTGCTTAGGCAGGATGTCTTGCTTATCTGAGCATAAAAATGCATGGTTTTGTTCTTAGTGTAGCAAGCAAGCTGTCCTGAGCCTTGTATAGTGAATCAGAAAATTCTGAGGAATGTATAAAATAAAAAGAAAGTAATGTTCAAGCAGATGGTCCCAAACCTAAGAAAGTTGTTAATTTTTAGTTCCAGTTATAGCTGAATGTTGAGGTTATTCCTTATTTCAGCGGATTTGTTCTTGACCTAATTTGACCTTTTGAAGATTTCTCGTGTTTCTGTGTTGTTTGCCTGACACCTGGTGACTCTGCGTTACTGCATTACTAACACAAAATGTACCTGCAAATGTTATTTTATTTATTTGTTTACTTGTTTCTTTGTTTAAGTAGTTCTTGGACAACACTTCAACTTTAATGCATTTTTAGATGATGTAGGTATTTTTTAGATAATAAGTTTCATAAGTCCACAAGTTCTGAGGACTGAATTGTCAGGTCTGCTAAAGTTCATTGTTGCCAGGTGTGAAGGGTCAGAGCAAAGGTATCCTGTAGCAGACATACCCATCTGCAATATGCACCCACAGTCTCTGCTGTTATTTAGGGATTCAAGTTCCTAACACTTATACCAATTTGCACAACAGAAGTGAAGGCATATGTGTGAATGTGTTTTAACTACAGTGTTTTAACAAATTATTGCATGGTAAGAAGACAACTGACTGTTATCTCAGTCCACCAAATTTTTGAAATAACGTCATGAACCATTCTCTTTAAATAAAGACTCTGAAACCTGTGTTCAGAGGTGATTTAAGAGAACTTATTTTGGTTTGAATAGCAGGAACTTGCCCCTCCTATGGAGATGGGAGGTTGTAGCTGCTGAAAAGAGTAAGGTGAGGGGGGAGAGAAAGAAGTCAGCAAATGGCAGCTAAGAAATTCACCTTTTATTTGAGTCCTTCAAATACACACAAGGGGATTTTTGTGTGTTCCATATTCATGTATTAGCAAATTAAAGATTTCCTATGAAGATAAGCTGATAATAGACGTTGACTATACTTGCCAAACAGTGAATAACACCAGTGTCACTTGAGCAGTACAGACTGTTTTTTCCATAAATGGAGGAGAGGTGGCAATTTGTTCTTACAGAAGTGGCCCACTACTGCCTACAAATGCATACCATGTGAGCTCCACGGCCAGGGTCTAATACCTACCCGAGTGCATGCCATATCATGTGAATAGATGCCTACGAGTCTGGGCAGCCAAGAGGTTATTATGCACCCCTAGTAAATTGTATTGAACTCAGGTTTTCCAGCATCAAACACTTAAAAAATATTTTCCTAATGTATGGGCTTTTATTTTCCATAGTTCATGGAATAGTATAGTATATTCTAACTCTGCAGTCATTAAATGCTAAAAAAGACCAACAAAATCAAAACCCTTATAAAGTAGTTCAATTCTTACACTGGTTTTGAAATAGTATTACAAAGCATAAACAGCCTTTAGAGACAAATTATTTATCCTGTTTATACTGTGTCACCTGAAAAAAACCCCAACAAACCAGGCTTTGATTTGAAGGTTTTTCTTCTTCTGTCTTATTGTTTAATTATTTGATTTTGGTCTGAATTAAACTAAAATTAATTTTATGAAGAACATGAACCTCTCCAGGCCCTACAGCTGTACTGGTGAGTGGTGTTCTTATCAGTTCAATCACTAATGAAAACCAGAAATTAATTGACATTCCTGACAAGGATGCTGATTTCATTGAGCGATTGCAAGAAACTCTTTTTGCAGCTCTGGTCCTTGAGTGAAAACCTCAGGGAAACCGGTTCCGGGAACGGAGTCTCTTAGCTTCCAATATTGCTTACTTTCAGGGCAAGCCCTGACACTTGGGCAAGGGTCCTTCGTACCGAGGTAGTGCCACGTCAGCAGAGCTGAGAGTTGCCTCCCTCAGCAGCTAGGATCCCTGTGACTTTGTAGCTGCATCTGTCTTGAATTCTGTGCAGAGAGGACAACTCAGATCAGAGACATAGGCAAAAAAGGGGGACCTCTCACTTCTGGGTCTCAGCTGCAAGGGCAGTGAAGAAGCAGCGGTGTGCCTCACTGGCTGGACTAAGGAGCTTTTGAAAATGGGAGTGTAAATGCTGGTCCTTCAGAAACGTAGAGGTGCAAAATCAGTGCCATGTGGACTGTTCTTAGACTGCTAAATTAAATTCAGGTCTCAGTCACGAAAATAGGCAGTTGAAATCTTGTCCTTCCTATTGGTCCTTTTCCTATAAAGAGGTCTTCCTCTTTCATATGGGTGATTTTCAGATTGTGGAGTCCTTGGACTATGATAACACATAGTTTGTAAATGTAGGGGTACTACAGTTAATAGGAGGTGGTCAACAAAGGGAATAATCCTCAATGGGGTTCAGTGTCTTCAGAGATTGCATGTAGATCTTTTGTTGAGGGTCATATATGAAAAATTAGTACAGATCTATTGTTATAAGCTGTTATCTTTATTTCCTTGATTTGGTGTGTGCATCTGCTACTCCTAACATGTATGAAGGTGACTATAAATATTCTTAGTTTTTCTCCCTTGCTATTGCTACAGTTGCTTCTTTGCCTTGCCTCAGAGGTCCCTCTGCCAGAATCAATAACATCCAGATCAATGGAAGAATATTTCTGAAATTGTAAATCTTTCATCTTCATGGTCCTGACTTGCTAATGATTTCTAATGGAGTATTTAACAGGAATGAGCACAGACCTTGATATGAATGGCCAGACAGATATGTAGCAAGATGGGTTCTGAGTAGGGAAATGCAGAAGGATAATGGAACCTGACAATAACAGAAAACTGTGGACAAAGCACTGAGGGTGAGAACAAATGATCATGACTCCCGTAGAACAGGGTCACAAGCTGGTGCCTGAACCATATGATTTGTTGCCAGAAAATGGAAAGTAATAAGGCTAGGCACAGAAAAACAGAAGGGCTTATAACTTCAGCAGATTGACATGCTACAAATATTGAACAGTAGATAGATTAGAGACAAGGGCTATTTATAATGGTATTGCTTTTTTTTCCTTCTTTTTTTCCCCATGAGAAATAATAGCAGACAATACAGACACATAATGATCTAGGTAATAAAAGATACAGTTTTCCCTAGCATTGTAAAAGATAGTGGCAAAACTACTATGATCTGTTTGGTTCACCATATTTTGTGTGTGTCATGCAACTAGATAAAGTGGAACAAGGGACAAATATAAAAATGGAATAATACAGGGACACAGAGACTTTAGTTATGCATAAAGCCAAACAGTATAGAAATGGAATTCAATTTATTTCACATTAGATATGTACAGTGCAGATGTCTACACATGAACTAGTTCATTACACTGCTTTTATAGTGAACAGAGAGAAAGTCACTTAGTGGGACATGGTTCACCTCATCATTTACTTGTCTAAAACAAGCCAGATAAATTGTGCTGCAGAGAGTTGTGCCTTCACTGACAGGAGAGCAAATCTGTAAGACTGTATCAACTTCAGATGTCTATTTCAAAGACAGAAGAGACAATTCCAATACTACTCTGGTTTTGGGGGAAAAAATGAGCTTGAGGATGGAAGCTAGAAATAAAGTGGCAAGTTATTACTGTAAATCACCTGAAAGTTGTCTACCAAATGAAAGAAGAACTGGCAGATTCTTAGAGTAGGTGTAAAAGCTGTATGATAACACTACTTTGCAGAGAGATGTTAGTCTAATTGTCAGTAACAATACTAGTAACAATAACCATAAATTATTTAATACTAAAATTAGACTACTATTTTGTGTCTGCTTTAAAAGCATTGAAAAGAGAGTAATCTGTGTGGAGTTCTCCCTCAGATACATAGAGATTGTATAGGCCAATTAAGACACATCCAAATGGTAAAATCTCCTTACAGACAAAACTATTAACATTAAAAAAGATAGTAAAAATGTATCTTGTCCAACAAGATGTTAAATTACACAATATGAAAACACCTTTAAAACTGAAAAGAATCTGTGGGTTGCACTGCTGACAATGGGAAAGGAAGAGGGGAGGAAATACCAATAATGAAGCAGCTCAGGAAAAATAAAAATAAAATTGGTCTCGAAGAGCCTACCAAAACCAGAAGGAAAAATTTGTGGATAGAAATATGTAAATGCAGAATATAACATATTTTATGTCTGTACAACAGTTAGACAAGTAATTCTGATAATAAGTGACAGGGGTTGACAAGGCTGGGGAATTGAACATTAAACAAACAAAGAATGTGCATGGGAGCTAGCAACAGTACTTACAACGTTATTTTTGTTTTGGAACTCCAGCAAACTGGAGACTTTACCTAGAAACAAGAATTAGAAGTGGTAGAAGAGTCGTCTATTTAATTCTGGAGAATCTGGGGAACCCAATGAGAAAATGTTGTTTTTCAGTTGTTGTTTGTCAACAGTCTGCTAAGAAAGGCAGGGACTTTGATCATCACAGCTATAGAAATGAGATGAGGAAAAGAGTTACATAATTCATTGTTCTGTATCATTCACCCAATCCATCATTATGGTATCTGTCTGTCCAGTGCAAAATGACCAAGCATTTTGAAGAGTGAATGCAGTGTATTCTAAGAAATGTATGTAATGTCATTTGATATGTGAGTGAAAAAGAAATAAGCACCGAAATGTAGACAGAAAGCTGGAAGGTATATTTAGAAGAGATGAATTTGAAAGTTTAATAATAGGTTGTCTTTCATGACTTCATATGATGGCATATTTAGGGATGTGAGAAGACCTATATCAAATCCTTGCAAGATTTACTGCTCTGAGATTATAATAAGGAAGGTCTACAAAATAAGATTGGGAAGAAGTTTGGATAATATAAAGGAACCCAATGTAATTATATTAGAGATCAAAATATGAAATAAAAATAATTTTACAACATTATGAATGTAGATAATATATCCTTAATGTGCCTGAAGAAATAGACTGAAGAGAAAGACAGGAATTTAGTGCGAGATTTATCTCAACTGTTACACACTTTCTCTTCTCTGGTATTTGGAAACACATGTACTCTGTACTCCTAGCAAAGTTCCTGTTATTAGCCTGTAAATGCATCAGAATATACATATAATCTTATTTTTTATTGCCTCAGTCCCTAAGATTACCCAGATTCTGCCATGTGATGTTCAGTCTCGTTCCATATTACTGATGCATCCCAACTTCACATTATGGATACATTTAATTAGTATATTCTGTGCCCCCAAAGGGCAATTTTTTGCCCTTTAGGGACATAGTTACTAGTGTAAACACTACAATTTTCCAAAATAGACAATGAAGAACTGCACAGGGTACCCACCAATACTCAGACACTTTCAGCACAACGCATTTGCTCTCCTTTTTGATCAGTTCCTGATCTACTTTACAGTCCAGTTGCTGATCCCCATCTTCTCAATTTAATCAGTCATCTCCCATGGAATAAAATTCTGGAATCCAGAGAGATTATATCTGTCGTGCTTTACTTGTAAAGCAAATAACTTATCTGTCAAAGAAAGACATCAGGACCATTGGTACGATCAATTTCTGAAAAATATATGTAGCTTTTATTCTCATTTGCATCTCTGTATAATCTACATAGATGTCTATATGAGTAGAATAACTATTAATAATGAAAATACAGTATGAAAGACTATATCAATAAAGTATAGAAAGAGGAATTAAGAATCTATTTGAAGAAATAAAAGATTTACATCTAGATAAGTGATTCTGGCACAAACTTCATTCTAGCTTTTGTGTGTCCGGAGTTGCCCCTTAAGAATATCACAGAATTGTTTTGGGAATCCAGTCAAATAATATGTCAGGAAAACTGACCTCAGTGGATTTTTTTTTTTTCAGAGGACAGCAGGCAGTAAACAAGGTTTTCTGAAGCACTAATTTCAGAGCTCACTCTGCCTGTTGGCAAACTGGATTTAACTAGTGGTATCTGGAGACATGTTAATGAATTTCAGATTAACACAAGTGCTAAACCTAATGCCGTAATTAAGAAAGGCCTGCCAATCACTGCCTCTTTTGCACTGGCACAATTTCTTCTGTAGATTTCTGTTGCAGGATTATCATCCAGTGAGGAGTGCAATTAATTGCTAAATGGAACCTAAAAAAGCAGTTCACAAGAATGAGAAATATGACTGAAACAGAAGAGTTTTACAGCCCATTTCACTGTGTATATCCTAAGGTTATATAGTTTTGTGTGCAATTTTCTACACTGACCTGCCCACTGCCATTCCTTGAAGCAGGTCTTCTAAAAAGTAGCACTAAAAAAAAAAAAAATATATCTATTTTTTATTAAAATTGCTCATATTAATTTCTGGGAATATTCAATGTATTGTCGGGAATTATCTATAACAGAAAAAATATGTGGAACTGCAACAAAGGTTTTCAGTATCCCTATGTGATATGCATTTTTTTCATCATTTCACTGGATTTATTACATGTGTTGTATTGTCTGCTTCTTTTTTTGTTGCCTCAGCTGAAATTGCAAATGACATTATAAACTTCATTTGGCTGTGGTAATATCTAGCTTTGTATGCTTTAAAAATTAGAAGAAAATTACCTGTTAGTTTCTAATTATAATCTAGAGCTACATTTTTACAGAGAGATGCAAAGATTTGTTTCTGTTTACACATATCTTCAGCTATTTACTTTGTTATTCAATCTTACTTCTAAAGAGAAAGCATTATACATCTATATGCCAGAATAAGCATAAGAATCATACATATCATAAGTGCCTTGACTACAGGTATAATTTCTTAAATGCCTCAGCCTTTGTTAGCTCCTCCAACACAAAGCTATTGAGGCTTGAGCTATCCTGAAGACTTTCCAGTGGGCTGACAACGATGAATAGTGTGGGTGTTTCATGGGTCATCTTTCTCATTCAGGATTGTGCAGTCTACATTGCATAGATTCACACAGACAATACATGCATAGAATTATAATATGCCTTTGCATTTAAAGCTGAGGCTCATAAAACACATTAGGTTGATTTTTCAGATATTCCTCATTCGGTATTTAACACAGGAAATGAGGCAGCAAAGATGGCTCTCTGTGGGTGTTTTACACCTGTCCTGGCTTGGTGGTGCGGCCAAATGGCTGCAAATATTCATGTCATTTTCATTGATCATTTGCAACTTTCTGGAAGCCTGGGATCACTAGATCTCAGAAACAGAGTTATTGCTCACAAAATCACGGAACGCTTGAGGCTGGTGCTCTGGAGGTGTCTAGTCCAACCCCCTCTGCTCAGAGTAGACTGAGCTACAGCAGCAGGTTGCTCAGGTCTGCATCCAGTTGAACATTGCATATCTTCAGGGATGGAGACTCCGCAACGTCTCAGGGCAACCTATTCCACTGTTTGGGGGCTTGCATACTGAAAAAGTTTTTGTTGTGCTTAAACACAATTTTCTGTGGTTTGGTATGTGCCTCTTGTCCTGTTCATTGGACATGACTGAGAAGGGTCTGGCTCCATCTTCATTACTTCCCCCCATAAGATATTTATACACACTGATAAGATCCTCCTCTCAAGCCTTCCCTTCTCCAAGCTGAAAAGTCCCAACTCTCTCAGCTTCTTCTTGTGTGACAGATGCTCTAAACCCTTAATCATCTTTGTGGCCCTTTGCTGGACTCACTTTAGTATGTCCATGTCTCTCTTCTACTGGGGAGCCCTGAACTGGACACAGCGCACAGCTGTGGTCTCACCAGTGCTCAGGAGAGGAGGAGGATCACCCCCTCGACCTCCTGCTCAGACTCAGCACCTCATCTGCTACCAGCCCACTGACCCTGTTCTGCAGTTGCCGATCAGAGAAGGAGCTTTTCTCCTGCCATTGTGAGTGTCAGGCTTCAGCATCCTAGGATTCTCCCTTTCTGAACCCAACAAGCACAGACTCTTCCTGCTCCTCCTTGGTGATGTGAATGGTCCCCAGCACACGCCTCCTGCAGGCAGGGAGCCCATCATCCCCTGGCTGCAGCCTCAGCAAGAGGCCTGCAGAGATGCATCCCCCCTTGGGATCTTGGTCTGAGCTTCTGACATGCTGGGGTAGCTGCTCAGGTGTGTGCTGTGGGGATGCATTCTGTAGCACACCACCACTCTGCTGAGCACATGAACACTTCCCTCAGCAACAGGGTTTCTAGCCAGCTTTTGTGCATCTTCTGCAGAAACCGCTTCCCTGGGAACTGCACTCTGGGCTGGTCCTTATATGCACCTCTCCCAGCACCTGCTGGATGGGTGCTTGACTCTTCCTGCTCAGTCCGCTTGAAGCTCGAAGCACCCTTTGATCAGGAACAGCTTTGTTAGAAGCTGCTAGAAGTCACAGCCCCCTGCAGCTGCCTTTCCCCAGTGTAGCAGGCACCCTGCTATTCCTCCAGGAGTTCCCAGGAGTCCCTGGCCATCCCAGAAGGAGTTCACAGAAGATCTGCAAGCAGAGCCCAAAAAATGCTGAGCAAGCCACTGTATCTGCTGCCTGCCTCTGTTAGCTCTGTTCTGCCTTGACATTCCTGTTGGGGTTTTTTTTGCTTTGATGAAAGAAAAAAATCTAGATTCCTCTTTGTATTTGGTTTAGGATTCTTCGATGTTGCTGCAATATTTATGAGGGTTTTGCATGTATATGAAGAGGATCTGGTAATTATTAGCTCTAGAAACTGCAAGGCATTGTTAAATGGGCTTTTATTTACATGGAACCAAACTAGTTCATTCTTCTTCATGATCAGTAGTACCTGTATTGACAAGGCTAGAGGTCTTATTCTACAGGAACAATCAGATAATATATGTAAACATAGATTTTCACCTATGATGTGTTCCTGGTATAATGTTGAGACATTGTGATACCAGTATATGGTACTATTGTTGTGTCATCCTTGAGTGTTACAATGTTGTCATGATAATTTATTTCACCTGGTAAATCTTTTAGTGGTCTTGCAGGAAAATTAATTTCAAGCTTTTCTTATGGAATATCAAATAATATTCAGTCAGATTTAAAAATCAAGGTTATAACCTTTCATTTAGGCAAGCACTTAATCTCCTTAAGGCATAAAATTGCAGTTAACAATTAACAGTCTATTGACTCACTGCATTTAGTGACACTATCCGTGTAAAGCTATGCATGCACCTAACTGCTTTGTTAGAGGTCACCTTAATGGAATTGTAAGTAGCACTCAGCTGGCAGAAATGTAATAAAGATGCATTTTAAGCATAATAATAACTACTCTTGCAAACAAATAGAAATAATTTTGACAATATGAGAAGCTTCCTGGAAGTAGTGAGCTGAATATCTTGTCTTTCAGGAAGATCTAAGTATATAAAAGATATATGGATAAACAGTAGAGATGACTTATAAGTGCTAGAGATCATTATAAAATTTCAGTTGACAAACAGATAATCTGTTTTTTTTAAAGCTGTTATCTGCTCCATATTTACAACTGAAGGACCTTATACGGAGTTAAATATATGCCCTTTTATTAACTTTCTTGAAGAAATGAGGTTCTGAAATGGTGCTGATCACTAAGCAGAATTGTACTTATGTGGTGTTAAAGAACAGTGAGGTTTCCATAGTCAGAACCATCGAAAGGATAAGACATGAATAGACACCCCAGTGAAAGAAGGTAGGAGAAGTAACAGCAGCTGTAAATCACTGTTTCTGCTTTGAGCAGCCTGCTTTATGGCTCCTTACCTACTGCAAATCCAGCATGAGCAGTGTAGTGAAGATGTGGCAATTTCAGAAATTCTTGGATATTTTGTCAGTCACTGTTATCTGCAGGCTTGAGGAAATCATCTTCTGCAACAGAAGGATATGGGCTGTGTTGTTAGAAGGGAGAGCATCAGACTGATATCTTCACCATAATGCTTAATATTTGCTCTGGTTCTACAAATACTTAATAACAATGTTCATGGAGAAGTCACTTAAAATCCATTAAAAAACCAGAAAGATGAGAAAAAAAAGGGGGGGCATAATTTAATTCAAAATTCTTTTTGATCTCAGATGTATGCCTTAGGTTCTAATGCAAAACTGAATCACTGCTTGTGCAGACACATCTTTTCCCTGGGCTCACATCAGACATAGAGGTGTTTGAGTTAGCAGTGCAGTTATGACTGAAATCTGATTCAGGATCAATTTTAAAACTTGCTAGACAGGTTTTTGCAGGTTGTGATGTGAAAAGTGGAACATTTCTGTTTCCATACCAGATTAATAATAGTGAGCGTACATATCTAAAATTAAAAAAAAAAGAAATATAGTTTGGTTTTTGTTTGTTGTTGGTGGTTTTTTTGGTGTTGGTTGGTTGGTTGGTTGGTTGATTTGGGATTTTGTTTTTGTTATAGGGTGTTTTTTTATTGTTTTTCTGTTTTAAATGGAATCAGTATTACAGTACAGTAAGCTGGAATGTGTGAACGTAAGTCTAAGGAAGAATGACATTTTTAACTGTCCATCAGTTTTATTCTTTAATAGAAACATGTTATATGCGGGTTTAGATTCACATTGTTAGCCATCATATCTGTGTTTAATATTCAGACACTCATTTCATGGTTTTCATAGTTTCAGACCTTGAGTAAATGCTCTGGTCAAGTTTCACCAGAAGTCAGGCATACATGTTAGTTTTACAGATAGTTCTTCAAAGTATGTTACTATATATTGTACGCTGTGGTTTGGTCCACAAGCTTCTACTTGTGTAACGGCAGATAATGTAACGGCAAATACACTAAATTTGGAAGTGATTTTGAAGAGTTATTGGTTCTACCCTACTGCCAAAGCCAGGATTAACTGCACTGTTGTCCTGTTGTCACTGTTGACAGATGCTTGTCCAGCCTGTTCTTGAAAAAAGTCTGCTACAGAGATTCCACAGCTCTTGCATGCAATCCATTTCTTCACTGCCTTCTACTATAGTTTTTCCTTGTGTTTAACTTCAGTCTTCATTCTTGGAAATGAAAGTGGTTGAATAATGATCCTAACTTTCAGCTTATTTTAAACTCGTATTCACAGTGGCAAGAATAAGAACTTTTTGCTTTCTTATTGTTCCTACCTTTTTACATTTTTAATATTATCATATTGTCCCTCAGTCTTTTCTTCTCTGGACTAAACAGACCTGATTCCTTTAACCACTTACTGTAGGTTTGCTTTGATAGAATCATGAATGGTTTGAGTTGGAACGGACCTTAAAGATCACCTTGTTCCACTACCCCTGCCATGGGCAGGGACACCTTCCACTAGAGCAGGTTGCTCAAAGCCCCATCCAGCCTGGCCTTGAACACTTCCAGGGATGGGGCATCCACAGCTTCTCTGGCCAGCCTGTTCCAGAGCCTCACCTCCCTCACATTAAAGAATTTCTTTCTAATATCTAATCAAATCTGCCCTCTTTCAGCTTAAAACCATTACCCCTTGTCCTATCACCACAGGCCCTACTGAAAAGTCTGTCCCCATCTCACTTGTAAGCCAGTTTTAAGTGTTCAAAGGCCACAATAAGGTCTCCCTGGAGCCTTCCCTTCTTTAGGCTGAACAATCTCACTTTCTTAGCCTTTTCTCATAGGAGAGGTGCTGCAGCCCTCTGACCATCTTCATGACCCTCCTCTGGACCCACTCCAGCAGGTCCATGTGCCTCTTCAGTTGGGGGCCCCAGAGCTGAACACAGCATTCCAGGTGGTGTCTTATCAGAGCCAAGTATATGGCGAGAATCACCTCCCCTGCCCTGCTGGCTGTGCTTCTTTTGATGCAGCCCAGGATACGGATGGTTTTCTGAGCTGCCAGTGCACAGTGTCTGGCCATGTTGAGCTTTTCGCTCACCAGCACCCCCAAGTCCTTCTCCTCAGGGCTGCTCTCAATTCATTCTCTGCCCAGCCTGTATTGATACTGGTGGTTGCCTCAACCCAGGTGCAGGACTTTGCGCTTGGCCTTGTTGAATTTCATGAGGTTCACATGGTTTTCTTAATCTCTTCTCTGAATCTTGTTGTTCCATAACCTTCCTAAAAGGTTGTTCTTGAAACTGGATATAATACTCCAGCTAAGGCCTTGCTAGTGTTGAATGGGATGGAAGAGTGTTTAAAAATAATCTCTTTATACATCTCCAAATGCTATTTTTGCATAAAATATTGTCATGTTCATCTTGTGACAGAACCACTGGTACTAATGCAATACTATTGCTTTCTACCTGTTGTTTCCACTCTGCCATGATGTGGTTAATTTTTCTACCATAAAATGCAAATCTTTCCCTTATTTGTACTGAATTTTCTTCAAGCTTCTTCAATTTGTTGAGAACTTTTTGATCTAATGTATTTGCAGCTCTCCCAGCATGGTGTTGTCTTCCAGACGTAATAACCATACTTTTGACTTCTTTATCTAAACCATTAAAGAAAATAATGAACATGTTCAGATCCCTGTGGAACAATACTGCAAACTGTTGTACAGCCTGACAGCGAACTGTTATAACGACACTTGGTAGTAATTCCATCCAGGCAGTGTTTCCCTAGTTGGCTTATCAAAATGTCCTGTGAGAGAACATCAGAAGGCTTTCTAAAGTGAAGCTAAATGGACAACATGACTGCTTTTCCTCTATCCAAAGCTCTTATTATGATATCATGGAAGAAACATCAGATTATTTTGACATGACTTGTTCTTGATGAATCCACTGTTACCTGTCTTTGTATCTTTCTTATCTTTTAAGTTCTCAGACAGTGTTTGATTATTTCTTCTACAACATTTAAAAAAGTTAAATTGAGCTAATTGGCCTTGAATTTTTTGGCTTTTCCCTCCTCCTACTTTAAGATAAGAACCATGTTTACCTAATTCCACTTTCTTTGAATTTTATCCTTCCTCAGTCATTACGAAGAATATTGTCTCTTAATAAGGAAAAGTGTAATTTCTTAAAATTTAAGATGAATAAAATCTGTGAGAGCAGACATTGTTTAAAATACATTAATTACAGTAAAACTCTCCTTTTATTTGTAGTTCTTGAAATTCTGGCTTTTAGAAATGTGGATAAATCTTGGAGGCATGAGCTAATGCATTATTCTGTATAGCACATTACTCAGTATAATAAATTATTTGGAAAATCTTAGAACTGTCTTAAAACAACATTATATTTAGGAGAAGTTTAAGAATCACAAAAGATACAGTAAGAGGGCCAAAACAGAAGTGCTCAAAACTTGCAGTATTAAGAGTGACATTCAGGGTGTGATTTTTAAAAGGGCAGAAACACCTGCTCTTCTCATAAGAACGACAGCAAATTGGTTTTTGTGACCAACAGTTTTGAAAAATAGTCTGTGAGAAGAACTTCCAGAGTATTCCTACTTAGAGCTGATAAGTGCATTGTACAGAACAATCATAGGTCCAACAACGACCGGCTGGTCCCTGTAAACTCATACCTTTTTATGACATCTAATGAAAAAGTGAATATTTCTTGAATAAACTGTAGTATTCTATGGAAGAAGGGGTCTCCAAAATTTAGTCTTTTGATAGCATTAAGAGAACAAATTGAAAATATTAAATGTATTCATCAGGAAACAAAACATTAGTAAATAATGTAAATAAATAAATAAAACTTCAGTAATTTAAAAATTTAAAAAAGAGGCAAGTTTGATAACAGCTATTCTGAAAGAAATTGGCAAATGGGTGAAATGACTGACATCTGTCCAGGGCTGTCTTACTGCACCTCTACAGCGTCAACCCTCCTCAAGTAACTTTTAAGAACATGTTCACTACCATCTTTCAATTGGAAGTTAGTAGAAATGAAAAATGGATTTTAACAACCATTTTCTTTCCTTGCTGTGGAAGGTAAATCCTTTTCAGCTGTGAAGTTGAATATTTTGAGATAAACTGATAATGCTAAATGATGATATGAATGCATTCCTTTACAGATCTGTCTAGTTTATAAAAAAAATCCCTAGCCTATGTAATTAATGTTTATTTATTCTAAATCTAATTTTATTCTAAATTTCCTTATTGGTTGTTCTTCACTATTGTAAGTCCTGTGTTGGTAACTTCTCATATTTTTTGTGTTTCATGTAGTTGAAAAAGAGAAAATGAAATGGGAAAAGAAAAAAATATTATTATATTCACTATTATAATTGGTTTGTGAGATTAAAATCATTAAAACCAATACCCTTGTCAGAACCACTTTGCATTACATATTCAGAACTTTTCTGATATGGGAATTTGAATGCAGAAAACCAAATCCTAAATGTGCATGTACCTGTGTGAGAAAGAGGGGCAGGGGGGACGGTGAGCAGAAGTGAAGTGACATTAATTCATCATTTTAGCAAAGTTCATGGTAACTGAAGACAGATAAATGAGTCTGTTCGTACTGGCATTTCTATCTATCTAGACTGTGTTTGACTAGCGTTTCCTGTGAGCATATAAAATATGAGCTTTTGAAGAGTTTGCAATGTGAATTATTATGACTGAGTTCTTTGTGAAACCACCCGTGTGAAATGTTTGCTAAGCTGCCACCCTGATATTGCTGGTGCACTAGCAACTACAGTTCAGGACCGTTGCGATCTGCAATAGGCTGTCTTTAAATATGCTCTATTTCTTTATCTCATTTTCATCCTGGCAGTGTTCTCTAAAAGTTATAAACACTCTATCTCTGCAAAGGGAGGATTAAAGAGGAAACAAAATGGAAATGAAACCTGTTTTAATTGCAGGGCTGAAAATTGCTTCAGATTTTTTTTGAGCAGCAAATTATTCTTAGGTGGACATTTTAAGGGAGTTTGCTTGTATACTTTCATATTTTCTGGCAGACCTTATTAAAATGAAGTAACATATTGGATTTCTGTAAGAAACACTTTTGAACAGGTACACTTTTACTGTTGGGCTGCTATCACCATTAATAATTTTCTTAACTAGCTTTTATGCTGTGCATTTTCACAGGATTTACTGCAATTGTACTCCTAAAAATGCTAGTTTGCCGAAAATATACATAGATGAGATTTTTAAGTCTGTGCTCAAGCAAAAATTAAAATGCCAGTTTTTGCATATACGTTTACTCATCACCAAAGTCACAGATGTGAGAGGTAGGCCTGCTGGATTTTTACATGTGTTACAATAATAAAAACCAATCTTTTACTGCTAATGGTTTGAATTATATTTTTTCTTATTCTTTTCTACATACCACACATAAAAAAGGTCTGAAAAAAAAAGATGTTCTGGGGGAATTAGGAGCATGCGGTCAGCATGTATGCCAGGATTTAATCTCCCTGAAGGTTTAAAGAACAGTGATAAAAACCAAATCTACTTTCTGCTAAAGCTAACAAATGAACAAGAGAATACATCCATACTTTCAAGAGGATGAATAACCCTATTTTTCCAATAACAATTGGCTTAGCATGCTAATATGAAGACTACTACCAGCCTGTTGGAGGTGAGGAGGGATTAGCATCAATATGTGATTGAGCATTGCTGAGACTCCAGTGCAGGACGTTCCTAATTCTAGCACAGCGACTGTCAGATTCACCCTTACCAGCCATGGACTGAAGCTTTTCTTTCTGCCTAATTCATACTAAATGTCAGGCTCTTGTAATTACAAGCATAGAAGAAGGGCACCCTCAACACTGAGTCAGCACCAGACCTGTTTTTAAAAGACAATTTCAGTCTGGTTACACTGATATGTCTTGCTCTTTCATTGCCATGAAAACTAATTCTCAATTAATTTTCTCATCTGCCTTATGCTTCTTCACCAAAACAGTATTGTCTCTTGTTTCTTTCTGACTAGTCAAAACAAGCCTGTACTTTGGATGGTTTGCGAGCTATCTGATTCAGCTGGATCTTTTGAGAAGAAAAGAATTCATGAACCCTAATACACTAATTATGCACCACATAAATAAGGCTGTATTGATAACATAGCATTTCTGCTGATCTCTCGTCTTTAGCTCCTGGGTAGTGTTTTATTTGAAGAATAAACAACCGAAAAACTTCTAGTCTATGCTAGCTTTACTATTATCCTGAGAATAATGAGATGTGGTGGGCTTATAGAAACCAAAGCTGTTAGGGTATTAAGCTATCATTGTAGCTTACGTCTTTTAGAAATAACTCATTAATTAGATGTGACTGGTTCAATACAGAGCCTCAAATAGACAGACATGAATAAGAACCCTAAGGCTCCTGTCTTAAAACAGGGGGGTTCTTCCTTTTACAAGACCTTTCAGTTTTTAGCGATGCAATAGCAGTGCTTGCCTAACCTTACTATGAAAACATGTTTCATTTCCCCAGGATGCTTTGGGATAGTCAAGTTTCTCAAGTGGGATATGTAGGGGAGGCTGAGAAAACACTGACAAACCCCTCTTCAACTTCAAAACGCTAATTTCTAGAAACTTAAACTGTTGCAGAAGTGTAGCTGTTTTGACCACACTTTTATTATCAAACCTTCATGTAAACACTTCCCAGGGAATGGAGATGGATAAAAGTAAGAGAAGTGGGTGGGGTGGGAAAAAACACCAGTGAAGAACAGATAAACAGTAACTTTGACTAGAACATGTGAGATCCTGATTCAGGGAAAAGTCTTGAGCTGGGGATGTGATCCCCCAACATTTTGGCTGTCTTGCTTTTTCTAAAAAATCCATAACCCCGTAAAATTGCTTCCATTTTGTGACAGACATAATGCTGAAATCTAGAATATTTTCATAAAATTCATCTCATTTTGGCCAGGCCTACTGTCAGACGTGTTAATCCTCAATGCTATAGTAGAGACTATGCTCAGGTCAATGCAGCATCAGAATAACCTTGATACAGTTAGCCATTTACACAATATTTGATAGAAGGGTATACTCGTTAACAACAAACCTTTTTGCTCCTCAAAATACCATGGCATTGCATTAATGTTATTTTAGAAGTCCTATATGATTTTGAAGGTAATCAAAGCTCTACATGTGCAGTTGGAACAGTGCTAATGGTCATGTTGGTGCAGTAAATCTTTTCCCCCACACTCCGCCCATTCTAAACTAGTAAATGGAGAATGCAGTTGTTTACCTTCTGAGTTTTACAGGAAATCAGGTTCTAATGAAATATTAATTACTGAAGATGTGCAACACTTAATTGTGTTTGGGGTACAGAAAAAATAACGTTCTTCATCATGTAAAGGTTTGGAAGGAAAGAACAAACTATATTTTGTGATGGGGAGCTGAGACTGAGTTCTGTGAATCCCCTGTACAGCTTTCTGCTCTGCTCTGTCTTGTTGAGATGCCTCATATCATTTATGTCACACTGCATAAAAGAATGAGAGTGATATAAATTGATATCACCATTGTCTTCAGTTCAGAAATTCAACATGACAGGAAATGTCTAAAATAATCTTGGGGTAGGGGGAATCAATTATTTTGCTTCTACTTTGGAAGCAGCTTCACTGCCTTTATATGAGATATGTGGATTGGCCAAGCACTCCATTAACATTTTAATGCTTATATGTGACTGATGTTATGCTATTGTAATTCTGTACTTCTCAGAACATATTTGTAATTTCTTCTGTAGTCTCTCTAAACATTTAGATCCAAATTCTCATCCATCCACACAGGACTGTGCATTTGTGCACTATTGCATACCTGAAATCTCCAGTTGTGCAATGGTATTAATACTTGACAGCAAAAATTTGCTTCTCAGGGTGCAACTGGTATTTGCAGGTCAAACAGAAAATCCAGCTTTGGTAGTAATTTATAAAATTATTTCTTTTGTCGTGTGATCCTTTGGGCTTGATTTTCATGAGCTGACTCTTTGTTTCTCTAAAATTGCCTCTTTTCACTTTAAAATGCATATCTGTGTTTTTGCATTTGCAGAATTCACACTTGAGAATTGATGTGTGTTGCTCAGGGGGAGTGACAGACACTGAGGTTTGCAGGTGCTTGTAAATACTTTGTATTTGCATATATGCATCCCACAAGATCTGTGTTCTTAAACATAGAGACTGCTTTTTGACCAGCCTTAGCCTTTGGAGGCATTTAGCAACAGATGAGTAACTGCACTTCCAGAGTGGGAAGTCAGAGATTTTCCCCATAGTTGTCAAGGATTATGAAGATCAGTAGATTTAGTAGTGAAGAAATTAAGTTTGTATTATTCATTTAACTAATCAGTTTCCAAACTAAATATGTACATTTCACCCAAATTTTGCCCTGGGACTGAAAAACATATAACTGGCCTAATCCTGATCACACGAGTCTAAACGTGAAGTCATATTATTCAAGTCAGGAGTGGGATCTAGATCTTCAGGATGCTGTATCTATCGCACCTGACCATTTGTCTTCAAGAGACATTAAATTCATTACAGGTGTTTTAATTGATCTTATTCTCCTTCTTGTTTGAGGAAGCACTTGGACAGAAATAGTGTGTTGTCAAGGCACAGAGCTAATTAATGTCATTAATCCACCATGCAGAAAGTAAAAGCCTATTGTCACAGATAGGAAAAGGGGTGTCACTACAGTAATTACTAAGTATTTTAAAAACCAAACTGAAAGGTGTAATAGCCATTGATTGCATATATATCATAAGTAATGAAGAAAAGGGTATTATGCTAAACTGATGTTAAGGATGTCAATGAAGATAATTTTATGAATGATCCACTATCTGACAATGAGGTTTAAATTCTCCATGTTAGAAATCTCTGAAGAAGACTCAGCCATTGCACATTTTACTTGAATTTTTCTCAGGCATGAGACTGTCTTTTATCTCAACAGCTGCTTGTTGAAAAGTTACACCCACTTTTTACTAACATATGTTCGTATGATAGTATGTTAGTGTAAAGTCTTGCTGGTGGCTTAGTGAGGTCACTCTTGCAGTGAGCAGTCCACAACAGAGGTGTGAAATAGCTGCTGGTGCTGACAACTCTGTCAGTAGTCTTTGTTTAAACTGAGGCAGACATGAAAATGTGTGTAGACTTGCTTCTGAGCTGACATTAACATAAATCAAAAATATAATTATTGAAATCAATATGGTTGTACCAACATATTGTCAGTGTTGTTGCTTGTTACAGGATTGTAAGGCCTGACCTTGTCCTATTTCTGCCTGTGATTTCAGTGAGAACGATGCCTGCAGAGACCTAATTCACTAGTTTTCTGCCTGATCTATTTATATACTGTTTATGTGGTTACATTTTATTAGAAACTGCTAAGGTCTCCAAGATACACATTCTATGGAGAAAGGTGTTACGATAATTAATTTACTTTCCTCATCTATGTGACATTAGCAAAGCTCACAAAAGAAGTGGATAAATATTATTTTCATAGTAACAAACAGTTTGGATACAGAAATGCCTGAATTGTTATGCATTCACCATAAATTAGCTGTGGTCTCTGATATACAAATTAATGACCATTTTGATAGACACATTTTTTTACTCATAGTGATAACCATTTTAATGACCTAAGATCATATTCTGGACACCAACTCAAGGAATTTATAGTGGTTTAAATTCTAGAAGTCCTTTGAAAAAAGTAGTTGCCGTGTGATTATTTTCACTGAGCTTATTTTGTAGTCTCAGTGATGATGTGGAAAATAACATACGAATCACACTTAGTTCTTTTGATATTATGACACTTCCCCTGAAAATGTGAGGTTTGATATACTTCTCTGGGCATCATAGTAAGTTTCAAAATATGGCAATAAGAGGACAGAGTCTTCTTAGTTCTCCTGTTTCCTCCTAAGAGTCCTCCTGTTTTCTGAGAACTGCTTCCTTGCCCAGATAATACCTTAAATGACATTTAAATCAGCATCAGTACTCGCAGTTGTGTTTTCTTCCTGTCTTCTAAGGTAAGGAGCTTCTTACCTGAATTGTGTTTTCCAGTAAACGAAGCTGGTGAAGGGTCTGGAGCACAAGTCCTGTGAGAAACGACTGAGGGAACCGCGGTTGTTTAGCCTGGAGAAAGGAGGCTCAGGGGAGACCTTATCACTCTCTACAACTACCTGAAAGGAGGTGGTAGTGAGGTGGGGGTTGGTCTCTTCTCCCAGGTAACAAGTGACAGGATGAGAGGAAACGGCCTTGAGTTGAGCCAGAGGAAGTTTAGATTGGATACTAGGGACAATTTCTTCTCTGAAAGGGTTGTCAAGTACTGGAACAGGCTGCCCAAGGAAGTAGTTGAGTCACCATCCCTGGAGGTATTTAAGAGAGGTGTAGATGTGGTGCTCAGGGAGATGGTTTAGTGCTGGACTTGGCAGTGCTGGGTTAATGATTGGACTTGATGATCTTAAAGGTCTTTTCCAGTCTAAAAATTTTGATTCTATGATTCTAATGTGTACTTTGCGCTACTCTGCTTTCCTGAATGCTGAAAACAAGACATCCTGGGAAATTTTAAAGAATGTGACATTAATACAGATGGTATTTACACTGGCAATTGTAGTGCAGTTTCTTTATGGGTTGCTATTCTGCTTTGGCTCATTCATCTATTGCTATCCAAGGTAGTATCAAATACAGAGCAGCAAAATTTTGAGTGTTATGAAAACAAATCAGTATGTGGATAGTACATCTAAGTAGTGGTTATTTGCCTGTATGATCTAAATGTGAAATAAAATTGAAATGCTAAACTTACTGGATAAAGTTTATGCTACTACCAATGACTTTTTCCTTTATTATGTTCAAATACTGGTGTCAGAAAACAGAGTGAGATTAACTCCTGAGAGTTTGTTTAGTCCATTCTTATACTACTGGGCAGGGAAAATGTGCTTTAAAATCTGGCAGTCCAACAACCTTTCCCAAGCAGTTAATTTTTTAATTAACCAATGTCACAACATGTTTATAAACCACCCATCTCTTTTCTCACAGCCTAACTTTACAACGTTTTACTACTCAAGTCAGAAAACCTAATACATAAAACCCAGGTATTACTCTGGCCAGAATTAGGTCATGGTTTTTTGATAAACATATTTCAGTTACTTCCCCTGAAAACTCTGGCAATTTTCTATTATTGAATTTTTAACTCTTTGATGTTATTTCACAAGCACACTGTAGCATTACTGTCATTTGGGTGTCAAATCTTTTATCACTACCAGCCAGCAAAAGCATGTTAGAGGCATGCTGAAGACGGAGGCTTGAAAATTTGCTTTTGCATGGAAAATTTTGCTTGAGACAGAATTAGGGTTTTTTTACCCTAAGCAGAGAAACTATGAGTGATGTTTAAATATAAAAGTATTAATCACAATGAGCCAAAAGGGGAAGAAAGAAGTTTAATGAAGAATCAAGAACTGACAACTGAAACAAATTTTTAACTTCACTTTCAGAGGTGTAGATTTCTCTTTTTGTATAACTCAGTACATGTCATTGGAATGCACAGAAATTTTTGTTTTAGACAGAAATTTAACCTTGTTATAGATATCTCTAGTTAAGTGAGGTCAGAAGGTAAAACTGCAGCGCTCTTCCTTTGCTGGATTCAGATTGTGATATACTTAACACTAACGATTCAGTTGAGAATTTAAATATAAATATGAAAACAATTCTGTTATGTGACACTAGCCTTAAAAAATTAAGTTATAAAAACCCAAACATCCTGGGGGAAAAACGATCAAGCTGAAGTAAATATATGTTCTGATAGATTGATCGAGGAAGTATCAAAACCACAACATTGCTCTTTCTTAAAGCTGCACTGGCTCCTTTCTGGGAAGCTCATGTCAAAGCTAATTGAATTCCGTCCTAAGAGACTGCTGTGTTGATGCTCTTGGTGTCTGTCCTGCTTTAGCCGGGGCCTTCATATGCATTTACAGAATTGAACGACACAGTAAACGAGTGAGAAAAGCCTCCAGGGAAACAGAGGGAGCAACAGCGTATAAGTTCTGTTGACATTATTTCATTGCTTGCTGAAATACTTGGGTTTATTATAGAATTAAATTTGGTACCTGATCCTGTTTAAGAAATACATATTATTATGTTGTGTTTGGTTTTTTCCAGGTCTGCGAAATGGTTAGTACAAAATACATGTTCACCTAGGACGTTGTAATGGTTTAAGACCTAATGATGTAGTTACACTCCTACAATCAGGATTCAATAAAGTGATCAATTTCATATCCCTTTTTTATAAAGATGACTTGCTGTGTGGAAACATCTCATAAAATTCTTTGGCAATCAGGCATACCGAATAAATCAATGTCAATAGTTACTGGTTATTGTAATATTTCTTACAGAATTAATGGAGCATACTTGTCTTACTCAGTTGTGCTTAGCCTATTTTTTCAGACTGATTTCTTTGTGTTTGTACACACCCACCCACCACATTTTATAATTTTTTAATATATATATAATATGTATATATTATACATATATATATAAAATATGGTAGTTCACCAGTTTGTGATTTCAGAGCTCAGCGACTCATTTTCTTTCATTTCTTGCACAGATTGGGAATCTGAATCCCATTAACTAGCCTTAAAACTCTTATCTTTAGATTATTATTTACATTTTTGAAATTTTGTGAGCATATTACCCAGATATTTTTTTTAAGCACACAAGGAAAAGTATCCTGGCAGTCTGCTAACTGGCAGCTCTGAAGTTGGGATAACTATTTGCTGTTAAAACAGATCAGAAAACATGCACTCCTGAAATACTGTCATGTAAGCTTGCTTAAAAGCAGCCTAGGAACTAACCTTTGCTTGGATCATAAAGGAATTAGGATGCTGTGTCTTCTTAATAAGTTATTACAAATGTTTAAGTTATTGCCTTCTTAGGGAAGACATTTTCAGTCCATCTGGAGAAAGCAGATAAAATGACACCCATTAGAGCATTACCACAGTCCTGACTTTCATGTACAATGGGTCTGACTTTTATATTTATTACTGCTTTTTATCCAGGAAAGCCATAATTCCTAAAACAGTAAGAAACAGGGCCGGGGGTGGGGAGTGAAGCACAACTTTGCATGTTAATTATTGATGGACTAAATCAGAACTTGTACATATATATAATCTCAAAGTGAAACCTGACTTTAATATGCAGATGTGTACAGTAGAAATACATAGATGTTGGAAAAATGACCTGTGGCTGCTCCTCCAGTTGGATGAAACAAAACTAGGAAAGTTGAGTAAAGCAGCTGGTGTAGGACATAGCTTCAACTGTTGATTATATTGGCAGTAACTGGCTTGTGATTTGCTAGCAGGGCTGCATTGCCCAGATAATAAATACCCTGTACAAAATGAAATAACATAAGAAAGTCTGGACATGCGGTGCTACATTCACTTGAATAGCCTGTTCCTCTCCTTTTAACATCCACAACTTTTGCATATGTATACTGAAAAATGTAGCACCAAGTGTTTTTAGTTGCTGTTAGCTTTGTCATCAAGAAACTTTGCATTTTGATACAAAAAATATGTTCTTCGACCTAAAATGTCCAAATAGCTCTGTTTTTCAGAAGCAAAGTAAAGGTATGGGGGGAATCCACTAAAGTGAAAAAGAAAAATGGGTTAGAACCATGACAGTGGGATTTTCCGTTAATGAATACCAAGCCTCGACATTTTTGCATTGTGATAACAGCTGCTACAGATGATGAAGGAAAGTCTTTTACTGATAAGAAAGATCAGTACATTTGTTCAATTCAAAATACACTTTTGACGTTAAATCCTCTAAAAAGAAATCAGAAGATATCATAATATGTCGGAACCATACCTTCCTGAATGGAAAATCTTTTCTTCACCTGCAGAAAAAGAAAACAAAAAAAAGAATTTGAATAATTCAAACTAGCTGTTTATTTCAAAAGTACATTATAATTAATTTTCATCAATTTCAGTTAGTTTTGTTTTGTCTAGAGAAAAATAGCCATGATGTAGGTCTAAAGAGCATTTTTTTTTACTTTTCATTACATACCCTAAACATTTAAGGCATCTGTTTTGTTTCACTTAAATTTAATTGTGCAAAACCAGGCATTAAATTTAATTTAGCCATTTAGACTCCTTCAACAGTATATCAAAAGTCTAGGAATCTTCAGAGGGGTGATTCACCCACTTGTATTAAAAGCCAACTTTAGAATAAGATGAATCATACTGTCTATCTCTTTCCACTTATTATATAATAATTTAAAATAGCTAAGTGAAGTGCGATGAATCCTACCCATGCTGATTGAGTCTATGCTCTCTAAACTAATTCATCACATACCATGCAATTAAAAATGTCTCTTCTAGGGCACAACAGACACATATGTGAGGCAAGTTTCTTAAAAGTGGGCTTTCTTTTGCTATTTCTAACCTAGGCTATAGCGCAGGTGACAACGATCATTAACAACTGATTCTGTTCACTTTTTCTGGACAACTTTCAAATGAATCAGTAGATTATATTTTATATTTTCTACTGCTTTAATTTTCTTTATTTATTATATTGTCTGGTTAAAGAAAATGTTTTATTATGTTCACACTTCCCTACTGGAAATACAGATAAAACATGTAGAGCAAAGTTAGTTTATATTGGGTGGAAATTATATTTGGGAAGTCAAAAAGTAAGGGGAAACCTAATCATGCTTGAGGGAATTTTTGGTTATGCTCTAACAGAATAAAAAATATCTAAGCAGTCACTTTGGGCATTAAACAGGTATATCTACATTTGCTCTCTTTCAGTTATTGCTCTTATATTTGCATCAGTGGAATCACTACACTGCATGTTGGTATTGTTAATAGTACTTCTCAAGCAATCTAACTAATGACTGTATCAACATTTTTGCACTATGCTTCATGAACATATTTTGGTATAAAAAGCCACATTTTTCTCTCTTTACTAGGGCATTAATTAATTAGTAATTTTACTTAACTGCTAACATTGCTTAATGATTTATCATCTTTGGTAGGCTTAAGAAAAAATTTATAAAAAATAAGCAAATTACCCCAAATCCATTAATGTTTTAGTCTGTGAACTTATATTCTGGACCCTACCTATTTTTAAAATTTTTTTAAATTAAAAAATCATATACTTAATGGACATTGAATTGTGTCCTAACGAGTGGGGACCAAGAAAATAATTTAGGACTCAGGGTAGATAATCAGCTGAACCTCAGTTCATGGGGAAAATTTTGGTACAGAAACAAATGTGATTCTGAGTGTATGAAGAGCAGACTGAAAAGTGTAATTAAAATTACTGTCTTCTGTCTTTGTGGTATTATCACTGGAAGTCATTATCCATTTCATGTATTCATTGTTTAAAAATGGTGCTTGCATATTGCAAAGGGACTAAAGAAAGTGTTACAAGATTTTAGCAAGCATTTTATTTTACAATGAGAAACTGGAGAATCTTTATCTAATGAAAGGTTAAGAGGTCTTTTTAATCCTTTCTTGTCTCATGAAGGAATATACTGTGATAAAGCACTTTATTTTAATTTTGCAAGCATGGCGTGGTTTGAAAGCTGAAGTTAGACAAAGTGAAACTAGAAATACTGTAATATTTTTAGAATGTGAGGTTGAGTATATGTCCCTAACGGCAAGAAAGTATATAATGTGGGAAGCAATCAGATAGAAGCTGAAAATGTGAACTCCTGCAGAGAATCATAGAATGCTTTGGGTTGGGACCTTTAAAGATCATCTTATCCAACCCCCCTCTGCCAAGGACAGGGACATCTTTCACTCAGTTGACTCAAAGCTCCATCCAACCTGACCTTGAACACTTCCATGATTAAGGCATCCAGAACTTCTCTGGGCAACCTGTTCCAGTGCCTTACCACCCTCGTAATAAAATATTTCTTCCTTATAAAATATTTCTTCAGTCTAAATCTACCCTCTTTCTGTTTAAACCCATTGCCCCTTGTCCTGTCATTACAAACACTGGTAAAAAGTCTTTCTCTGTTTTTCTTATAAGCCCCTTTTACACACTGAAAGGCCGCAATAAGTTCTCCCTGGAGCCTGCTCTTCTTCAGGCTCAAAACCCCCAACTCTTTCAGCCTTTCTTCACAGCAGAGGTGTTCCAGCCCTCTCATCATCTTCACAGCCTTCTTCTGGACCCACTCCATCAGGTCCATATCTTTCTTGCACTGGGGACCCCAGAGCTGAAGGCAGTACTCCAGGTGGAGTCTCATGATAGTGGAGTAGAGGGAGAGAATCACCTCCCTCAGCCTGCTGGCCACACTTCTTTTGATGCAGCTCAGGATATAGCTGGCTTTCTTGGTCTGCAAGTGTACATTTCTGGCTCATATCCAGTACGCCATGCACCAGTTTTCCCAAGTTCTCTACAGTTCCGCTCTTAATCTATTCATCTCCCTGTCTGTACTGATACTGAGGATTTCCCTGACCCAGGTGCAGGACCTTGCACTTGGCTGTCATGGCTTTCACGTGTCCACTCCTCAAAACTGTCAAGACTGAAAGAACAGAAAAAAAAAGAGAGACTGTCTCCCCAGGTAAACAAATGTGGAGAGGAGCTAATCTTCAGGAGACATCAGCAAAGTTTACCAGAAATTGGTAAACTCGACACCTGGAGACAGGATGGGTGGACTGCAAAGGACTTGCCTGCTCAATGGAAGAGAAGATGCATCTTGTTGTGATTAGTTCGACAAGGCTGGGAGAACTGGTGCATTTCCCCACCACTTGGATTCCTTAACCAAGATCAAGCTTCTACCTAGAGGACATGCTCCAATCCATAATTACAGATTTGAGACAGGAGTCACATGATCAAATACTCTGGTATTTGTCAGGCAGGTCATCATCCTTCTTTTGGTACTTGGTATTCCAGGGCCAGTTCCAGAATACCTGAGTTTCCTGCACTAAGTTCATATGCTGAATGGATGCTTATAGCTCTTACTGTGTTCTATGTTGTTGTGCATATCTTAAGGGACTATTTTTTCACATTTTTACAGTATATTACTTGGTGGCTTATACTTCCAGCAGAAAGTTGCTGTAGTGGAAGACGGTGATATATAAATTGGTAGGATTTCACTGCTTCTGTTTTTAGACAACGTGTTTTCAGCAGGATGTCTTTAGCTAAGAGGGAAGAATAGAGTGCATCCTGTGACATTACATCTCAAACCCAGTAGATCATTTCAATAGATGCAGCCCAGCTAGGAAAATATGCTTCCACTGTTACAAATTAAAAGTCAATTAACTAGACTAACTCAGTTATGAGCAGGTTAAGAAAGGCTTAGTCATCCATTTGCTCAGTTCCATTCATCAGCAGTTGACATAAGCCTACAGGACGATGGCTGCGTGTAAGATTAACACATTACCATTTTACCATTTTACCAAAGGCAAATCAAAGTTTGAGCTTGGAAGTTACTTCTGTGTAGCAAAAATGTGAGCAGAATGAACTGTCTTCCTGCATCTTGCCTTGAGACATCAGAAAGTGGAATTTAAGGTTTCTTTAGTGTCTGAAATAAGCTAGGCAAACCCAATCCCTCCTTTCATTGTGCTTACATTTTGTCACCTGAATTCTTTCTGAAAATGATATTTCAGACACAGAAATATTCAGCCTGAGATGATAGGTATAATCCCTTAATGTTACTTTTTTTATGGCATAGGTTCTGTACCTGCAGCATGGCCAGAGGGATGAAAGAAATGTGGGAAGTGGGCGATTACCTGACTTCCTTGGGTAGAAATCTAGGTATGTTAAAAAACTTACCAGTTTTCATGATAAAACTTGTGGGCCATCTGTTTTAACAAAATACATAAAATGAAATCAAACTACCCCACCAAGATATGACTGAGTTATACAGGTATACACATTCAGTAAGAATAAGGGAAAGTTTATGCAGGTATCTCTCCTGCTACTTTCTCTCTGCCTGCTTTATAGGTATTTTCTGGGGAAAAAATAATTTTCAATAATATTTTAAAGCACCACAGTTAAAAGACTTGTATGTTGGAAATTATAATACTTACCATGTCAGCAGAAAAGAAATTAGGAGGTAAGCATCAGTAAGAAAACCCCTAAACAATGGATATTGCTTTTGGGGGACTAAGAAGAGGAAGGCTTAAAATGAATTTATTAGTTATATGTTTTGTATGTTAGTGATTTGTCAGTTTAGTGTCTGCTGTGTACTTTGAATTATGTCAACAACAGTCTGGTACAGCAGATTACGCTGTTCTATACGTAAAATTTATTTATGGCTAAGATGATTGACTGTGTCTAAAATATAGTCATGATAAATAGAAAGGAAATTCGGTTGTGTTGGCTTCAAGATTACTGAAAGCCCGTTAGGTTAATAAAATGATTCATATGATGAGTATGTATTGTGGATACAGATGAATATCTTGGGACTTAAAGAAATTCCTTATCTAAAAATGTCAAGAGTTTTAGGGTTTATAAATAAAAGTAAAACCATGACACTTGTCATCCTGAACTGCCTGATATTGAACAAGAGTCCTTCATGAACAATTGCATTTTCTATTTGTCCAATAAGTAAGAATTGTTTTAATATATTAGCTAAACTTTAAACAGTTTTAGCTAATCTTATGTGCAACAGAGAGCATGTTTGACTAACTTTTCAATTTTCCATTATAAATAACTTAGTACCTAAAATTACTTGTTAAAAAATTATAACTTCTGCATATTTTTATGTGGTGATGAAAGAGCAACATCCCTTTCTGGAAGGAAAAAATTGAACTGAAAAAAAAAAAGTCGTGAATTAACTACACTGAAGTGAGAATTTTGATACTACAGATGTGTAAACATCCAGACATCAGGCTAAAATTTAAGATGAGAGAGAAAATAAAATAATAAAAGTTTTTAAAAGATTACCAGAATAATTTTCTTGGCAATATTCTTTACTGTAACCTTCTCTTCTGCCTTCCCTCTCACTTAAAAGCTTTTCACTTTAGCCCCATGACTTGCCATTTAGAACATAAATACTCGTACAGAAGGCATTAAAAATGGACAAAGATGTTAGGCCATTCTGTCCTCTACGACTTTACATTTAAGAATTGAGATAATTGGTTTGTGTGGGACAAAAGTCAATGAGAACCCAAAATGACTACAAAAAAAACTGTGGAGGTGTCCAGTATAATTTGAAGTATTTGGGTTTTAAACCTTTTTTCCCAGTAGTTAATAGTACCCTAAGCACACAGTAAACTTTTCCTTGTCCTTCCTGTTATAGTTAAATCAAATGTTATGGTACAACAGACAGTATTTATTAACTTCTTATTCAATCTGTAGCAATTTTTTTTTTCTCTTTGCCTTCTCCTGAAAGCATGCAAAAAATTGTCACCAAAAATCATGGCTTTCATTTTTAAATCACATTTTAAAATTTGTTCCTTTCCTAGAGAACAAAGGCTGCAAACAAAAGGAACAACATTTTTGCCCAGATAATCTTCTTCTGATGGGATATTTGATATGGACTGCTAGATGCGAAAAAAATAGCTATATTTGACTTTCCAGTTTAAGTGAATTTGGGATTGTCTGCAGATTGGACTTGGTGTATGGCAATCATGTTTTGCTATTCTTTGGTAGAGTTTACGCTGCCATCTAAGCAAAAGTTCCTTAAAGAAACTGATTTATCACAATTTCAGTATTTAGACAAACTTCTGATGGAAGATAATGGCTTTGTCAGTTTCATTTATCCATTTTAATAGTGATTGGGAAATTACAACTATTCCAAAATCTACTGTGTGTAGATTATATACCTATGTGTTGTATTATGATAACATTTTTGCTAGTTTGTATAGTTCTTGTGTTACTGTTTTCAATGCATTTGGTTCAGCTATGGTCTAGAGAAATCTTTTGTCTGTCAAATATGTGCAAATCAATGAAGAGGGATGTCAGTCAGCATAAGTATAGACTGCATATAAGTCTCAGTCATTTCCGTGTATGTATCTATATAGATTCACTTTCCTGTTCTCTGCATTGAAACTGAAGTGCATTCTAGTGTTAGTATAAAGCTCTTTGTCTTTTAAAGCTCCAGGCAAGCATGTTTGTTCTTTCCCCAGCTATTGACATAACTAGAAAAAAAAAATCATTAGCTCATTTGGTAAGTCCTGGAGAGCACAATCTGAGGAATGTCAGTGTGTCCCTTATTACACCGACAGATAAAAGTCCATAGGATGCCTTTGCACAAAGGATGTCTTTGTATGGCTATGCCTGCAGAATCCCTTTGCAAAGAGGAAATATGCAGCAGAGTTTAACAAACCATCATTTTGAATTTGAAGCCTATCTAACTAGGATTTATTTGATTGGCTTTGTGTGAGTATTACACAGATTTTTATGTGCCTATTTCTGCAATTTAATATTAAATATGCTGATATTAAAAGATAATATTAGAAAAGTTTTTTTGTTTGCTTGTTATACCTTGAATTGATAACAATGTCTTGTATTTGTATATTTTGTTGATTATGTATTTTCTGCATTTGATATTTCACTGTATATAAACCAGACACTAAAATACCAGACACTTGGATCTGGAAAACCAGACCCTTGGATTTCTCAATTAAGAATACAAATATGAAGTTATCATGGAATCATAGAATAGTCTGGACTGGAAGGAACCTGAAAGATCATCCAATTCCAGCTTCCCTGCTATGGGCAGGGACACCTCTCACTAGAGCAGGTTGCTCAAAGCCCCATCCAGCCTGGCCTGGAACACTTCCAGGGATGGGGCAGCCACAACTTCTCTGAGCAGCCTGTGCCAGTGCCTCACCCCCCTCACAGTAAAGAATTTCTCCCTAATACCTAATCTAAATCTACCCTCTTTCAGTTTCAAGCCATTACCTCTTGCCCTATCACTACATGCCCTTGTCAAAAGTCCCTCTCCAGCTTTCCGGCAGGCCCCTGTTAGGTACTGGAAGGCAGCTATAAGGTCTGCCCAGAGCCTTCTCTTCTCCAGGCTGAGCAACCCCAAGTGTTTCAGCCTGTCTTCATAAGAGAGGTGCTCCAACCCTCTGATCATCTTTGTGGCTCTCTGGACTCAATCCAACAAGCCCATGTCCTTCTTATGTTTTCCTAAGACGAAACAGGATTTGTTTGAGTCACTTCTGATACCTTGCACAGCACCAGGAGAGTAAAAATTTCTTAATTTCCTTTTACTTCTTGCAGAAATACGGCACATGTGAACATACTTATTAATATGAAGTGGGTTAATATAATAGGTCATAACAAGCAGCTTTAATGGTTCATGAATACATTCCTTGGGGGAAGTTAGGAAGACAAATAAAAGACGTTTCATGCTTTTGAACACCAAAGGTGTATACTAATGTTCTGATAAAATTTCACACAAAGTGCCTAATGGTGCTAAAACTGATCACAAGTAAACAGGTGAAGGTCTAGATGACGTGTGTAGTTCAAGAAGGCTTCCAAAGGTTATTCTGCGTACTCCAAGGTTAGCTCAAGCTTTTACACTATGGCTGGTCTAGAAATCTAAAGACTAGGTGAGGATGTGGTTTGTTTACTTGCTTTCTGAGATTTTCAACAATTCAACTTTATTGTGAACAAATTCTTACAATGAAATCTCTTGCTGTGGTAGGATAAAATAGTTAGCACTCTTTTGTTTTTCTTTTTTTTTTCTCTTTTATGCGGTGCATCCAGCCTTAACTTAACTTGATTTATTTGTCTTTAAGTGTATACAGTTTTATATTAATAGATGTTACCTTAATATAACGCTTTTTTTTCTAATTCAGAAGCCTTTCAGATTTTCACTGAAAAAAATTTATGAAAATTTTCAGTGAAAAACCACTAAAATATTTAAATTTTGGCTAATAGCTTTCATAATAAAAATATTTTTGTTTAACTCTTTTTAAGTTCTGGTATGAAGAGTCATTTGATAGGTATTTCATTACCTTTAAAAATATTTACTACAGGAGTTTTTTTTCTTTAAATATAAGAAATGTTAGAAAAGATTAATATAGCAACCACAGATCCTAAGTTCAAATCTTGTTACATTATTTACATTGTGCTATGAGACTTAGAGATTTACAGTTAAAATATATTGCTGGAGAGTATTATTTTCTCATCATGATATCAAGCAATTCTGAAGAAGAGCATTTAATTTTGTATACTAACATGTTCATTACATGACAATTTAAGGACAAAGTGAAATTTGTTGAGACAGAAGTAAATGGCAAAACTTTCTTACTTGTTAGTGAAGTTTTTTACTTAGAGGAAAGAAACTGTCTATATGAACACTGGGGGAATATTTAGATAAGCAGAATGTGATTAATTATATAGGACTTGGAGTCTAATGCCTGCAACATATCACAGGTGAGATGTATTGGTGCAGGTGGTAAAGACTGTGTTTTCATATATTCCCATGTATCACTGCCTAGATTTAGGTCACTGTATTAGGAAATGATCATTATAGATTTAGATGGATAGTATGACGCTCTCTTTGTGGTGTTTTGAATCATTATCCTGCTCTTCTAAATGTTGTTCATTACCTCACATTCTTAATCCTGGAACAGATGGTGTACAGGTGGATTTTAGCTCCCATGCATGGCTTGATTAGAGCAAATTAGGATCTTTTATAGAGCTTATTGTCACTGTAGGGAGCCTGTATAGAAAAGTCTGAAGCCTTCTTTAATGTGGTGGATTACATCTATAAAGAAAATTTTCTCAATGATCTGGTAGACATTAGTGTCTTTTTGCAAAATAGAAGAGGGTTTTGTCTTTCTTTGTGTTTTTAACTTTGCTTTAATAGTTCAACATCTGGACACAAGCTGTAAATATGACACTGTGAATAAATTTTTTCCTGGACAGATCTTTAAAAGGGTCATGAGTGACTATCAGAAATTAGTATCTTTGCTTTGCTTAATGAAAAAACATTCTTCATTCATTTAAATGAGTCCGTCAGATTATCAACCAGTGGAAATCTGTTTAGATGCATGAATTTCAGAAGGTTTCTCAAGAAACCAACTGATGAATTTGGTGATTACCTGGTTTTGTACCTGTATTTATTCCAGAACTGTTTATAAAGCTGAACTCTACCCCATCACATGATTTCGTTCTTCTGATGGAGAGCCATCCTAAAGAAAAAAACAACAAGAAATTAAAGCAAAGCATAAAGGAATGCAACGGTCAGAACAGTATTTTATAATCTTAAATACAGCGTGTCATAGTGAGAGAGTGAAAAAAAGGCAACAGAGGGGAAAATGTGAAATATCATCCAACAGGTATGAGGGAAAATCTTGCATAATCATCAGGAGAGACCACCCCAGCTGAACCTTGGCATGTGAATACATATACTCTGATTGCAAAAAGAGAAGTGGAATTTTTCAGCCTGGCATCTGTACACCTGTAGAATTCACACTGACTGCAAGGAAATCTGTAAACCCTGCAGAACTGCATATGATGCTTTCAGATATCAGAGTGCAGGTGAAAATGCACCATGAGATTTCAAATTTTGTTGACGACAAGCTGGCAGATAGTTGGAGGTAAGTAGCAATATCTGTGGCATTATCAGTTACAGGAGCAGAAAGTCTAACTGGTTAATTTGTGTGGCGTGCACGAAATACCTTTCCCTAGGGGCAACAGGCACCAGTTTTTATTTACTTCCTGGGACTAACTATGATCATGGTACCATAGCCAGAGGTCTCGCTGGTCTTTGCCTTAGAGCTGTATTGTAAGAATTTTACAGAGCTGGCAGGGGCCCAACTACTTTAAAGTCTTTCAGGTAACCGAACAGGAAGTTTTAGCAGGCTCAGGGTCAAGGTTGGTAAGGATGCTGTGATAGTAACAGTGTTGGGAACCAGCCACACACACATAGAGTAAGCCATGAGAAGGAAAGCAACCGGCTTCTTCTATTTTGCTATGCTGTACATTCTGCACACTATCAGCTGAATATAAAAGCAGGACAGTGCATTGCTGTCACCAAGCAAATTTTACTCAGAAAGTTTAATCCTTGTTAAAGCTAGATACACAAGTTGCAACTGTTAACATCCAAGTGAAAAGGTAGTCATGAACAACCAGCAAGGTGTCATGTGCTGTGCTGCTGAAGTTAACTCCTGTGCTGGAGTTGCCTGTCAGGATGCCTGGACATCCTTTTCTAAAATAAAACTTGGACGGACAACTTTTCAAAGGTATCCTCTTTAGGAGTCAAATCTGCCTTTCTTTCCCACCTAGGTTCAGGTACTTGATTTGAGGAGTTGGCGAAACAGTGAAGAGACTGCATATCTGATTTTTTGGGAAAAAAAATAATAAATATGTATTTACACACACCCCTGGTCTTTTATTTCATTTGGCCTATGCTTTTCTACAGTTAATTTCTTTAATGAGATGTAATGATGGGCTTTGAGAGTATATTTTCAGCCAGGGATGTGAGAGGAGGAAAGAAGTCAGCAGCTTTTATAATAGCATGGAGTATTATTATAAGATGTTTTCAATCAGATCAGCCAGTCAAGAACTAATTAAAACGGTTTTACTAGACCTTTTCCTTCAACAAATGTGTCAGTAAAATGTCTTTAAAGAGTGAAATTTCTGTAAATACTGAAAGACACAGTTCCAAGTAATGAGCTGTACAGCCACAGCAGTTCAGATGATATGCAGTGTATGGTGAAGGTCCTGGGAGGCACTCCCTGGTTCCATGAGGTGGAGAGGGGAGTTGTGTAGGTGGTTGGTAAAGAAAGGAAAGAGTACAAAGGTTGTAGGGATGTATCACAGCCTGTACAGAAGAAAGCATTGACGAGGGGATGTTTTAGTTCACTGTAACTGCTTCGAACACCAAAACTACGCCAGTGCTGCAACATGGGGCTTGCTGAACCTGACCCAGCATGGTACAAAGTCAGGCTGGTTGTGGAAGTTGTGCTGCTGAGGTACAATGCACTGTACAACGTGGGCATGCTGGCTTCTCCGAAGCAGCTCAGGGGTTACCTTCCTGCAGTCTTACCTGCCTGGATGTGTTGGGACAATCAGTTATAAATATGAACTAAGACTTCCCTGGGCTGTAGAAAGAGCAAAAAGGCCAGATGTGTTTCAAGTAAACAGGATTGAATGTGCATTACTTATTTATCTAGGTTACTAAGATTGCAACTACGTGCTTCATATAATCAAGTTGATCCTTAAAAGGAACAAATCTCAAAGGGCTCAGGATAACTGCAGGGGTAATATTAGTTTAAGAGTCTGAAAAGGGTTTGTAATATTTCCCTGAATAGGAAACACCTTTTTGTTTCTCTTATTTTATTGGGATTTTGATGGGTGATAAAGCAATTGTTCCGAGGTTATGTGATATAGGCATGGAAAGCAGCAATATTTGAGTGCGCTGAACTGATGGAGTTCTACTGTAAGAGAAAGCAGCTGACATCTGACAGGCTGTGGTAGCAATACAGTATTCTTTCTCTGAGTAGGATCCTTCCTTGAAGGATCTTTTGTAGCTCTTCGGCTGTTTCTGCAAAATCAACGTCTAGAATCTTGTTCTTCTAAAGATTTGGGAGGGAATTAGTCTGTAAATCATCTTTTAATGAAATCAATTAATGTGGTTAAAAACCTCAAATACTGGTCATGTATAGTGTTAGCTGAGGCTTACAAAATGGGATCAACAAATCTTCAGTTCTTTGGGCTTAACGCTACCTATAGATACATGGATGCAACTGTGACTGAAGTTTGTGCAAGTTGTGATAATTAGCACAGGCTGTATCTCATTGCACTTACTCAGGTTACGGTAAGCAAAGATGGCCACTATCACATTTTGGTTTTATTGTCTTTTAAATCACACCAAAATTTGGACCAAAACTTTTGCTATCTTTTTGTAAGGGGATTTGTTCTGCTCTGAACACTGCAGAGGCAAATATTGATTTTAACACTTACAGGGTACAGAAGGCCAACTTTCTTAGAGGGAAACAGCAAAAGGAAATGAAATCTATACAAGACCTTTTCCAGTTTATGTCTGCCACGTATCTGTTGCACGTACTTAGTGCAATAAAAAATAGTACAGCATTTCCTCTAACCACCTGCAAGAATGATAAAATTATTTTAAGTAGAGCTACTATTGGCAAAGGAGGTTTTTTATGTAGTCTTTGAAATACTTCATGATAGCAGTTAAATCTTCATATTGCTTCAAAGTTATCAATGAAAACACTAGATTTACTGACATACTTAAAATAAAAAACTTGGGCCTGATGATAAACACACAATGTTGTAATCTGTGGCTATTATTAGAGACTTCACAAGGCTTCAGACAGTTGGGACAACTTTGTTTACATTATGTAGTTGAGAGAATCCACAGCTATATGAATTCCAATAACGGCATTAAACTGTCCAGTATGAATTACTTCTTAAATGTTGTAATCTTAGATTTTGGACACCTGGGCATAATAAGATTACTTTGATAACCCAATTAACACTTTCTCCAAGTACATTAGTCCTAAAAGCCTATTTTCACACATGCTGAATAGCACCAGGAGCAAGATGGTCTTATTTTTGTCATGTGTGTGTGTGCGTGCGTGCGCGCACTTGTGTATCTTTTTTTCAGCCCAGTATTGCTAGGTTCAGTGCTCTTGCCAGGTATCCCTTTTGCCAGCTCAAGATGTGTGACTTCATCTGTAGGCAATTCAACAGATCTCTGCTTCTGGTAGGCCTACTGACGTTTAAATCAGATAAAAAATACCCTTTGTGATAAGCAGGTAATCAGGACAGTGTCATTACTATGGTTGAGTATGAGTAGAGAGAAGAATGGTATCTGTTTTGGTTGCCCAACTGTGAAAATAGTGTCTTTTTTAGTGTTTAAACCCAGCATATTAACTGTTAAAAGCTTTAAAAACTGGCAAAAGAAAAAAGAAAGAAAAAAAAAGTGAAGTTTTGTTTTTATCTGCCTCTCATCGTACAGTGATAAACTATAAAGATTTATTTTAGAAATTTTGAGCCACATTTATAAAATTTTTCTCTTTCTTTTGTGATTTTGTAAAAACTTTTATCTTGTTCCCATAATGCAAATCAGTTGCAAACTTGATTTATGTAAGTAGTTAAATAGAGTTTATGACTTGCTTATGATACTGAAGGAAGAAGTCAGCACTGTTGAATGAATGTCTAATAGTTATTACATATTTTAGTTATGTAGGGAAGATCATGCCAAGTTTTGAAGTATGTCTACTGTTAACATTTTTCATTATATCTCTTACTGTAACAAAGGATTCCAATACCATGAGCTCAGATGTCTTGAGTCAGGCCCCCAAAGAAGCCTTTAAATTCTAAGATTAAAAATACTCTTGGAGCAATTCTTTTGTGCCATCTGGTTTTTGAATAGCAGTTTGGCTGCTTGTGAAGGTTTTTCTCTGTGGCCCTGAGGATTCAGAACTTTTTAAAGAAAGTTAAAATTAATTGCATGAACCTAGTATCTGAGATCCAAAAAGAAGTTTTGTTAGATTAGTCATAAAATTTCAGTAATACTGGAAATGTTAGTGGTCAATATTTCTACTTGTAATTTTTGAAATGTGAATTTCTCATAGCAGTAGACAAGATTGAGATGTACAGTCTCAAGCTTTACTGCATTAGCAATATGGCCTGTGTAATTCACTAACATTAATACAGAAATGTACCTGTAAAAATGTGTTAATGAAGTACACTCATCATCAGTCTCCTTGAATGGAGAGATTAGCTATTCAGAGAATATATTGTTCCTCTCATACAGATTTGTTATTCTGTTAAAAAAAAATTGTGCTCATTTGTCTTCAATAAAAGTAAATTACTTCCCTGGATATCAACAGCTTCTAGTATGTCCCATGTAAAGAGAAGAGTAATCTTTTATCCTAGGCAAAAGAGTCAGCGAAAAAAAGTCAGTTATACTCTTTTACAACATCCATAAAGGTATAAAATTAGGATAGACATTGCTATATAAGTTTCTGAAAAGTTAGTACTGAAAGATTCCCTGGTCTTACCTGGAAGGTCAGTATGATCTCTAGAGTCGAGTCTTTAAAAAGTGAAAAGCATGGGAGTGAGTATATAGGCTATAGGTGTGTTAAATGGCTTCACTTCTAAATTTAGATCAGTTCTTCAGTAAGGCTGTGACCCACAAACTGCTTCTAAAACATTGTAAATTAAAATTACTTATTAAGTGTTTTATAGATATAGCATTAATAATGTTTTATGTCTTTGGAGATGAATAGCACAATTACCTGAAATAACCTTGGCAACAGGGTAAATTTTCACTGGCCACCAGTTCTCACTAATGGTTGCTGGAATTTCAAAGAAACAAGCTAATAAACCCCCAGAAATTATTTGTTATCCTTTGACTTCAATAAATTACTTATTGCCATGCAGAGTTGAAGAACTCAGAAATTTCAAGTATTTTTTCCTTGTTGCAATACATCAGACTCCTCAATAACTGCTCTGTAGTCTGCTCCCTCTTTTCGGTACAAGGTAATACTTTAATGAATAACATAGAATTTGTCATGAATTGTGTTAGACTTTTGCATTCTAGAAACATCAAACAATAAGACATGACAAGGTCGTGAGGCTGAAACAACATTACCTTGGGTACTTCAGAAAATCTACAGTGGTTATTCAGACAGAGGTGTCTCAGCTTGATGCCTTTCTCCAAATTTTTTGCGGTAATTGAAGCATGACCTGAAGTTCTGTGTGTGCATATGTGTGCATGGTTGTGTGAGTTAGTTTATTTCTAATGTAGACTGTACGAAAGAAGTCTAGCTACAAAATGGGTTATGGATATTTATCAGTTCCTTTTTGGAGCTGTGTCCCCTCTAAACATCGGAGTTAAAGCCTCAGCTGAAGCACTGCAAGGAAGGCCTTTTGTAATCCTTGTCAACTGATAGAAATCAACATTAGGAAATTCCCTGATATACTTTTAACCTGCTTAATTCTTTTAATTATCACACAGTTTTTTTGCACTCAGGAAACAAAAGGAAATAGCTTAATGTCAAATAGGATCTTGGTCAGCAAGATGAACTAGCCTCACGGATGGCTGATAGTACATTGGTCACACTAAGCTGCATGTGAAGGAAAATGTTAAGTGCAGTTGGGATAGATAGAGAAGAAAATGACATTTATGTTTCAGATGTCTAACTAAATGTTAATGGACTAATGTCTGTGTCATAATGACAATCCCAAGGAGACAGAGTTGAGGATGCAGATGTGTCTTGTTTGAGAAATCTTAAATTGTCTGTGTGCTTTCAGAACATTCTCATAGTTCATGGCTTTTGGCTGTGGGTTTGTATTTTGGGTGGGTTTTTTTGATAAATCAGCTACACTTTGTATAAGCCTTAGAGGGAAATTGCTTGATTCCTTCATTTTCTTTGTAATTCATTGTTTCAACTATGATTAGCTGACAATGTTTTTCTTTTTTTGTTTGTTTTCTGTTAATTTTTATTCTAGCAATACGTAATTTCTGGAAAAAAAATGAAGGGTTAGACATGAAATCCCACAATCATTACATGTTGGTATTAACATGATGAATCATGTTTTGGTGTCTGAGAACTGTGACTATGGTCTAGGTTAGCTAAGGGAGTGACTACTACCTTTTCCCTCTGATTCCATATTTTTTCTTTATATTTAAAAATATCCCGGTAATAAAGAAGCGGACGACAGAAGCTGTGTCAAACCCAGCTACCAGCTTCAGCACAGGTACTGACCTTAGCACACAACTCCATATAAAGCCCTTCTTTGCTGAACAGAGAGCTCATCAGGTGAAGACTCCAAGAGAAGAGAAGCAGAGGAGCAGAATCACAAATAAAAGCTCTGCTGGAGTTGGGACAGAAGTCCCTGTGCTGGGGATGATGCCTGTTAGTAGGGCCATTTACCCTCTTTTCCATTTTGATGTCGTTTTAACAATTACTCTGGAGATGGTAGTCTACCTTTCCTCACCAGGGTGCTGTCTTGCTCCCCAGGCAGCTATCACCTCTGCAAAGCACTTTTATTTGTCTCCTATCGACCTCAGGAATCTATCAGTACAGAGGAGCTGCTTGAGAAGCTGAACAAACTCCCAAAACTTCTGCACAACAGCAGCTGGAATTATAGATGGTTCTTCAGATACTCTTTTCCTGCAGACATCCCTTGCAGTTTAATTAGTTCTTGAACACCACAGTGTGTGTGTTAATTCCTGTAGTAATGTGTGGATCACTTTGATCCACTTCCTTATATGACCCCCACCTCCATTTCGGCAAGGCTGTCACTCAGCTCCACATCTCCTTACTCTCACATCGTCAGTACCAGAGGTAATGTTCTGGAGGGGAAAGGGAAGAAATCCTTCTTTCTGAGGCTGTACAGGCACTTGCAAGTTACTGATATTTACTGAAGTTGTTCCTTTATCTGAAATGCTTTGTCTTAATGTTTTTTGACTTCCAAAGCCCACAGGGATGCTTATGTGTCTGCTTGGCACGTTTTCATCCTGGCCTGAAGTAAATGCTCAGACTGGAGTCTGAAGTGGGAGAGCTGTAACTCATCTCTGCCTTCCCATATTTAGTAAGTGCAAGCTGATGAGAAAAGTCTGGCATCATCTGAAAGACACTCTGTCAATTGTCAGCTTGATAGACTCTTACCTGAAAAGTTTGAGTGCCAAAAGTGAGAAGCAGAGTAGAAACTATGCTGCAAATGTATCTTTTAGTAGAACTGAGCAGCAGTGCTTATTCCAGAGGAAATAAGCTAATTACCAAAGCAAAAATGGAAGAGCCTTATAAAACAAGAATTTCACACAGAAGTTTGGCCAGAATTCTTTTAAAGATTAAAATAAAAAAGAGAAAGAGGGAAAAAAAAAAAAGAATATTTATACCTGTATCTATTTTAATAGGACCACTGCTGTAGAATGATGTATGAACATTAATCTAGAAAAGGAACGGGTTTTTTTTCTTATACAATGCACAGTGTCCTAGGTAGGACCTAGCTAGATAAGACCCGATGAACGTGGCAGGTGACTCCAGTGACAGTACTGTGTATTCAGTGAGAGAGTTTGGTAGTGCTGAAATAAGTACATCTTTCTGGGGCTAGTAACAACAACAACAAAAAATGTGTGTGTGTGTGTGCGTGTATGTGTGTGAAGCGCCACACCAACCTCTCCAAATAATGTCACAAAGCAGGAGAAATGGAAAAGGTAGGATAAGGAGAGTCCTCAATATCTCATGAAGCATTGGAGACTGGCTACTGCTGAACACAGGTGCAGGCAGAGTGCACCGATCTCTCCAGGACGTATGTTCTCACATATGTCTTGGTGTGTCCTTGTGTACCATGAGGTAAGCTGATGGCCATATTTATGGTCAGGTGGGAATTGTTCTGTGCTTCCTAGGAACACATTAATTAGAGTTTTAGGTAACAAAAAAATCCTAATGCAGAAGTTCTTGGACACACCTGGATGTCCTCAAATGCTTCTGATCTCCTCCAATGGCACTATATAGCTACAGATTCTTGGAAGAGTTTTTTTGCCTGTAAAATCATAAGAATGGAAATAAATGATATGAAGACCCTTTTAAGCTGGGCATCTATTGTATGGTTGCGTTGCTGGTGACTGGAGGTGATCGTGATTCTGTAGAGAAATCCATGTCTACTTGCAGTGTATTCATTTTGGCAATACTGAAACAAGTCATTACTTGCAGTTATATTTGTGGTAGAGATTCCTCACACTTTCACTCCCACTTACTTCCCAGCGTATGTGTAAGCTACCTTCTTTTCTTTTTTTTTTTCTTGTGGAAAATCATAACTATGAACTCTTCTCAGAGGGACTACAAGAAATGTGCTTGCTGTTACTGGTGCTGCAAAATACATTTACAAAGAAAAGCTACCTCACTACAACATTTTAAAAAAATATTAACTTATACTTGATAACATTAAAATGAACATTTTCCACCCAAGAACATTTTTTGCTATCTGGTTATAGTATCACGCTAACAAAATTTTATGCATTTATTTACGCCTTTGTATAGTTGTTACCCTCAAATCCTAACCACCCTTTTGTAACTTCCTCTTCCAGTACAAGCTGTTAGCTTGTACTAAAGTCATACCACCTTGCTACTATTCTAGTATGTTACTAGAGTAGTATGTATCTTGCAGTTGAATTTTATGTTATGTGTTGATTTTTAAGGGATTGAGTTATGTGTCTCCATTGCATACAATATGTGTTCCCAGAGCATGTTGGCTTTGACTTACTGGGTTCTTCAGCTGCAGAACTGAACCAATCTTTTCTGGCACACAAATGTATGCCTTAGATTTTAAGATAAACTTGTCTCTATGGATTTCCAGAGTACAGAATAAAAACAGGTTGAATTCTCCCAAGTATGCTAGTAGCACTGAGCTTTTGGGCTATGTTTAGGGAATGGCAAGCTTTTTCTCTCACTCTCTGTCTCCTCTCTTTCCCTGAAATCCCTCTCCCTATCTGCTCTGACGTCATTGTGTGACCAGGGCTGTCCCTTTTCCAGAAGTGAAAGGAACAAAGCTAAGGTGGCAGGGGAGGTCCAAAGGGGCTCGTTTTCTCTTCCTCAGTAGTTCCTACCCCATCGCAACCTCTTTCTTCACACTCCTTTCCTAGGACTGATGGGTGTTTCTGCCAATGCCACAGTGCTAATGCCAATCTTGCCTCAGCACCTACCTGTGAAGAAGCTCATCTACAACTCCTACCCTTCCCAGTTAGCCCTGGAGTAGGAAAAGTCATTCACATAGTATTGCCCTATCTCTGGGAGAAGAGGTGAAGGCAGAAGCATAGCCTCACTGTGCAGAGAGCAGGATAAGCCCAGGCTGGGAAATATAAAACTGCTTCCACGATGCTATGTCACCACAGCAGGACCAGTGTTTAGCAATTTTAATTCTTTATCTGGCAAAATATGAAGCTTAATCCATGATGCTGTTGTATTACAGGTTACTTGTCATCTGTTAGTAGACCCAAGGTGCTGTAAGGAGGGGAGTTAGAATTCTGTCCTTTTATATTCTGGAGCAGTGTAGTACACTTGCTGAGAGTGACCAACAGCAGATACCTGGGGTGAAAATGCCGGGAACAAAGGAAATGTTGAAGAATTTTTCTCCTATATATTCTTATTGCAATTAGTAGCTAAAGAACTGCATGAACCAGCATTGCACCTACATCACTGCTTTTAATATCCACTGATAGACACACTGATGAATGATGCGGCAGATTACTGTTTAATATACCTATACTGTTGGCTGTAAAAGCTCAGTCTCATCTTCAGATTTTATTTATTTTAGGGTAAGTTTTATAACATGTCATGTCTCTCTGCTTGTTGTGGCAAAAAGTTCTAATACATTCCAGAACGAAAAAAGTACTACTTGTTATTGGTTATTTTAAATACCATGTCCTCATGATACTCTCCCTGACCGATGTTCTCATGCAGGGGTGGAATGAACTGTTCCTTTCACAGAAGTACACATTTTTAATCATTCACTGTGCTGAGGACCAAGACATCAAATAAATTATATCCGTCTCTGTAGAATCACCACTAAAGTTCTTGTCCATCAACTTCAATAATTTAAAGTTGTACTGCCTGACCTGGAATTGATTTATATCAGTTTATATTAATACTAATTTTTTTACTTTCTCTATGAGCCTTGTAGTGGGTACCAGTATAATTTATATCACATATGCCCCAAATTTGTATATAATTCGTTTCCTGTAGCGCTCTCAGTTTCTCTTTGGTTCTTTCTTGTGCATTCATACATGAACAGCCAGAATCTGCCCCATGGTAAGAAAGATAAATTGTCTAAACACGGGCATTGAATGCCATTCCAGATACCCCAGGGTATCCATCTGGCCTCCAGCTGCTGCCTCAGAAAGGCACAGGTTCTCTGTCATATGCATATTTTGCATATCTATGTGGATGTGTCCAGTATCTTAAGATATTTATAAAGTCACTAAGTGTCTATGTTTACAGCAACTGGATGCAATCCTGCTTTATTGTCCTAATCTTGAACTGAGGCATTTAGGGTAAGTGTAAAGAGAAGTCTTTTCAGATTTTGAATAGATGTAAGACAATCACCACTTGGTATTTTAGTAATCACACTGATTGTTGTTTGAAAATGTCTGCTGTATGGAGACTGAGCAGATAATGGCTTCATTTCTGACAAATCTTACATAGTGTATATACACACATACAGTGTGTATTCCTTCTCTGTGTGCCAGACTAATATTCACAAATTAACTTTTGTTAGTTCTGATTAGTTGTTTATAATTTTCTGGTTTTGTGTGTCGTGTCCCACCCCACCCCCCCACCCCCCAAATATTACATGTTTTAACA